>CM055065.1:29971836-30125713 GCA_029204045.2 Tillandsia leiboldiana
AATGTTTCTTCATCTATATTGATTAGTTTGATTCTAGGTTTTCATACTCAGATTTTGAGTAGAATCAAATTAATGAATACTTAGATGGATTTCTGATCTATCTTTGATCTAAGTATTCGGCGGATCATCACTACCCAAAAACAACGATTTTCCCAAAATCAGCGCGTGGACTCGCGCGGCCTTGTGGATTCAAGGTGCTACCGCTCTCGTGGATTCGGAGCGAGGTACCGTTCGTGGATTCGAGATGTGCTACTGGGTGAAGACCGTGGATTCGGTTGGACGTCGTGGATTCGACGTTGGACGCCGTGGATTCGGCGTTGGACGCTAATCGTGGATTCGAGGAGCGTTGCGGAGCGAGCGGAGAAGATCTACTAGGAGCGTATGGAAAAAGGTCGAGTCGTCTGTGAGTACGGTATATCACCTTTGTACGTGTTATAATTCTAGTGGATTTTGCCGTGTTATCGGTCCCGTGGTTTTTTACTCCGGTGATGGAGTTTTCCACGTAAAAATCTTGCGTGTTATTTTATTTTCCGCATTGGGTTTATCGCAACGATTTTTGGAGTGTTTATACGTTTACACCTATTCACCCCCCTCTAGGTGGTTTCTTCCCCTATTTAGATCCGTATTATATACGACCCAACAAGTGGTATCAGAGCGGGAATAGGGTTGTGAACAATGGTTGAAGGTGGAAACATCAATCGACCCCCTTTCTTTGATGGAACAAATTATGCGTACTGGAAAGTACGGATGAAAGCCTTTTTATCTTCCATCGCCGAAAGGGTGTGGCATTCAATTGAATCAGGATGGTCTAATCCAACTGAACTTATCTCTGATGTTCACACCTTAAACCTAGGTCGAAATGGACCAAGGAAGAGTTTGAGTTATCTTCTTACAATGGCAAGGGGATTAATGCTATTTTTAATGCCTTATCTCAAACTGAATTCTCTCGCGTCTCGGCATGTGAGACTGCGAAAGAAATCTGGGATGTTCTCCAGGTTACACATGAGGGAACTAACCTCGTGAAGATTCAGAAACTGCAGATGCTTACGAGCAAGTTTGACTCTATCTTGATGGCAGAAAATGAATCTTTCACGGACTACTATACACGATTGCAAGACATCGTAAACTCATGTGCTAATCTGGGAGAGAAGATTCCAGAATTTAAGATTGTAAGAAAAATCTTAAGAACTCTTCCTGAACGATTTCGCCCAAAGGTTACTGCCATTGAAACTATTAAACACCCGGACGAAATACGTGTAGAAGAATAGTTGGTTCATTACAAACATATGAAATGACTTTTAATACTAACAATTCTTCTGGAAAAGCATCCACTTCTAAGTCTTCAGGTTATGCGTTGAAAACAACTAAGGAAGAAGACGCGGATACATCCTCCTCGGACGATGACGAGAACCTTTCTATGGAGAATTTGAGAAGCAGCTCGCTCTCTTGACGAGGAATTTTCGCCGCAACTTTCGAAGGGGTAATTCAAGCAATCTCCATCCTTCGGAAAGTGGAACAAAGGCAAGGGTACCCAAGTCACAAGTCAAGAAAGCAGGAGAACTTCTCAAAGGATAAGAAAAGTTCAGAAGGACAACTGCATGCTTCAAATGTCGAGGCTACGGCCACATTGCAACGGAGTGTCCTAACAATTATCCGGCAAAGAAGAAGGCGATGCAAGTCGTCACTTGGGATGACAACTCAACGTCAAATGAGTCGTCTTCAAGTGATGAAGAAAAGAGCTCCACGGCATTCCACGCGTCCACATCTTCACCATTCATGTGCTTTTATGGCAACTACGTCTGAATCATTGTCCAACTCCACTGTTGAAAAGAATGCAATGGACAATGAATCGGATGATTTCGGAAGGTGAAGATTTTGCTCTAGCCTACCACAGACTTTTGAGGGACTCAAAGAAAGTGGCTAAGCAAAAACAAGAGTTTGAGAGGGAGAGTGCATGATCTCGAAGAAGAAGCAAAAAGAGCGACTTCTCTCTCAACGCTCTTGAAGTGGAAAGGGAAAACCTGATAAAAGAAAATGCTTCCCTTCAGAGTCCAATGAGCAACTTGAGAAGGAACATACAAATCTGGTGGATAACGCGAATCACTTCTCAAAGCTCTACAACGAGGCTCGACAGGATAACCTGGAAATGACAAAGACCATTTTCCAACTCAAGAATGACTTACAGCGATTCTCTTCAGGAAGGAGTAAGTTGGATAGACTTCTTGGTCTTGGTCAATCAAATAGGTTCGGCCTCGGATACACTCAAACTGGAAACAGTCCAAGTTTGAGTGGGACAGTTTTTTGTGCCTCAGTCGGTATCTCCTCCTCCGACACCGGAATTCAAGACAAACAATGACAACAAACCTACTTCATCCTCTTTGGGATCGTCAAGATATAAGGTATGTTTTCGTTGTGGTGTTTCAGGGCACATAAGAAGATATTGCAAGACGGGAGTCGAACGCTCATCTCAAGCACCTCTTGCATCAACTACCAAAAGGCTCCTTTCCGGAAATCAAAGCAAAACTTTTCAAATGACAAGAGACTTGGTAGTTCACCGCGCAAGACGACTTCATCAAGGAGCAATAATCGTTTTAACAAGACGTTTTCACCTAGGCACAAAACTTCACGACCTTTACAGACGCATTCCAAAAAGGTTTGGGTGCGCAAAGGTGAAATTTTCCCTTGTCTTGTTTCCAATATTTCCTTGCATGCATATGATAGCTCGTCTTGGTATCTGGATAGCGGGTGTTCCCGTCACATGACCGGTGACAAAAATAGTTTTCAAAATCTTGAGAAAATCTCCGGAGGACACGTTGTTTTCGGAGACGGTCGATCTTCCAAAATTGTTGGAAAAGGGACGGTAGCTATTCCAGATGGCCCGATTTTGAAAAACGTCTTATTTGTCGATGGCCTTAAGACTAACCTCATAAGCATAAGTCAACTTTGCGACAATGGTTTTTCAGTTAACTTTTCATCGGTTGAATGCGTTGTAACTGATAAGGACCATGTCTTCTTTCTAAAAGGGGTTAGATCTGAAAACAATTGTTATGTTGTTCCTAATAAATTTTCTGAAAATTGTAACTTAGCCGCTTTGAATAATGAAACTCTTTGGCATGAAAGGCTAGGTCACTTAAATTTTAAGGAACTTACTAGAATTTCAAACAAGGACGTGGTCAAGGGATTCCAAAGCTTTTATTTAAACAAAATGTTGTGTGTGGTGGTTGCCAAAGGGAAAACAGTCTAGGACTGCACACAAGAACTTGAACCACGTTGGTACAAAACGGCCCTTGGAACTTTTGCACATGGACTTAATGGGGCCGACCCGTCAACCATCCTTGGGAGGTAAATGGTACATCTTTTTATTGGTTGATGATTTCTCTCGGTTTTCTTGGGTAGCATTTTTGAGAGAGAAAGCTGATACGTTTGACTCTTTTCATGAGATTTGCCATCGTATTATGATTGAAAAGAATGAAAAGATCATTCGTGTTAGAAGTGATAGGGGTGGAGAATTCATAAATTCAAAATTCATTGACTTTTGTACTTTAAATGGCATTAAACATGAATTCTCGGCACCCTATACACCTCAGCAGAATGGTGTTGTTGAGCGCAAAAACAGGGTTGTTCAAGAGATGGCGCGTGTGATGCTTCATAGCCGGAAATTACCGCTACATTTTTGGGCTGAAGCTGTGAACACCGCTGTCTATGTCATTAACAGAGTGTATTTGCGCCCAGGAACCTTGAATACACCATATGAGCTGTGGTTTAGTAGAAAACCGGATATCAAGTACTTTCGTATCTTCGGGAGTCGATGTTATATCTTACGTGACCGTGAAAATCTTGGAAAGTTCGACTCTCGAAGTGATGAAGGGATCTTTTTGGGTTATTCTACGAATAGCAGAGCATATCGAGTATTTAACATTGAATCTAAGACGATTGTAGAATCTATAAATGTTAAAGTAGATGAAGCTTCTCATTTTGAATCTGAAAAATCTACCCTCGATATCTCTCTAGATGATGATTCTCCTGCTAGTGCATCTTCTCATAATAATACTTCCAATACTAATGATGCATCTAATGGTTCTTCTAGTTTATCTGATGTGCAGGAATCATCTCGTGTACCTCCGAGTACTCCATTTCAACAAACGCTACGAATCTCCAAGGATCATCCGAAATCGAACATCATTGGAGATCCACAAGAAGGAGTTAGAACTCGAAGGCAGTTGGTTTGCGGATTTGCTTGCTATGTATCTTTAATCGAACCAAAGACAATAGATGAAGCTCTTCAGGATGACTACTGGATTAAAGCAATGCAGGAAGAGCTCCATCAATTTGAGCGAAACAAAGTCTGGGAATTAACGAAGCCTCCAAAGCAACATAATGTGATAGGTACCAAATGGATCTTCAAGAACAAGAAAGATGAAGATGGTACTATCATCAGGAACAAGGCACGACTAGTTGCTCAAGGCTACTCTCAAGTAGAAGGTATAGACTTTGACGAAACTTTCGCCCCTGTAGCTAGACTCGAGTCCATTCGTATATTGTTTGCTATTGCTTGTCATTTTAAAATCAAATTATTTCAAATGGACGTCAAGAGCGCATTTCTAAATGGGTTTTTAAATGAGGAAGTTTATGTAGCTCAACCGAAAGGTTTTGTAGATCATAAACAACCTAACCATGTTTTTCGTTTGAAAAAGGCTCTTTACGGTCTGAAACAAGCACCGCGAGCATGGTACGAAAGGTTAACAAAGCACCTTTTGGAGAAGGGCTATACTCGAGGGGGAGCTGACAGGACTCTCTTTGTGAAGCATTATCAAAATAATTTCATTGTAGCACAAATCTATGTCGATGACATTGTATTTGGTGCAACAAAAGATAATGATGCTTCTAAATTCGCGGAGACCATGGAAAGCGAATTTGAGATGTCCATGATGGGCGAATTGTCTTATTTCCTTGGATTGCAAATTAAACAAAATGATGAAGGTATTCACTTGAGTCAATCCAAGTATGCACTGGAGTTGGTCAAAAAGTTTGATCTAGAAAATTGTAAAGTTTTTCCAACTCCAATGGGAACTAGCCACAAGGGACTTGGAAGTGAATCACATAGTGAGGATGTAGACGAGAAACTGTATAGAAGTATGATTGGAAGTCTACTTTACCTCACGGCTAGTCGCCCGGATATATCCTTTAGTGTTGGGATTTGCGCGAGATATCAATCAGCACCAAAGGAGGTTCACCTGAAAGCGGTGAAACGGATCATCCGGTACATCAAAGGATCAATTAACTTCGGAATTTGGTATCCTATGGGAACAAGTCTGGACATTGTTGGATACTCAGATGCCGATTGGGCAGGATCAGTGGATGATCGGAAAAGCACGAGTGGTGCATGCTTCTATCTTGGCCATTGCCTTGTTGCATGGCACAGTAAAAAGCAGAATTGCATAGCACTCTCGACTGCCGAAGCGGAATACATTTCAGCTGGAAGTTGCTCAACTCAACTCATTTGGATGAAAAGCGTATTGAGTGACTTCCGCATTTCAGCATCTTCGGTAACAATACTTTGTGACAACACTAGTGCTATTAACATTTCTAAAAACCCTGTGTTGCACTCTAGAACAAAACATATTGAACTAAGATATCATTTTCTTAGAGAGCTAGTTGAATCAAATACTCTTCAACTTTCATATGTTTCAACTGAAGATCAATTAGCTGACTTTCTAACAAAACCTTTGGATCAAAAACGTTTTATTCATTTACGAAAAGCAATTGGGATGCTTTCCTTGAAATAATCTTCTTTTTGAAATCTTTGCTTAGGATAGGTTTTGTATTTGTATTTGTTTTGTTCTATTCAATATCTATGTTTGTACATAGGACATTAATTGAGCATAGATCATAATTGACTTTAATTGCATCTGTTCACACATTTAGAAATTTATTATGCTTTTGCCATCATAATATTTCATTGTTGCAATGATCGTTTATGTTAATTAAATCATCTTCTAAAGTGATCAAAGTCAATTTCTCTCTCAATGATCTCTTGGTATAGTCATTATCTTATTTGACTGTTTAGTCGAGTATGAAATCGAGATCAATTTTTGGTTGAATACTTTATATCTTAAATAATTGATAGCCAATTGAGGGGGAGTCAAAGATAATGTAAAATGCTCAAAAGATGTGGAAAGAGTTACATCCCAATGAGGAGTGTGAAAACTACCACCACATGGAGGAAAGAGCTACCACCTCGGTCGTCCGAGTATTGTGTGCAGCTACCACATGTATACCAAGCATGGTTGTTCAAATTTTTTTGATTAAGTAAAATGCATATTGAAATACTTGACTCTGTCAAATTTCAAGGTTGGTATAAGGTGGGATTTTAAAGAAAGATGCTCAAAGAGCCACTCTCTTCAACAGATTGTCTAGAAATATTATCTACTATATTTGGGATTTCAAACATCTATTGATCTTTGTATTTCATTTTCTTTACTGAATTGATGATTTGATAAAGGCATTACTCATAAGATCAAGTTAGATGTGATTGAAGGTGTTCAACTTTAAGGGATTTAATTTTTGTAAATTTTCGTTTCATTTTTGGATATTATTGATAGATTTGGCATAATCTAATTCTTGTTGTATGAAACGATGATTTTTGTTTAAAGTTGATACACATTTGTGCTTACAATCTTTTTCTGGATTTTCCTGAATTTCTCTGAAATTTTCTAAAGAAAAAGTTGGGGCCGATCCGGATCGGGCAAGGTGATCCGGATCCCGAACGCAGGTTTTCTCCTGCGGGCTGACGATCCGGATTGGACCTGCCGATCCGGATCCCGAACGCAGTTTTCTCACTGCGGGTAGCCGATCCGGATCGCAAGCTCGGGAGGATCCGGATCGCGGCTAGGTTTTTATAAAGAACAAAAGGGTTTTGATTTCTTTTACTCCAATCTTTTGTTCAAAAGTTTCCAGAGCGCTTCTCTCTAGATTTCATCCTCCTTGGAAGCTTTCAAACTCAAAGTTCTTCAATTCCAAGTAAGTTTTATTGATCAAAATCTCGGTTTTTCACCGTTTTTCTCTTTTCCTCCTCAAACGCACGATTTTCTTGGATCAACTTTGTTTGTGGATGGTTTTTGATCAAATTTCTTTTGAAATAAGAACTCTGGGTAGATTAGTTTTGATTATATGCAAGGTTTTCTCCTGATTAACGGATTTTTAGGCTTCGATTTCTAAAATTTCGGTTTTAGGGCATATAATAAGGATTTTCGAAATTCATGCAATTGATCTATTTTTAAAAGTCCTTTTGCAAAACTAATTTGATTCTTAGTCTCTCTACATGATAATGATTCTTTGGATACAATTTTTTCAATTTTTGAAAACTAAGAATTTTTGTGTTCTTGAGTTGGTTTTCACAGGACACCTTCTTAACTCAAGCACTTTGATCAATGGCACTTAATTCAATGAGTTTCTCTTGGTTAATCCTTCTCCTGGCTTCAATGATGCACACAAGTACATCTGTTAAAAGGGAACCAGATGATTCAACTCCAAACAAGACGAAAAATGCAGAGGAAGACAGCTCAGACTATGATGATGAAGAATGGGATGAATTCTTCAAAGATGTTCAACAGAAAATTGATGAGGAAAACAGGAAATCTGTCAAGGGCAAAAGGCTAATGAAATCTGCATCAACAACTAAGCAATATACGAGACGGAAGACTGTCCAATGGAGTGAAAGTCAGCCTAGTAGGCCTCTCACCAGAGCTCGCTCACTCTCTGGAATTCTACAAACTGAATCTCCATGGGTTACGGGACCGGATGCCCCATCTGCATCTACACAGCATCCATCACACACGAAGAGACAGGCTACAGACGCTGATGTGTTGGAATCGCTTCGACAGGAACAACAAAGACTGTCTGCTGAACAAGAAAGAATGTCGAAGGAACTTCAGCAACTTTCCTCTAAACAGAAGAAGATCAAGAAGAAGTGCTCAACTATTTCGACAATGCTTAAAGGGATTTTGAGCAAGCTCAGTTGTACCAGCTCCGACTCCTCCGACTGAACTGCACCTTCCTTTTTCTTCTTTTTGTGCAGGATTTTGATTTTAGGATTTAGTCTTATACTTACTTTTAGCTTAGTTCTCAGGTTTTACGTTTTATTGGAACTTTTTCACTCTCCTAACATTTCGTAGTCTTAACTACATTTTGGCTTTGTTTTGTGACAAAAAGGGGGAGAGAGTTGTTGAGAACTTTGAACAATGATGATGATGTGCATGAACATCAAGGTAAGGGAACTTGAACAATTGATTGTGAAAATCTTGATGATGAAGATTTTGTATACATCAAGGTAAGTATGATCTCAACTTCAACTTGAGGTTTTTCAGCTGTATGAATGCATGCCTCGACTAACTATTTGCTAACTATTTGGGCATGTAATATAACTAACAAGTTGATGTTCACTAACAAGTTTGTGACACTTGGTTTTTGATTGCATAGAAGATATGTTGGTTCTTAACTCTGATCAATTACATATCTATATATATATAAGTTTGTCACAAACATGTTCATGACATTTGGTTTTTACGTGCAAAGAAGATATGTTGGTGTTTCTTTAACTATGATCTGTTTACATATCTGAATATAAATGTCATGGTAAGTATAAATGAGTTTAAACTTCATCTCTGCTTGTGGTTTTTGAATAGTACAAAATTCTTGAGGTATCTAACGATTTCTTTTGTCAAGAATGATTTCTTTTTGCAGAGAGTACAGATGTCTAAGTCTAGAGTCTGTTTTAGGAGTTTAACTCATGTATTGTATTTTGGATCTCCATTGTAAATTTTTGTTGTATGGTGATAGCAACAAAAATATCTTTTTGAATTTTCTTTAGTGGATCTATGTTTTGTCACGAAACCGCCAAAGGGGGAGATTGTTACGGAATTTGAGTTGGCGTAGTTTCGTGAAAGTCTCAAGTCTTGAAGATTGAAGGTGAAGAAAGTTGGATCATTTAACTCAATCTCAAGTAAGAAGAATTCAAAAGGATCAGGTATGTTTAACTAAAGAATTTGTGTGATCCGAATACTTCTTGTAGTGTAGAAACACTTGGAAGAATCTTTCATTGCATAAAAATCAAAAACTGGACTTGGGACATGTTCAGGATCCGGATCAGGTTGTTCGATCCGGATCCCGAAGGTGGTTCGTTCATACATCGTCGCAATCCGGATCGTAGTCTCTTGATCCGGATCCCGAACGTTGAGTTTACCATCTACCTTGAACGATCCGGATCTTGCTTCGCAATCCGGATCCCGAACGTTGATGTTTGGTGAACTGTATGAACGATCCGGATCGTAGTCACATGATCCGGATCCCGAACCTTCGTTTTTCTGGAATTGGCTGTTTTGTTATGACGATCCGGATCCTAGTTATCACGATCCGGATCGCCGTCCGTAAAAAATCCAGAAATCGTTGGTTTTTGATTCTTATCTCCTTCCTAGGGTTTCTAACCTATAAATACACCCTATGTCTTTCTTTCTAGGGTGAATCCACATAGCCGTCATTTTCTTGTATCATCTTATACGGCTATAGATCCACATATAGAGAAGAAAGGAAATCATTAGAGAATACTCTATGTTTCTTCATCTATATTGATTAGTTTGATTCTAGGTTTTCATACTCACATCTTGAGTTGAATCAAACTAATGAATACTTAGATGGTATTTCCGATCTATCTTTGATCTAAGTATTCGGCGGATCATCACCACCCAAAAACAACGATTTTCCCCAAAAATCGGCGCGTGGATTCGCGTGTCCTTGTGGATTCAAGGTTCAATCGCTCTCGTGGATTCGGAGCGAGGCACGTTCGTGGATTCGAACGGTGCTATTGGGTGAAGACCGTGGATTCGGTCGGACGTCGTGGATTCGACGTTGGACGCCGTGGATTCGGCGTTGGGCGCAGATCGTGGATTCGAGAAGCGTCGGAGCGAGCGGAGAAGATCCTCTAGGAGCGTATGAAAAGGTTGAGTTGTAAGTGTGTACGGTAAATCACCTTGTACGTGTTTTAATTCTAGTGGATTTCTGCCGTGTTATCGGTCCCGTGGTTTTTTACTCCGGTGATGGAGTTTTCCACGTAAAAATCTTGCGTGTTATTTTATTTTCCGCATTGGGTTTTATCGCAACGATTTTTGGAGTGTTTATACGTTTACACCTATTCACCCCCCTCTAGGTGTTTCTTCCCCTATTTAGATCCGTATTATATACGACCCAACAAGTTACCCACTAGTTGAGTACTTTTGCATCCGATTGAGGACCGAGGCTTTCTTTAGTGGTTGGGCTTTCCCACTTAGATCAGTGTCATGATCCAGTCCTGCTGATTTATTCTACTATGATACTTGTTACTTAGACCTTTGAGTCCTTGAGACTCCTATCCCCTATCGGTGTTATGCGTAGGCTGGCATACCCGATTTGGCAGGCACAGCAGGCAATATCAGTTTTACTTGTGGCACTAGGTTGAGGTCATAGTAGGCATAGCAGGCAGGCATAGCAGGCATGACAGGCATAGCAGGCATAGCAGGTAGGGCAGGCATAGTAGGCATGGCAGGCATATCAGGCATGGCAGGCATAGTAGGCATAGCAGGCAGGCAGGCATGGCAGGCATAGTAGGCATAGCAGGCAGGCAGGCATGGCAGGCATAGTAGGCATAGCAGGCAGGCAGACATAGTAGGCATGGCAGGCATAGTAGGCATAGCAGGCAGGCAGGCATGGCAGGCATAGTAGGCATAGCAGGCAGGCAGGCATAGCAGGCATGGCAGGCATGGCAGGCATAGCAGGCAGGCATAGCAGGCATAGCAGGTAGTGCCAGTGATTACTGGTCTATTTATTGGGTCGATTGTGCACTTCATGTGCTAGCGGTTGCATACCATTCTTTGGTTCTCCCATCTTGGGCAGTTAGATAGAGGCATGATAGCTGTTGAGAGTCTCCGACTTCCTTATTTCAGTCTTTACGGCTTTGGTTAGTTTTTATCTCTTGAGGACTTAGTGGGCAGACCGTCGGGTCTGGCGGTGTTACCCACTGAAGACTCCCTTTTTGGTGTAGTTCTCACACCCTTTGGGGGTTTTCCCCTTTCTTTTTCCTTCCTCTCCTTTGTTTTGCAAAGTCTTAGCGGGTGTTGCTGATTCTGCGGTTGTTGATCGAGGCGAGGGAGTCGCGAGCTAGATCCCTACCCATGTTTGGAGAGTAGCGGTACCCCTTCAGAGGAGAGCTTCAGTAGATTAGTTATTTTATTTCCTCTTTTGAGAGACTGATGTAGTGAGGATATGATATGTATTGAGAGCCTGTACACTGATGTATTTATTGGAGGTATCTCCCTGTTGAGTTTTGAGCTTAGTATATGAGGATATTGTATGATTATCATTTTTGGGAGATGGGCATTGTTATATTATTTCCAGTTGTACAGTGGTTGATTTTAGTTATACATCAGCTTTTCATTTTTAGCTTTGATATCTGTTAGCTGTAGTGCTTTTCTTGCAGGTAGGATGCTTCGCCTATGCGGGGTTTGGCATAGGTGGCGGATCTGTTTGCGAGCCCGGGTCGCAGTTTCGACCCCGGGGCGTGACAGATTAAAGTGGTATCAGAGCCTAGGTTGTAGGTCATGGTGGACTTAGAAACCCTAGGCTTATGGTTTGACCCTTGGTTGACTTCGTGAGAGTCGCGATTTTGAGCGAGAGTCCTGATTGAGTTTTATACCTCTCCCAAGGGACGGGAAGAGGGATTGGCATGTTTATTCTCCTAAGTGATTATGTTGGCTGCAGACAACATAATGCGGTGGAACGGGTGACATGCTTTAGACTTTCGCTGGATTGGGTCGAGCGTTGTTGTGTACTGTTTTACAGTTTCGTCGTGGCGAGCTGTGTCTCCCCGACGCTGGGTTTTGACCCGTGTACTTCCTGTCATAGCAGTTGAGCTTGAGCGGTTGGTTTTGGGCCGGATACCCGGATTGAGGTCAGAGAGTTCCGGACCCAGATGACAGGATCGTCTGAAGCCTATCAGCGGCAGAGTGGGCGAGCAGCTGGTTTTAGTGACACAGTTGTCGGAGCAGCGGGCAGCTCGACAGTGCTTCCTTTTGAGACCACCCGGTTGCAGTATCCTCAGGGGCGGGGATTTCTATGGCACCGATGGAGTGAGTAGCCCCCTCTGTGCCAATGTTTA
This sequence comes from Tillandsia leiboldiana, assembly GCA_029204045.2. Lineage (NCBI taxonomy): Eukaryota > Viridiplantae > Streptophyta > Magnoliopsida > Poales > Bromeliaceae > Tillandsia > Tillandsia leiboldiana. Next base: position 29,984,021 of record CM055065.1, read on the forward strand.
GTGCCGAGGCACCGAGGCGGGGTGGATAGTTGACAGCTGGTGAGCTGAGGGGACGTGATCGATCTATTAAGCCAGATTTGGCAGATGAACCACCCCGACTCGTAAGATTGAGTTTGGAGCCTTTGGAGGCAGAGTCGTGGTTGGTGGTGATGGAGTGATCAATTGAGAGCCTCCCTGTGCTAGAGAGTTTTTGCAGTTGTTGAACTGCGCGCTCCATGTTAGAGGGACGAGGCGCACAGGATTTGTGTGATTGGGAGTGGATTGCACCAGGATACCTTTCAGTTATTCAGTCCCTCCGTTGTAGGTTTTGACGCCTCGTTGGAGTAGGCATTGTGTATGGAGCGTGGCGCTGCAGTTCCTTTGGATAGGGATCTGCCGCTAGAGGCGAGTTTAGGATATTGGCACTTGGCGCCGGGTGATGGAGGACAAATCGGCCGGCAGATGCACTTTTGATTTCCTTTCCAGGATGACGGGTTCCTGAGATGCCAGAGATCGGGTGGACCGCGATGGCAGCATCAGCATCTATATCAGAGTGGCGCAGCGGTAGCGTGGATTTGCTATCTGCGGAGGACCTTATTCGTCGCCTCAGTGTGAGCAGAGACAGAGGTCGTGCTCCCTTTGTGTTTGGTCTAGATTTTTCCTTGCAGATTGAGCGACAACCGCAGGCATCGAACGGGTGAATTTGTGCCGCCCGGTTGGAGGGCGCCACGGCAGTGGATGGAGTTGTTGCAAGCGTGATTTCATCATAGCAGCCGGAGTTAGAGCATGTTGCATTCCTGCATGGACTAGAGGCAGAATTATTACCACGTGCACTAGAGGTACAGGTGTCTGTTGTTGTTGTGCATGTGGAGGAGACTTTTGGATCATGTCCAGTGCAGCTGAGACTGCGAGTTACCGGCAGACTTAATGGTAATTGTGGCAGTTCGGTATCTTGACCATGTGCTTGAGAGTGATTGGCACAACGCCACAGGATGTTTTGGCTGAGGAGTGAGAGGACGTCGATTTTCTGCGAGGCAGACGAGAGGAGGTTTGGTTGTTAAGACTGTTAGAGCACACAGGCTTTAGCGACAGTGTGAGAGGTGCTTTTTGGCGGCACCGGGATTCAAGGATATTTCTGTTGCCCACGAGATCCCGGGTGTGATTTCACCTGAGCTGTTGACGATGCCGCCGGTTAGGGAGATAGAGATTGCGTTTGACGTGATTCGGGGAACCGCGCCACCCTTGATAGCACCTCATTGGATATCGCCTGTAGAGCTGAGAGAGTTGATGGCGCAGTTACAGGATCTGATGGATCGAGGGGTCTGTTTGACCTGATGCCACGTCGTTGGTATACGGTGGTGATGCCACGTCGTTGATGCACGACTGTGAGGGTACTTTTATGGTTCGAGTGTAGACAGGTCCGGGTGGTATCTAGGACCTTTTGATGGAGCTATATGTAGGCAGTTATTGTATGATGCGAGTACCTACTCAGAATCAGATAGCCGAGGATCTTGTCTAGATGGCGTTCGGGACACGGTAGGGCATCTCGAGCTCACAGTGAGGCCAAGTGGATTGATTAACGCACTGCCACTCTTATGATTTAAGGAATTGTGCTCCAGCTGTACTTGATTGGATTGGTAAAAAGATCCTCCGGGGATATTTGGATTTACTCCCAGAGCGGTGTGGAGCGCGAGGAGCACTTGTGGATGTGCTACCATGCCCGTGTGGATGAAGCGGTATGCCAAGTTATTGAGGTACAAGTTGTAGCTCCAGAAGCATACCTTCTTGGGTCACTTTGTTCGAGCCGTAGGAGCGGCGGTGGAAATCCGGTCAATATGGATACTAATTGGAGATTGGTTGAGACCAACATTTATTCTTGAGGTGAGGAACTTCTGGGACTTGACAGTGCCAGGAGAGCACGACTAATGGATAATGAAACTGATACCAGCGCCGAGGCTAGTATTACCAGTGTTGGGAGAAGGATCTGCGAGTTATAGTGACTGTGGAGTTTGATGATTCCACAGCTGGCGCTGTGTGGACCGTTGAGGCAACAGGGCTTGTGGGGGTGTCCCTGGGGGTTCCTTTGGATGATAGACCGCGGCTGAGTAGTTCACTCGGATGGCCAGGAGTCGGGAGTGACCGAGTGTCATGCCCCGGGGTCGAAACTGCGACCCGGGCTCACTAACAGATCCGCCATCTGTACGGAAACTGCCGTACAGACGAAGCGTCTAACTTGCAAAAGAAACAACTACAGTATACAGATATCAGAGCTGAAAGTAGACTACTAAAAACTGAAGTCCAAACACTGTACAACTGAAAATAATACAATATCCATCTCCCCAAATACTATCATATACAAAATCCTCTGATACAGAACTCAAAAGGGAGATATCTCCAATAAGTACATCAGTGTACAAGCCCTCGATACAAGAAAATATCCTCACTACATCAGTCTCTCAAACTGTAAAATAAAGTACAACTCTATACCTCTCTACAAAGGTCTCTCAACAGCGGAAGAAGAAGTAAACTATCAACCGAAGCTCTCCTCTGAAGGGGGGTACCGCTACACTCCAACGACGGGTAGGGAACTAGCTCGCGACTCCCTCGCCTCGGTCCGAAGGATCAGCAATAGGAGCACAGGAACAGAAGAAGAAGTCCCTGGGGAAAAGACACCATGACGGGTGTGAGAACTACTTCCCACAGTAGTTCTCAGTGGGTACCGTCAACAAGCCCAACGGTCTGCCCACCAAGTCTACTAGAGGCAAAAGAAAACAGGCAAAGAAATCTGAAAGAAAAGCTGGAATCTACTCTACAGCTACCATGCCTCTATCTAGACACTCAAAAGTGGAACAGATGAAAGTAAATGAGACCACTCGCACCCAAGGTGCTCAATCGACCCAAACGAACTGACTACCTCAAAGGTCCAGTCAAGCCTGCGCCCGTCGACTAGGAACGCTCCTGCCCACTACCACACATCCACATGAGGACGGGATTTACGTGGGGTGTCCTGTCCTACTAACTCATCCCTCGCGCAAAACTGCCTCAACAGGCCCATCGTTGCCTCAACTGCGGAAAACTGCCTCAACAGGCCAACCATCGTATCCACAGCGGCATTTCAGGACGCGACTCCAACTGAGTAGAACGGCGCGACATAGAGTATCAAACATTGGCATAAGCAGGCTAGTCAAAATCCACGCTCACTCTCAGAACGGTAGGGCTCAAGATCCCCAAATACCTCGCACAACAGTCGGAGCACTCTCGACGACTCAGCTGCTCGGCTAACTCGAAACACGAGACACTAGCCTCACCAACGGCTCGCAGCACAAGGCTCACTGGCTGGAGATACTCCACAGCCAGGAACGACCCACAACTCAGGGTAACAAAACAGGTCGGACAACACTCAACGACCTGGGACCACCGTCAACCCCAACGGTTCCCAACAAGACGGACCGGAAGATACTCGACGGCCCGGGACTGCCGTTTGCGCAACGGCTCCCTCCACGACGGCACAACAGGGAAACAAGACCTCCCGGGAGTACCGTATACCCAAACGGCTCCCGGCACAGATAAGCAACCCAGTACAACTACCAGACTCCACTCTGCTCCCAGGCAAGAGTGTAAAAGCATCCCACACTAAAAGCAAGTCCCGACCTCTCGGCCCACTACCCGGGCGAGAAAACACTATGTCCAGGGATGAAGGAACAGTGTGGATGTCTAAGCATAAATAACCCTAGCCCAAGTGAGGGTTTTCTACTAGTCTGGTTACACATACAACATATGACGGGGGTGCTAGGTCAAGTTCCAAGATAACTATATTAACAGATAATAAAAGGAATAACAATTCCTACAATCTAGCATACTACACAATGAAATAAACTATCATGCATAGTCCTACATCAGTAGAAATACCGTACAGTCCATAAAACTTGGAGATAAGGCCACCCACCTCGATTTGCCACCAATTGCTCGTAGACACTTGCAATTGGCCTCCACGGAGTCCGCACGCAAAACGGGGCACGGTGCCGGAGTCCGCACGCAAAACGATGCACAGTGCCGGAATCCGCAGGCCAAACGAAGTCCGCACGCAACACGGTGCACGGTGCAGAACGGTGCACGGTGACGGAGTCCGCATGCAAAACGGTGCACGGTGCCAGGATCCACACGCAAAACGGGGTCCGCACGCAAAACGGTGCACGGTGCCGGAGTCCGCACGCAAAACGATGCACGGTGCCAGGATCCGCACGCAAAACGGAGTCTGCACGCAAAACGGTGCACGGTGCCGGAGTCCGCACGCAAAACGGTGCACGGTGCCAGGATCCGCACGCAAAACGAAGTCCGCACGCAAAACGGTGCACGGTGCCGGAGTCCGCACGCAAAATGGTGCACGGTGCCAGGATCCGCACGCAAAACGGAGTCCGCACGCAAAACGGTGCACGGTGCCAAACACAGAAAGGAGCAAGAGGGTCAGTTACAGTCTAAAAGATCGCCCCAAAACTGTACAAAAATACAGTAAAACCAACACACGGGACCTACCCGACTGCGCCGCCGTCGCCGCAACACCCCCATCGGAAGCCTCGCGCGCTCCACGAGGCCCGCGACGCGAAACGCCAACTCCCACAACCTCCTCCCTCACACTTCCTCTCGCTCGGTTGGAGAAGAAAACGAAAGAAGGAAAATGAGGTGGCTTGCGGGGAGGAAGAAGGAGAAGAAGAAGAGAAAGGGAGAGAGGGGGGTCCACGGTGCACCGGTCCACGGTGCACCGGCCGGTCCACCGCACCCGCTCGGGTGCACCAGGACCAGGCAAAGAGGCGGCGGGCCACGTGGCCGAATCCCCGCACGCCACGCGGGCGCTCAGCTCACGCGCCACACGGGCGCGTGACACCGTGCCGCCCACAGGCGCGGGACACGCGCCCGTGACACGGGCGCGCGCCCCTGCGCCCGCGCGGGCGCCAACGGGGGTCCGCCACGTGGCGGCCCCCCACGTGGCCCGCGCAGGAGGCGCGTCTCCCCGCGCCCCCCCCCCCTGACGCGCTGCTGCACGTCCTGTCACACGGCCGCCTCGAATGGCGCGCCGCCGTTTCCTCGGGACCCGTGCCGTGCACACCTCGATAAACGTGCCGTTTTGCCTCGAAAAACGCGCACTTCATCCGGGCTCCAAATCCAACAAATAAATAGTCCATTCTTAGCGGTTTCGCGCGCTGAATCCAAAAACGATGTCCATTTCTCCAAATTCTCACCCGAAAATTTGCCGAATGCCCACTCTAAAAATTCCCGAAGGCGACCGGGGAGGTAAACTTTTATCCCGACTTCACCCGGAGTCTAATTTTGACATCTGAATCGCGCGAAATCACTTCTAAACACCCGACGGGTCCTCCAACTTCCCACGGGGTCTCAATTTAAGCCCGAAGTCCACCACTTGTGTCCAAATTGCGCGCAACCCACGCAGGCCTCCAGTGATGCAAGCAAATCCCAAATTGCATCACAAATCCGGGCCCCCAACACGCGCACCAACACCCCCAACGGCGACCGAAAGCTGCCCAACAACCAGCAACCCTACGCGGGGGATTCCGGGACCTCACATCCTCCCCCACTAAAAGAAAGTTTCGTCCTCGTAACTAGATCAAGCCCATCAGGAGTCAAGAATACCACGGCTAGGTATCTAACAATACGCCTCTAGCTCCCCCACTCGCTCCTCGTGATTACTCCGCAACAACAACAAGTACGGTATTACCCGATGTGCAATTCTCTCATCTCTCGAGCCAGAAATTGCAACGGGCGTCCCTCGTACTCCAATAATCACAGATCTCAAAGGGGCAAGTAAATCACGGGCGAGGAAAAAATCACATCACTACTGAGCTGAGACGTGAAAAACCAAGGGCTCCACTAAAAGGCTGGGGGAAAACTGAAATAACCACAAGTGTAATACGCACCAAACCACAACATGGTGCCACCCTCAACAAGACGACCCGAAGCATACCCGCAGACTCGTCCAATAAGGAAGGGAAATCCAATAAGTTGGGGTCTTCACTCGGTTACCTCCCGATCCGAAACCACTCGAGTGGACAACACAACTGCAGGCTACCCTCAAAAGGGATCCTCAAAAGGCACAATCTCGTGCCACAGTTGGTCGCTCAACATGCTATCATAACCCCAACGGACCCACGGGCCGAAGTCGATCCCTCAACTAATAAAGAACACCCTGACGGGGACCAAACCGTCGGTGCACGGGACTGAAACCTGGCCCACAAGGCGATCATAAAGCTGATGCCCAAACTCGCGGTCAAAGTCTGAAACATCCACAAAACTCTCACCGTTGTGTACCTACAACGTGGCATCACTGCCGTGCACCAACGGCGTGGCATCACTGTCGTGCACCAACGGCGTGGCATCACTGCCGTGCACCAACGGCGTGGCATCACTGTCGTGCACCAACGGCGTGGCATCACTGCCGTGCACTAATGGCGTGGCATCACCACCGTGCATCAACGGTGTGGCATCACCACCGTGTATCAACGGTGTGGTATCACTCAAGCATCAAGGCCTCAGATCCTCACAGTACTATACCCAACACTACCTCGAAATCCCGGAGCTGAGGAAGAGCCAAAAGATCAACAGGCAAAAACCAGGGCCCCAACTGCACTGGGCAGGACCAATAACACCCATCTATGTGCAACACGTGATCAGGTATCTGAACCTCACGAGCACAAGCTAAGGGTACTATCTCTAGCCCATACATCAATGCAAATGCCCTAGCACTCTCACAGCTATGTCGGAGAACCCTCAACGACTCAACTCGCAGCAACACCCCACTTATAGGCGAGAAGAACCGACTGACGCGGCAAAGATCCAAAAATCCCGATAGACCGGTGCCTAGAACCCCAATCAAACAAGAACAGACTCTAGGCTCAGTCTATCGAAGTTTTCGCTCATTTACCGTTCAGGGATTCGGTCCCTCTCGTTTAAAGCGGGAAACTATGTCAACAAGCAACTCACGGCTGGAGACGCTCCCGGTAGTCCATCAGGACGAACTCGACGCCATCAAATCTCGGCGTCCTGTCAGATCATCTCAATCTCACTAAAATAACCACCTGGTAACTCGGCCGGAGGTGAAAATCGCCTCAACAGGCCAAACCTTCGCCACTCACTAGGCGGCATCGCCACTCATTGGGCGGCATCGCCACTCACTGGGCGGCATCGCCCCTCACTGGGCGGCATCGCCTCTCACTGGGCGGCATCGCCACTCACTGGGCGGCATCGCCCCTCACTGGGCGGCATCGCCTTTCGTAGCTCGGCCAGTGGAAAGTATCCTCCTGGTAATTCGGCCAGGGAAAAATGTCCTTCTGGTAACTCGGCCAGGGCATGTGCCCACCTGGTAACTCGGCCAAGGGCAATGCATCCATCTGGTTGCTCGACCAGTGGAAAGTATCCTCCTGGTAATTCGGCCAGGGAAAAAATGTCCTCCTGGTAACTCGGCCAGGGCATGTGCCCACCTGGTAACTCGGCCAGGGGCAATGCATCCATCTGGTTGCTCGGCCAGTGGAAAGTATCCATCTGGTAACTCAGCCAGTGATAATTATCCATCTGGTAACTCGGCCAGCGATAATTATCCATCTAGTAACTCGGCCAGTGATAATTATCCATCTGGTAACTCGGCCAGCGATAATTATCCATCTGGTAACTCGGCCAGCGATAATTATCCATCTGGTAACTCGGCCAGCGATAATTATCCATCTGGTAACTCGGCCAGTGATAATTATCCATCTGGTAACTCGGCCAGTGATAATTATCCATCTGGTAACTCGGCCAGTGATAATTATCCATCTGGTAACTCGGCCAGTGATAATTATCCATCTGGTAACTCGGCCAGTGATAATTATCCATCTGGTAACTCGGCCAGTGATAATTATCCATCTGGTAACTCAGCCAGGGAAAATGCCCTCTTGGTAACTCAGCCAGGGAAAATGCCCTCCTGGTAACTCAGCCAGGGAAAATGCCCTCCTGGTAACTCAGCCAGGGAAAATGCCCTCCTGGTAACTCAGCCAGGGAAAACGCTCTCCTGGTAACTCAGCCAGGGAAAACGCTCTCCTGGTAACTCAGCCAGAGAAAACGCTCTCCTGGTAACTCAGCCAGGGAAAATGCCCTCCTGGTGACTCAGCCAGGGAAAATGCCCTCCTGGTAACTCAGCCAGGGAAAACGCTCTCCTGGTAACTCAGCCAGGGAAAACGCCCTCCTGGTGACTCAGCCAGGGAAAATGCCCTCCTGGTAACTCAGCCAGGGAAAACGCTCTCCTGGTAACTCAGCCAGGGAAAACGCTCTCCTGGTAATTCAGCCAGGGAAAACGCCCTCCTGGTGACTCAGCCAGGGAAAATGCCCTCCTGGTAACTCAGCCAGGGAAAACGCTCTCCTGGTAACTCAGCCAGGGAAAACGCTCCCTGGTAACTCAGCCAGGGAAAACGCTCTCCTGGTAACTCAGCCAGGGAAAACGCCCTCCTGGTGACTCAGCCAGGGAAAATGCCCTCCTGGTAACTCAGCCAGGAAAAACGCTCTCCTGGTAACTCAGCCAGGGAAAACGCCCTCCTGGTGACTCAGCCAGAGCGGGGTGTGTCCTTTTCACAACACGATGTCCCAGGGGTATCGCAACCCACTGCAAAACAACAAATGTCAGGACACAACAACCATACGACCCAATCCAGCGAAAGTCTAAGACATGTCATCCATTCCATAGCATTATGTTGTCTGCAACCAACATAATCGATTAGGAGAATAAACATGCCAAACTCTCATCCCGTCTCTTGGGAGAGGTAAAAACTCAATCAGGACTCTCGCTAAAAGTCACGACTCTCACGTAGTCATCCTAATGTCCAACCGCAAGCCTAGGGTTTCTAAGTCCATCACGACCTACAAACTAGGCTCTGATACCACTCTAATCTGTCACGCCCCGGGGTCGAAACTGCGACCCGGGCTCACTAACAGATCCGCCATCTGTACGGAAACTGCCGTACAGACGAAGCGTCTAACCTGCAAAAGAAACAACTACAGTATACAGATATCAGAGCTGAAAGTAGACTACTAAAAACTGAAGTCCAAACACTGTACAACTGAAAATAATACAATATCCATCTCCCCAAATACTATCATATACAAAATCCTCTAATACAGAACTCAAAAGGGAGATATCTCCAATAAGTACATCAGTGTACAAGCCCTCGATACAAGAAAATATCCTCACTACATCAGTCTCTCAAACTGTAAAATAAAGTACAACTCTATACCTCTCTACAAAGGTCTCTCAACAGCGGAAGAAGAAGTAAACTATCAACCGAAGCTCTCCTCTGAAGGGGGGTACCGCTACACTCCAACGACGGGTAGGGAACTAGCTCGCGACTCCCTCGCCTCGGTCCGAAGGATCAGCAACAGGAGCACAGGAACAGAAGAAGAAGTCCCTGGGGAAAAGACACCACGACGGATGTGAGAACTACTTCCCACAGTAGTTCTCAGTGGGTACCGTCAACAAGCCCAACGGTCTGCCCACCAAGTCTACTAGAGGCAAAAGAAAACAGGCAAAGAAATCTGAAAGAAAAGCTGGAATCTACTCTACAGCTACCATGCCTCTATCTAGACACTCAAAAGTGGAACAGATGAAAGTAAATGAGACCACTCGCACCCAAGGTGCTCAATCGACCCAAACGAACTGACTACCTCAAAGGTCCAGTCAAGCCTGCGCCCGTCGACTAGGAACGCTCCTGCCCACTACCACACATCCACATGAGGACGGGATTTACGTGGGGCGTCCTGTCCTACTAACTCATCCCTCGCGCAAAACTGCCTCAACAGGCCCATCGTTGCCTCAACTGCGGAAAACTGCCTCAACAGGCCAACCATCGTATCCACAGCGGCATCTCAGGACGCGACTCCAACTGAGTAGAACGGCGCGGCATAGAGTATCAAACATTGGCATAAGCAGGCTAGTCAAAATCCACGCTCACTCTCAGAACGGCAGGGCTCAAGATCCCCAAATACCTCGCACAACAGTTGGAGCACTCTCGACGACTCAGCTGCTCGGCTAACTCGAAACACGAGACACTAGCCTCTCCAACGGCTCGCAGCACAAGGCTCACTGGCTGGAGATACTCCACAGCCAGGAACGACCCACAACTCAGGGTAACAAAACAGGTCGGACAACACTCAACGACCTGGGACCACCGTCAACCCCAACGGTTCCCAACAAGACGGACCGGAAGATACTCGACGGCCCGGGACTGCCGTCTGCGCAACGGCTCCCTCCACGACGGCACAACAGGGAAACAAGACCTCCCGGGACTACCGTATACCCAAACGGCTCCCGGCACAGATAAGCAACCCAGTACAACTACCAGACTCCACTCTGCTCCCAGGCAAGAGTGTAAAAGCATCCCACACTAAAAGCAAGTCCCGACATCTCGGCCCACTACCCGGGCGAGAAAACACTACGTCCAGGGATGAAGGAACAGTGTGGATGTCTAAGCATAAATAACCCTAGCCCAAGTGAGGGTTTTCTACTAGTCTGGTTACACATACAACATATGACGGGGGTGCTAGGTCAAGTTCCAAGATAACTATATTAACAGATAATAAAAGGAATAACAATTCCTACAATCTAGCATACTACACAATGAAATAAACTATCATGCATAGTCCTACATCAGTAGAAATACCGTACAGTCCATAAAACTTGGAGATAAGGCCACCCACCTCGATTTGCCACCAATTGCTCGTAGACACTTGCAATTGGCCTCCACGGAGTCCGCACGCAAAACGGGGCACGATGCCGGAGTCCGCACGCAAAACGATGCACGGTGCCGGAATTCGCAGGCCAAACGAAGTCCGCACGCAACATGGTGCACGGTGCAGGAATCTGCACGCCAAACGGGGTCCGCACGCAAAACGGTGCACGGTGCCGGAGTCCGCACGCAAAACGGTGCACGGTGCCAGGATCCACACGCAAAACGGAGTCCGCATGCAAAACGGTGCACGGTGCCGGAGTCCGCACGCAAAACGGTGCATGGTGCCAGGATCCGCACGCAAAACGGAGTTTGCACGCAAAACGGTGCACGGTGCCGGAGTCCGCACGCAAAACGGTGCACGGTGCCAGGATCCGCACGCAAAACGGAGTCCGCACGCAAAACGGTGCACGGTGCCGGAGTCCGCACGCAAAACGGTGCACGGTGCCAGGATCCGCCTACAAAACGGAGTCCGCACGCAAAACGGTGCACGGTGCCGGAGTCCGCACGCAAAACGGTGCACGGCGCCAAACACAGAAAGTAGCAAGAGGTTCAGTTAAAGTCTAAAAGATCACCCCAAAACTGTACAAAAATACAATAAAACCAACACACGGGACCTACCCGACTGCGCCGCCGTCGCCGCAACACCCCCATCGGAAGCCTCGCGCGCTCCACGAGGCCCGCGACGCGAAACGCCAACTCCCACAACCTCCTCCCTCACTCTTCCTCTCGCTCGGTTGGAGAAGAAAACGAAAGAAGGAAAAGGAGGTGGCTTGCGGGGAGGAAGAAGGAGAAGAAGAAGAGAAAGGGAGAGAGGGGGGTCCACGGTGCACCGGTCCACGGTGCACCGGCCGGTCCACCGCACCCGCTCGGGTGCACCAGGACCAGGCAAAGAGGCGGCGGGCCACGTGGCCGAATCCCCGCACGCCACGCGGGCGCTCAGCTCACGCGCCACATGGGCGCGTGACACCGTGCCGCCCACAGGCGCGGGACACGCGCCCGTGACACGGGCGCGCGCCCCTGCGCCCGCGCGGGCGCCAACGGGGGTCCGCCACGTGGCGGCCCCCCACGTGGCCCGCGCAGGAGGCGCGTCTCCCCGCGCCCCCCCCCCCCCCCCCTGACGCGATGCTGCGCGTCCTGTCACGCAGCCGCCTCGAATGGCGCGCCGCCGTTTCCTCGGGACCCGTGCCGTGCACACCTCGATAAACGTGTCGTTTTGCCTCGAAAAACGCGCACTTCATCCGGGCTCCAAATCCAACAAATAAATAGTCCATTCTTAGCGATTTCGCGCGCTGAATCCAAAAACGATGTCCATTTCTCCAAATTCTCACCCGAAAATTTGCCGAATGCCCACTCGATCCGATTTTCGCGCCGGGTCCATTTTTAAAGTCCGATTTGCCCAATTCCAACTCTAAAAATTCCCGAAGGCGACCGGGGAGGTAAACTTTTATCCAGACTTCACCCGGAGTCTAATTTTGACATCTGAATTGCGCGAAATCACTTCTAAACACCCGACGGGTCCTCCAACTTCCCACGGGGTCTCAATTTAAGCCCGAAGTCCACCACTTGTGTCCAAATTGCGCGCAACCCACGCAGGCCTCCAGTGATGCAAGCAAATCCCAAATTGCATCACAAATCCATTTCTGGGCCCCCAACACGCGCACCAACACCCCCAACGGTGACCGAAAGCTGCCCAACAACCAGCAACCCTACGCGGGGGATTCCGGGACCTCACACCGAGTGAGGACCCATCCTTGTTAGGGCTCTTCTCCTTATTGGATAATCGTGTAGGTGTGCTTCGGGTTGCCTTGGTTGAGTTGACACAGGTTGTGGGTTGGTGCGTGTTGCATTTGCGGTTATTTTGTTCCCCCCAGCTTTTTGATGGAGCCCCTGTGGGGTTTCGTGTCTCAGCTCAGGAGTGTTTTGCTTTTGGATCCCTCGCCCGTGATTGACTCGCTCCATTTTGAGAGCTGGAGATGATGATGATGAGTACTTACCCTTGGTGTTTGTGACTTTTGGTGGAATTGAGCTAGTTTCGAGGGCGAAACTTTCTTTAGTGGGGGTGGATGTGAGGACCTGGATCCCCACGACGAGATTACTGGTTAATCAGCAACTCCTGGAGGCCCATGTGGCGTGTCGGTGGCATTTGTACACCAATTGGTCACTAGTGATGGACTCGGTGTGTTAAATGGATCACGAGAGTAGTCAGATGACCCCGTCGAATGCTTAGAAGTAGTTTTGCGCGCAATGGATATTAAATTTGGGCTCAGCGCGAAGTTTGGTTAAAGGATCACCTCTCCGGATGCCTTCGGCAATTTTTAGAGTTGGAATTTGGCAAAACAGACATCGAATTTGGATTCAGCGCGCGAAATCGTTGAGAATGGACTATTTACTTGCTTTTTTCGGAGCCCGGTTGACGCGCACGTTTTTCGAGGTGCGTGCGTGAATCTCGAGACGGCACGGATCCCGAGGTGCACGCGGTGGCATTGGCACGCGGCTCGAGAGGGCGTACTACGCGAGGGGGGGCACAGCTGGCGCGGGGAACCGCGCCTGCCTGCACGGGTCAGCGCGGGGGCCGCCACGTGGCGGGCCCCCATTGGCGCCCACGCGGGCGTGGGGGGCGCGCGCCCGTGTGGCGCGCGTGGTGTCCCGCGCCTGTGTGGCACGGTGTAACGCGCCCAGTGTGGCGCGCGGGCTGCGGCGCCCTCGTGGCGCGCAGGGACGCGCGCCTCGTGGCGCAGGGGCCCGCGCCTGGACCGGGTACGCGCGCCCCTGTGTGGTGGACCGCCACCCGGCGGTTCCCCATTGGGGGGAACCGTGGGGTGGGTCCATTGGACCACCCCCTTTTGTTTCCCTCCTCCTCCTTCTTCTCTTCTTCTTCTTCCTTCTCCCCCGCACCATTTCTCCTCCTTTTTTCTTCTTCTCCAACCGAGTGCGAGAGGGAGTGAGGGAGGGATTTTCGTGGGGTGCGGCGGTGCGCCGTGGACTTCGCGGAGCGCGCGAGGTGTTCCTTTTGAGACGGTTGGACGGCGCGACGCGGTCGAGGTAGGTCCCGCGTGTTGTTTTTGCGATGTTTTTGGCACAGTTTTGGGGCGTTCTTTTGGACTGTGGATTTGACCCTGTGCCTTTTGCGTGTTAGGGACCGTGTTTTACTGCACCGTTTTGCGTGCGGATTTCGGCGGCGTGCTCCATTTTGCGTGCGCACTCTGGCACCGTGCTCCGTTTTCCGTGCAGATTCGAGGTACGTGCTCCGTTTTGCGTGCAGGTAGTGTTGGCGCGCATCGTTTTGCGTGGGGGTTTTTAATGGCATGCACCGTTTTAAGTGTAGGTTTGGTGGCCGCGCATCGTTTTGCACGCGAACTCGTGAGTGTGCACCGTTTTGCGTGCAACTTGGTGTACGAGCGTCGGATTGAGGCGAGCCTGTGCACTTTTTTCATCTACTCGACACGAGGATTATCATCGTATTTTTCTGGGATTTTTCCGGGAATTGCCCGAAGGTATACTTTTCCCGTTCTTCTGTGCAATGTGATACAGTTGTGTTTGTTGTGGACTTTCGCGCTCACCGCGTTGTGGAATTTGTAACTCGGCCTCCGGGACTCGGATTTTGACGTGCAGGTACTCGTTTCGAAGGGCTCGACGCGTCGATCGCGTTCGTATTTTTGGTGGATTTTTCAGAGTCTGTTATGCAGGTGAAAATTGCACATCTTCGGGACTAGTTTTAGCAGATGGTGTATACTTGGATATTTTAGCATTAAGTGTGACTTGGGACCTTTTGTTGTACCCAGGAGGGTTCGCGAGTGTTTTGGAACACTGCTAGGAGCCGAGGTTTGCGCGACAGGTAACGTGGATACGGGTTCAGAGGATTGTGCGTGCAAGTGGCCATGCTCTTCACCAACCCCAGGTTTGCCTTGGATTCAGCACTTCAGGTGGGTGTTCTGTTCCCATAACCGATGGACGGTTCTTTAATTCTTATATTAGAATGCACGCATGTTTAAGGTACAATAATTCTATGTTATTGGGAGGTAAGCTAGGAAGGATGATTGTATAAAGGGAATTGCAAGACTAATATTCATTTTAAATATTATCGAGAACTTGCAGCATTCATATATTCATGATGATGAATTGTAAATGCTTACCTAAGGGACTTACCCTATGTGAAGGACATTTGCATTGTCACGCCCCGGGGTCGAAACTGCAACCCGGGCTCGCCAACAGATCCGCCATCTGTACGGAAACTGCCGCACAGACGAAGCGTCTACCCTGCAAGTCAGATCTATAGCTAAAAATATGTATCAGAGCTAAAACTAAAACCAAAAGCTATAGAATAAAACTGAACATCTGGAAAAGTAAAAACTCCACTAGTACACATATCCTCAAGGTACAAAAGTGGAAACATAAAATACACCGGGTACATCTACCTCAGAATCTCAAACTGGTAAGGAACTAATCGGCCGCGTCCTCACCTCGATCGGCTGTCTCCGTGCGAACCAAGCCGGAACAGCTGCCTCAACCTGTCACCGCAGCGGGTGTGAGATCTACTGCAGAAGGCAGACCTCAGTGGGTACCGTCCCAATATACACGGTATGCCCACTAAGTCTACTGGAGGCAAAACAGATAGATATGCAGATAGATAGATAGATAGATAGATAAGCTGAAGGAAAACTACAGCTAATATGTCTCAAACAGAATGCTCAAAAGGAAACTCTATCATAACATGCTATGCATACTCTCGTTACTGCTAAAATGCCTCAGTATCAATGCTCTCAGGAAAAACCATCTAAGAACATAATAAGTAACCACCCGCTCATAACACCCAATCTCAAAGACTGCCAAAACTGGCTCAGTCCAGCCTGCGCCTGTCGTCTAGGAACGCACCTGCCCACTACCACGCATCCACAAGAGGACGGGATTTACGTGGGGCGTCCTAAACCGACTATCTCAATCTCACACAAAGTGACCCCATGGTAACTCGCCCAGGGGTATCAAGCGACCACTAGTATATGAACTAGGCGCATATCCACATCGCAGCCTCGTCAGGCTCGGTATCATCATCGCACCCGGGGCGTAGCTCGAGGGGAGCGACCCCACCGAACTCAAGTATCACATCTGTCTCACTATCTCAATATGCGGCACATGCAGGCTATAATTCACGATCAAACAGATCGGTATCCCAAAGCTCGAAAACACAACTCAGTCGGAAAAGAACCTCGACTCAAACACGAATGGCCCGAACACTCTCACAGCTATGTCGGAGAACCCTCAACGACTCAATCTGATAATGCACAATCCCTGGTCTAGAATAATCTCAACAAGAAAACTCAAACTCACCTGACACTAGAAACTCATCTCGAAAACTCAAAAAGTACCCACTCGGCCCCCAGGCACGAGGTCAAATGCACCCTGAACCTACGCCATACCTCTGGCGAACTCATGATTTAAAAACCATCTTTAAAATGCTGATTTTGCTAAAAACGAGTCTTCTCGATTTTTAAAACGATCAGGGTGCAAAATAATGCCAACGGAGTATGAAATCTAGTGTCATATGGTATCATGAATATACTAAAAATAATTTGGGGTTCCAGAGAATTTTTTGTAATTTTCTAGGCAACTATCAGATTTATCAGCAGTGAAAATATTACACTAAACATGCTCAAATTGCATTCAGAAGAATTAAAGGGCATTCCATACATTTTGGAAGAAATTCCAACCCACCTGGAACGCTTTCCGCAGGCAATTGCTGAAGTCGGTGAAGTGCCGGAACCTCGAATTGACGAAATCTCGAGAAACGTGCCGCGCGTGCGCACACCGTCGCGAACTCGGGAAAATCCCCGGAAGCTCAACTAAAAAAATCTTGAGTCTTCTACCAATAATCCGGCGTACTCCAAACACTCCCCAGCCAACACTCAGCACAATAAGGGTCCAAGCATACTAAAAGCTCCAACTGCATATTAATAAAAAAAAAAAAGCTCACAGGCTCACCCTCTTAATTCCATCTACACTCTCAAGTTGCATCTGTTTACATCAAGTCCATCACAAATAAATCGTTTGCACTTAAATACAAGTTCACATAACACCTTGAAATATAAACGTCATACAACTGCCCAAATCCACAGCACACAATCACCAAAGATCCAGCATAATTAAAAGCTCCACAGGCACACTAATAATTAATATTCACATAACCATGATAACCCAACATTCCTCTTGCACCCCATAGGTTCACCCCAAATCATCTAAATTAAGCTCATCACCATTAGGTAAACACAGCACACTTCCAGCACAATTACAATCCACAAAACCCAAACACCATTTATTTAAATCATCCCACACACATACACAAGTTTTGCGCTCCAATAATGCTCACCACACTCATAAAATACAAAAGTCCTCATATACATCTCCAACATTAAGCTCACATGCACATAATGATTCCAGATCACATATACACAATCCCTTAATTCCCATAATTTTAAATTGCTCCCTGCTTAATGCAAGTCCTTCATCCATCAACATGCTTAATTAAGGTTCACAACACCACCAAGCACCCATGCATACACACACTTCCCTTAGTATCAATACAGCTCTCATCAAGCTCACAGCCCAGTAACTGCACTCTTTAGCACAAGGATAATTTAAAGCTCACTTAACCACACTCACAAGAATCCACAGCTCCATACAAGTTTACAACAGTTAAGGCAACCATGTGCCGAACCCTCCAAGCGCGCTCCGCACGGCACCCCGCCGAAATCTGCTCACTTGTCGACACCCTGGCAGAGAAAAAGGGAAACCCAAGTTAAAACGGTTCACAAAAAAAACACATTGCGACACCCGGGCAACCACCGGCCCTCGCCAAGCGCGCTCGTAACACGCAGAAACACTGCCCGGGCTCGCGCTCCCACCGCGCGCAGCAGCCGCGCGCGCCGCCTCGGCTGGCCGTGCGGGTACTGCCCGCGTCAGCCGCGCCCAGCCGTGGCCTGGCGACCCTGCACAAGGCTTGTGCGGCGCCCAGCCCGCACTTGCCAAGCCCTCCGCACGGCCCCCCTTGCGCTAGCAGCGCGCCCAGCGCGCTCGCCGAGCGCCCGCGCGGCACAAGGGCAAGCCCGCGCGGCGCCTGCGCAGCGCCCGTGCGGAGCCTGCGCAGCGCCCGCCGCGGCGCCTGCGCAGCGCCCGCCGCGGCGCGCCCGCCCCTACGCGCAGCGCGGCACCCGCCACTGCGCGGCGCCTGCACGCCTGCTGCTGTTATGCGGCGCCTGACCCAGTGCGGCGCCAGCAGCGCCGGCGGCTTGCTGCGCGCGGCGCCCATGGGCGCCCACGCAGCGCTAACGCCAGCCGCGCGTGGTGCAATTTCGCGCCCGCGCGGCTCCGGCAGCGACCTCTCCACGCCCGACCAACGGCACATGCCACCACCCAAAACCAACCAAACTAAAAACACACAACCAAAAAAACCCACACCTCGAGCTTCATTCTCTAAAAAAAATCTGTACTATACCTCAAAGAGCCCGACGCGCGCGCTCCGCTCGGCCAACACGGCTTCTAGGAGGTAGTCCACCATCAACCTCTCACCCAAGTCTTCTCTTATCCATCTTCCTCCTTCCTCTTTCTTCTTCTACTTCTTCTTTTCTCTTCTTCTCTCTTCTTTCTTTTTTCCTCTGTTATCCTCTCATTGCTCTTTTTCAGAGAGGAGGAAGAATGTGTGAGGTGGCGTAATTAATTAGCCATAGGCTAATTAAAGGGGGGTGGGTGGAGTAGTTGGGAGCATTAAATGCACACAAAATATCCAACTCCCACTCAAATCCAATTTACACAATCCACTCCCTTATCTAAATCCTTCACTTATTTTCTTTCCTCTCTAATTTCTTCACAAGCTTTAATTACCAATTAAATTAAACAATTAATTAATCCGATTTGAGACAACTCCAAGTCACTTTTGCCTTCGGGGTCTCCGCACCGGCCCGAAACCTCCCGAACCCCGCTGTAATCTGAAAATACACACGCTCAAAGTTTTTCCTCATCAAAAAGCTCAACCTGGAGTCGGTGTGCCCAATCCAAAAACCGGCTGCAAAATCGTCAGTTCCGACTCACTTTTTGCCCTCGGGTGTTCCGCGTCAGTCCGGGGCCTCCCGAACTCTGCTGTAATATGAAAATATACCTGTTCCAAGTATTTCTAATTTTTTTGCACTCCACTGTGAAGTCGAGGCTTCCCCGAAGCCAGTCCTCTATCGGCGCACAACGCCCGGAAGATCCCGAATCAAGTTGGGGCTTCCGCGTAGATCCGAATCAACCCGAACTCATCTGTAACCATGATTTGGACTCGTCCAAAGTAAATCCTCCACATCACGCCATCTTGCGAGGTCGGTGTACTATCCGAAATCCCGGTATTCTACACTCTCCCCTCCTTAAAAGGGTTTCGTCCTCGAAACCTGAATGAATCCATAACTCAGGAGGGTAACTCAAACAAATGGGGATAGGAGATTCCCAACTCATCCTCCGGCCCTCAGGTGGCCTTTCTCTCATCATGATGGCTCCACTGAACCTTCACCAAGGTATGATCCGGCTGCACCATTCCTCTATCTCACCAGCAAGAATTGCATCGGTCGCTCCTAAAAGCTCAAATCCTCGTCCAACTTCACGAAGCGAAGTGAAATCCAAACATGCGGAGATCAAATGAACTTCTTCCATCCAGATAAAACTCGCGGTCCAACTCCCCGCGTAAGATCAAATCTGAAAATATCCCTGCGGCTGGTGGCTTCCAAAATCATAATCTCTAATTCCAACTCTAAGCCTCCGCTGGGCAAAACTCCTCCGTTGCTCTTGCAGCTGTAAACACAAGGCTTAACCACAAAACCTTCCGAAGTCAAAATTCAAAACCTCTCAACTCAACATACAACTCTTCTCTCATAGAAGTTGCAACACTATCCTCAAGTGCTCCTCAAGCTCTATGTCGCCTGGAAATAAATCCAATTATCCACGACAGCTAACGCTGCTAACCCGTCCAAACCCGGTTGGAACCTACAATTCCTCAAATCATGAAGGTGGCAGGGCATTAGTCAATCCACTTGACTGTGCTGTAAGCTCACAATGCCCACACCGGGTCCTGAACACCATCAGGGCACAGCCCTCGGCTGTAAGGTTCCAGAAAGCTATCTATCTCACAAAGGGGCATTTGCCGAAAAACAACCCCAAACCTGTCTGTGCTCGAATCATCATAGAACCCTCACCGTTGTGTACTCACAACGTGGCATCACTGCCGTGTACCAACGGCGTGGCATCATACTCCAGTATCAAACTCTAGGATCCTCACGGTCATATACCTACGACGTGGCTCTAAGTCATTCAGACCCGCTTGATCCATCAGATCCCGCAACTGCGCTATCAGCTCTCTATCTGACTCTGTCTTACGGGTGATACTCCAAGAGGTGCTGTCGAAGTCGGCGCGGTCTCCAAAACCACGTCATCAATTCCTCAATCTCGGTCACACTAAACGGCGGCTTCAATATCAGACCAGGTAGACACTCACCCGGGATCACACGGCGGTAAGGTTATTCCTTAGTCCCGGTGCCGGCGTAGGCATCTGCTCTAGAATTACTAGCAAAACGATACGACCACAACTCAACCTCTGTCGTGCTCTAGCATCCTCTAAAAACACACTCCTCCTGCCCTGGTCCACGGAGGGTCATTGTCCTCTTTCGACATTCCACGATAGCAAAACAACGGGATAACCACTCCCTATCCAACCACATAACAACATCTCTAAACTGATGTAGGACTGGCAACACTCTTCCATGTGCTATACGTGATCTGGAACCTGATCCTCACGTGCACCAGCCAACGGTCACAAATTTAGTCCATGCGAGGCTACCCCTGCTCTACTGAAGCAGACACAAGCGGTGTCGGCATCAACATGCTCTAACTCCGATGACCACAAGGAAAAGCCACACCAGGTAAGACACGATCCACTATCCATGCGTCCTCTAACCGGCCGCACAAACTCATCCACTAGATGATAGTGGCCATCGCTCAATCAGCCTCGGCAGCACGGCTCTGACATACTCACCCTGGCACTGATGCTGGTGCCTCCACTGTCGAGAACCTCCTGGTCTCTGTCTCCTCTGAGACCCATGATCGTGAGACTGGAATCATGGCAACCTCGATCCACTCACCTATCCCAAAATCCGACAATGCTGGACGTCTCTCACAGAAACTGGTCCCCCGGTCTTCGTCCCTCCTTGACGTGATCACTAATCCTCAGTCAACCCATCGAGCATGCCCAAACGCTGCATCTAAAGTCGGCACTTGCCGAGAATATACAAAGAGATAGATATCCCGATGCGGTCCCCTCTCAAACATAAATAACTTTCTGGGCCTCATCCTGGGCGACATGGGGTACTCAGCTCGTTAGTCGCAGAAACTCGCTCCAGTTCATCAACCGCGCTCCCGGTGGTCCAGCAGGACGAACTCGACGCCACCAACTCTCGGCGTCCCTATCCAAAAGTGCATAACCACATGCACCAGATATTTCTCCCGAATGAACAATTCTCAAATATAAAACAACCGGTCCTCGGCCTTCAGCAATCCAGTCCTCGGCCTTCCCAGGCTCCCAGCTCGGTCCCGAAATCTGCAGGGGATGGATCTGGATGAAATAAAACAACCGGTCAGCAACCTCTCGCTGCTTCTGCACCATCAATGGCGCGATCCGGATCGAAGTCGATGACGTCGCGGCTGGAAGAACTACTAGCGATACCCCGGAAGATGCTCTCGGCTCAAGTATGTGCATCAAGCGCTGCAAGTTCTCTTCCTGGTGCCGCATCGCCTCAAAGTCTGGGCTACTGGGGCCTGTAACTCTCAGACCTCACTCTGCTCTATCCATTCAGCCTCCCACTGATCGGGCTCCTTACCCAAGGCCAACATGCCCTCGCCGTCGTACGGCGTCTCGGAAACATCGAAGCCACTACAACATAACAAACATTAGGACCAAAACTCTCTCGACCCAATCAAGCGAAAGTCTAAACATGTTAACCTTTCTAAAGTATTATGTTGTCTGCAGCCAACATAATCATCTTTAGAGAAATAACATGTAAGGTCACTCACCCCAATCCTCTGGGGGAGGTACAATTCAATTAGGACTCTCGCTAAAATCACGTCTCTCACGACGGTCATCCTAATGTCCAATCAATAGCCTAGGGTCTCTAAGTCCTCAATGACCTATACACCTAGGCTCTGATACCACCCTAATCTGTCACGCCCCGGGGTCGAAACTGCAACCCGGGCTCGCCAACAGATCCGCCATCTGTACGGAAACTGCCGCACAGACGAAGCGTCTACCCTGCAAGTCAGATCTATAGCTAAAAATATGTATCAGAGCTGAAACTAAAACCAAAAGCTATAGAATAAAACTGAACATCTGGAAAAGTAAAAACTCCACTAGTACACATATCCTCAAGGTACAAAAGTGGAAACATAAAATACACCGGGTACATCTACCTCAGAATCTCAAACTGGTAAGGAACTAATCGGCCGCGTCCTCACCTCGATCGGCTGTCTCCGCGCGAACCAAGCCGGAACAGCTGCCTCAACCTGTCACCGCAGCGGGTGTGAGATCTACTGCAGAAGGCAGACCTCAGTGGGTACCGTCCCAATATACACGGTATGCCCACTAAGTCTACTGGAGGCAAAACAGATAGATATGCAGATAGATAGATAGATAGATAGATAAGCTGAAGGAAAACTACAGCTAATATGTCTCAAACAGAATGCTCAAAAGGAAACTCTATCATAACATGCTATGCATACTCTCGTTACTGCTAAAATGCCTCAGTATCAATGCTCTCAGGAAAAACCATCTAAAAACATAATAAGTAACCACCCGCTCATAACACCCAATCTCAAAGACTGCCAAAACTAGCTCAGTCCAGCCTGCGCCTGTCGTCTAGGAACGCACCTGCCCACTACCACGCATCCACAAGAGGACGGGATTTACGTGGGGCGTCCTAAACCGACTATCTCAATCTCACACAAAGTGACCCCATGGTAACTCGCCCAGGGGTATCAAGCGACCACTAGTATATGAACTAGGCGCATATCCACATCGCAGCCTCGTCAGGCTCGGTATCATCATCGCACCCGGGGCGTAGCTCGAGGGGAGCGACCCCACCGAACTCAAGTATCACATCTGTCTCACTATCTCAATATGCGGCACATGCAGGCTATAATCCACGATCAAACAGATCGGTATCCCAAAGCTCGAAAACACAACTCAGTCGGAAAAGAACCTCGACTCAAACACGAATGGCCCGAACACTCTCACAGCTATGTCGGAGAACCCTCAACGACTCAATCTGATAATGCACAATCCCTGGTCTAGAATAATCTCAACAAGAAAACTCAAACTCAGCTGACACTAGAAACTCTTCTCGAAAACTCAAAAAGTACACACTCGGCCCCCAGGCACGAGGTCAAATGCACCCTGAACCTACGCCATACCTCTGGCGAACTCATGATTTAAAAACCATCTTTAAAATGCTGATTTTGCTAAAAACGAGTCTTCTCGATTTTTAAAACGATCAGGGTGCAAAATAATGCCAACGGAGTATGAAATCTAGTGTCATATGGTATCATGAATATACTAAAAATAATTTGGGGTTCCAGAGAATTTTCTGTAATTTTCTAGGCAACTATCAGATTTATCAGCAGTGAAAATATTACACTAAACATGCTCAAATTGCATTCAGAAGAATTAAAGGGCATTCGATACATTTTGGAAGAAATTCCAACCCACCTGGAACGCTTTCCGCAGGCAATTGCTGAAGTCGGTGAAGTGACGGAACCTCGAACTGACGAAATCACGAGAAACGTGCCGCGCGTGCGCACACCGTCGCGAACTCGGGAAAATCCCCGGAAGCTCAACTAAAAAAATCTTGAGTCTTCTACCAATAATCCGACGTACTCCAAACACTCCCCAGCCAACACTCAGCACAATAAGGGCCCAAGCATACTAAAAGCTCCAACTGCATATTAATAAAAAAAAAAGCTCACAGGCTCACCCTCTTAATTCCATCTACACTCTAAAGTTGCATCTGTTTACATCAAGTCCATCACAAATAAATCGTTTGCACTTAAATACAAGTTCACATAACACCTTGAAATATAAACATCATACAACTGCCCAAATCCACAGCACACAATCACCAAAGATCCAGCATAGTTAAAAGCTCCACAGGCACACTAATAATTAATATTCACATAACCATGATAACCCAACATTCCTCTTGCACCCCATAGGTTCACCCCAAATCATCTAAATTAAGCTCATCACCATTAGGTAAACACAGCACACTTCCAGCACAATCACAATCCACAAAACCCAAACACCATTTATTTAAATCATCCCACACACATACACAAGTTCTGCGCTCCAATAATGCTCACCACACTCATAAAATACAAAAGTCCGCATATACATCTCCAACATTAAGCTCACATGCACATAATGATTCCAGATCACATATACACAATCCCTTAATTCCCATAATTTTAAATTGCTCCCTGCTTAATGCAAGTCCTTCATCCATCAACATGCTTAATTAAGGTTCACAACACCACCAAGCACCCATGCATACACACACTTCCCTTAGTATCAATACAGCTCTCATCAAGCTCACAACCCAGTAACTGCACTCTTTAGCACAAGGATAATTTAAAGCTCACTTAACCACACTCACAAGAATCCACAGCTCCATACAAGTTTACAACAGTTAAGGCAACCATGTGCCGCACCCTCCAAGCGGGCTCCGCACGGCACCCCGCCGAAATCTGCTCACTTGTCAACACCCTGGCAGAGAAAAAGGGAAACCCAAGTTAAAACGGTTCACAAAAAAAACACATTGCGACACCCGGGCAACCACCGGCCCTCGCCAAGCGCGCTCGCAACACGCAGAAACACTGCCCGGGCTCGCGCTCCCACCGCGCGCAGCAGCCGCGCGCGCCGCCTCGGCTGGCGGTGCGCGTACTGCCCGCGTCAGCCGCGCCCAGCCGTGGCCTGGTGACCCTGCACAAGGCTTGTGCGGCGCCCAGCCCGCACTTGCCAAGCCCTCCGCACGGCCCCCCTTGCGCTAGCAGCGCGCCCAGCGCGCTCGCCGAGCGCCCGCGCGGCACAAGGGCACGCCCGCGCGGCGCCTGCGCAACGCCCGCGCGGAGCCTGCGCAGCGCCCGGCGCGGCGCCTGCGCAGCGCCCGCCGCGGCGCGCCCGCCCCTACGCGCAGCGCGTCGCCCGCCACTGCGCGGCGCCTGCACGCCAGCTGCTGTTATGTGGCGCCCGACCCAGTGCGGCGCCAGCAGCGCCGGCGGCTTGCTGCGCGCGGCGCCCATGGGCGCCCGCGCAGCGCTAACGCCAGCCGCGCGTGCTGCAATTTCGCGCCCGCGCGGCTCCGGCAGCGGCCTCTCCACGCCCGACCAACGGCACAGGCCACCACCCAAAACCAACCAAACTAAAAACACACAACCAAAAAAACCCACACCTCGAGCTTCATTCTCTAAAAAAAATCTGTACTATACCTCAAAGAGCCCGACGCGCGCGCTCCGCTCGGCCCACACGGCTTCTAGGAGGTAGTCCACCATCAACCTCTCACCCGAGTCTTCTCTTATCCATCTTCCTCCTTCCTCTTTCTTCTTCTACTACTTCTTTTCTCTTCTTCTCTCTTCTTTCTTTTTTCCTCTGTTATCCTCTTATTGCTCTTTTTCAGAGAGGAGGAAGAATGTGTGAGGTGGCGTAATTAATTAGCCATAGGCTAATTAAAGGGGGGTGGGGGGAGTAGTTGGGAGCATTAAATGCACACAAAATATCCAACTCCCACTCAAATCCAATTTACACAATCCACTCCCTTATCTAAATCCTTCACTTATTTTCTTTCCTCTCTAATTTCTTCACAAGCTTTAATTACCAATTAAATTAAACAATTAATTAATCCGATTTGAGACAACTCCAAGTCACTTTTGCCTTCGGGGTCTCCGCACCGGCCCGAAACCTCCCGAACCCCGCTGTAATCTGAAAATACACACGCTCAAAGTTTTTCCTCATCAAAAAGCTCAACCGTGGAGTCGGTGTGCCCAATCCAAAAACCGGCTCCAAAATCGTCAGTTCCGACTCACTTTTTGCCCTCGGGTGTTCCGCGTTAGTCCGGGGCGTCCCGAACTCCGCTGTAATATGAAAATATACCTGTTCCAAGTATTTCTAATTTTTCTGCACTCCACTGTGAAGTCGAGGCTTCCCCGAAGCCAGTCCTCTATCGGCGCACAACGCCCGGAAGATCCCGAATCAAGTTGGGGCTTCCGCGTAGATCCGAATCAACCCGAACTCATCTGTAACCATGATTTGGACTCGTCCAAAGTAAATCCTCCACATCACGCCATCTTGCAAGGTCGGTGTACTATCCGAAATCCCGATATTCTACATGCATGCTTGTATGGTCATCTAGTTATGCCATCTTTTACTGCTACACTACTTATTGGAACTTGACTTAGGAGAAACCATGCTTTTTTCTTTCTCCTCCTTTGTTAGTCAGGCGGTCTATGTTGCTCGGGTGCGAGCAGAGGTCTGGAGTAGTGTAGCCAGGACATTGGTGTCAGGGACGGGTTGTGCTGGATTGTGGTTGGCAGGGTTTTGCGGTGACCGCGGACATTGGGCGGTTGACCAGATATTTATTTATGCATCAGATTGGGTATCTGATTTCTCTAGTGGACAGAGTTACCCACTAGTTGAGTACTTTTGCATCCGATTGAGGACCGAGGCTTTCTTTAGTGGTTGGGCTTTCCCACTTAGATCAGTGTCATGATCCAGTCCTGCTGATTTATTCTACTATGATAGTTGTTACTCAGACCTTTGAGTCCTTGAGACTCCTATCCCCTATCGGTGTTATGCATAGGTTGGCATACCCGATTTGGCAGGCACACACACACTTTGAGTCCTTGAGACTCCTATCCCTTATCGGTGTTATGCATTGGCCAGCATACCCGATTCGTCAGGCACCTTCGAGTCCTTGAGACTCCTATCCCCTATCGGTGTTATGCGTAGGCTGGCATACCCGATTTGGCAGGCACAGCAGGCAGTATCAGTTTTACTAGTGGCACTAGGTTGAGGTCATAGTAGGCATAGCAGGCAGGCATAGCAGGCAGGGCAGGCATAGTAGGCATGGCAGGCATAGCAGGGATGGCAGGCATAGTAGGCATAGCAGGCAGGCAGGCATGGCAGGCATAGTAGGCGTAGCAGGCAGGCAGGCATGGCAGGCATAGTAGGCATAGCAGGCAGGCAGGCATGGCAGGCATAGAAGGCATAGCAGGCAGGCAGGCATGGCAGGCATAGTAGGCATAGCAGGCAGGCAGGCATAGTAGGCATGGCAGGCATAGTAGGCATAGTAGGCAGGCAGGCATGGCAGGCATAGTAGGCATAGCAGGCAGGCAGGCATAACAGGCATGGCAAGCATGGCAGGCATAGCAGGCAGGCATAGCAGGCATAGCAGGTAGTGCCAGTGATTACTGGTCTATCGATTGGGTCGATTGTGCACTTCATGTGCTAGTGGTTGCATACCATTTTTTGGTTCTCCCATCTTGGGCATTTAGATAGAGGCATGATAGCTGTTGAGAGTCTCCGACTTCCTTATTTCAGTCTTTACGGCTTTGGTTAGTTTTTGTCTCTTGAGGACTTAGTGGGCAGACCGTCGGGTCTGGCCGTGTTACCCACTGAAGACTCCCTTTTTGGTGTAGTTCTCACACCCTTTGGGGGTTTTCCCCCTTCTTTTTCCTTCATCTCCTTTGTTTTGCAGAGTCTTAGCGGGTGTTGCTGATTCTGCGGTTGTTGATCGAGGCGAGGGAGTCGCGAGCTAGATCCCTACCCATGTTTGGAGAGTAGTGGTACCCCTTCAGAGGAGAGCTTCAGTAGATTAGTTGTTTTATTTCATCTTTTGAGAGACTGATGTAGTGAGGATATGATATGTATTGAGAGCCTGTACACTGATGTATTTATTGGAGGTATCTCCCTGTTGAGTTTTGAGCTTAGTATATGAGGATATTGTATGATTATCATTTTTGGGAGATGGGCATTATTATATTATTTCCAGTTGTACAGTGGTTGATTTTAGTTATACATCAGCTTTTCATTTTTAGCTCTGATATCTGTTAGCTGTAGTGCTTTTCTTGCAGGTAGGACGTTTCGCCTATGCGGGGTTTGGCATAGGTGGCGGATCTGTTGGCGAGCCTGGGTCGCAGTTTCGACCCCGGGGCGTGACACTAGGGGACCCTATGTTGATACACTAGGGAGGCGCAGGCTTGACTGGACCAGATTTGGCAGTCAGAGAGATTGGCTTGATGTGAGCACCTCGTGAGCGAGTGGATGCATAGTATGTTCATAGTTGAGTGTTTTTCCTTTGCGCATGATACTTAAGGCTTGACTGGACCAGATTTGGCAGTCGGAGATATTGGGTTGATGTGAGCACCTCGTGAGCGAGTGGATGCATAACATGTTCATAGTTGAGTGTTTTTCCTTTGAGCATGGTAGATAGAGGCATGATAGCTGTAGATCTCTTTCCAGCTTATCTTTTTATTTCATTATTCTGTTATCTTATGCCTCTAGTAGACTTAGTGGGCAGACCGTGGGATTGGAGATGGTACCCACTGAGAACTACGTGTTGGTGTAGTTCTCACACCCGCTGTGGTGACAGGTTTTTCATAGATAGCTGTTCCGGCTTCTGTTCGAGCGGAGGCAGCAGTTCGAGGTAAGGGCGTGGCCGAATAGTTCCTTACCAGCTTATTTGAGAGTCAGAGGTAGATATACCCTGTATGCCAGATTTTATTTTTTTGTACTGGACAGTCTGAGAGATTTATTGTATCATGTTCATAGTAGGAGATGACTATGTATTTTGGATCTTGTATTTCAGATGTTCAGTTTATGATTCTGTAGCAATTTATTCTTTTCAGCTCTGGTACATGTTTAGCTATAGATTTGACTTTGCAGGTTAGACGCTTCGTCTGTGCGGGGATTCCCGTACAGATGGCGGATCTGTTGACGAGCCCGGGTCGCAGTTTCAACCGCGGGGCGTGATATGCGGGAAGACAAGGGAACTACCCGAAGAAAAGGGCGCGGGACACCCAAAAGATCAAACAAAAGAAACAGAGACCTGAGGAGGAGTTTGAGGAAACTCGGCGCGACGGAGAAGCGAAGGAAAGTAGCACTGGAGGCACAACTGTAAGAACAACAAAACGCCACATCCGAAGCCAATCACTAGCTGGTTGTCATCACGAGGAGCCGGCTTTATCACCTCAAATATCTCTCGTTATAATTAGGCGAGAAAGTAAGGGCCAAGAGCGAGCTTCTAGTCATTGGCTAGCACGACGACTATCGGCAAGAAATCCCGATTCATCTTCTGAGACTGGGTGCAAAAAAGGCTGTAGCATAGCCAAGTACCAAATGAAGGCGATGTGCTAATTCCTTGATACCGGCTCGGATCCACGGCCGGTGAAGAGCTTCGCGAATCTCCCGTATGAGAGATCCGTCTTTGAGTCCATACTGGGAGCAAAAGCGTCCATGCGATCGGCTGAGAAGGCCAAAGACAGAGCATCGCCATGGGGACGAAGGCCGGTGATAGCCGCCACGTCCATCAGCATCGGGGTAAACGACCCCGAACGAAAGAATAAGGTGTTGGAGCGTGGTGACCAGAAGCACAAGGCCGACGCTAGGAGTAGCGAATCGGCCTGGTAACTATTTCGAGAAAGTTGAATGGCGTCAAAGACGTCAATATCTCTCTACAGTTCCCCGTAAGCGGCTTGGACCCGGTCAAGCCACCGCAAGTAAGAAATAGAGGCGGCGGGCCAGGTGCGGAGGCTTCTCCCCAGGGCCTTATTAGAGACCCAAGTTCCGAGATAGACCTTATCTGCCAACAACTGGATGCCAGCAGTCGTGAACGGAAAGGTCTCCTCGGAGGGACCCGCCACGAAGGAAGGCCCGTGAAAGAAGCGTAAGGGATTCTCCGTCATCGGACGAAGAAGCCGAAAATCAACGGCCGAGTCAGACGACAACGGAGCAGTGCGAGAAGCCATAGAAGAGGAGAGAGCAAAAAAGTGGCGAGGAAGATAATACAAGGAAGAAGAGAAGGTGGTAAAGGATCCCTATAGTAAGGGATATTTAAAAGATGGCGTGTGCCTCAAGTTTAGGGTTTTGAATCGATGAAACAGGAACCGACGTCCCTAAAAAATTGACAACATTCATGGTGAAACGATCTACGAGCAGGCACAAGCCGTCGGATGGATCAGTGACGTCAGATCAGCGTGAGTCATGATCTATCATGAAAATCGAGGAGCGAAACTGTGACGCCCCGGGGTCGAAACTGCGACCCGGGCTCGCCAACAGATCCGCCACCTATGCCAAACCTGCAAAGGCGAAGCGTCCTACCTGCAAGAAAAGTGCTACAGCTAAATAGATATCAGAGCTATAATATAAAACTGCTGTAAAGATAAAATCATCCACTGTACAACTGGAAAATAATACAACAATGTCCACCTCCCAAAATGATAATCGTACAATATCCTCAGATACAAAACTCATAGCTCAGCAGGGAGGTATCTCCAATATCTACAACAGTGTACAGGCTCTCAATACATATCATCCTTACTACAACAGTCTCTCAAAAGAGGAAATAAAACAACTAATCTACTGAAGCTCTCCTCTGAAGGGGTACCGCTACTCTCCAAACATGGGTAGGGATCTAGCTCGCGACTTCCTCGCCTCGATCAACAACCGCAGAATCAGCAACACCCGCTAAGACTCTGCAAAACAAATGAGAGGAAAGAAAAAGAAGGGGGAAAACCCCCCAAAGGGTGTGAGAACTACACCAAAAATGGAGTTCTCAGTGGGTACCACCGCCCGGACCGACGGTCTGCCCATCAAGTCCTCAAGAGACAAAAACTAACTAAAGCCGTAAAGACTGATATAAAGAAGCTGGAGCCTCTCAACAGCTATCATGCCTCTATGCCTGGTATGCCTGCCATGCCTGCCTATGCCTGGTATGCCTGCCATGCCTGCCTATGCCTGCCATGCCTGCTATGCCTGCCATGCCTGCTATGCCTGCCTATGCCTGCCATGCCTGCACTGCCTGCATATGCCTGCCATGCCTGCCATGCCTGCTCTGCCTGCCTATGCCTGCCCTGCCTGCTATGCCTGCTCTGCCTGCCTATGCCTGCCCTGCCTGCTATGCCTGCCTATGCCTGCCCTGCCTGCTATGCCTGCCTATGCCTGCCATGCCTGCTATGCCTGCCTATGCCTGCCCTGCCTGCTATGCCTGCCTATGCCTGCCATGCCTGCTATGCCTGCCTATGCCTGCCATGCCTGCTATGCCTGCCTATGCCTGCCATGCCTGCCTATGCCTGCCTATGCCTCTTGTACAACGGTCAACAACTCACAATGACCTTGGGACAACTGTCGATCCCCAAACGGTTTCCGACAACACTAGCACTGGTCTAGACACAGCTACTAGACTTCACTCGGCCCCCCTGACACGAGTCCAACAATAAAGCGAATATCTGTAATAAACCCAATCTGGTGCCACCAGTAAAACTGGCATTGCCTGCTCAGCGGAATCTGCACACATGGCTCGAAACCGCGGGATCGGCCCACATGGCTCGCATCCCAAAGTAAGTAACAGATCGGCATCTAAACCGTCCGATCGGAAACTAAAGTAAGTAACAGATCGGCATCTAAACCGTCTGATCGGAAACTAAAGTAAGTAACAGATCGGCATCTAAACCGTCCGATCGGAAACTAAAGTAAGTAATAGATCGGCATCTAAACCGTCCGATCGGAAACTAAAGTAAGTAACAGATCGGCATCTAAACCGTCCGATCGGAAACTAAAGTAAGTAACAGATCGGCATCTAAACCGTCCGATCGGAAACTCAAGAGTGGCACTCGAGGGGAGCGACCCACACGAGTAAAGTATCTCTGTATAGCAGGACTTTGATCAAGACTATGATCAAAGTGGAAAACTCTGTCCACTAAAGAAAAACCCGACCTCAATCGGATGCAAAAGTACTCAATAGGGGGAAACTCTGTCCACTAGAGAATTCAGATACCCAATCTGGTGCATAAATAAATATCCGGTCAACCGCCCAATATCCGCGGTTGCCGCAAAGCCCCGCAACTAATCCAACCTGTCCCAGACACCAAGTCCCGAATACACTACCCAGATCCCTGCTCGAACCCGAGCACACTGACCACCTGACACAAAGAAAGAGAAAGGAAAAGCATGGTTTCTCTTAAGTCAAGTTCCAATAAGTAGTGTAGCAATAAAAGATGGCCTAACTACATGTCCATACAAGCATGCTTTTGTCCTCAGAACGATAAAAGTGGGTGAAACATATATTAGCAAAGCATGCTAAAGTATTCCCACTATGGTATACCAATCTCACCCAAGTAGGCCATTCCTTGCTTACCTTTTGCTCATATCGGTTGTACATCAAATATGCCTGCTGTCAGTCATCAAGGGGTGACATCCCCACAAGTGCACTTATATTTGCCATAACATAATCATTGCCTTATACAGCTACTAATATTAAGCTTACCCACCTGAAGTGTTCAATCCAAGGCAAACCTGGGGTCGGTGAAGAGCGTGGCCACTTGCTCGCACAATCCGCTGAACCCGTATCCACGGTACGCGCCACCTTAGCTCCTTGCAGTGTTCCAAAAACATTCGCGAACCCTCCTGGGTACAACAAAAGGTCCAAAGTTACACTTTATGCTAAAATACCCAAGTATACACCAACCGCTGAAACCAGCCCTGAAGATGTGCAATTTTCACCTGCAGAACGGACTCTGAAAAATCCACCAAAAATACGGACGCGATCGTCGCGTCGAGCCCTTCGAAACGAGTACCTGCACGCCAAAATCCGAGTCCCGGAGGCCAAGTTACCAATTCCACAACGCCGTGAGCGCAAAAGTCCACAATATACACATCTGTATCGCATTGCACAGGAGAACGGGAAAAGTATACCTTCGGGCAATTCCCGGAAAATACGGTGAAATCCTCGCATCGAGTAGATGCAAAAACTGTAAAGGCACGCCTCAATCCGAGTCTCGTACACCAAGTTGCACGCGAAACGGTGCACGCCGCCGGAGTCCGTACGCAAAACGGAGCACGGTGCCGGAATGCTCACGCAAAACGGAGTCCACATGCGAAACGGAGCACGGTGCCGGAATCCGCACGCAAAACAGAGTCCGCACGCAAAACGGAGCACGGTGTCGGAATCCGCACGCAAAACGGAGTCCGCACACAAAACGAAGCACACCGTCGGGGTCCGCACGCAAAACGGTGCAGTAAAACACGGTCCCTAACACAGATAAGAGCAAGGGGCCAAACAAAAGTCCAAAAGAACGCCCCAAAACTGTGCCAAAAATACCGTAAAAACGAAGTGCAGAACCCACCTCGACTGCGCCGCGCCGCCCAGTGGAACACTTCGCGCGCTCCGCGAGGTCCACAACGCACCGCCGCACCCCACAAAAATCCCCTCCTCACTCCCTCTCTCGCTCGGTTGGAGAAGAAAGAAAAGAAAATGGAGGAGGAATGGTGTGCGGGGAAGAAAGAAGAAGAAGAGAAGAAAGGGAGGAGGGGGGCTCCCGTGGACCGAGTCCACGGTGCACCGGCCCACTGCCAGGCGGTCCACCACACTCGGGCGCGTGCACCCGGTCCAGGCACGCGCCTGCCTGCCCACGCGGCACGCGGCCAGCGTGCCACGTGGGCGCGGTTGCCGCACGCCACACGGGCGCGTGACACCCAGTCCCGCGCAGGCGCGGGACATGCCGCGCGCCACACGGGCGCGCGCCCCCCCGCGTGACCGCGCGCGCCAATGGGGGCCCGCCACGTGGCGGCCCCCGCGCGCCACGTGCCGCAGGCGCGCTTCCCCAGCGCGCCTGCCTGCCGCGTCCACGCGCGCCGTACGGGCCTCGAACTGCGCGCCAGCGCCGCCCTGGGATCCGTGCCATGACGCCTCGAGATCCGCGCATGAGCCTCGAAAAACGCGCGCGTCAACCGGTCTCCGAAAAAAGCAAGTAGATAGTCCATTCTCAACGATTTCGCGCGCTGAATCCAAATACGATGTCCGATTCCCCAAATTCTTATCCGAAAATTTGCCGAAAGTCCCCGGAAAGCCCACTTGATCCGATTTTCGCGCGGGGTCCATTCCAAAAATCCGATTTGCCAATTTCCAGCTCTACAAAAAATTCCCGAAGGCATCCGGAGAGGTGATCCTTTATCTAAACTTCGCCCCGAGTCCAATTTAATATCCATTGCGCGCGAAATCACTTCTAAGCATTCGACGGGGCCATCTGACTATTCTCGTGATCCATTTAACACACCGAGTCCATCAAAAGTGTTCAATTGGT
The DNA here is from genome assembly GCA_029204045.2 of Tillandsia leiboldiana. NCBI lineage: Eukaryota > Viridiplantae > Streptophyta > Magnoliopsida > Poales > Bromeliaceae > Tillandsia > Tillandsia leiboldiana. Next base: position 30,018,175 of record CM055065.1, read on the forward strand.
GTACAAATGCCACCGACACGCCGCATAGGCCTCCAAAAGCTGCTGGTCAGCCAGTAATCACCTCGTGGGAATCCAGGTCCTCACAGAAACCTTACTGCAGAAGCGTTTGGAACATAATCGCTAAGGATGTGATCAACAGGCGGGGAAGAAAGATCCGTCGTTGAGAGAAAATATCTCGATAGAAGAGCCAGAGGAATGGAAAGATCACATTATGGCAAAATGTGAAGAGAATGATGAGAGATCCTACGGCTCGCGTTGGTCGTCCCTGAGATTTCGACAATCGCCCAAACAAACACATCGAGCGATTGCCGAGGGGGCATTTTTGAGGCCAAATTTTGGCCACTCAAGGAAACGACACGTGGCGAATATCGTTGGTTAGGAGCATCAGCCGATGAAGGGAAGAGTCAACCGAAGAAGAATATACGTCCTAATATGGACCGACTTCAGTCGCGTGTGGACACAGCACGCGACATATGCCATCGGCCGATGGTGTCAGCCGATGGAAGAAGCGACCAAAGATGATTCCCGCCTTGTCCGAGATCGGCTTCAATTGAAGGCGAGGATCAAAACCGCTCCAGCCAAATGAACCAGGTGGCAGAGTCAGAGTCAACCTTCGGCTGGTTAAGCCGAAGAAGGAAAAGACTCTGGAAAGATAGAGCACGAGATTCGAGGCACGAATCTCATAACGGACCCCAAAACGGCAAGCGGCGTTCGGCGTTGGAAAGCGCCGAGGATCGCGCTCTGGCGCGATGATAAGGGGAGGAACCTGGACGAAAGAACGACTATTATCCTATTTGAGGAGGTTTTGACTCAAAAGGAAGTAGTTGAAGATTTTACAAGGGTTTCCTCCAAATTACGTCGATTTTTCAAATCGGCGCCTGTAAGTATGGTTCGGGAAGTGTATAAGTACCCGAACAATCGAAGAAGAAGGGGTCCCCCTGCTTTTTCATATCTTTCATATATGCCTTTACTGCTTTCCTAGATAAGTTTACCGCATTTCCTAGGAGTAGATTACTTGTAATTTCTATCCCTATCCTCCTCATTGTATCCCCTTTCTAAGCAATACAATTCCTAATCGGCTCTTTAGCCGTGCCAATTCTTTGTCTCTATTCTCTGAGTTGGCTACTCTAGGCCAGACTCAGCCTTTCTCCACCTCGATATCCCGATTCGGCTAATCTAGGCCGAACGGACGTGAGAGTTAAGTGAGAAAAACCCGACCGAGCATATCCCTCCTGTCACGCCCCGGGAATAATTTTAAAGCCGAAAATGCCGTAAATTTTGGAACCTTTTTTTTATATATATAAACCTCCCACTCTGGCACGTGCACAGACCCGTCACATATACAAGTTCTCTCTGTATAAACGGACAGAGTCTCCCCTGTATATGCACGGCGTCACAACCACAACTATACATCAACCACACACATTTAACATTCACAGAGTGCCAAGTTTTGATATAACCAGTCATATGGAAACAACGCCCATCCGGCGTATCATAAGTTCGAAAAGATAAATCCACAAGTTTTAAAAGCAGTGCCCACACGATACTTAGTTTTTCTAAAATCATTTTCGCAAATCCTTTTTATATTTAAAAACCCGCGTCCACACGACGCATCAAAAAAAATCATACTGAAAATATAGTCTCAAAGTGTACCACTAGCTAATCAAAGAAAATACAAGTCTGTCTCAACATCCACATCATCCACAATATCTAAAACCACATGCATGAAAACTAACTGACTGAAATAACCAAATAAAAAGGGAAGAAAGAGTATCACCAGTCTTTGGAAAGACTAACACTCCCTAGTCACAACCTCACCTCCGTCCTGGACCCCACCCCCGACTGAACCTGTCACATAGTGGGAGTCAGTGACATAAACATGATAAGGTAATAAACAACTATAGTAACAACAATAAGTAGAGATACTATAAAACAAGGAACACCGAACCATAAACCGGAACATCCGAATCTCCATCCCGCTACCACTCATGTCCCTCCTAGGAATAACCGAACATAACCGCCATGTCGGTCCACTAACCTAAGGCAATAAAATAGTCTCGCTCAGAAACCGGTGCAAACCAACCCCCATTGCAAAATTGCAGCACCGCAAATAGCCGCAAGGGTCCCCTCACGCAAATCACCGCGTAGGGATCACGGGTCAAACAAACCACCTCTCCGGAAAAGTACGCCGACACGGTGACCAAACCGCTGGCAACCACTCACCGAGTAGGGATCACGGTTCTCGACCCTTTCTAGTCGGAGAAATCGGCTTCTCCACGGGTAAATGCACCCGGAGGCAACAACTCACCGTCGGCTAACCATACACAGTACAACCGACATGAGGGAAACATAATTCGGCCCTTCGGCCGAATGTGAAAACAACCCTTAGAACCCATATCACTCGAACCCTCTTCGGGTGAGGAGGTTTATAAAAATAGCCCCTTTGGGGAAAAACCATTTTCTTTACTCAAACCCTCTTCGGGTGAGGTGAAAAGTTAGCTATTTTTGGAAAACCATTTAGTGTATATCCTGATTTGAGAAAATTTATATTTATAATTTTTAGATAAGAAGAAATCAATTAAAACAAGTTTTATTTTTCAAACCCCGAAAGGCTAATGCTTTCACCTTAATCAAACAAGAACAGGTTCCAGCGACCTATCAAAATTCGGAGAGAAAACATGAATTTACAAAAAACATGTGTGTCCAAAAATATCCTGGGTTCAAGGTCCTACTTTTACAGTTTCCACACATAGCCACAAATCATGCAAACTATCCACAGATAAACAACATACAAGAGTCTTAATAAAATAGACGTAAAGGGGAGCCTATGTATTTTTGAAGAAATTCAACCCACCTGGCAACTCCTCCCAGGGAAAGATAGCCGAACAGCCCAAGACTCCACTCAGCCGACACCAGTCCAAGTGCCAAAGCCCTCAGCATGGAAAAAGGAAAAGGAGAGGAAGAGAATCCACAGCCGAAACCACCAGTCGGCTCACTGTACAACTCCTCAGTCGACACTTCACAAAGAAGAAGGAAAACCCCAAAACAAAACAACGCCTCAGCATCCATGGCGGTTGATCACAAAACCACCAAGAAAACCCACAAAACAAGCACACCTACCTCTATCGTGTAGTAAATCTAGCCTGAGCTGCTCAGCTCGACCACTCGCACAGTCCTCATGCGCTCCGCTCCCTCAAAACGAAGCTCCAGAGGCACGATCGGTCAACAGTGGTGCTCCAAAGGTTGGGGAAGATAAAGTTTGGCTGCTACTGTTGCTTCTCCTCCAAGGCTCCAAAAGAGCATTGAGGTGGGTAGGTGGGGAAAAAAAGGGTCCAGACAAAGAGGCAGGAGTCTAAAAAAAAATCCCCCTCTGAATCTATTTATAAGGAAAATTTATGATCATCCACATCTCCGCAAAGGTTTTGCAGTGTGTTTAGTTGCTTCTGAATGCCCTTTTTGTATATTGGAGGTGTTTGCGCGTAAATCGGACCTAAGAAATGGACTCAGCGCGAAAAATGGATCAAGATTGTCTATTCGGATGCCTTCATCAAAAAATAGAAATGGTTTCTCTCAAAATGGATACCGGATTTGGATTCATCGCAGAAAAACGATCGAAATTGACTATTTGGATGTATTTTTCTGAATCCGGACACCCAAAAACGGACAACCGAAAGTTTACAGTGTATTCGGGTGGACGGGGGAGCTGTGGACCGGGGGGGGGCCACGTGGCGGCCCCAGATAGGCCGGCGCAGCGGGCGCGGTCCACGCAAGGCGCGGGAGCAGGGGGGGCAAGTGGCGGCGACGTGCGGGGGCATGCGGGCAGGTGGGCGCCCGTACGCGGGGGCCACATGGCGCCGTGCGGTTGGCGGGCGCCACCCGCCCCGCAGCGGTGGTCGGGCCACGTGGCGTGGCCCGGGTGGCCCGGCCCCCACTGTCCCATGTTCGGGACAAGCGGCGCGCCTGGAGAGATCCGGGTGCTGTGCGGATCAGGGCCGGTGTCCCCTGTTCGGGGGCCCGATTGTTTCGGGCGCCCGAAATTGTCCCCCAAAGTCCCAATTTTGGGATTTTTTTGGGATTTGCCTATAAATAGGCTCTCCTCTCCCCTATTTTCGAGACTTTGGAGATTTTTCTGGGAGCCCTCATTTGGCAAAGAACATCCTCACTTTGTCCACCACCTTTTGAAGGATCTCTGGGATTTTAGGAGGCTGCGACATCGACGATTTCTGCGACTCGGCATGCTCCGACATTCCTCTTTTGGTAGCCTTCTCCATAGCAGTTCAGTCCGCGGGCTCCCCTGAGCTGACATGAGAAAGTTTCTAGCCGACTTTTCCAGCGATGTTTTTACGAGAGGTAGATCTTCGATTTCCGTATTTACGATTTCTCTCCATTTTGGGTTTTTTATGGGGTATTTCGGAGCTTCTTTAGACCCCCTTTTCTGCGGCATTTTTCTAGACAGCGGAGAAGTATTCTTGCATTTTCTCAGCCTACGGTTGGCGAATTTGGAGTTTAAGGACTCGATTAACATCTACACTTCAAGACAAACGCAACCGTATTTTTCTTGGATTTTTCTGATGACTCCTCGGAGGTGAGAATTTTCGGTTTGTGGGACTGTTGCGCAAAACAGTAAGTGCAGATTTTTGAGAGTGTATCTTTTGCGGCATTCGACTTGTGATACAATTTTCGCGGTGATTTTGGAGTTTCGCAGGGAAAGGGGAAGTTGGAAATTATCGTCACGATCGAGGTGAGCATTTTTTCTATTGGTTTCGGTTGAAAATGATGATCGGATTGGCCTCCACATCATCTTGACGTGCTCGCTGATTTTGTATGGGATGTTGGACAACACTTCAGTGTTTTGGTTGCAGCCGCCAATCCGGGAGGAGTTTTTAGATGATTTTTGTTGTGTTGGAATCTTGGGAGACTGAGGAACGTGCACACCAAGTTTCGGCTCGATCAGACCCTAGATCACCGCGTTTCAGGTGGGTTGGATTTCCCTCCAAATCGATGGACTGTTTTCTAATTCTATCTTGTAGTGGACATGCATGATAGACATGTTGATTGAGATGTATGCAAGGTAGAGTTAGTGACTTATTTATTGATCCAAATATATGCATGATATAGTGGGGGATTTATTTATCGATGTATGATGATGTATGATAGTATCCGGGAATAATTGTTGGTTAAGATGGTTGCATGCTAGAATTAGCATTTTGAGTATCGGTTATGCCGTATGTTTTATTATGGAACCTTGACTAGCACCCCGTTATATGTTTGCATGTTTAACCAGACTAGTAGAAAACCCTCACTTGGGCTAGGTTCTTTTATACTTTAGTCTTCCTACACATTGCATGTTTATTCCCCTGGACTTAGAGTTTTCTCCTCGCCCAGGTAGTGGGCCGAGTGGTCGGGACAGTGTAGGACGCATGTTGCGCTCGTGCCGGGGGGCCAAGTGGAGTCTGGTGGTTGAGGTTTGTTTGGTGTTAGTGTTAGTGTCGGGAGCCGTTTGGGATTACAGTGATCCGGGGTTGTTGGGTTTTCCTTTGATTGGTTCATCGCCACTGAGTTGTGGCGATGTTGATCTTATGATAGCAGTACTTTGAACTCAGAAATACTTTGGATACACATGATTTTGGTAGACTAATGTTTCTTTCCAAGCTTCGAGGGGCGCCAGAACCCGTTCTCATTTGATTAGGGCAAAGGCACTAGTCCTTCGGGACTTGGAAAAATAAAATCGTCTTTAACAGATTTTCTTAAGAACTAAACTGTATTAAAATTAGGTTTCCTTAAATCAAGATGGTTTTCTAAAAAGAATTTACTTTTGTCCTCACCCAGAGAGCGGTCGAGTGAAATAGTTTTTAGAAACAAATGTCATCTTCTTATATAAATCTCCTCACCATGACGAGAGTTCGCGTGATCTGGGTTCCAAGGGCTGCCTCCTTTTGGGACGAGAGCTACGGCCGGCTGTGCCGGGAACCTGTTCTTGTTTGATTAGGGTTGTAGGCATCAGTCTCCCGGAATTCTCGGTCCCAGTGTTGTGGTCGGTTGGGTTTGAGTTGGGTCTTGATCTTTGGCCGAGGTATGTTCTGGTCGATGTTGTTGGTCGGTTGGGCTTTGATGTTGGGCCAATGGGGGTTCCGGCTGGGATAGTTAGTTGTTTTGGGTCTGTGAGTTTTTCGATCTGTTCGATCGTGGTTCTTGATTACAGCCTGCATGTGCTATAGTTCTGGTTCTCGATTTCGTGCTATTCTTTTTCCTCAGTGGGGTCGCTCCCCTTGAGTGCCGCTCCAGATGCGATGATATATTGGTTCGTGGGAACGCCCTACATAATTCCTGTCCCGTTAGGGGAGGTGGTTGTAGAAGAGCGCATATTAGTCCGTTTGGACACCCTGCGTAATTCCTGCCCAGCAATGGGAGATGGTTGTAGGTGAGCGCAGGCTTGACTGGCCCTTTTTGGCAGTCATTACGATTGTCTATATGGGCACCTCGAGTTAGAGTGGTTGCATATTATCATCTGTTTCACCCTTTGAGCATCGTAGATAGAGGCATGATAGCTATAGATTTCTTTCCAGTTGAGCTATTCTTATTTACAGTATTTCCTGTTATCTTATGCTTTTAGTAGACTTAGTGGGAAGACCGTGGGGTTGGAGACGGTACCCACTGAAAACTACGTGTTGGTGTAGTTCTCACACCCTCTGTTGGTGATAGTTTTTGCAGAGGCATTCATTTCCGTCCCTACGTCGGTTGGCTCGACGGATCGTGGTGAGGGAGTCGCAAGATAGATCCCTACCAGTGTTGTCTTTTCGGTGAGATAGATGTACCAACTCGGATTGTGGGTTTTACTGTACACTGTTGTATTTTATGATTTAGTTTATCTCCCTTTTTGGATTCATAGATGATGTTTAGGTGGATTCTACTTGTACTTTGTTTCGATGGACCAGATTGTTGTATTATTATTTTGGGAGATGGATATTGTACCTTTATTTCAGTTGTACAGTGGTTTCAGATTTTTATTACAACAGTTATTTTCAGCTCTGATATCTCTATAGTTGGTAGTTGTTACCTTTTTCAGGTTGGACGCTTTGCCTATGCGGGGTTTTCCGTATGTGTGGCGGATCTGTTGGCGAGCCCGGGTCGCAGTTGCGACACCGGGGCGTGACAAAATTAGTTTCGGGTAAAATGGACCTGCGGATCAGTGGCAATACCAATCTGGATCCAGCGCGCGCAAAATATTTCCGAGCGTCCTAAACCGGATTCAGTCACCCAAAACACCAGGGCCCGAATTGGAAAATCGGCTCTTCTGTCAACTCTCCAATTAGCCAAATTCGTCTGTCAAATTTAGGGTTTCGGGCGCCCGAATTCCCAGGAAACACAGTTTCTAAGGAATTCGCTCCCGATGTCCGTTCTCGCGTCAATTTTGCGCGAGACGGTCTCCGCTCGATTCGACCATCTCCGGATGCGTCGGTCAGCTAACTGCACAAGTCCGCAAGGCCCCGAAGTACTTGAACACTACACACAGTCGCTTTGACTGTACAGGGGTCCGGTGTTCTCTAAATCCCATTTTCGCGCCCAATTCGCGCCAAAAACAACCGAATGAACTTAGAACATTACCCAAATCATAGAGGTGATTTCTCCAACTCATTTTCTACTAAAAATTTTACTATTTCGTACGAGTCCGGTTCGCTACGGTGCGTGTATTTTGGGATGGTCTTACTCTCAACTTTTTCCAAACAACTCACTTGAAAATGAAGGAGTAAATAAGTTGCTACCACATGTAATGAGTTTTTAATGTGGAACTAAATATCACATGTAGTAAGTAAAATTTTACACTTCTAGATAAAGCGCATTAATGTTGGGCCATCCAGAAGACTCAAAGACCAAAAATTAAGTTTTAAATCACAATAATTAAGTAAATTTTTACAAATTTTATTATCCCTTTACGATGAAATAATGATAGTAAAATGCTAAGTGTACACCCCTTGGGGGTGTACATATAGCATTTCTTGTAATGATATTAGTTTTCAATGTAACTTTTTACTGAATACAATGATGAAATGATGATATTAGTTTTCAATGTAACTTTTCAATGTAACTTTTCAATGTAACTTAGCTTTTTCCGAATAGAAATTGTATATGCTGTTGCCGCTATTGCATTGTTGAGCGGCTATTATCATTCCCAATAACAACAAAAAGCAATGTTGTCCTTATTTGTCATTTACTTCTGGCAAAAATAATTTGATCAAAACTTTTTCCAACAAAAGAGACACACAATATCAATTATATTCAATCAATTAAATAATTTTTTTAAAAAAATATAAAAAAAATTAATGTTTTATAAATCATAATAATAGTATAATGATAGGATGAATAAATCCTAAAGGAGAATTGTGATTGGTCGTACTGTAAAATATGTGACCGATCATTTTAAATTTTTTCTCTAACAACAGGCGGCAGGCGGAATAGATTATTTCCTCCATTTCCTAGTTGTAAGAACATATTTTAAGCTTACAACCGTAACTTCTATGAGCACACTAGTTGTACAACAAAAACCATAGTCATCAGTTGAAAAGACACGTCTAATGAGTCAGACCAACAAAAAAAAAAAGAATAGTGCTACCGGTACACCCCGCTTCGGGGTGTACATCATACACCCCGAAGCTGGGTGGCTGCGATTTATGAGAATTAAGCGGGATTTCTAAGGCTTCTATTCTCACCCCGCCTCTTCTCTTTTCTCTCTATCAAAAACACTCTCCCCTCCATTCTCTCTCTCGCGCTCGCTCTCTCTCCATTCCCTCTCTCTCTCTCTCGCTCGCGCTATCTCTCTAGGGCTCTTTCTCTTTCTCTCGCTCGCTCGCTACGACTCTCGACCAGCAGCCGAGGGCCGGTCAAAGCAGGCCTCTCTCTTCTCCGTCGTCTAGGGTTGCCTTCGAATCGCCTTGCTCAGCACCCGAGGACCGCTCGACGAAGAGCTCTCTCGCCTCCGTCATCTCCGTTGTGTAGGGTTTAGGGTTTAGTTACCTCGCCTCGCCGCGCCGATCGGTATGGTCTCCTATTTTTGCATTGTGTACATTGCGTACCGGTACCAACCTGAGGAACACATATGTACCGGTACACTTATTTATGTACCGGAACACCTTTGTAGGGTTTCCTTATTTTATTTTTCCTTTTTCTGTTTTTGCTTCAATTTTTGAAGGGCACATTCTCAGATGACATGGTCACAACTGGAATTTCACCCATAGCACTACTCATGTCTTTAAGAGCTGAAGACTCCTGAATTCAGCAATTTTTTTTTAAAAAAATTAATAATAATCCAATTAGACCATTTCCTTTGTACAGAAATAAGTGTACCGGTACATTGTGTACATTGTGTACCGGTACCAACCTGAGGAACACATATGTACCGGTACACTTATTTGTGTACCGGAATACCCCTGTAATACTAGTGTCAAGAAATTAAAGCAAAAAATACTGCAACATCTACCTTAATCTTCTAGACAAGATCATAACCAGTCATTGCAGGCATGCAGTAGTATGTGATGATCAAATTCACCTCAATGAACCGAATTCTTGTAATTGTTCAGGACTATTGACCTTTTAAAGAGCTGTACAACATGAATATATGGGTACCATATATTACAATTGTTACAATTGTAACATTTTGCAATTGGTAAGGAATATTGGTTTTGGTAACAGCTATATATGGTTTCTGTACAGTCATATAGACAAAACAGAATAGTTGTATGCTTTTCTTGCTTTCATCAGTGCATATATAGCTCTTTAAACAGTCCATATTGCTTTGAATAGTCCAAAAATTCATGTTGTACTAAGATATGATTTTATCAATACAAACTGATATGGTGATTATAATGCAGCTGAAGATATGGTTTCTACCAGAGCTATGTCATCGAGGAGAGTGGCCGAGGAGGCCACCACTAGTAGTCATGGTAGGAGAAAGAGCCCAACGAAGAATTAATTGGTTTGTGGAAGATGTTATCCAAACCATCTATACAATACGATGAATGTACAAGAGTCTCCCAAGACTGAGGCCAACTATACCACCGCTGGCCCAGCACTAAGTCAAGTTATCTCTACTGAACAAATGGCACTCTTGAGAACAACGCCATTTGCTTCATATATTGACCTACCACCTCTAAAGCAAGACCTTGTATTAGTGTATACTCTCCTAAGTTTTTGGGATGAGGAGAACAGAGGTGTTAGAATCGGAGAAACTTTCATTCCCCTTATTCCGGATGAAATAGCTGTGTTGGTTGGGCTACCGACGCAGGGGGAGCCGATTGAATGGTCAAAAAAGAGTATAAATTTGAATATTTTTGATAAATACTTTAATGGCGATTATAAGCACGCCGATAGAAGAAAACTTCGTCATATCTTATACACTCTTGCTGGACAGCAGGGTGGGGACGCCGTCACCGATTTTGTCTCCATTTTTGTATTATATGTTTTTGCGACGGTTCTCTTTCCCACTAGCCACTACAATGTGCCGAAGGCTCTGTATAGATATATAGATGATATACATAGAATAGGCGACTATGCCTGGGGGCATACTATATATAATTTTCTTGTAAGTTCTATTTCGAAAGCATCCCGTCGTGTAAAGCGTCGGAATAGAGGGGACGAAATAAACGCCGGCTATATTGATGGGTGTACAGTAGCCTTCACGGTGAGTACAATTCTAAATTAGTGTTTTAATATATTTTATTTTGTAAATATTCATATGTTCATTCTATTACTGATAAGTCATGATGATCATAAATGTAGAGCTGGGCGTATGAGCATATAAAGGGTTTGGGTACTTCAGATGGGGATAAGGCTGTCCCACGGATGAGAAAATAGAAAGCTTCAGTAGCATTTAGGAGCTATGATAAGCTTAGGAAAAAATTGTTGTCTTATTCTCCTTCAGAGGTAAAAAAATCTTTTAGGAATGTTAATTTTATAAATTTCCTTTAAAATATTAAATGTAAATATCTAATGTTATATATATATATTTATATATTGCAGGTTATACCCAATTTTACCTATCGTCCGGAAGAAATGTATATATTAAATCGTACGGCACGTATTGGGCAGCTGCCGCAGGCATTGTATAAGTTAAGGATTATATACGTTATGATGTGGTTACTTTACTAATTTCCCTACTGACCATCGTTGCGTGCTTCTTTATTGATTCATATTCAACCGGCTACTCCTGTGGCTACTACCTCTAGAGCTGGGGATAGTAGCAATATAAGAAATTTAATTAATAATTTGGAACAAGCTCTTTATGGGCTCGAAGAGTGGATTAAAATCTTGGAAGCAGAGAATATAAAGTTAAAGGATATAAATAAGAAGCTTCAGGATCAAATTTTGAGCGGCTCTGCTGTTGCAGCAGGAGAAGGCGGCGCGACCGGCGATGTCGAAAAAGAAAATGTTGAAGATCAGGCTGAAGGTGGGCAGCACACAATAGGGAAAGAAACCAGCGAACATCCCGTTGATGCTGGTGAGATTAATATAGTGGTGCCCATTGCCGATATTACAACCGACGCCCCTTCAAGAATTGAAAGAATTAAATACCGTGAAAGGAAGCGAAAGGAATTATCAGATGATTTCACGGTCGGGAAAATAGGAAAAAAAGCATATTATATTAGAAAGCTCCGCCTTGATTCTAAAGAGCAGGGGTCGAAACAAACTGAAGCTTCAGATTCTGTTTCCGGGGCCATTGCCGACGTCCTTATGATATTATTGTATTAAGTGTATTGTATTTAATCTTAACAATTTTATAAACTATGACAATTGCATAATGTTTTGAATGATAACAGGCAATAAATAAAGATTTTGATGATCCAGAAGGTGGAGTTTCATCCATCAATGTTCCGGATGAACCCTCTCTGGATAGCTCACCCGGATTCATTATTGAGCCTTGTCGCGACTATCCGGGTCGAGATAAAATTCCTAAAGAGGAAGATTTTACAATCAACTTTTTTATAGCACAACCAATAACTAAGTTAGTCCACCATATCATATAATCTTTTAATTGTTATATATGTCTATTTCAATTTTCTCATTACTTAGCATAATATCTCTAATTCATTTTGATAGGGGAGCTATATGGGAAGATAGCGCCAAAGGGTCGGATTCGCCTTCTATTAGTGGCGAAATCCTCCGAAACTTCTTATTTGGAGGCCCGACCCGCGATGAGGTTCGTGCAGTGAAAACGATAAAAAATTAGTTAAATCTTGTAATATATATATATATATATATATATATATATATATATATATATATATATATATATATATATATATATATATGTGTGTGTGTGTGTGTGTGTGTGTGTGTGTGTGTGTGTGTGTGTGTGTGTGTGTGTGTGTGTGTGTGTGTTGTGTGTGTGTGTGTGTGTGTGTTTTAACATAATTTCTTGTTATTTTCTAATATATGTGATAAATGTATATTTTCATATTCTTAATACGATGGATATGAAGGGTGTACAGAAATTTAGCCATCCTGCTCTTTTTTGTCGAACTGAAGTTTCGGTGAGTTTCATATTTGTTTCAGTACTATATTATTTTTATAAAGTTACATTTATGTACATATCACCTTAATGAAACCACGAATTATACGTGTCTTTTTAAGATCAAATTTAGCTATTTTGTATATATATGACAACACATTTGATAATTTAGAATGTACTCAATCTCACAATTTTGTTCTCTTATATTGTGACATCATAATCTGATCCCTTTTATATTGCACAATTAAAATGCTGAAACATTTAAGACTCTGAACTGTTAAAAACAGTAGTCATTCAATATTTATGACCTTTTGTTTATTTACTTATGTTGCATTATTCACCATAATTTCATTCATTCAAACCTCTTGTCGTGATAAGCATTTAAAAAAACCAAGATTGTAAGGAATTGATTATTATATTGATGTTGTAACTATATTCCCTTTTATGTCCAGATGCACATACTTAACAAGATGGCAGGAATAAGGCCGGACGAGTCAATCACAGCTGACTTCATCCGGAATGTCGCGTACGATTCGGCATCCGTACGACACTTCTTGGAAATAATAACTCCGGAAAGTATCAGCTGTAATAGATTTATAATTATTCCTGTAAATAGTAATTGGCATTGGCATCTGCTTGTCATTGATTTGAAGGAATCCCATTTTGAGAGTTGGAATTCCTTGTGGAGTCATCGTGTGGCAAAGGATGCGGCAAACGTATTGGTATGTGTAATACTTTTATATTTATTACATTGATATATGCATAGAAGATTGACTTAACTATTTCTCTTATGCAGGCGAAGTGGTTTGCATCCTATTTTGAGTTTATCCTTGAACAACGCATCGGCCACCCAAATGTCATATGGCAGCTTGATTGTCAGCAACAAGGCTCGACTGAGGTTGATTGTGGCATGTACACATGCCTATTTGCTGAAAGAATTGTAAGAGGCGGCTCCCCCGATCTTTTGGTTTTTGAAAAAGATCCCCCGTATTTCTGGGCGCACATGGTGAGCCAAATCTTACGAGATCCCTGTTGCGTGACTTCTAGTTCGATGCTCGCATCTACTATGTAAAGATAATTATGTTCAATAAATACTTTGGTTTAAGTTATATGTTGAGTTGTATTAATTTGTTGTATATCCGATGAATATTGTATTGAGTCATATTATTGATTCATTGTATCCCAGTTTTGATCAGTTTCATTTTAGTTTATGTTGAGTTGTATTGATTCGTTGTAAAGCAGATGAATATTGTATTGATTCATTGTATCCCTGTTTTGATGAGTTTCAGTTTGATGTTGTATTGTATCAATCCGTTGTAAATTTGATGAATATTGTATTGATTTCTTTTATTGATTCATTGTATCTTAGTTATGATCGGTTTCTGTTTTATGGTGAGTTGTACTGATTCGCTGCAAATCTGATTAATTTTATGCTGATTACCTCACTAATTAATTTTTTTGCCATATTTTACATTTTATACCTTTATTTTATATTAAATATAAATAATTTATTAAATTATATTTGTTTCAAAATTATTAATTTTAAAATTTTAAACTTTATACAATTCTTTTATATAATTGTAATGAAAAATTTAGTGAGGTACTCAATACTGAGTACCGTTAGTGAGGAATCCAAGTCTCATGTTTCTGGTTTTGAGGAACTATCATGAGTACCGGTACTGAGTGAGAAATCAATGTATACTACTTTCGGGTTTTGAGGAACTTGGGTGTGTACCGGAACCATGTGTACCAGTACTCAATGATGAGTACCGGTACTGCGTGAGGAATCCAAGTGTGAGGCTTTCGGGTTTTGAGGAACTTGGATGTGTACCGGACCAATGTGTACCGGTACTCAATGATGAGTACCGGTACTTAGTGATGAATCCAAGTGTGATGCTTTCGGGTTTTGAGGAACTTGGATGTGTACCGGAACCGTGTGTACCGGTACTCAATAAACAGTACCGGTACGGAGTGATGAATCCAAGTGTGATGCTTTCGGGTTTTGAGGAACTTGGATAAGTACCGGAACCATGTGTACCGGTACTCAATTCTGAGTACCGGTACTGAGTGATGAATCCAAGTGTGAGGCTTTCGGGTTTTGAGGAACTTGGATGTGTACCGGAATCTTGTGTACCGGTACTCAATAAACAGTACCGGTACTGAGTGAGCAACCCAAGTGTGAGGCCTCAATAAATTGTATTGTCAAAATTATATTAATATTTTGTATAAATTTGTAAATATTAGAATTAATAATGTTTACACAAAAAAAAAGAAAATTGAATATTTAAATTTAGTAATACATAAAGTTTACAAGGGGGGAAGGGCACACCTATATTCATATATATAGAAGAGGGAATGGCTACGGGGGTGCTTGAGGCTCATTCAGAGAAACATATAAATTGCACTGACTCCATTACTATTTAGTACAGCTATACATAAGTTATAATGTTCAAATGTTCATCTTGTATATTCATACAAGATGTTAAAATGTTCAACTGTTCATCTTGTATCTATAGCTGTTCATAAAAGTTCTGAACAGCTATAGATAAGTTATGAACATTCATATATACAAGAAGGTAAATTTATACATTTATACATTTATACATTCATACATTCATACATTTATAGAAGAGTCAAAAAGTACTCCACACTTGAAAATGGAATAGTTGAAAATGGAACACAAACTACATCTTAGCTTCGTACATCTTAGCACAACATACATCTTAGCACAATATACAACTTACAATGACGAAACTCCAATTCTTTACAACATACATTTTCGTACAGTACAGTTATTTGTTCATAATTACAACGCGAATTAGAATTCAACATATGGGTTTACCACAGTACAATAATATTTGGTACAATGATAAAAAAACGAGAGTCAAGAAATCAAAAGTTAAAATGCACGTTAAATAAACATAAGTATCACTCATCCTCGTGGGTAGCATCATCGTCGGGTTGATGGGAAGAAGTAGGTCCGGCAGCACCTGGGATCGTATCATCATGTCGGCACCCAAGGAAATCAAAAATTTTCTTTAAGCCATCCTCGAGCTTCTTGAATCCTTCTTCGACTCTTTTCTTCAACGATTGCAAGTCTCGATCCAACGACTCCAATGTAACATTCTCTTGGTGACTGGACGAGCTGTGATGTTCCCGACGCTGAGGCGCACGCCTCGACGATGCTTCAGTGTAGGCCTTCACATTCTGAAACGTCCTCAAGGTACTTATTGATTTTGCTAAGGTAACCCCGTCAATAGGACCCAAGCTATAATCATAGTCATCGCACGTTATGTCTACACCTTGATCTTCCAAAAGCCGCATGATCAGAATAGGGTAAGGTAATAGATCGCGATGCGATATACCTTGCACTAACTGTGACATTCTGTGCCAAATCAATGTTGGAATATTGATGTTCATTCCAACCGCTAGGTCTGGGTGAGCAAGTAAATATAAAAGAAGCAGCCTATCCCATCGAATCCTCTTTGTACCCAATGTGGGCAGAATATTATAACACAATATTAAGGATAGGATGTGATACTCAGGTCTAAACTCCTTGGATTCAACGTATAGTCTATTTGTTACTGTTCCTGGCTTACAGAGAGCATTGACAATTGTGTTCCAGTGTGTGGAATGATGAATGGTCCCAAGTGTATAATGCACTCCAGTAGTATCCACATTTAATCCAAGGATGGCACCAATTGTGTCTGGAGACACTACAACTCTGACACCACGAACATATGATTCTAATACCATAAATCCGGTATCTGAATCCTGACCCATTATGCTACCTCTCATATAAAATTGGCGAATGAGTTCTAGACAGAAACCTTTACGGCCGTGTATGCGGCCGACCGTTTCGATAGGTGCCCTTTGCAAAAGCTAGGCAAATTCAGGAACTTCACTAGTCAGCTCGTCAAAGTTGACATATCGCTCTCCGATGCAAGTTCGGCTTGAAAAGTCTTCTTGTCGTTTAGGATCAACGTCGCCTGTGTCTGCCGGTCGTTTTGATCGCTGTTCTCTACGAGCCATTGCTGACATGCCTGACCCGCCAGTGCTATGTCGTGGAGGGGAGGCCGCACCCGTATGAGCCATTGAAGGCATAGGCGCCTTTCCTTTATCATGGGTGGCCGCCATTTCAACATGAGCAGAATGCACAGAATGTTCAGATGAATCACTACTCTGTGAATCATGTGAACGGTCCCTCTTAGAGGCTTGTTTCCCTCCACGGGCACGGCCATGACCACGGCCACGCCCTCGCCCACCACGATGCCCATCACCGGCCATTACGTATATGAGCTTAAATTACAGAAACAGTTAGCAGCCAACTTGTATGAAGTCTATGAAACTATTCGTAAAAATCATATAAGTTCTGAACAGCTATAGATAAGTTCTGAACATTAATATATACAAGATGGAACATTCATAGATTTATAGACATTGTTGTATGAAGATACAATATGAACAATTGAAATTAGACTTCATACACTTGAACATTTGAAATTAGACTTGAACACTTGAACAAGATGGAACACTAACTACAATATTGCAAACAAGTGATCCCTTTTACCCATGTTACATATACATTACATATAAATTACAGATATAATGTTAAAACCCTAAAAAATTCAAAAAAATGCACTTAACTAAATTAGTGTAACACAAAAAGGCATTAGGGTTTTAGAGTTTTACCTTGAGATATGAAGGGTTAAACTTAGCAATAAAATAAAGGTAGTAGTAGACCTAAGAGTAGACCTAAGGGAGATTTATGGTAGATGGATTGTTAGACAGTGAAAGAGGGATTATCGAGCAAGACCGGTGGATGAAAGAACAGAGGACACCGGAAAAATCAACCTATTCCGCAGATTGCGTACCGGAATACGCCCTAGCCCTTCCTCCTGATAATAAACGGTTTTCTTTTGCAATAGCCCTCTGCGTACAGCTTGCCTTTGCGTTTACTTCACGATAATAGTTGGGAGAAGTGGGTAAGGGGTTACGTGTACGACTATAGGGAACCTAAAAACCAAGTTTGGTTTCGGACGGAAGGGGGCTATAACCCCTTTGTGACCAAATAAGGTGGGATTAAGGGGGAAAAAGCGTTTCCCCCTTAACGGGTTGTCCCAGGTAAACCGGGACAACCCGATATAGGGGAGGAACAAGTGTTCCCCGCCTCAACCATAACTAGGTTTTTTATTTTTTTCCATCCTTTTCCCACTACACGTTCACACGTTTTATAGAGGCAACTTTTTACACATTTTTTCAACTTATTATTTTTAAAAGATATTTCAATTTGTTAATTTTAATATTTACCATATTTAAAATTTTATATAATTTACATTTTTTACCTTTATTTTAAAATTATTTTATAAATTTTATTATATTTTATTTGTTTCACAATTATTAATTTTAAATTTTCTAAATTTATACAAATATTTTATATAATTTTTAAGTAAAATTTACTGAGGTACTCAATACTTACTGAGGAATCCAAGTGAGGAATCCCCTACCCAGTCAAGTTCCTCAAAACCCAAAAGATGAACCTTGTGTACCGGTACTCAATACTTAGTTCCGGTACATATGGTTCCGGTACACATCTACGTTCCTCAAAACCTGAAAGCATCACACTTGGGTTGCTCACTCAGTACCGGTACTGTTTATTGTGTACCGGTACTCATGGTTCCGGTACACATCCAAGTTCCTCAAAACCCGAAAGCCTCACACTTGGATTCCTCACGCAGTACTGGTACTCATCATTGAGTACCGGTACACATTATTTTCTCACTCAGCCCCGGTACATGAAAGTTCATCACACAATACCGGTACCGGTACTCATAAATTAGTACCGGTACTCATAATTGAGTATCGGTACTCATAATTGAGTACCGGTACTCATAATTGAGTACCGGTACTCATAATTGAGTACCGGTACTTAGTGTTAAATTTCAATACATGTAAAAAAATTGAAGAACTTTTAAAATTAGGAATTTAAAAAATAGAAATATCTGTTAAAAATATTAAATTGAAAAATTGTGTAGAATGTTGCCTCTGTAAACTGGGTAAAGACAAGGAAATTCCAGAACAAATAAATATAGCTGTTCCAGAACAAAATAAAAATATTCTAGAACAATTAATTTTACAAGTTCGATAACACACTGAGACAATTGCAGAACATAATGTAACAAATCAGCTTCTCAGAATTACAACTCCAATTCAAAACCAGGAAACACAGTACAGTCATCTTTTCAGATTTACAAATCCAATCCTTTACAACATACAACTTAGCGTAGTACAGTCATACATCTTAGCTTCGTACATGTGAAATAACCATACATCTTAGCACAAGTGTTCCCTTACGACAACATACAACTTACAGACCTAATTGTATCATCTGTTCTTGTCGCTGTCCTGCCTAATGTGGAGTTCAATAGCTCTCATTTACAAGAACAGACCCAATTGTATCATCTCTTCGGCACCCAAGGTAATCAAATCTTTTCTTTAACCCATCCTCGTGCATTTTAACTTTGCTTTCTTCACTCTAATTCCTCAAATGTAAGACTCACAACATTCTAATTCCTAACCATGGAAATACAGGAAAGAGAAGGTCAATAGTAAAACCTGGTAGCATCTGGGAATATCTATCATCTGATATGAA
The DNA here is from genome assembly GCA_029204045.2 of Tillandsia leiboldiana. Taxonomy (NCBI): domain Eukaryota; kingdom Viridiplantae; phylum Streptophyta; class Magnoliopsida; order Poales; family Bromeliaceae; genus Tillandsia; species Tillandsia leiboldiana. The sequence goes on from CM055065.1 coordinate 30,037,329, forward strand.
CCATGCGTCAATGCTTCAACCAACACTGAGGGATCGCTGAATTTATAATTTAGCAATACCTCCAATTGTTTCAGATTGATGAGCATCTCAGGATTCACTAATACTGGCTTTTCAACCACCATTTGCTTGTGAAACTCTTTTTCCATTCCTATCGATTTCATGAAAATGAGTGCCGCCAATTCACCCGCAGTACTAAGGTATGCGCCTATAAGTGCCTCAACAGAATCAGCAACTCTCTTACTTTTGATGGACCTCCTTCGCTGAATATATACATCTTTGGAATTTAAGGAGGACATTTTGTTTCCATCATTAGAATCATAATGAAAACCAGGAATGACCCACTTTTTCGGATCGAACTCTTCATCACGTATGTAACCCTGCCAAAATATTTATAATAATAATAATAATAATAATAATAATAATAATAATAATAATAATAATATATAGAAGAGAAAGAAGGCGAACACAACTACTTATGACTATCTACAGCAAAATGAGCTGCCAAACAAAAGCAGAATATATTCATGTATGTGGTCATACCGGAAGATCATGGGCACATCCTAGCCGACAGAGAGCAGCATTGGATATTATTTTCTCCTTCTTAGAGGTGAGAATACCCTCATGATGATGCTGATATATTTGAAAAAGATAGTGACTTGAGGCGTATTTTAGAAAGCAGTCTCCAAGTGCTTCTAATGATTCCAATGAGTATTCCTCTTGGCATTTCTTAGTGGTCATAGCTTCCAATAGCTGCAATACATGCTAACACTCATAAAACATAGAGAAGTGACATGTTTAAAGCAAATTACTACTTACAAAGGGAGGGAAAAAAATAAAAAAAAAATAAAAGGAAAAACACTAATGTTGCTTAGGAGATGCCTCAAAAGCCACATAGTGAGCATGTACTAGTTGGCAAATTTCAGAGTGGAAAGTAGGCATCATAGCAAACACTACAAACCCAAAGCGGGAATTATTACGAAATTCATAAGCTTATCCACATTTTAAGCGGGAATTATTAAGAAAATCATAAGCTCATCTACATTCTAAAGTGTCGTTGCACCAAAGTTGGTAGAACTAATATACCATTTTCTTTTGCCAAGACTCTTTAGTAATAAAATTCAAACTGAAGCCAAAGTACTGAATTATATAATAATATTGATATTAAAACCCATTCACTCCACAAGAAGTCGCCTAGTCAGATGGAACAAGGATCTTGTTCCATGGGCTATTACTTTGACTAATAATATAACCCAATCGGTTAAGAAACAACTAACTAAACAGATATGAAAAGCAAGAACAAGATGGCGTACCGGGTCACCCATCGTCATGTCTGTCCTCAACATCATCATCATGTGAAGTAGGTCCATGTGAAGTACTTGTTCTAGTCGCTCCAGGAACTACATCATCATGCTTGCAGCCGAGGATATCAAAAATCTTCTTTAATCCGTCCTCAAGCTTCTTGAACCCTTGTTCCATTATTTTCTTAAGTGCGTGTACATCCCGATGTAATGATTGTACAGACATTCCCTCATCTGATCCAGTAGAGGCTTCATGTTGCACTTGACGAGGCGGTGCACTTGGAGTCGCATCACTTGCACGACCTTTCACTTGCCCAAAGGTCCTTAGAGTGCCAATTGACTTGGCCAAAGTAATTCTATCAATAGCGCCCAAGCCATAGTCATATTTGTCACAGGTGACATCAACTCCGTGATCTTCCAAAAGGGTAGTGATGAAGATCGGGTAAGGAAGTAGTTCACGGCTATTTGTTGCGTCAATTACATGCGCCATTTGTTCCCAAATAAGAAATGGAATATTGACACAGACTCCAGATGCACTCTTGGGTGACCAAGAAAATAAAGAAGAAGTAGACGACTCCATCGTATCCTTTTAGTCCCCAACGTAGGCACCAGGTTGTAGCAAACAATCAAAGACAGAATGTGGTATTCCGGCTTTAAATCCTTTGATTCAACATATTCCCTGTTGGTATGTGTACCCGACTTGCAAATTGCATTCACAACAACATCCCAATGAGTGTCACTCTGAAAATCACCCCGAGTATACTCCAGACCAGGTGTATCGACAGGCAAACCAAGATTCGCACCTATTACAGCAGGAGTTATATCAAACTTGACCCCTCGAACTGAGGTTTTGAATATGAATGTCCCGGTGTCACCATCCTCTTCAATTATAACTGCCCTCATGTAAAACTCCCTGATTAACTCCGAACAGAAACCCTTATTTGCTGGAACTCTACCGAGAGCCCCAATAGGATTTCGTTCTACTAGCCTTTCTGTGATGACCTGGATCTCCGTAGAGCTGTTGCAGTGCGTTGGGTGGCTTCTGGAGGCCTACGTGGTGTGTCGGCGGTGATTGTGCACAATTTGGACATAAGTGTTGGACCTTGGGCTTAAATGGATCACGTGGGTGATCGATTGACTCCATCGGATCTTTAGAAGTGGTTTCGCGCGAAACGGATATTAAAATTGAGCTCAGCGCGAAGTTTGGACAAAGGAACACCTTTCCGGATGCATTCGGCAAATATTAGGAATGGAATTTGGCAAATCGGACACCGGATTTGGACTCAGCACGCGAAAACGATCAAAATAGGCTATTTACTCGCATTTTTCGGAATTTGTAACAGTAAAGTTACTGTTCACGGCCGGAACAGTGTTTCCGGAGACCGGCCGGCGGCGCAGCGGTGGCGGAGGGCGGCGGGGCAGGCTCGGGCAGGCGGCGCGCGGCCGAGGGCAGGCGCTCAGGGGCGCGGGCAGGCGCGCGGTCCACGCGGCCGGCGTGCACCAGAGGGAGGCCACGTGGCGGTTGGTGATTAGACGGTTCTGGCGGCGCGGTCCACGGAGGTTTTGCGGGTGCACGGTGGACCTGTGTGGGACACGTAGCAGCTTGTGATTCGTGGGTGTTGTGGACCCGGTCCACGGAACAGGAGCTGGTTGCCTCGGGATGCGTGCGCGGCATGGGCGCGGCAGCGGCGACGTGCGCGCACGTGGGCACGAATCCCGAGGCGGTGGCGCTCAGGGGTTGGCCGAAATTGGTGTTTCATGTTCGGAGGACACAACGGGAATTCTCTGAATTGTTTGTTTTGGATTTGCTCTATAAGCAATCCGAGGGAGCGTCACTGGGGGATTTCGACCCCTTACAGCCCTCAGCTCGTAGGGGGCTGAGAAGGAGATTTGATCTCCATGAAGAGAGAAATACACCTGCTAAGTTTCGGATTTTTCGGTGCCACGGATTTCTAGATTTCTATTTTACCGGCGCGGCGCGACGTTTCTTCTTCGGTGTTCTTCTCCGTCGTATTTCGGTGTACGAGCTCCCCCGGCCTACTCCGAGCACCTTTTTCTGTGATTTTTGCGCCGTTGGCTTCACGACAAGTAGGGCTTCAACTTTTGTGTTTTGAGCTCCCCCTATTTCAGAGATATTTTTGGAGTTTTTTGAGCTTCTCTTTGACCCATTTTCCACTGCGGAGTTTTGGACAGCACATCGGTATTTCGGCGATATCTTTGCGCACAGGTATCGGATTTGGGCGTGCGAGTACTCGTTTCGATCGTCTCGACTCGAGGATCGCAGCGCCAATTTTTCGGGAATTTTTGGTCTCCATCTCGCAGGTAAAAACAGGGCATCTTTGGGACTAAATTCTGGACAGCTTGTATTTGAATACTTGTGTGCTTATCTGTGTGTATGTTGGGGATATTTTTGTACAGTAATCGCGGCAGTTGATCTTTTGGGCCAGAGCACTTTTCGAACTTGGATTTAGCGATCGAGGTGGGTGGTTGCTATACTCCTCATTTTCTGACATACCCCTAGGAATATTAGAGAGATCCTCTCATTGGTTACATTGAATGATCAACTATGGACATGCATGCTTAAATTAAAATAATTGTGAGCCTATCATATGGAAATTACAATTGTGGAAATCTGATAGTGGTTGGGATTTATACATGTTTGTATAGATATAGTATTGGCACTTAACCTTGCATGTGGAATTTACTTTCATGTTGGGATAAAATGAAACGTCTTGTGGGAGGATACCACTTGAGGATCTTTTGGGACATGCATAGGTGGATGATTTAGGTGAGGGAAAATTGTGGATTTTAGACATGTGTGGATGGATAATGATTTTAGCATGATGGTTATATCTATGCGGAGCTATTAAATGATACACATGTGGAACCACTATTTGGCACACTCTCTTTATCTTTCATGAGGACATATGCATGCTTGTTTGGACATCTAGATAGGCCATCTTTTATCGCTACACTTTCATGCTGGAACTTGACTTAGGAGAAACCATGTTTGCTTCCTTTCTCCTTGTCGTTAGTCAGGTGGTTATTGTTGCTCGGGTTTGAGTAGGGGTACGGGATAGTGTAGCCGGGACCTTGGGGTCGGGGACAGGTGGTATTTGATTGTGGGTTGTGGGGTATTGCGGCTACCGCGGGTAGTAGGCGGTTGACCGGATACAGATTATTTCACCCGATTATGGGTTGTGGGGTATAGCGGCTACCGCGGACAGTAGGCGGTTGACCGGATGTCGGATGTGGGACATGTTTGTGATTATGGGTTATTCCGGCGACCGCGGATATTGGGCGGTTGACCGGAGGTCGGTTGTGAGACCTGGTTGTGGATTGTGAGGTATTGCGGCGATCGCGGATTTTAGGCGATTGACCGGATGTTCATTTGTGCATCAGGTTGGGGATCAGTATTCTTTTAGTGGAGGGGTGTGTTCCACTGGGGCCTTATAGTTGTGATCCAGTCCTGCTTTTGATACGTATCACACCGGCGCGGTTATTGCCCGGTGATGCTTTCCTCGTGTGGGTCGCTCCCTTCGAGATCCCCTCCGGAGGCCGGGGCCAGACAGTTATTGACAGTTTTGCTATCACATCGGCGCGGCTTATTTGCCCGATGATGAGGATGGCAGCAGGAGTTTTGCTATCACATCGGCGCGGTTTATTTGCCCGATGATGAGGGCGGTACAGATTGGGTTCATCTGGGACGGTTGATTACTGTTGCATACGGTTATTCCAGTCTAGGACTGCATTTTAGAGGCATAGTAATGGTAGTTTCCTTTCTTCAGCAGTCATTATTGCTTACCACTCTTCTTCCCCTCTTTGCCTCTGGTAGACTTAGTGGGTGCGTCAGAGTTTGAGGTTTTACCCACTAGGGGAGGCTACTGGTTTACTAGTAGTTCTCACCCCCATTCTTCTTTCCTTTTTTTTTCTTCTCCCTTGTTTTGCAGTGTCTTCTGCGGGTGCTACTGGGCTTTCAGTAGCGGGTCGAGGAGAGAGGACGGCTGAGTAGATAGATCTCGAGGCAGGATGAGCGTGTTAGCTGGACTGTTGGTGTACCCAGTTTTCCTCAGACGGTTGTACTTTTACCTTTGGGACTGGCTTTTGCCAGCAGGTTGTATTTATTTTGGTGAGATGGGAGAGACAGATGTATCATTTATACAGATGTATTGTATTTTATTTCGAGCTTCAGTCTGAGATGTATTAGTTTTTAGTTCAGCTCTGTTTTTATTGCTCTTTTATTATATCTCTTATATCTGAGCAGGTAGTTGGCGCTTCGTGTACGCAGGAAATTCTGCGTGCACGGCGGATCTGTAGACGGGCCCGGGTTCTGGTTTTCACCCGGGGCGTGACACTTTCAAAGTCCGGAACTTGTCGATACAATTCATTGAAGTTTACATGTCGCTCTCCAATACATGCTCTATTTTGAAATAATCCACGGCGTTTTGAACTAATGTGTTGTTCACCTTCTCCATAATTTGCTCGCCGATCTGATTGAGATCCCTCACGAATTACTAGTCCACCGGTACTTCTTTGTGGAGAATATTCTCCATCTTTCTTTTTCCTTGAAGGCATCGGTGCCTTTCCTTTCCCAATTACTGATTCTCCTTCATTTTTTGCAGAATGTTCAAATTCGGGGCTTGTTGATACGTCATTCCGTGATCGTTTTGAAGATTTCTTCTTCCCACTTCCACGACTACTTCCACTCCCGGTGGCCATCAAAACCACAAGTGCAAGTAGCAAAGAGAATGCCATTCTCCTGTGAAGAACATAATGCACTATGAGTTCATCGAATATGAATATCAGAATAAGGATTATAAATGTTGACCAAACATTGTAAACATGTAAAATTAGACTGCATACAAAAATAATTTAGAGATTCAAACTCTATTAATATGTAATGGATTATCAAATTTATGTTGTAAATATTTTGAAAATGACATAAATTTGATCAATACCCTTTCAAATTATAGATAAGCAGTACTATACTTAAGGGTGTCCCCTCAATACACTTTAAAATACGAGATAAGCTATAAAGGTCCTTTTTCGAATGGCACACATATACAAGTTCTGAATAGCTATAGTTAAGTTATGAACATTCATATATACAATATGGACCAATTTACATTTTAATAGTGACAAGATTGTCTAACGAGTCATTCCAAAATTGAACAAGTGTTCCATCTTGTAGTTGTATTAAGGGACACTTGTATCTTCATACAAATAGTGACATGCATGTGTACAAAACTGCATACAAGAGTCTAAAAGTAATCCACACTTGAAAATGGAACAAGTGTTCCATCTTGTACTAGAAAATGAAACACACAATACATCCTAGCACTCCACGACGAACACAAAAATAAATTAGGGTTTTACAGTTTTACCTAAAGGGATTGTTAGAGACCGAAAGAGGAAGTCTCGGGAATGGCTTGTGGAGGAAGAAACAGAGGAGACCGGCAATATCTAGCGAATCTGCAGATGGCGTACCGGAATACACCCTTCGCCCACCACGACGCTGAAGAGCTATAGGCAGTTTTCCTTTGAAGCAGTGGTCGTTCGGCTCCTTGATGCTAATTTGGGGCAGAGGGGATTAAGGCATGGGTGTTTTTCTTCTTCCTTTCTTTTATGGTTTCCATCTTTTATTTCTTTGCACGTGGCCCCATCCTATTGTCCAACTATTTACTCTTATTTTTACTTTATTATTGTATAACACTTGTTTTAATTTATTAAGTAATGAAATTTTCACTTTATTTTAAAATAAATGAAAATATTTTAATTAATTTTAATTTTTGAAAGTAGTTATTAATATTTTTGATTTAAAGTTATTTTTAATAAAATTTTATAAAACCAGACCCTGCGTACCGGTACCTAATTCTGCGTACCGGTACTGAAGTACATATAGTTCCGATACACATCCAAGTTCCTCAAAACCCGAAAGCATCACACTTGGATTCCTCACTCAGTACCGGTACTCAATGTTTAGTACCGGTACTGAGGGAGAAATCCAATTGTGATGCATTCGGGTTTTGACGAACTTTGAAGTGTACCGGATCCATCTGTACCGGTACGTAATCTTGAGTACCGATACAGAATGAGCAACCCAAGGGTAAGGCTATCTGTTTGTGAGGCACTTGGTTTGTACTTCTTTGTGTACCGGAACTAATGATTATGTACCGGTATAGAAGGTTATGTACCGGTACTCATTATTGAGGACCGGTACTGAGTGCCGCATCCGCTTCCCATTCAGGTTCATTAAAACCCAAAAGCTGAACCATGTGTACCGGTACTCAATCCTCGGTACCGGTACAGAGTGAGGATTCCAAGTGTGTGGCTTTCCCTGTTTGAGGAACTCAAAATGGGAATATTCTATAGCATTGGATGCTGTTTAGAAAAGTAGGTAAGTGAGTAATAGTGTGCGAAGGGGAGGATTAGCATTGGATGTTTTTTCCAAATAGGTGTGCCCTTCAAAATTTTCAAAATATAGCTGTCCCCTTTTGAATATAGGTGTGCATATATGACTGCATGGGGAACCCTCTATAATTGTCCGGTACTGTGTATATGACTGTACGGGGAACCCTCTATAATTGTCTACGAAACCCATTTATAGCTGTTCCGGTATGCATATATGACTGCACGTGAACCCTCTATAGTTGTCCCCACTATAGAATTAATTTCGAATATAGCTGTATATATGAATGTACGAAACCCATTTATAGCTGTTCCGGTATGCATATATGACTATATAGCTGTCCCCACTGTAGCATTAATTTCGAATATAGCTGTATATATGACTGTACGAAACCCATCTATAACAGCATCCAATGCTAACCCTCTATAGCTGTCCGGTACTGTGTATATGACTGTACTTGGATGTGTACCGGAACCCAAACCCCCGTGTTCCGATACTAAATCTGAGTACCGGTACTCAATACACACCCCTTAATTTTATTTTGTCTATACAATTCATGCATTCTTATTCGTGTATATCACATATATTTGTAGTTTTGAAAACATTATATCATAAATTTTAACATTCATATATCACCAATATATAAAATCAATTACAAGGGGCAGGATTTTCATATATTTTTCCCTGGTAAGTTATAAGCTGATGACAACACAATCCCACAGACAACAAAAAATACAAGTAAAAATAGACCACCCCCAGCTTCTTTTTCTAGCAGCAGCTGCAGCCCCTTCATACCAACCGAAAGAATTGCATGCACCATAGTTAGCAGCTAGGTAGTGACAAAATTAACACTTTGAATTAGTTAATCAATTTGCATATCAGCAATTTATACTCCCCCTTCGTTTAGAAACACAATTCAAACTCTAGATGTCTGGCATTCAAGATGCCCAAAAAGGTATTTAACAGAGATAGCTAACAATTGATGCTAGAGTTGTGATGGCACCCCATTTTCCATCAAAAGGAAAAGATGCACAAGAAAACGACCAACCATAAATAAATCAGTACTCATTAAGCTGTAATGTTTTTCAAATCTATGTAGCTTTATTCCTTTTCCCTACACAAAAGAAATTGGTTCCCTCATGCTAAAGAAAATTTTACTCTCGTAAAATAGAAGAACCAAAACCAACCTCAATATATGAGTTGGATTCTATATATATGCTCATATAAAACAGATTGCAGGATAGAAATGCATCTATTCTTACCTTAGGAAGGACAACACCATATTCCCACCATACGACGAACCTGAAAAAAACTGTTCAAAATTTTCGAGGCAGAACGTCATCTGTCTGTGCAATGCCGATGACGCGTGATGAAAGATGCTTGTGCAAGCCTGGTTTGACAACTGCATGTGCATAGCAATCGTTGTTGACGGAAGCAGACCTAAGTTTTTATGACTGTACGAAATTCGTCTATAGCTGTTCCATTATGATATATGACTGCACGGAAACCCTCTATAGCTGTCCCATCTCTAGCTGTCCCCTTTTGAATATAGGTGTGCTCAAAGCACCTATACACTACCCACTTACCTACTCCTGAAAACAGCATCCAATGCTCAAAGCCCCTAACCACACTTATACAGGGGACAGCTATAGAGGGTTAATGTACAGTCATATATGCATAAAGGTACAGATATAGATGGATTTCTTATAGTCATAAAAACCTTAGGTCTGCTTCCGTCAACAACGATTGCTATGCACACGCAGTTGTCAAAGCAGGCTTGCACAAGCACATTCGTCACGCGTAATCGGCATTGCACAGACAGATGACGTTCTGCCTCAAAAATTATGGACAGTCTTTGTGATGACCTAGATCTCCGCAGAGCTGTTGCAGTACGTTGGGTGGCTTCTGGAGGCCTACGGGGTGTATTGGAGGTGTTTATGCACAAATTGGACACCAGTGTTGGACTCAGTGTGTTAAATGGATCACGTGAGTGATCGGGGGACCCCGTTGAATGTTTAGAAGTGTTCTCGCGCGGAACAGATATCAAAATGGACTCAGCGTGAAGTTTGGACCAAGGAGCACCTTTCCGGATGCCTTCGGCAATTTTTAGAGTTAGAATTTGGCAAATCGAACACCGGATTTGGATTCAGCGCGCGAAAACGGTGAAAATGGACTACCTACTTGTATTTTTCGGAGTTCGGATGCAAAAGCACGTTTTTCGAGGCTTGGGGTTACTGTTCCGGCCGGCGGGCAGCGTCGGCGGCGGCGGGCAGCGGCGGAGCGCGGCGGCGCAGCCGCGGGCAGCGCGTAGGGCAGAGGCGCGGGCCGCCCGGTCCACGCGGCGGGCGTGCACCGGGGGCTGGACGCGTGGCGGCTCAGGAGTGGGCCGGTCCGCGGGGCGCGGTCCGCGCCTCGGGCTGCGTGCCTGGCAGGGGGCGCAGGCGCACGTGGGCGCGCGTCAGGCGTGTTGACGCGCGGTTCCCGCGCGTGGGTCGCCACGTGTCGACCTCCGCGTGGGCCACGCGGCGCGGTGTGAGCGGCGGGTGTTGGTGTCCGCTGTTCGGGGTGGACGTGGCAGCACGGGAGCGATCCGGGCGCTCATTTTTGCAAGCTTGAGGGCCCGGATTCGGCGCCCGAAACATTCGGGCGCCCGAATGTTTCGGTTTGTTTCCTTGGCCTATAAAAGGGATTTGAGCTGCGTTTTAGACTTTTTCTGGGCGTTTTCTCTCTAAGTGTTCTTCAGCAAACCTCTTCCCCCTTGTGTACTGCACCTTGTGGAGGATTCCTTGGATTTTTGGGAGGCACGGATTTCGAGGTTCTCATTTTTACGGCGCGGCGCGACGCTCGTTCATTTGTGGTCTCCTTCGTCGCGGTTTGGGTGCGAGGACTCCCCCGGCTTACTCCGACCTCCGATTGAGGCGATTCTTACGCCGTTGGACTCACGACAGGTAGGGCTTCGATCTTCGTGTTTTGAGCTCCCCCTCTTTTCGAGTTTATCTTAGAGTTTCCCGAGCTTTCTTTTGACCCATTTTCGTGGGCAGAGTTTTGGACAGCACCACAGTGTTTCGGCGATAACTTTGCGCACAGGCGTCGGATTGAGGCGTGCCAATATGAGTTTTTCATCTACACAGCGCAAGGAACATCCTCGAATTTTCCTGGATTTTTTCTGGATTTTTCCCGAAGGTGAAAAAGGCATTATTTTCAGTGTTAGGTGCTACAGATTTCTGTACAGAGTTCTTTGGGGTGTTTCCCTTGCAGAATTTATATCTCAGTGTAGGAAACTCGAATTTGAACGTGCAGGTACTCGTTTCGACCGACTCGTCGCGAGGATCGCGACGGTATTTTTTGGGGAATTTTTCGAGCAGAACTCGCAGGTGAAAATAGGGCAACTCTGGACTGATGTGTTTTGGATAGATTTTTGTGGAGCATTGTATGTTTAAATTATGTATGTTCTTTTGGGGTATGTTGTGCAGTGTTGTGGTGACTGTTTGGGCCGAGCGTGGATTTCACCTATGAACAGGGAATTAGCGCTCCAGGTGGGTGGTTGTTGCTTACCTCTATTTTGATATGCTCACTAGGATTATTAGAGTGATCTCCTTATGTTAGGATTATTGATTAACAAGTGGGGATGGAACTTATGCATGCTGGTTTGGACTTATGGTTGGCTATGTTAGCGGTTAACTTTGCATGTGGAATTGAATCTTAAATTGGGATAATTAAATTACCTTGATGGTTGGTACTATTTGAGGATTTTATGACATGCATAGGTGGATAGTAATGCTTTATTATGGAAAATGGATTATAGACATGTGTGGTTGGATAATATTTTAGCATGATGGTTATATCTATGCGGATCTATTAATTGTTACACATGTGGAACCACTATGGGTCACATTTTCTTTTATCTTCCTTGAGGACATATGCATGCTTGTATGGACATCTAGATAGGCCATTTCTTATCGCTACACTATCATGTTGGAACTTGACTTAGGAGAAACCATGTTTGCTTCTTTTCTCCTTTTCGTTAGTCAGGTGGTTCTTGTTGCTCGGGTTTGAGCAGGGGTTTGGGATAGTGTAGCCGGGGCCTGGATTGTGGATTATGGGTTTTGGCGGCGACCGCGGATATTGGGCGGTTGACCGGATGTCGGTTATAGGACATCGGTGTTAGGGCATGATTATGGACTAGAGGGCTTTGTGGCAACCGCGGATTTTGGGCGGTTGACCAGATACATATTATTTTACCCGATTGGGATTGGCGAATTATAGCGGCTACCGCGGATAGTAGGCGGTTGACCGGATGTCGAATGTGGGACATGATTGTGATTGTGGGTTATTCCGGCGACCGCGGATATTGGGCGGTTGACCGGAGGTCGGTTGTGAGACTTGGTTGTGGATTGTGAGGTATTGCGGCGATCGCGGATTTTGGGCGATTGACCGGATGATCACTTATGCATCAGATTGGGGATCAGTTTTCTTTTAGTGGAGGGGTGTGTTCCACTGGGGTTTTATATTGACCCAGTCCTGCTTTTGATACTTATCACACCGGCGTGGTTATTGCCTGGTGATGCTTTCCTCGTGTGGGTCGCTCCCCTCGAGATCCCCTCCGGAGGCTGGGGCTAGACAGTTATTGACAGTTTTGCTATCACATCGGCGCGGCTTATTTGCCCGATGATGAGGGCAGCAGCATGAGTTTTGCTATCACATCGGCGCGGCTTATTTGCCCGATGATGAGGGCAGCAGCAGGAGTTTTGCTATCACATCGGTGCGGCTACTTGCCCGATGATGAGGGCGGTACAGATTGGGTTCATCTGGGACGGTTGGTTACTCTTGCATACGGTTATTCCAGTCTAGGACTGCATTTTAGAGGCATAGTAGTGGTAGTTTCGTTTCTTCAGCAGTCATTATTGCTTACCACACTTCTTTCCTTTTTGCCTTTGGTAGACCTAGTGTGTGAGGACCCGAATCCCCACTTAAAGGTTTATTGATGGATTAGTGGCTTCTGGGAGTGTTTGTGAGCGTGTCGGGCTCAAGAAAAGGATTCCTGGTGATTTGGGAGCAAGATTTCATACCAGGAGGTCCCTAATGGGTGATTGAGGTTTTTGCGCGCGTATTGGAACCAAGGGTTTGACCCGGCACGAAAAATAGATCAAGTTTACTTTTCCAAGAATTTTCGAGGAATTTTAGAAGTGGAATTGGGCCAAACGGACATCATATTTGGATTCAGCGCGCGAAAACGGTCAAGATGGACTATTTACTTGTATTTTTCGGAGCCCGGACGCGAAAACACGGTTTTCGAGGTGTGGATTTACTGTTCCGGCGGCCGGAGAGGCGCCGGCGGCGGCGGCTGGCGGCGGAGCACGGCGGCGGGTGGAGGCGCGGCCGCGTGGTCCACCACGGAGGGCGTGCACCGGGCGCTGGCCACGTGCCACCTCCCTATTGGCCGGCGCGGCAGGCACGATCCATGGAATGGCGCGGGTGCACGGTGGACTAGGAGCGGGACACGTGGCATCTCCGGTTTGGCTGGCTCTCGTGCGCGCGGTCCACGCAGCGATGGCGGGCAGGTGACCGTACGCGGGCAGGTGCGGGGCAGTTGGGGCGACGTGGGGGCGCCACGTGGCACCCCGCGGTTGGCCGGGCGCAGCCGCGCACGTCCGCGTGTCGCGACACGCGGCGCTGCGCGGTTCGCGGGCGCACGTGCGCCGGGCGCGGGGGAGGGCCGCGAGGCCACGTGGCGCTCTCTCGTTGATTCGGGCGCGCACAGTGTTGGGCCGGGCCCAACACTGTAGCCGCCCGAAACCAGCGGGCGCCCGATTTTGGGCCAAAAGTCCAAGGTTGGTTCTTTTTTCGGGCTGGCCCTATAAATAGGCTGTTTGCTTGGGCTTTTTGCCCCTTTTCCCGAGCTCCCCTGCCCTTGGACCCTTTAGCAAAGTTGGAGATCTTCGTGCTGTGCATCTTTCGGCAGAGGCCCGGAATTCTTGGAAGCCGCGGCATCGACGACTTCGGCATCGGAGCACAGAGTGACGATTTTTCATCGGAGGCCCGTTATCATCACAGTTCGATCTGAGAGGTCCACAGAGCTACTGCTTCAGTATTTTTGGGCGATATCTGCGGCATTGGATTCACGAGAGGTACGTCTTCGACTTTCGTGTTGATCATCTTGCTGGACTCAGAGTTTATGGCATAGTTTTCGAGACATTTCTAAGCCGCTATTTGCTGGTGGAGTTTTTGGACAGCAGCCCCTTACCGGAATTTTATCTCCGCACTCGAGCGTCGGATCGAGACGAGCCTATACACTTTTTTTATCTACTCGTCGCGAGGATCATCGCCGTATTTTCCTTGGATTTTTCCGAGACCTTCCCGGAGGTATACTATTCCCCTTTTATCTGTGTTTGAGTTTACAGTTGTGTGGTTGTGAGTGTTTGCGCACCTGTACTGTAGAATTTGTAACTCGGCCTACGGGGCTCCGAATTGGACGTGCAAGAACTCGTTTCGAAGGACTTGACGCGAGGATCGCAGCAGTATTTTTATTAGAATTTTTGGAGCAATATTTCCAGGTGAAAAAGTGACATCTTTGTGTCTGAATTTCGATGTAACTTATTTGGGTAAATTGTGGAATTAAAGTGTAACTGCTAGCCGTGTGTTTGTACCAGGAGGATTTGTTCAGTGTCTTTGGACCATCGGGGCTGTGGATTAGTAGAGATTGTTGCTCCTGGTGTTTTCAGCTGTGGAACCTTGGATAGTTAGCGTTTTCAGGTGGGTGGCCCTGTCTCCAAGATTGATGGAATGTGCATTAAATCTGCTATAGTAGGACCATGCATGATAGTGATATTCTTGTGTAGCATGCTAGAATGTGATAGCTGATAATTCTAGAGTTATTTGATGATCATGCGATCTTTTGTTTCCTACCATCTGTAATTATTGTTATCTTGGAACTTGACCTAGCACCCCCGTCCTATGCTGCATGTGTAGCCAGACCAGTAGAAAACTCCAACTTGGGCTAGGTTTATTCTGCTTTAGACATCCACACTTCTTATTCCTTCCTGGACATAGTGTTACTCGCCCGGGTAGTGGGCCGAGTGGTCAGGATTCTTTTAGTGTGGGATGCATTTTACACTCGTGCTTGGGAGCAGAGTGGAGTCTAGTAGATGTAGTTGATCGATCTTCTGTGGCGGGAGCCGTTTGGGTAGACGGCGGTCCCGAGATATTTTATTCTCTTATTTTATCTGTCGCCGCTGTGTTAGTGGCAGCAGTATATCAGTGTTAGCAGGACCTTGAACCCAGAACCTTTTTGGACACACAAATGATTTTAGTCAACCAATGTTTTTTCTTCCAAGCATCGTAGGGTCGCCTGAGTCTGTTCTTGTTTGATTGGACGAAGGCATTAGCTCTTCGAGGTTTGGATATAAAACTTGTTTTCAATTGTTTTCCTAAAAAGAACTAAAATCATTAAATATGGATTTCTTCCAGATCAAATGGCTTCCAGTAAGAAATGTCACCTTTTTCTATAAATTTAACCACTTGAGATGATTCGAGTGGTCTGGGTTCTAAGGGCTGCCTTTTCTTTGGGTCGAGAACAACGAGAGGCTATGCCTAGAGCCTGTTCTTGTTTGATTTGGGTTGTAGGTTCTAGTCTTTCGGGGTTCCCGGACCCTTCATTGTGTCTGTTGTGGAGTTTATCCCGTCAGTGAGTCTGCATGTTGCGATGTCTGGCCTGTTGAGGCAGTTGTTCGCAGTGGATGCGATGTTCGGCCTATTTGGCCTGTTGAGACAGTTTCTCGCAGTGGATGCGACTTTGTGCTATGAGTTGTTAGAGACTTACTAGTGTCATTGGGGGTTCTATGTGAGCACTTTCAGATTGAGTCGTGGAGTTTACTCCAACCTTGACATGAGTGTGAGTCCTCTGTTCACTGTGTTTCCGATCTATTTGATCGTGGATTATAGCCTGCTGAGCCTGGGATTTTATGCCAGTTGTGAGATACTTGAGTTCGCATGGTCGCTCCCCGCGAGCTACGCTCCGGATGCGATGATGATACCGAGCCTGACGAGGCTGCGATGTGGTTACTGAGATAGTCCTTGAGGGACACCCTACGTAAGACCAAGCCCTGTTTGGGCATGAGTGGCAGTAGATGAGCGCAGGCTTGACTGGACCCAAGAGGGACAGTCATTGAGATTGGGTGACTATACTTGAGAGTTAGTAGATGCATCATGTTTCCATCTGTTCCACTTTTTGAGCATCTAGATAGAGGCATAGTAGATGTAGAGTTACTTTTCCAGCCCTTTCATTTCAGTATTATATTGTTACTTTATGCCTCTAGTAGACTTAGTGGGCAGACCATTGGGCTTGTTGGCGGCACCCACTGAGAACTACTGTGGGATGTAGTTCTCAAACCCGTCGTGGTGTCTTTTCCCCAAGGACTTCTACTCCTGTTCCTGTTGCTCCTGTTGCTGATCCTTCTGACCGTGACGAGGGAGTCACGAGCTAGTTCCCTACCAGTCGTCTGCGAGAGAGAGAGGAGATGTACCCCTTCAGAGGAGATCTTCAGTAGATTAGTTATTTTTCCTCTTTTGAGAGACTGATGTAGTTAGGACATTTTATGTATTGAGAGCCTGTACACTGATGTATTTACTGGAGATATCTCCCTGTTGAGTTCTGAGTTTTGTATTAGAGGACTTTGTATATGATCGTATTTGGGAGATGGACATTGTATCTTTATTTCCAGTTGTACAGTGGTTGATTTTATTTTACAGCAGATTATTTTATTTTTAGCTCTGATATCTGTTAGCTGTAGTATCCTTCTTCTTGCAGGTAGGACGCTTCGCCTATGTAGAGTTTGGCATAGGTGGCGGATCTGTTGGCGAACCCGGGTCGCAGTTTCGACCCCGGGGCGTGACAGATTAGAGTGGTATCAAAGCCTAGGTTGTAGGTCATTGTGGACTTAGAAACCCTAGGCTTGTGGTTGGACATTAGGATGACTACGTGAGAGTCATGACTTTTAGCGAAAGTCCTGATTGAGTTTTATACCTCTCCCAAGAGACGGGATGAGTGATTGGCATGTTTATTCTTCTAAGCGATTATGTTGGCTGCAGACAACATAATGCTATAGAATGGATGACATGTCTTAGACTTTCGCTGGATTGGGTCGTATGGTTGTTGTGTCCTGATGTTTGTTATTGTGCAGTGGTCTACGATGCCCCTGAGACGTCGTGTAGTGAAGAGGGCACATCCCGCATTTGTTGAGTAACCCGAGCAGCGGGAGGCAGAGCTATCAGAGCAAGGCAAGACCCAAGAGTTATGAATCCAGATGGCACAGATGTCGGAAGCTGTCCGGCGTCAGGAGGAGACCATGGACCGGATGATGCACATGTTGGAGCAGAGAGCGCAGCCTGTTGTTACTCCCCCTGAGATTTTCCCCGCACCTCCTTCGCCAGCTGTGGCACCCCCAGTTGTATCAGCAGCACAGGCAGCCCCTACTGCACCGGTTACCAGTGGTCCGCCGTCCAGGATGGCGGAACAGCTGACCCCTGCAGAGCAGCGTGAGGTGGTGGATCATTGATGAGGTTCCGCCAGTTCGATCCACCCCGTTTTTCTGGATTGAGTGCAGAGCCGTGGGAGGCTGACTCTTGGATCACGGCCATGGAGCGTCATTTTGAGAGTTTGTTCATTGAGGAGCGGTTTCGAGTCCTCTTGGCTACACATTTCTTGGAGCGCAACGCCGAGGCTTGGTGGCGGCGTGTGCGACCTGCTGGTCCGCTTGGGACGCAGCTTCTCTCTTGGGCGGAGTTCCGCAGTCTATTTCTTGGAGCCTTTTTCCTGGAGAGCAGCTGAAGAATCTCCGTCAGGGAGATCGGCCCGTGCTTGAGTACATGCAGACTTCAACCAGTTGTTAGCCTGTGTACCGCACGCTGCGAGGGACGAGGCGCATCGGATTTATATGTTTGAGAGGGGTTTGCGCCGGGAGATTTATCAGTTCGTCCGTTCGCGTAGATTGCAGACGTTGGATGCATCTATGGAGCAGGCACCTCCGAGACCTCCACGATCTCACCCTGAGGGTCGTGAGTTTCAGATGCGCCAGAGTTCAGGTGGACACCCGCAGCAGCCGCAGTATCAGCAGCGACAGCAGTTTCAGCAGCAGTATCGGCAGCAGCGACGTGAGCGGTGTGTCATCTGTGGCGGCCCTCATCCACCGTCGCAGTGTGACCAGAGACAGGGACGGTGTTTCCTATTTGGAGAGTTTGGACATTTTCGAGCAGCTTGTCCCCGAGCCATTCTGTCAGTGCGACCCCTTGCTATAGCACCCCCCTTGCCTGTTCAGGAAGCGGAAGCCCCTATGGTACACCGTCAGACGGAGTGGGGTACGACGTCGGGACAGACGGCACGACGGTCTTCAGCACCCAGTGGACGGGTTTACGCGGCCCTGGTGGATGGCACCCCGATAGCAGACCCTATCGTCGCAGGTATGACTTTATTTTTCTGTCAGCTAAGTTGAGCTTTTTGGATACCGCTGCATCCTTCTGCACATGTTAGTAGGGTTTTTGCATCCTGGCATGGTATGGGTTAGGAAACTTTACTACATGCATTAGTGATTGGATTCTTCTCAGTATCCTATGAGCAGAGGTGAATTTTGGGGGTGTGATCGGGACAGCTGAGACTTTGGGAAGTACACCGGCAGGTGTGACGGTTTAGTTACAGCTCCACGACTCAGATTGAGCACACGGGATGGACCAGCTGGTGCGGTATCGTGCAACGATTGATTATGGATTGAGAACAGTGACCTTTCCGCGAGTTGGACAACAGGAGGTCATTTCCACAGGTCACCGAGGCATCCTTCTTGCAGCAGTGGCTTCAGCGGTTTTTGGGTTTGGTGCTACCTGTTCAGCGTAGGTGACGCCTAGGACTAGAGGTTGTGTCTTTAGGGGTCACGGTTAGGGTTGTGTTTCTAGGGCCATGGATAGATCGTAGCTTCCGTTTTTGTTGCCACAGCAGGAACGGCATCAACACTTCTCTCCCATTTTCTCGCCCTTGTGCTGAAATTTGCGAACAGAACGAAAGATTCGAAAGGCTACTCTAGAAATGGAGACCGTGCCCGAACCTGTTCTTGTTTGATTGGGGCGAAGGCACTGGTCTTTTCAGAATTTTCGAACTTTTCGTTAATTTCAGCTATTTTCTAAATAGAGAGTTGGGGTTGATGACTTTCATGCTGGTGGGGCCCTTACCTTTCTTGTTGGTTGTGTTGGCGTAATTCGTGTTGTTTGGACGAGTAGAGTTGGCGGTTCTTCCTTGTCTCTAGTTTTCTTGGAGTTCCTGAGGTTTATCCAGATGTTGGACTCGCTTTGTGGAGAGTAAGTAGCGACTGGGGAGTTGGAGACTGTGTTGTTGGATGCTCACCTTTGGCTTGGAGACTCCCTTTTGAGCCGTGTTAGTTTCGAGGACGAAACTTTCTTTTAGTGGGGGAGGATGTGAGGACCCGAATCCCCACTTAAAGGTTTATTGATGGATTAGTGGCTTCTGGGAGTGTTTGTGAGCGTGTCGGGCTCAAGAAAAGGATTCCTAGAGATTTGGGAGCAAGATTTCGTGCTAGGAGGTCCCTAATGGGTGATTGAGGTTTTTGCGCGCGTATTGGAACCAAGGGTTTGACCCAGCACGAAAAATAGATCAAGTTTACTTTTCCGGGAATTTTCGAGGAATTTTAGAAGTGGAATTGGGCCAAACGGACATGAGATTTGGATTCAGCGCGCGAAAACGGTCAAGATGGACTATTTACTTGTATTTTTTGGAGCCCGGACGCGAAAACACGGTTTTCGAGGTGTGGATTTACTGTTCCGGCGGCCGGAGAGGCGCCGACGCCGACGGCTGGCGGCGGAGCGCGGCGGCGGGTGGAGGCGCGGCCGCGCGGTCCACCGCGGAGGGCGTGCACCGGGCGCTGGCCACGTGGCGCCTCCCTATTGGCCGGCGCGGCAGGCGCGGTCCATGGAATGGCGCGGGTGCACGGTGGACCAGGAGCGGGACACGTGGAATCTCCGGTTTGGCTGGCTCTCGTGCGCAGCGATGGCGGGCAGGTGACCGTACGCGGGCAGGTGCGTGGCAGTTGAGGCGACATGGGGGCGCCACGTGGCGCCCCGCGGTTGGCCGGGCGCAGCCGCGCAAGTCCGCGTGTCGGGACACGCGGCGCTGCGCGGTTCGCGGGCGCACGTGCGCCGGGCGCGGGGGAGGGCCGTGAGGCCACGTGGCGCTCTCTTGTTGATTCGGGCGCGCACAGTGTTGGGCCGGGCCCAACACTGTAGCCGCCCGACACCAGCGGGCGCCCGGTTTTGGGCCAAAAGTCCAAGGTTGGTTCTTTTTTCGGGCTGGGCCTATAAATAGGCTGTTTGCTTGGACTTTTTGCCCCTTTTCCCGAGCTTCCCTGTGACGCCCCACTTCCCAGGGGGTCACCCATCCTAGAACTACTCTAGCTCTAGCACGCTTAACTCTCATGTTCCTCTTGGATTTTGCTACCATCCAAAATGCTATAGCCGGGTTAGAGATTTAGTCCTATTATATCATTTATATATAGGACTAATCCAAATTCCGGGGGTGTCACATTCTTCCCCCCTTTAAGCCCTGACGTCCACGTCAGGCTCAAGCACACTCACAAGCACCAGGCGATGTGATACTCGTCTCGCTAGCCTTAGCCGACCTTGTGAGGAGCTGCACTCCACTCACAACGGTCATTAGCCGGGGAGCCTCGCTCTACCCGCTAAATAACCCTGGCTCAGCCGAGACTCATCTCACATTTCCGGCTGGTGAATGTCTCTGATACCAACTGTGACGCCCCACTTCCCAGGGGGTCACCCATCCTAGAACTACTCTACTCTAGCACGCTTAACTCTCATGTTCCTCTTGGATTTTGCTACCATCCAAAATGCTATAGCCGGGTTAGAGATTTAGTCCTATTATATCATTTATATATAGGACTAATCCAAATTCCGGGGGTGTCACATTCCCTGCCCTTGGACTCTTTAGCAAAGTTGGAGATCTTCGTGCTGTGCATCTTCTGGCAGAGGCTCGGAATTCTTGGAAGCCGCGGCGTCGACCACTTCGGCATCGGAGCACAGAGTGACGATTTTTCATCGGAGGCCCGTTATCGTCGCAGTTCGATCTAAGAGGTCCACAGAGCTACTCCCTCAGTATTTTTGGACGATTTCTATGGCAATGGATTCACGAGAGGTACGTCTTCGACTTTCGTGTTGATCATCTTGCTGGATTCAGAGTTTATGGCATGGTTTTCGAGACATTTCTAAGACGCTATTTGCTGATGGAGTTTTTGGACAGCAGCCCCTTGCCGGAATTTTATCTCCGCACTCGAGCGTCGGATCGAGACGAGCCTATACACTTTTTTTATCTACTCGTCGCGAGGATCATCACCGTATTTTCCTTGGATTTTTCCGAGACCTTCCCGGAGGTATACTATTCCCCTTTTATCTGTGTTTGAGTTTACAGTTGTGTGGTTGTGAGTGTTTGCGCACCTGTACTGTGGAATTTGTAACTCGGCCTACGGGGCTCGGAATTGGACGTACAAGTACCCGTTTCGAAGGTCTCGACGCGAGGATCGCATCAGTATTTTTTTTATTGGAATTTTTGGAGCATTGTTTGCAGGTGAAAAAGTGACATCTTTGTGGCTGAGTTCAGATGTAACTTATTTGGGTAAATTGTGGAATTAAAGTGTAACTGTTAGCCGTGTGTTTGTACTAGGAGGATTTGTTCAGTGTCTTTGGACCATCGGGGCTGTGGATTAGTAGAGATTGTTGCTCCTGGTGTTTTCAGCTGTGGAACCTTGGACAGTTAGCATTTTCAGGTGGGTGGCCCTGTCTCCAAGATTGATGGAATGTGCATTAAATCTGCTATAGTAGGACCATGCATGATAGTGATATTCTTGTGTAGCATGCTAGAATGTGATAGCTGATAATTCTAGAGTTATTTGATGATCATGCGATCTTTTGTTTCCTACCATCTGTAATTATTGTTATCTTGGAACTTGACCTAGCACCCCCGTCCTATGCTGCATGTGTAGCCAGACCAGGAGAAAACTCCTACTTGGGCTAGGTTTATTCTGCTTAAGACATCCACACTTCTTATTCCTTCTTGGACATAGTGTTACTCGCCCGGGTAGTGGGCCGAGTGGTCATGATTCTTTTAGTGTGGGATGCATTTTACACTCGTGCTTGGGAGCAGAGTGGAGTCTGGTAGATGTAGTTGATCGATCATCTGTGGCGGGAGCCGTTTGGGTAGACGGCGGTCCCGAGATATTTTATTCTCTTGTTTTATCTGTCGCCGCTGTGTTAGTGGCAGCGGTATATCAGTGTTAGCAGGACCTTGAACCCACAACCTTTTTTGACACACAAATGATTTTAGTCAACCAATATTTTTTCTTCCAAGCATCGTAGGGTCGCCTGAGTCTGTTCTTGTTTGATTGGACGAAGGCATTAGCTCTTCGAGGTTTGGATATAAAATTTGTTTTCAATTGTTTTCCTAAAAAGAACTAAAATCATTAAATATGAATTTCTTCCAGATCAAATGGCTTCCAGTAAGAAATGTCACCTTTTTCTATAAATTTAACCACTCGAGATGATTCGAGTGGTCTGGGTTCTAAGGGCTGCCTTTTCTTTGGGTCGAGAACAACGAGAGGCTATGCCTAGAGCCTGTTCTTGTTTGATTTGGGTTGTAGGTTCTAGTCTTTCGGGGTTCCCGGACCCTTCATTGTGTCCGTTGTGGAGTTTATCCCGTCAGTGAGTCTGCATGTTGCGATGTCTGGCCTGTTGAGGCAGTTGTTCGCAGTGGATGCGATGTTCGGCCTGTTTGGCCTGTTAAGACAGTTTCTCGCAGTGGATGCGACTTTGTGCTATGAGTTGTTAGAGACTTACTAGTGTCGTTGGGGGTTCTATGTGAGCACTTTCAGATTGAGTCGTGGAGTTTACTCCAACCTTGACATGAGTGTGAGTCCTCTGTTCACTGTGTTTCCGATCTATTTGATCGTGGATTATAGCCTGCTGAGCCTGGGATTTTATGCCAGTTGTGAGATACTTGAGTTCGCGGGGTCGCTCCCGGCGAGCTACGCTCCGGATGCGATGATGATACCGAGCCTAACGAGGCTGCGATGTGGTTACTGAGATAGTCCTTGAGGGACACCCTACGTAAGACCAAGCCCTGTTTGGGCATGAGTGGCAGTAAATGAGCGCAGGCTTGACTGGACCCAAGAGGGACAGTCATTGAGATTGGGTGACTATACTTGAGAGTTAGTAGATGCATCATGTTTCCATCTGTTCCACTTTTTGAGCATCTAGATAGAGGCATAGTAGCTGTAGAGTTACTTTTCCATCCCTTTCATTTTAGTATTATATTGTTACTTTATGCCTCTAGTAGACTTAGTGGGCAGACCGTTGGGCTTGTTGGCGGCACCCACTGAGAACTACTGTGGGATGTAGTTCTCACACCCGTCGTGGTGTCTTTTCCCCAGGGACTTCTACTCCTGTTCCTATTGCTCCTATTGCTGATCCTTCTGACCGTGACGAGGGAGTCACGAGCTAGTTCCCTACCTGTCGTCTGCCAGAGAGAGAGTAGATGTACCCCTTCAGAGGAGATCTTTAGTAGATTAGTTATTTTTCCTCTTTTGAGAGACTGATGTAGTAAGGACATTTTATGTATTGAGAGCCTGTACACTGATGTATTTACTGGAGATATCTCCCTGTTGAGTTCTGAGTTTTGTATTAGAGGACTTTGTATATGATCGTATTTGGGAGATGGACATTGTATCTTTATTTCCAGTTGTACAGTGGTTGATTTTATTTTACAGCAGATTATTTTATTTTTAGCTCTGATATCTGTTAGCTGTAGTATCCTTTTTCTTGCAGGTAGGACGCTTCGCCTATGCGGAGTTTGGCATAGGTTGCGGATCTGTTGGCGAACCCGGGTCGCAGTTTCGACCCCGGGGCGTGACATAGTGGGTGTGTCAGAGTTTGAGGTTTTACCTACTAGGGGAGGCTACTGGTTTACTAGTAGTTCTCACCCCCATTCTTCTTTCCTCTTTCTCTTCTTCCTTGTTTTGCAGTGTCTTCTGCGGGTGCTGCTGGGCTTTCAGCGGCGGGTCGAGGAGAGAGGACGGCTGAGTAGATAGATCTCGAGGCAGGATGAGCGAATTAGCTGGACTGTTGGTGTACCCATGTTTCCTCAGACGGTTGTACTTTTACTTTGGGACTGGCTTTTGCCAGCAGGTTGTATTTATTTTGGTGAGCTGGGAGAGACAGATGTATCATTTATACAGATGTATTGTATTTTATTTCCAGCTTCAGTCTGAGATGTATTAGTTTTAGTTCAGCTCTGTTTTTATTGCTCTTTTATTATTATCTCTTATATCTGAGCAGGTTTGGCGCTTCGTGTAGGCGGGAAATATCGTGTGCACGACGAATCTGTAGACGGGCCCGGGTTCCGGTTTACACCCGGGGCGTGACAGTCTTTTTCAGGTTCGTCGTATAGGTGAGAATATATGCATTTCTGTCCTGCAATCTGTTTTCTATGAGCATATATATATAGACCAGTCACCATGAGATAAAAGGGAGAGCTATATTATGAGTGAAGATTAAGCATTTACATCCATGAGATAAAAGGGACATAGAAGGGACTGTTCCTTTTTGAACAGTCACCTTTTGAATACAGGAACATAGAAGGGACAGGACATAGAAGGGACTGTTCCTTCTATTATGCGTGAAGATTAATATTATAGTATATTAGATTAATATTATATTATGAGTGAAGATTAATCATTTACATCAATGAGATAAAAGGGACATAGAAGGGACTGTTCTGTATGACCAGTCATATATACGTACAGGAAGATAGAAGGGACAACTATGAAAGGTACATCTATAGTCTAGTTACTGTACGGTCATATATGCATAATGGTACAGTTATATACTGGTTTCGCACAGCTATAGCTGTCCCCTTTATAGCTGTCCCTTCAGCTATGAAAGGTACAGCTATAGTCTGGTTACTGTACAGACATATATGCATAATGGTACAGCTATAGACTGGTTTCGTTCAGTCATATATATAGAAGATAGTATTGGATAGTTTTTGATAGCATAAAGAAACAGTTACCGTATAAATTTTATAATTCTCCAAATTTGGTACAAATTTAATTAAATTTAAGGGATATATATATATATATATATATATATATATATATATATATATATATTAATATTTTGAATAAATAAAATATATGCATATATTAAGATTGAAGAAAATGCATTTAGATGCAGCGGATAAATTACATAGTACATTAAGGGCTATCTGTAGGACCGCAATGTTCCCAGCTCTCAATCTCAACAGGTACTATCCATTCTCTACTCCCTACATATACTAATATTTCCTTCGGAATCATGTGGGGATCAATGCATTTTATTAGCACACGATAGTACATTAGATTCTCGGCATATTGGCTCGGGGCATCCGCACGTATGTAGCATCCAAAACCCGAAACGATTTGTTGTGCCTCTTCATCCTGATGGCAATAAATAGGATAGTTAAAATAGACGAATCCATACATAGTATCTAAATGTTGGCTTGCTTGTCCCACGTTGGGCTTCCCATGAAGATACCGTCATTGCGAATGCGTCATTTCGAATCGGAGAACGACGAATAGCTTTTGTGACGCCCCACTTCCCAGGGGGTCACCCATCCTAGAACTACTCTAGCTCTAGCACGCTTAACTCTCATGTTCCTCTTGGATCTTGCTACCATCCAAAATGCTATAGCCGGGTTAGAGATTTAGTCCTATTATATCATTTATATAGAGGACTAATCCAAATTCCGGGGGTGTCACATTCTTCCCCCCTTTAAGCCCTGACGTCCACGTCAGGCTCAAGCACACTCACAAGCACCAGGCGATGTGAGACTCGTCTCGCTAGCCATAGCCGACCTTGTGAGGAGCTGCACTCCACTCACAACGGTCATTAGCCGGGGAGCCTCGCTCTACCCGCTATATAACCCTGGCTCAGCCGAGACTCATCTCACATTTCCGGCTGGTGAATGGCTCTGATACCAACTATGACGCCCCACTTCCCAGGGGGTCACCCATCCTAGAACTACTCTAGCTCTAGCACGCTTAACTCTCATGTTCCTCTTGGATCTTGCTACCATCCAAAATGCTATAGCCGGGTTAGAGATTTAGTCCTATTATATCATTTATATAGAGGACTAATCCAAATTCCGGGGGTGTCACAGCTTTATTCATCGAATTCACTGTAGGAAAAAATATTATATAATTACCCACTGGACCTTCTGCAAATTGATAATTTGAAGGTTGTCCTCCTATCTGAGTTGCGAGCAACGCAGCTACGGCATCCCGTGAACATTCTAGATCGTTCCCGTAGGCATCGACAACTATCTGCGCTGCACGTTCCAATAATTTATCAGTCTCCTGATGCGCAGGCGTACAAGGAATGATGCAGTAGTTGTTGCGAGGACGGCGGGTATTAGAGCTAGAGATGCAAGGAGGGGGGGAATTAGAGCTAGAGCTACAAGGAAGGGGGTCATTAGAGTTAGATCTAGACATGATAACTATATTAGGTATAAGAGAGTGATATTGAGAGGTTGATAAAGTTAGAGTGAGATAGAGAGGGAGATTATTCAATAGTGAGAATGAGAGGAAGAGTGTGCTTGAGGATACTGGGTTTTGATAGTCCAGTTTCCTCAATTAGATACTTGCTGGGCTTGAGGGGTCTCATGTAAGGAAAATGCAATGGCAATAATCCAGGCACACTTTTTGTAGTATCAAATGGCAAAAGGGAACATCTGAATATGGTTTTTGTACCGTCATATAGCCCTTTAAAAGAGGGAACATTTGGACCATAAAATAGGGAAATATATATATTTGAAAAAACGAGAATCAAGTAGGCGCAACCAATTGATATAGGGAACAGCTATAGATTGCTGCTGTACATTCCAAATTCAAATGGCGCAGCCAATTGATTTAGGGAAGAGCTATAGATGGGTTCTGTACAGTCATACGCCAAAAAGGTACACTATTAGCTATAGATTGGTTCTGTACTAGGCACCATTTAGAAGCGAACATCTATATATACTCCTGCAACATCTTAGACTGTACCATACTCTAAAGATAGTAAAAAGTTTTCTTTTTACTATCTTTATGCGTGCCCTTTTGGTAGGGTGTGGATCTTTAACACAGGGCTATTTTCACTATCTTTATGCGTGCCCTTTTGGATATAGGTGTGCCCTTCTATAGCTGTCCCCTTTTGAATATAGGTGTGCCCTTCTATAGCTGTCCACTTTTCAAAACAGCAATCAATGCTATTTTGTATATAAGGCTGTACGAAACCCGTGTCATACCCACAAACCCATCTATAGCTGTTCCTTTTGCATATATGAGTGTACGGACAGCCGCTATAGCTGTCCTCTGAATTTGGAATGGAGACCAACATCACACTGCGCCAATGATGCATACAGGTGTGCCCTTTGGCACTTATGACGGTACGAAAATGAGCTATAGCTGTTCCCTATACCTTTGGCACATACCCCAATTTCAAAACAGCATCCAATGCTATCAAGATTGTTCAAAGCCTGTATAGATTTGACTACACTTACCATCTTTTCAAAGCCCTCTCCAAATTGTTCAAAGGCAACTGAGGCACACTATTACCCACTTGGCAGGTGCCTACAGGTGTGCCATTTGGATATACGACAGTACAAAACCAGGCTATAGCTGTCCCCTCGCAAAACAGCATCCAATGCTATAGAATATTCTATAATATAGAATATTCTATATAATTTGCCCTTCTCAACAATGCTCAAAGCCCCTCTATAGCCTCCCAAATAACACTATATGTAGACAATAGAGAATGGATCATAAGAGTTGCGATTGAGTCCTGGGAGCGTTGCGATCCAACAGATGACCCATGGATGTAGATTGTAAATTATCTCATGGATGTAAATTATTATTCCTCACTCTTAATGATTATTCTTCACCAAAAGATGGGTGTTCCTTAAAAGTATTTAAGCAACAGCTATAGATCAGTTATGAACATTCATATATTCAAGTGTTCCCTTTTATATATATAACTGTACAGAATCCTTCTACGGGTGTTCCTTAAAACAATTGGCAGCTACTAGTAGATGCCTGTTCCTTAAAAGTATTTAAGCAATAGCTATAGATAAGTTATGAACATTCATATATACAAGATGGAACACTTGAAGTTTTGAACATTCATATATTCAAATGTTCCCTTTTATATATATAACTGTACAGAACCCTTCTACGGGTGTTCCTTAAAACAATTGGCAGCTACTAGTAGATGCGTGTTCCTTAAAAGTATTTAAGCAACAGCTATAGATAAGTTTTGAACATTCATATATACAAGATGGAACACTTGAAATTAGATGCGTGTTCCTTAAAACAATTGGCAGAATTTAGTAGATGGGTGTTCCTTAAAAGTGTTAAAGCAACAGCTATAGATAAGTGTTGAACATTCATATATACAAGATGGAGGACTTGAAATTAGACTGCATACAAGTGTTCCCTTTTGTATATATGACTGTGCAGAATCCCTCTAGGGGTGTTCCTTAAAACAATTGGCAGAATTTAGTAGATGGGTGTTCCTTAAAAGTGTTAAAACAACAGCTATAGATAAGTGGTGAACATTCATATATACAAGATGGAGGACTTGAAATTAGACTGCATAGAAGTCCTCCATCTATGGGTGTACCAGGTTGATTGATATATATTGGATGGCGGCAATGATTAGTTCTTTTATATAACATATGGGTGTACCAGTCTGCGAATTTATATATCAAAGCAGAATGAAAGATGGAACAATATCGAGTTACATAATTACACGTTGTATTTAAGCAAGATGGAACACTTGAAATTAGACTGCATACAAGTGTTCCCTTTTATAAATTATCTCACGGATAAAAATGATTATTCGTCAGTCTTAATGATTATTCTTCACCACAAGTTGTGAACATTGATATAAAAAATTAGACTGCATACAAATATTCCCTTTTATATATATGACTGTACAGAACCCCTCTATGGGTGTTCCTTAAAACAATTGGCAGCTACTAGTAGATGCGTGTTCCTTAAAAGTATTTAAGCAACAGCTATAGGGATATTTTCACTATCTTTATGCGTGCCCTTTTGGTATGGTGTGGATCTTTAACTATTTTTGGTTTAGCTCATTGGTGTAGCGAATATCTATATATAGCATCATTGGTTTAGCTCATATTAGTGGTTAGAATTGATAACAAGAAAAATTGATCATATATATAGCGGTTATCTACTTCATCGCTATATCACATTTCACACATCTATCACCGTCCACTATATTTCAGTTTATATCAAATTTACCATTCATCATGTCTAACCCATTCTCCACACGCCCGAAGAACACCAAATGTTTTATTCCATTCCAGTGTAAATTTCTTGATGCTAATAATGTCACACCCCGGGTGTAAACCAGAACCCGGGCCCGTCTACAGATCCGCCGTGCATGCGGTATTTCCCACATACACGAAGCGTCGGTAACCTGCTCAGATAAGAAATAATAATAAAAGAGCATAATAATCAGAGCTAAACTAAAACTACTGTATCTCAGACAGAAACTGGAAGTAAAAAGTACAACAGTGAAATAAAATACAGATGTCTCTCCCAGCTCACCACCAAAAATACAAACAGCTGGCAGAAGCCAGACCCAAAAGGAAATAAATAAAAGCTGTCTGAGAAGTCCAGGTACCCAAAAATCTCCAGCTACAACCCTCGGGAGGCTCTCTATCTAGTCCGCGATGCGCTTGCCCCGATCAGTTGCTGACGGCCCAGCAACTCCCACTGACGACTCTGCAAAACAAGGGGAAAGAAAAAGAACAAGAAAACAATGGGGGTAAGTACTACAATAAACAGTAGCCTCCCCTAGTGGGTAAAGCCTCAGCTCAGATATGCCCACCAGGTGATCAGAGGCAAAAAGGGAAAGGAAAAGAAAGGGGGTGTAGATAAATGGAGCAACTGATAAAATGCTATCCCTAATATGCCTCTACACGATAACTCAACACGGATGGGAAAAGGAATGCATCAGTATGAAGAAGTCTGTCCAAAGGACCCAAATCTGACCGCCAGTGGACACTGGCACTGCCTGCTCTGCCGTGACGGGTATGCCAGCCTACGCATAACACCGAAGCAAAAGGAGTCCCCAGGACTCAAAGTCTGTCTGCCGCGCACTCCGGAGTCGCACTCGTGGGGAGCGACCCACACGAGGAAAGTAAGTAACCACAAGTAACCTGATATAGCAGGACTGGATCGAGACTCAATGAAGTGGGAAAAACCCTCCAGTAAAGAAAGCCCAATCCCCAAAACACCCAATCTGATGCAATAGTATAAGCCGGTCGACCACCCAAGATCCGTGGTCGCCGCAACACCCTGACATAAACCCAACCTGTCCCAAATCCCCAATACCCGACTACACTGTCCAACACACGCTCGAACCTGAGCGACTAAGCCGCAAGTGTCAATACTAGGAGGAGAAAAGAGTAAATGCATGGTTTATCCTAAGTCAAGTCCCAAAAATAGTATAGCAGTAAAAGATGACATAATCATGTGACCAATTTAATCATGCATTGTCTCAATATTTTTGTCCAGTTTCCGAGAATAGCAGTTTAGAGTGACATAAGCTAGGGTGGCAGTCCCATAAGAATAATCATCAGTCTTGCAGTCCTCAATTATTATTACTTTGTCTCTAAGCATACAGTCCAGAAATTAAGCGATTAAAACAAGTAATCAGTCTAACAATAATTTTTCATGGATTAGATAACCAATAATTTGCTCCCTAAAGCATGCGAGTCTACCAATTAACACATTTAGCATCATCAAAACAGGGGTACTCTGATATTCCTAGTGGGCATAACAAAGGAGAGGAGTACAACAACCACCCACCTGGTGCAAACTGTCCAAGTCCGTACAGCTAGAAAATACCAAAACTCCAAATCCTTGCTCCCACAATTATAGCACACCCGCAATACTCCTGGTACAATATAAAGTCTACTAATTACACTAGGCTCCCAATTATAGCACTTAAAACCACATACAACCTCGAATTCTGAACTGTTAAATTATCACCTGCAGATAGTGCCCAGAAAATTTCAATAAAAATATCACAGCGATCCTTGCGTCGATAGCTTCGAAACGGTACATTGCACGCCCAAATCGGAGTTCGGTAAGTCAAGATAAAACTTCGGCAAGGGGTTACACTCATACAAAAATCTGTGTTAAAACTGTACACTGTTCACTGAGAAAACAGTAATCTTCACCTCGAAATAAATCTCACAAAAATCCAATAAAAATACGAGCGCGTTCCTTGCGATCCGTAGATAAAAAAGTTGTACAAGCTCGTTTCCGTCAGACGCTCGTGAGCAAAGATATGGCCAAAATACCCCGCTGCTGTCAAGGAAGTCCACACAGAAAATGGGGTTACAGTTTGCCTCGGGATCCGTGCCAAAACCTCGAAACGGGAAAGTACGACCAACACGAAAGATGAAGTCCTACCTCTTAGGAGTCTGCCGGCGCAAGAATCACAGCAAAGTGAGCTCGGGGTAGCCCAGGGGAGCCAAAACACTGTCGCTGCGCCGAAAAAGAACACTAGAAAGCAACATCACGCCGCACCGTAAAATGGGGAACCTCGGAATTCATGCCTCCTAAAATCCTAGAACTTGGCAGGAAGATCAAGCACTTAGAGGTGAAAAACTTTGCTTAAGGGAGCTCGGGCAGAGGAGGTGTGGTTTGGGAGAAAAAAGCCCAAAACAGAGGCTCGGGCTGCCTTTAAATAGGCTGAGGAAACAATTGGGATAATTCCCACTAAGTCCGGGTTTTCGGGCGCCCGGAAACTTCCGGGCGCGCACAGTGCGGCCCGGCCCAGAACTTTCGGGCGCGCACAGTGCGGCCCGGTCCACCACACAGCCTAGTCCACTACTCCCCCGGGCCCCACTGCACCCGGTGCACCTGCGCCCGCAAATGGCGACGCGACACGTGGCCCGGCAACCCGTGCACCGCGCATGTCGCGCCGTGGAACGCGCACGTCGCGGCTGACCCGGGCCGTACAGCCACCTGCCCCGCCGTACGGCCACCTGCCCCGGTCAATCAACTCCACCGATTGCGTGGACCGGGAGCACAACACCGGACCAACTACCTCACGCCACGTGTCCACCCGGTCTACTGTGCACCCGGGCCCAAATTCAGTGGACCGCGCCTGCTGCACCGGCCAACCGGAGAGCGCCACGTGGCCCGCCCCCGGTGCACGACCTCCGCGGTGGACCGCGCGCCTGCCCGCGCGCCCGGGCGCCTGCCCGCGCCCTGCCCGCGCCGCGTGCCGCCTGCCCGAGGCCGCGCCGCCGCCCGCCGGCGCCGCCCGCCGCGCCGGCGACTGCCGGAGATACTGTTCCGGCATGAACAGTAACCGCCAACCCAAAAACATCAAGCAAGTAGCCCATCTTGACCGTTTTCGCGCGCTGATTCCAAAAACGACGTCCGCTTCGCCAAAATCCGCCTCTAAAATTTGCCGGAGGCTCCCGCAACACCAGAAACTGTGAAACTTCCGGGAGCCCGCTTTTGGGCATCCGGACTCAGAATTAAGCAAACAAAAAGCCATTTCCAAGCGTTTTTCCGCACTGAATCCAAATCCACCCTCTGTTTGGCCAAATTCCTTTCCTAAAATTCAGCAAAAGCAGCCGAAGGCCAATACAGCCAACCAAAGCTCACAGGGTCCATCTGTGGCATCCCTTTGATGCACCATGGGCCAGATACACCATCAACAGGTGTTTGCACAGTGGATTCATGGGAAAAAGCTGCATGGGGGTTCAGGGGTCCTACATCCTCCCCCACTAAAAAAAAAGTTTCGTTCCCGAAACAAAGAAAACAGAACAGACGTACCTCAACCAGAAGTCTCGAATAAGAAGGGGTAGGCATCCCTCATCTCTGTCTCCAGCTCCCAAGTAGCCTCTCGCTCCTCATGATTGCTCCACAAGATCTTCACATAAGGAATGGCCCGATTGCGCAATTCCCTCACCTCACGAGCAAGAATCCGTATCGGGCGCTCCTCGTAGACCAAGTCCTTGCCGATCTCCAACGAAGTGAAGTCAATCACGTGCGACGGGTCAAAAACATATCTCCTCAGAGCTGAGACATGGAAGACATCATGAACTCCGGCCAGGCGCGGGGGTAAGGCAACTCTGTATGCCACAGGACCAACTCTGCCAAGTACCTCAAAGGGTCCAATAAAGCGGGGACTGAGCTTTCCCCGTACTCCAAATCTCCGGACCCCTTTCGAGGGCGAGACCTTCAAGAAGACATGATCACCAACCTGAAACTCCAGGTCTCGCCGTCGAGTATCGGCGTAGCTCTTCTGACGACTCTGGGCTGTTTCAAGATGCCGGCGAATAATCCTGACTTTTTCCTCTGCCTCCAAAAGTAAATCCGGTCCCAAAGTCCTCCTCTCACCCACGTCACTCCAATATAAGGGAGACCGACACTTGCGTCCATACAACGCTTCAAACGGAGCCATCTGGATGCTCGCCTGATAGCTGTTGTTGTACGCGAACTCAACCAAAGACAAGTGCCGGTACCACCCTCCTCCAAAATCCATAACGCACGCTCTCAGCATATCCTCAAGGGTCTGTATGGTGCGTTCTGACTGTCCATCGGTCTGTGGGTGGAAAGCGGTGCTAAACCTGAGCTGAGTCCCCAATGCGGAATGCAAACTCCCCCAAAAGCGTGATACGAATCTCGGGTCTCGATCTGACACAATCGAGGCAGGTATGCCGTGAAGCCTCACTATCTCCTCTAGATATAACTGTGCCAAATGCTCCAGTGACCAGGTCATCTGAACCGGTAAGAAGTGCGCCGATTTGGTGAGTCTGTCAATAATAACCCAGATCGCATCTGCTCCGCTCTGTGCCCTTGGCAATCCTGTGACGAAATCCATAGTGACGTGGTCCCATTTCCACTCGGGAATTGGAAGACTCTGCAACTTGCCAGCAGGGACGCGATGCTCTGCTTTCACTTGCTGGCAAGTTAAACAGTGAGCTACGAATCTCCCAATGTCCCGCTTCATTCTGGGCCACCAAAACTGTGCCTTGAGGTCCTTATACATCTTAGTACCTCCAGGGTGGACGGTATAAGGTGTATAATGGGCCTCCCTCAATATCTGATCCCTAATCTCCTGATCCATAGGCACACATACTCGGTCCCTGTACCGCAGTACTCCTGAGCTATCCATAGAAAAATCCCCTGTCTGATCCGCCTGAAGCTGCGTCCTGATCCTCGTCAAGTGGGGGTCCTCACTCTGAGTGTCCCTGATCCTCTCCAACAGAGTGGGCTGCAAGACCATAGACATGAGTCTAGCAGAGACCCCAGGGGATACTACCTCCAACTGTAACTGCCTCATCTGCTCGACCAATGGTGCCTGCTGCGAGATCAATAAGCTCAGACTCGTCCTCCTACTCAAAGCATCCGCCACAACATTGGCCTTGCCGGGGTGATAAAGGATACTCAGATCATAATCCTTTAGCAGCTCTAACCACCGACGTTGCCTCAAATTTAGCTCCTTTTGGGTGAACAGATACTTCAAGCTCTTGTGATCAGTATAAATCTCGCAATGCTCTCCATACAAATAATGCCGCCACAGCTTCAGAGCAAACACCACCGCTGCCAGCTCAAGATCATGAGTAGGGTAATTTTTCTCATAGTCCTTCAATTGCCGTGAAGCATATGCAATCACCCTACCGTGCTGCATCAACACACACCCCAAACCACTATGGGAGGCATCACTGTAAATCACAAATTCTTCCCCCATAACTGGAAGGGCAAGGATTGGAGCGGTCATCAATCTCTGCTTCAGCTCCTCAAAACAGCTCTGGCAAGTCTCGCTCCAAACAAACTTAACCCCTTTCCTGGTCAGATGAGTGAGGGGAGAGGAAAGCTTCGCAAAGCCTTCCACAAAACGCCGATAGTAGCCCGCCAAACCAAGAAAGCTCCGCACCTCGGTGATAGTCGTCGGCCTCGGCCAATCTCGAATAGCATCCACCTTGGCCGGATCCACCGCCACGCCAGCAGCTGAAACAACATGACCCAGAAAGGCGACCTCCCGGAGCCAAAACTCGCACTTTTTGAACTTAGCATACAGCTTCTTCTCTCGCAGAAGCTGCAGCACGGTTCTCAAGTGCTCCTCGTGCTCCAGATCACTCCGGGAGTAGATCAGAATATCATCTATAAACACCACCACAAACCGGTCCAAAAACGGCTGAAAAATCCTGTTCATCAAGTCCATGAATGCAGCCGGGGCATTTGTCAACCCGAAAGGCATCACAGTAAACTCATAATGCCCGTACCGCGATCTGAAAGCCGTTTTGGAGATGTCCTCGGCCCTCACCCTCAGCTGGTGGTAACCGGACTGCAGATCAATCTTCGAGAACACCGATGCTCCCTGTAACTGATCAAACAAATCATCAATCCGGGGAAGGGGATACTTGTTCCGGATGGTCACCTTGTTCAATTCCCTATAATCCATACACAACCGCAGTGATCCATCCTTCTTCTTAACAAACAACACAGGCGCTCCCCACGGAGAAACACTGGGTCTAATGAAGCCCCTATCCAAAAGATCCTGAAGCTGGGCTTTCAACTCCCTCAACTCAGCTGGCGCCATCCTATAGGGTGCCTTTGAGATTGGTGCAGTCCCAGGGACTACATCAATCACAAACTCAATCTCCCTCTCCGGCGGCATCGTCGTCAACTCAGGGGGAAACACATCTGGGAACTCTCGGACGATAGGGATATCCTCGAGTCCCAGTGCCGCCGTAGGCACCTCCACCACGGTGGCCAAAAAGGCAGTGCAACCTCTACTCATCATCCTCCTAGCTCTCGCCGAGGAAATAGTCGCTGCGAACAGCGTGCTCTGGCAGCCTCTGAAGATGAACTCCTCCTGTCCTGGCTCGCGAAGAGTCACCGTCCTCTCTCTGCAGTCGATCGTGGCGGAGTACCGTGATAGCCAATCCATCCCCAACACCAAGTCAAAATCATGGAGCTGCTGCAAGACAAGCAAGTCTGCAGGCAAAATCCAAGGCCCCAACTGCACCGGGCATTCCAAACAACGCTCCTCGACATGCAAAATGTGATCAGGAACCCGCACCTCTAATGCACATGACAAGGACTCTACCTCTAGACCATGCAGGGATGCAAATGCTCGACTAATGAAAGAATGAGATGCTCCAGTGTCGAATAAAGAGCGAGCCCGAATACCAAAAAGTAGAGTAATACCTGCCACCACCTGGTCTGCCGCTGCGGAATCTGCTAATTGGGCGGCATACACCCGCCCGCTCGGTGCTGGAGGTCGAGAATCTGTAGGATGGGAGGTGGACGGCCTGCTCGCTGGAGCATAAGGCCGCTGAGCTGATGGCCGCTGCTGCTGAGGGGGATATGGAGCCGACGCCGAAGAAGGTGCCGAAGAAGTAGCAAGGGGGCAAGTAGCTCGCACATGCCCCGGCTGTCCACAACGGAAGCATCGACCCCATCTCTGATCACAAGTGATGGCGGCATGCTGACCGCCGCAGAAGATACATCGGTCAGAAGATCGGGGCTGTCTCGGCTGCTGCTGCTGTCTCGAGGACTGCTGCTGAGATCTCTGCTGCCTCTGCTGCGATCTCTGCTGCTGGTGCTGCTGCTGATGCTTCTGCGGTCTCTGGGGTCCACCAGGACCTCTCCTATCAGATCGCCCATGGCCGTAAGACTGGGACTGCGGCGGCCGTGGCGGTCTCCAAGAACTGGCCTGTCCCCCGTCCTCTGGGGCTGGTCGCTTTCTGTCGGAACTCTGCGCGACCCCGGCCCTCCGTCTGGCCACCTCCTGATCGCCTCTCTCCACCCACTGTGCGTGCTCTGCGGCTGCCTCTAGGGTCTGAAATCTCTGTGCATGCACAAGTGTGAAAATCTCTGGGCGAAGGCCTGCCTCAAACATCTCTACCTGGTGTGGACCGTCACGAGCGACGAAGGGCACACAGTTCAGCAACTCCATGAACTCCTGGAAATAGACATGGGCCGATCGATCGCCCTACTGCAGGTTCTTCAAGTCGTCCTCCAACTTCTTCTTCACACTGGTAGAAAAATAGGTGTCCAACACCATCCGTTTGAACTCCTCCCAAGGCAACTGCCGAGCGATCCGGAACTCCAGTGGCTCCACTCGCTGCCACCAAAAATCAGCATCTCCGTCCAAACAGTGCACCGCCATGTGCACTCGATACCTCGGGTCGATGAAGAAGTCCCGAAAAAGCTTCTCCATCGCAGAAAGCCATCTCCCAACAGCCCGGGGCTGAGCATCCCGCCCCGAGAATCTAGGTGGTCCCCGCTTAACAAACGCAGCGAGTTTGTCAGCAAAATCCCGCTCCTCCTCCGCAGTCAAAGGCTGAATAGCTCCAGGAGCCCCGCTACTCGAAGATGGTGCCGACGGCACAAAAGGTGCAACAAGAGGCACAGGGGCCTCAGGAACAGCTGGGGGTGGTGCCTCCCTCTGAGCTAGCAGCTGATCAAACCTCTGCTCCTGGCGGCGCTGACCCTCCGCCAACTGGGCCACCAAGGCCCTCAACTCAGTAAGCTCGGGGGGTGTAGGCTGCTCTGGCTCAACAGGGGGCGAAGGGACACCCCGAGTGGGAATCCGACGTCGAGGAGGCATCCTGCCACAAGAAACCAAGCATCAGTAACAAAACCCCACACGACCCAATCTGGCGAAAGTCAAGGACATCCCCCTATTTCTGTAACCTTATGTTGTCTGCGGCCAACATAATGGTTCAACAGAAATAGACTATGTCGATCCCTCTTCACTCACAGGAAGAGTTAACAACAAAAATCACCTACTTACGCAAAATGTCACGCCACTCACGCCCTATCATCCTAGGGTCTGTCCAAAAGCCTAGGGTTTCCTAAGTCCCAACTGACCTATCCCTAAGCTCTGATACCAACTTAATCTGTCACGCCCCGGGTGTAAACCAGAATCCGGGCCCGTCTACAGATCCGTCCACTATATTTCAGTTTATATCAAATTTACCATTCATCATGTCTAACCCATTCTCCACACGCCCGAAGAACACCAAATGTTTTATTCCATTCCAGTGTAAATTTCTTGATGCTAATAATGTCACACCCCGGGTGTAAACCAGAACCCGGGCCCGTCTACAGATCCGCCGTGCATGCGGTATTTCCCACATACACGAAGCGTCGGTAACCTGCTCAGATAAGAAATAATAATAAAAGAGCATAATAATCAGAGCTAAACTAAAACTACTGTATCTCAGACAGAAACTGGAAGTAAAAAGTACAACAGTGAAATAAAATACAGATGTCTCTCCCAGCTCACCACCAAAAATACAAACAGCTGGCAGAAGCCAGACCCAAAAGGAAATAAATAAAAGCTGTCTGAGAAGTCCAGGTACCCAAAAATCTCCAGCTACAACCCTCGGGAGGCTCTCTATCTAGTCCGCGATGCGCTTGCCCCGATCAGTTGCTGACGGCCCAGCAACTCCCACTGACGACTCTGCAAAACAAGGGGAAAGAAAAAGAACAAGAAAACAATGGGGGTAAGTACTACAATAAACAGTAGCCTCCCCTAGTGGGTAAAGCCTCAGCTCAGATATGCCCACCAGGTGATCAGAGGCAAAAAGGGAAAGGAAAAGAAAGGGGGTGTAGATAAATGGAGCAACTGATAAAATGCTATCCCTAATATGCCTCTACACGATAACTCAACACGGATGGGAAAAGGAATGCATCAGTATGAAGAAGTCTGTCCAAAGGACCCAAATCTGACCGCCAGTGGACACTGGCACTGCCTGCTCTGCCGCGACGGGTATGCCAGCCTACGCATAACACCGAAGCAAAAGGAGTCCCCAGGACTCAAAGTCTGTCTACCGCGCACTCCGGAGTCGCACTCGTGGGGAGCGACCCACACGAGGAAAGTAAGTAACCACAAGTAACCTGATATAGCAGGACTGGATCGAGACTCAATGAAGTGGGAAAAACCCTCCACTAAAGAAAGCCCGATCCCCAAAACACCCAATCTGATGCAATAGTATAAGCCGGTCGACCACCCAAGATCCGTGGTCGCCGCAACACCCTGACATAAACCCAACCTGTCCCAAATCCCCAATACCCGACTACACTGTCCAACACACGCTCGAACCTGAGCGACTAAGCCGCAAGTGTCAATACTAGGAGGAGAAAAGAGTAAATGCATGGTTTCTCCTAAGTCAAGTCCCAAAAATAGTATAGCAGTAAAAGATGACATAATCATGTGACCAATTTAATCATGCATTGTCTCAATATTTTTGTCCAGTTTCCGAGAATAGCAGTTTAGAGTGACATAAGCTAGGGTGGCAGTCCCATAAGAATAATCATCAGTCTTGCAGTCCTCAATTATTATTACTTTGTCTCTAAGCATACAGTCCAGAAATTAAGCGATTAAAACAAGTAATCAGTCTAACAATAATTTTTCATGGATTAGATAACCAATAATTTGCTCCCTAAAGCATGCGAGTCTACCAATTAACACATTTAGCATCATCAAAACAGGGGTACTCTGATATTCCTAGTGGGCATAACAAAGGAGAGGAGTACAACAACCACCCACCTGGTGCAAACTGTCCAAGTCCGTACAGCTAGAAAATACCAAAACTCCAAATCCTTGCTCCCACAATTATAGCACACCCGCAATACTCCTGGTACAATATAAAGTCTACTAATTACACTAGGCTCCCAATTATAGCACTTAAAACCACATACAACCTCGAATTCTGAACTGTTAAATTATCACCTGTAGATAGTGCCCAGAAAATTTCAATAAAAATATCACAGCGATCCTTGCGTCGATAGCTTCGAAACGGTACCTTGCACGCCCAAATCGGAGTTCGGTAAGTCAAGATAAAACTTCGGCAAGGGGTTACACTCATACAAAAATCTGTGTTAAAACTGTACACTGTTCACTGAGAAAACAGTAATCTTCACCTCGAAATAAATCTCACAAAAATCCAATAAAAATACGAGCGCGTTCCTTGCAATCCGTAGATGAAAAAGTTGTATAAGCTCGTTTCCGTCAGACGCTCGTGTGCAAAGATATGGCCAAAATACCCCGCTGCTGTCAAGGAAGTCCACACAGAAAATGGGGTTACAGTTTGCCTCGGGATCCGTGCCAAAACCTCGAAACGGGAAAGTGCGACCAAAACGAAAGATGAAGTCCTACCTCTTAGGAGTCTGCCGGCGCAAGAATCATAGCAAAGTGAGCTCGGGGTAGCCCAGGGGAGCCAAAACACTGTCACTGCGCCGAAAAAGAACACTAGAAAGCAACGTCGCACCGTACCGTAAAATGGGGAACCTCAGAATTCGTGCCTCCTAAAATCCTAGAACTTGGCAGGAAGATCAAGCACTTAGAGTTGAAAAACTTTGCTTAAGGGAGCTCGGGCAGAGGAGGTGTGGTTTGGGAGAAAAAAGCCCAAAACAGAGGCTCGGGCTGCCTTTAAATAGGCTGAGGAAACAATTGGGATAATTCCCACTAAGTCCGGGTTTTCGGGCGCCCGGAAACTTCCGGGCGCGCACAGTGCGGCCCGGCCCAGAACTTTCGGGCGCGCACAGTGCGGCCCGGTCCACCACACAGCCCAGTCCACTACTCCCCCGGGCCCCACTGCACCCGGTGCACCTGCGCCCGCAAATGGCGACGCGAAACGTGGCCCGGCAACCCGTGCACCGCGCACGTCGCGCCGTGGACCGCGCACGTCGCGGCTGACCCGGGCCGTACGGCCACCTGCCCCGCCGTACGGCCACCTGCCCCGGTCAATCAACTCCACCGATTGCGTGGACCGGGAGCACAACACCGGACCAACTACCTCACGCCACGTGTCCACCCGGTCTACCGTGCACCCGGGCCCAAATTCAGTGGACCGCGCCTGCTGCACCGGCCAACCGGAGAGCGCCACGTGGCCCGCCCCCGGTGCACGACCTCCGCGGTGGACCGCGCGCCTGCCCGCGCGCCCGTGCGCCTGCCCGCGCCCTGCCCGCGCCGCGTGCCGCCTGCCCGAGGCCGCGCCGCCGCCCGCCGCGCCGGCGACTGCCGGAGATACTGTTCCGGCATGAACAGTAACCGCCAACCCAAAAACATCAAGCAAGTAGCCCATCTTGACCGTTTTCGCGCGCTGATTCCAAAAACGACGTCCGCTTCGCCAAAATCCGCCTCTAAAATTTGTCGGAGGCTCCCGCAACACCAGAAACTGCGAAACTTCCGGGAGCCCGCTTTTGGGCATCCGGACTCAGAATTAAGCAAACAAAAAGCCATTTCCAAGCGTTTTTCCGCACTTAATCCAAATCCATCCTCTGTTTGGCCAAATTCCTTTCCTAAAATTCAGCAAAAGCAGCCGAAGGCCAATACAGCCAACCAAAGCTCACAGGGTCCATCTGTGGCATCCCTTTGATGCACCATGGGCCAGATACACCATCAACAGGTGTTTGCACAGTGGATTCATGGGAAAAAGCTGCATGGGGGTTCAGGGGTCCTACAAATAAGTTGATGGATCGTGCAGCAAAGGTGGCAATTCTTGCCTACGACACTGAAGACGATTATTCAAAGGATGGAGTGGCTGGTTTCTTAGCTCATCACGTAGGTGGAGATCCCGATGAATATGGATTTGGAAAATGTGCGGATGTCGATTACCTTATATACTTTCCTACTGCAGAGAGTCGGAATAGAGCTATTCGGGATTCTTTTCTGCAGACCTACCAACTCAGCATTATGGTATCGCCATATGAATTCAACCTTGGTCACCGGGCAGTTTTTAAGTACCTTGTATGGATTCGCTTGCATGATTTACCGCTTCAGTGTTATGAGTATGTTGATTTGACAACTATTGTATCTAGTTTTGGACGTTTTATTGGTGGTGATGACCGTTGCCGTCTTCGCGAAAATCTCAAGTTTTATCGTCTGTTGAAAAAATGTAATAATCTTCAAAACATTCCGGAGTGTGTAACGCTCATTGTGGGAAATCGCGAATGGGCAATCAATGTGGAAATAGAGTCGTGGGAAGCTTACATAACTTCCGGCAGTCCTTAATTTTTGGGCAATGTGACTGCATCTTTGCCCATCTAGCATTTTGTTTGCAATTGACGGCTACAGTTTTTTGTCCTCTGTATTGAGTAATATAATTTTCCTTATTTTTTTTTTCCTATTGACAATATGGTGTGTGTGCAATGTATGTAGTACAGAACTGTATTTTTTGACAACTAGGTCGTCATATATATATGATCGCCAATCGGATGGCATCCATTTGCAGTACAATGGCTGCATACTAGTGCCACACCTTTAAATCGTGTTTATGACCCAAGCTGACTTTGCAAAAATTTCAGATACTATCGCGTGCTGATCAAATGCATTGATCCTAACATGATTCCAGAGCAAGTAACACTATATGTAGACAATAGAGAATGGATCATAAGAGTTGTGATTGAGTCATGGGAGCGTTGCGAGCCAACAGATGACCCATAGAGGTAGATTGTAAATTATATCATGGATGTAAATGATTATTCGTCACTCGTAATGATAATTCTTCACCAAAAGTTTTGAACATTCATATACCAAAAGTTAAAGCAACAGCTATAGATAAGTTTGGAACATTCATATATACTAGATGGAAGACATGAAAGTTGACTGCATACAAGTGTTCCCTTTTATATATATGACTGTACAGAACCCCATCTATGGGTGTTCGTTAAAACAATTGGCAGCTACTAGTAGATGGGTGTTCCTTAAAGTTCGTCAAAGTTCGTCAACTTCTATCTAAGTTCCTCAAAAGCTCGTCAAAGTTCGTCAACTCGTTAACCCTATACTCATGCACGGTACCATTAGTCAGCTCGTCAACTTCCATCTAAGTTTCTCAAAACCCGAAAGCCTCACACTTGCAATCCTCAATTAGTACCGGTACTTATCATTGCGTACCGGTACACATGGTTCCGGTACACATCCAAGTTCCTCAAAACCCGAAAGCCTCACACTTGCAATCCTCAATTAGTACCGGTACTTATCATTGCGTACCGGTACACATGGTTCCGGTACATATTCAAGTTCCTCAAAACGCGAAAGTAGTATACATGGATTTCTCACTCAGTACCGGGACTCATCATTGAGTACCGGTACACATGGTTGTCTCACTCAGTCCCGGTACATGAAACTTCATCACACAATACCGGTACCGGTACTCATAAATTAGTACCGGTACTTCTTTGTTGAGTACCGGTACTCATAATTGAGTACCGGTACCTAGTGTTAAATTTCAATAGATTTATAAACTTGAAGAACTTTTAAAATTTGGAATTTAACAAATAGAAAT
Organism: Tillandsia leiboldiana; assembly: GCA_029204045.2. Classification (NCBI taxonomy): domain Eukaryota; kingdom Viridiplantae; phylum Streptophyta; class Magnoliopsida; order Poales; family Bromeliaceae; genus Tillandsia; species Tillandsia leiboldiana. Next base: position 30,080,473 of record CM055065.1, read on the forward strand.
ATCTGTTAAAAATATTAAATTGGAAAATTGTGTAGAAAGTTGCCTTTCTAAAACGGGTAAAGACAAAAGGAAATTCCAGAACAAATAAATATAGATGTTCCAGCACCAAATAAAAATATTCCAGAACAATTAATTTTATATGTTGGAGAACACAGTGAGGCAATTGCAGAACATAATGTAACAAATCAGCTTCTCCGAATTACAACTCCAATTCAAAAATCGCAAACATGGTACAGTCCTCGTGGCACAGTTCATCTGAGCACAGTACAGTCATCTTTTCAGATTTACAACTCCAATCCTTTACAACATCCAACTTAGCATTGGATGTTTTTTCCAAATGTGGTTAAGTGGGTAATAGTGGGAACCGGGGCTTTGAGCACCCCTATACTCAAAAGGTGACAGCTATAGAGGGGACATCTTGTTCCATTATTTTCGCTCTGTGTGAGGCCATTGGATGCTGTTTTGAGAAGTGTGCACACAAATATTCAAAATGGGGCAGCTTTATAGGGTCTTTTTAGAAGGGCACCCCTATACTCACAAGGGGACAGCTATATAGCCTAGATTTTAAGGGGAGGAAGGGCATTGGATGCTGTTTTGAAAGGTTGGCACACATATATTCAAAAGGGGATAGCTATAGAGGGTTCCCGTACAATCATATATGAATACCGGAACAGCTATAGATGGGTTTCGTATAGTCATATACACAGCTATATTCAAAATTAATTTTTATATGGGGGACAGCTTTAGAGGGTTCTCGTACACTCATATATGCATAACAGAACAGCTATAAATGGGTTTCGTAGATAATTATATAGGGTTCCCCGTACAGTCATATACACATAATGGAACAGCTATCTGTTGGATTCCGTACATGCATATATATATAGAAGATAGCATTTGATGCTGTTTTCAAATGTTGGTTAGTGGGTAATAGTGTGGCTAGGGGCTTTGAGCACACCTATATTCAAAAGTGGACAGCCATAAAGGGGACACCTATATAGGGTAATCATGGTGTAAGGAACACCCATATAGTGGTTCTGTACATCCTCAGCATTGAAAGCTTTCAAATTATTTATAGAAAGAGCAATGCTACACATACAGGTGTGCCCACTTTTGCAAACAGCATCCAATGTAAGGTCTATATGTATAAAAGGCAATATATACATATAGCTGCTATCTCCAGCTCACACATATATATATATAGCTGCTATCTAATTCATACATATATCTCCAGCTCACACATATATCACAGCTCACTATATTTCAGTAATTGTCAAATTTCACATCCTTCCATGTCTAGCGCTACCTCCACACGCCCGAATAACACATATTGTTTTATGCCCTGGAGGGATAATTTTGGTGATGCTAATATGTTGATGGATCGTGCAGCAAAGGTGGTCATTCTTGCCTACGATACTGAAGATGATTGTTCAAAAGATGGAGTGGCTTCTTTCCTAGCTGAACAGGTAGGCGGTATTCCCTATGATTACGGATTTGCACAATGTGAAGGTGCCAATTACCTTATATATTTTCCTACTGCTATGATTCGGGATAGAGCTATAGAGCAGTCTATTCTGCAGACCGAGAAAATGACCATTACGGTAAAGCCATTTGAATTCAACGTAGGTCGAATCCATGAACGGTATGCGTACTTTTTATGGATTCGCTTGCATGATTTACCGCTCCGTTGTTACGACTATGAACAATTGAAAACTATTGTATCTAGTTTTGGACGTTTTGTTGTTGGTGATGACCACTGCCGTCTCTGCCAAAATATTAACTTTTACCGTGTGTTGATCAAATGTATTGATCTACAAATAATCCCAGAGTGTGTAACGCTCATTGTGGGAAATCGTGATTGGAAAATAAATGTGGAAATAGAGTCGTGGGAATCCTGCGCAGGGAACGGCGCTCCGTAATGTGTTGGCAATGTGACGTCTTCTTTGCCAAATGGATATGTTGTTTACTAATTATCGCTACAACTTTTTCTCGCTAGTACGCAATCATTTATAGCTACTCGCAATATGGTGTTTGTGATATGCATGAAGTACACATCTGTATCTATTGATATGCTAATAAATTTTATACAGTTATGATTTTAAATATGTAATTGAAGATATTTAGTAACAAAAGTTATTACACTTTATATATTGATATTTTTTTGTATAAATGAAGAAAAAGTAAAAAATACTTAATAAGTCATTTATAAAGTTAATAAGTAATTTATAATATATATATATATATATATATATATATATATATATATATATATATATATATAAAATTAAGAATTTTGAACTGCATACCGTTAGATTTTGAAAATTCAAAAGTGTCCACTATCCTCTAGTTAAAAAATCAAAATATTATATTATTTAATACTCCGGGCAGGCTCACGCCACCCCACCTTCTCTTCCCCTGTTCTCACGCCGTCTCACACCTGCCTCCTCCCACCCCGCCCACCAGGCCGCATGTGCTTGCCTCCATCGGATCTAAAGTTTGCTCAGCCCCGGGCCGCATCACCGCGTCCGATCGACATCGGAACCCCTCCCAGGACGCCCGCTGATCGCCAAGCTGCAAAGCCCTGAGGCATCCAACCCCTTCCAGGACGCCGGCCGATCTCCTGGTGAACCCTCCCTGCCGCGTTCTGCTCATCATTGTCGTCCAACTATACGAGTATGTAGGCTGATTCTTTTTTAAATTCATGTGTTAATTCAAAGTTTTGAGGAACTCAGGGTGAAATTAATATTTGCTCTAGATTAATATAATATATTTATTTTGTACAAATTACATCTTTCCTAACCTTTGTAAAAGTTGTGAAATGTTGTTTCCATTCGATTTAACTTTTGCTTAATGTTAATCATAACTCCTTAATATTTATTGTGTAATGTGTGCAATTTTTTATCATTGGTCCCATGAGTTGCCCTTCGTGTATGTTTTAATTTGAATAATTTAATAAATAAATGAGTTGAGCTACTGGTACACCCCTGTTTGGGGTGTACAGTCATATATACAGGCATATATACAGCTATATTCGAAATTAATGCTATATACAGCTATATTTAAAATTAATGCAGCTATACAAGTATATATTGAAAATTTATGCTATAGAGGGGACATCTATAGAGGGTTCCCGTACAGTATATTTTTCCTTCTTGAATATGTCGAATTATCCTCTCATCCCAATGCACAATTGTTTACCTTTCACTAAGTCTGCATGAATTTAGTACGTTGACTTGCAAAGTATTGGTAAAATCTATCAAATTTTTCCTATCTATGTCTTCTTTCTTTTGCAAATTGTTGCATGGATGTATAAGTATTATACTGATATTACACATTAGATGGATTCGAGCTTTACATCCTCGAGCAATGGGGCCAACCCAAATACACCTTATTGCCATTGTCGATTGCAATGTGTCATGAGAACATCTTTGACGCAGAACAATCCGGGGCGGAGATTTTACGGCTGTTCGAGATATGGGGTAATCTATGTAATGTACATGATATTTTGTTATCCATGCTATATATCAAAAACTTAGCATATAGACTTGCCTCCCATATTTTCAGGGGCATGGGGCATGCAATTATTTCAGTTGGTATGACGCGCCGTTTACGAGCAGAAGTATTTCTGTATTGAATGGATTAATAGTAAGTAACAATAAGTTGCGCAATGAAGCTGCAGCTGCTGCAAGGAAAAGAAGATGGGGGTTGTACCTCTTAGTTGCATATTTTCTTATCAGTGGGATTTTTGTTTCTTCATGTTATAACTGTATGTCGAAATCCATACTATGACTATCCCGCCCCTTGTAATGTATTTAAATTTTTTTCTATATATGAATGTATTTATATTCCTCTCTAAGTAATAATTGCTATGTGTTGTACACTGTATATCGGGAGAGATTATATTTGAAATTAAACATTTTCAATCGCCTCTTATAGTATTGCATATATATCATCACACTTTATATTGTAATAACAAGTGTGTGGCTTTCGGGTTTTGAGGAACTCAATCATATACCGGAACCATGTGTACCGGTACGCATGGTTGAGTACCGGTACTGAGTGAGGAATCCAAGCGTGAGGCTTTCGGGTTCTGAGGAACTTGGATGTGTACCGGTACTCAATACTCAGTACCGGTACAGAGTGAGGAATCTAAGTGTGAGGCTTTCGGGTTTTGAGGAACTTGGATGTGTACCGGAACATTGGGATGTAGTATACATTGATTTCTCACTCAGTACCGGTACTCATGATAGTTCCTCAAAACCAGAAACACGAGACACTTGGATTCCTCAAAACCTGAAAGCATCACACTTGGATTCATCACTAAGTACCGGTACACATGGTTTCGGTACACATCCAAGTTCGTCAAAACCCGAAAGCCTCACACTTGGGTACTCAATATTGAGTACCGGTACGGAGTGATGAATCCAAGTGTGATGCTTTCGGGTTTTGAGGAACTTGGATGTGTACCGGAACCATGTGTACCGGTACTCAATGATGAGTACCGGTACTGCGTGAGGAATCCAAGTGTGAGGCTTTCGAGTTTTGAGGAACTTGGATGTGTACCGGACCAATGTGTACCGGTACTCAATGATGAGTACCGGTACTTAGTGATGAATCCAAGTGTTATGCTTTCGGGTTTTGAGGAACTTGGATGTGTACCGGAACCATGTGTACCGGTACTCAATAAACAGTACCGGTACAGAGTGAGGATTCCAAGTGTGAGGCTTTCGGGTTTTGAGGAACTTGGATGTGTACCGGAACATTGGGTTGCTCACTCTGAATCGGTACTCACTCTTTACCGGTACTGATGGTTTTTGTATAGGGAAATGCTTTTTGTACACCCCCAAGTGGAGTGTACATCCTACTATTCAAAACAGCACCCAATGCTAATCCTCCCCAGGAAAGAAGGGCTATCCCCTATAAAGCTGTCCCATTTTGAATATTGGTGTGCACACTTTTCAAAACAGCATCCAATGCTAATCCTCTCAAAAGACCCTCTATAGCTGTACGAAACCCATCTATACATGTTTCGGTATGCATATATGACTGTATGGAAACCCTCTATAGCTGTCCCCGCTATAGCATTAAATTTGAATATAGCTGTATATATGACTGTACGAAACCCATATATAGTTGTTCTGGTATTCATATATGGTTGTACGGGAACCCTCTATAGCTGTCCCCTTTTGAATATAGGTGTGCCCAAAGGGAAAAGACACTATACAGCTGTCCCCTCTATAGCTGTCACCTTTTGAGTATAGGTGTGCTGAAAGGCCCGGTACACACTACTACCCACTTACCCACTTTCCAAAACAACATCCAATGCTAATCCTCCCTTTATCACACTATTACCCACTTACCCACAGTTCTAAACACCATCCAATGATATAGAATATTCTATATTAGAATATGCTATATAATTTGCCCTTCGCAAAAGTGCTCAAAGCCCCTTGTATAGCCTCCCAAGGAATTATGGCCTATAATTCCTCTCGCTTTGTATACCAATATCCGCAATATTGTAGTTAGGTACTCAATCTCACCCTACAACCCGCTCACTCTCTAACTCACTCTATCTTCATCCCCCTCTCAATTTCACTCCGTATACAATTATACTTATCATGGCAAGCTCTAGCTTTAGCCATACCTCTTATTCCTCCCATCCTCGCAACAACTACTGCATCATTCCTTGGACGCCTACGCATGAAGAGACTGATAGCCAATTGGGAGCGGACGGCGCAAATAGTTGTCGATGCCTATGCAAACGATAGTGAACGTTCGCGGGCTGGCGTGGCCGCGTTGCTCGCAAGTCAGATAGGAGGAAGGCCTCATGATTACCAATTTGCAGGAGGTCCTGTCGGAACTTATATAGTAATTTTCCCTACAGTGACAAGGATGCATAATGCTATTCGTCGTTCTCCAATTCGCAACGACACATTCGCGATGACGGTATCTCCATGGGATGCCAATCGTGGGACAATAACGCCAACATTACAATACTATGTATGGATTCGCCTACATAATTACCCGATTTATTGCCATCAGTACGAAGAGGCAGAAACAATCGTTTCAAGTTTTGGCCGCTACATAAGTGCAGATGATCCTAGCCGACATTGCGAAAATTTTAGATACTATCGCGTGCTGATCAAATGCATTGATACTAACATGATTCCGGAGCAAGTAACACTATATGTAGACAATAGAGAATGGATCATAAGAGTTGTGATTGAGTCCTGGGAGCATTGCGAGCCAACAGATAACCCATGGATGTAGATTGTAAATTATATCATGGATGTAAATGATTATTATTCACTCTTAATGATTATTCTTCACCAGAAGTTTTGAACATGCATATATGACTGTGCAGAATCCCTCTATGGGTGTTCCTTAAAACAATTGGCAGAATTTAGTAGATGGGTGTTCCTTAAAAGTGTTAAAGCAACAGCTATTAGATAAGTGTTGAACATTCATATATACAAGATGGAAGACTTGAAATTAGACTGCATACAAGTGTTCCCTTTTATATATATGACTGTGCAGAATCCCTCTAGGGGTGTTCCTTAAAACAATTGGCAGAATTTAGTAGATGGGTGTTCCTTAAAAGTGTTAAAGCAACAGCTATAGATAAGTGTTGAACATTCATATATACAAGATGGAGGACTTGAAATTAGACTGCATACAAGTGTTCCCTTTTGTATATATGACTGTGCAGAATCCCTCTAGGGGTGTTCCTTAAAACAATTGGCAGAATTTAGTAGATGGGCGTTCCTTAAAAGTGTTAAAGCAACAGCTATAGATAAGTGGTGAACATTCATATATACAAGATGGAGGACTTGAAATTAGACTGCATAGAAGTCCTCCATCTATGGGTGTACCAGGTTGATTGATATATATTGGATGGCGGCAATGATTAGTTCTTTTATATAACATATGGGTGTACCAGTCTGCGAATTTATATATCAAAGCAGAATGAAAGATGGAACAATATCGAGTTACATAATTACACGTTGTATGACATATTGGAATACAGATTTGCCATATAAACTCAAATATATACATAGATCTTATAACATAGAAAGGAAATATAAAAATTCATACTTCAATATAGGAAAAATGTAAGTATGTTATTACAATTAATCATCATGATATATATGCAATACTACAAGAGCAGAATGAAAAAGTTTAATGTTAAATATAAACTCTCCCGATATAGAGTGTACAACGCATATCAATGCTTAATGGTTTAATAGTATAGTCCATTGTATGGATCTCGCTTTCAATTGCCCGTCTCATCTTTGCTGTGCTGCATTTATTGTTCTTGCGATATGTCATCTTCGTACACCTGATTAAATATGTAATAAACTCAAATTAAAGACAAAAATCAATTTTACATATAGAAATAGAAACAATAAATTGTCATTACCTGTCAGAACTGCATAGAGTGCGCCATTTGCATAAAGCCAGTACGAATCTCAATATTTTATTTCGGACTTGTATCCGATATAGGAGGGTACCTGACAGGGTCTGTCGACATGTCAATGTTTTGAGGGGCCCACGGTGTCTTGCATATATAACAAAATAAATAAATTAGAATATGTGTATTAAAGACAAATTTATAGTAAATAAACATCTAAGAGAAAGTTAAGTAACATTACCGTTAATATCATGGCTGGATTGCTCTGTACATCAATCCCGTAAGGTAAGTGCATTATGGGCAAGTTGTTAATCGTAGGACTTTGCAGGTGAACCTATTTTAATAAATCGGGAGGGAGGGGGCCAATATGGAAGACACATAATTATGTAAACAAATGAGGAAAATCAAACTATGAATCATATATTAAGACAATCAAATGAACATATAAAAAAGTCTAAAACATTTACACTCTGTTGGGACGAGGCCGAGGGCGACGATGAGAAACGATTAAAGATTGAGCATTCACCATTATAAAACCTGTCCGTAGAATCTTGAGGCATCTATTTAAATAGAAAAGAATATTTCAATTAATGTCGTCTACTGTAAATTATAAGCCAACAATAATCGACTTACGTACGTAAAGATATACCTGTTGCTTGTTGCCTTTCATCTTAAGCCGACGTAAAATTTTATCTGCCATCGACTCCTTTCGTTTGCTTGGTGGGCGGCCTTTACTTCGAACTGACAGCGGGCTCTTTACTCTCTGGTCGTTACATCTAACATCTGAATCGTGTCTCATAGTAGAATGTATATTTTCGGTAAATTGGACATCATTGCTTCCCTTGGATGACGAAGTGTTCTCTAATTTCGTCTTCAAATCTTGAAGTGTGCGTAGCGTTACTACATCTGCAATGTCGTAAATACGACTACATACTACCTCATATCGGCTTATTTCTGGACTGCTCCCTAAGCTTTTATGCCATGCTTTCACCCGAGTATACCTCCGTCTTACATCCTTCCTTCATCGTGTTAGTATGTAACAAGTTGGGAGAATCATCATCTTTCTATTAACTAGGACGGCAATAGAATGTCGGCATAAAATACCCTTACAATCAAAAAAACGACAAATACAACTAACTCGGGAGCTACACTCATCAAAATATACAGTGTATACTATGTCTTTGCCTCCTTCGCCATATTGTACATACTCGTTAACCCTATACTCATGCACGGTACCATTAGATGATATTAAAGATGTCTCACAATGCATTAAATCCTTTAACTCAGCTTGAAATTCTCGAAATTTAGCAATTGTGTACATATCTTGAAATTGCTTCTCAAATGCATAACGACTTATGGATGGGATGACGGAGGTGAATGATTTGTAGTCTAATTGTTCCTCCTTTTCTGCTTTATTCTTTATAGCGCTTTCATACTGCTCCACAAATACTTTTAACGTCGTTTTCGAGGTCACGTACCCATCAAAAAATGAATTCATGCTTTCACTTCGCTGTGTCGTGGACATTCCATCCCAGAATGTATCCTTCACATAAACTGGCACCCACTTTCGTCTGTTCTCGTACAGTCCTGACAACCAATCATTCTTTTCAAGTCCATAACAAACTATCATTCTCTTCCATTTATCCTCAAATTGAAGTTCTGTTAGTGATTCATAAATAGCATCCATCATAATGCTCTTAATAGAATGATATTCACCATAACTTTTTAGCTTCTCCGGTATCTTTTTTGTTATGTGCCACAAGCACCATCGATGTTTGGCATCGGGGAATACCAGTTCAATAGCATTTTGCATTGCTTTGTCTTGATCGGTGATTATTGCTTTGGGGGCATGGCCGGACATACATGACAGCCAATTTCGAAAAAGCCATACAAACGAAGCTGTATCTTCAGCAGAGAGTAAGCCGCATCCAAACAAGATTGACTGACCATGATGATTAACACCCACAAATGGAGCAAACGGCATATCATACTTATTCGTTAGATATGTCGAGTCGAAAGTAATTACATCTCCAAAACATTCATAGGCTGCTCTGCTTCTAGGATCTGCCCAGAATATATTGCGAATACGAGAATCATCGTCCAGATCGATGGAATAAAAGAAGTTTGCATTTCTCTCTTGCATGGTTCGAAAATAATTACAAATGGCTTCGCCATCACCTTCACCAAGTCGTAAACGACGCATTTTATCAATATAATTACGGGCATCCTTCTCTCCAAATGTCAAATTTTCATACCCACCAGCCTCAACAACAAAAGAATTAAAACTTTTATTCAATCTGATTCCGGCACGATCATTAACATCAAGCCGCCTCTTAACACTACAATCTATAACTCGATTGCACGGAAAATATCGAGACTTGCAAGGACTTAATCCATGATTATGGTCAAGTTTGACCATACTTATTACACAAGATAAATCCAAATTTATTTTCACATTTATCCTAGCAGGACAGTCCGTCTTCGATGCCGAAGGACGAGGCCGAAGATTAGTCACGGTCCGATTTACTTTTCCATGACGAGAGCATGCGATGATTACATACGAAGGAATGTCGTTACTGATTTTAGTAGACCTCTTTACAATCCCAAATCCTAATTGTTGTGCGTAATTCTTATAGAAGCCCATAACCGTTTCCATATTATTAAAATGCATTCCAACTTCTGGTACTAAATTGGATATGTCTGTGACCTCATTGTTTCTTTCTTCATCCATCTCAAACTCAAACTCAACAACTGATAATGATCAGTGCGTCTAGATATTTCAAAATAATTATTGTGAGGTCCCGGAATCCCCCGCGTAGGGTCGCTGGTTGTTGGGCAGCTTTTAGTGGCCGTTGGGAGTGGTTGTGCGCATGTCGGGCCCGAGAAATGGATTTGTGATGCAATTTGGAATTTAGTTGCATCACTGGAGGCCTGCGTGGTGTGTCAGTGATGTTTGCGCGCAATTTGGACACAAGTGGTGGACTTCGGGTTTAAATTGAGATCCCGTGGGAATTTGGAGGACCCGTCGGGTGTTTGGAAGTGGTTTCGCGCGATTCAGATGTCAAGATTGGACTCCGGGCAAAGTTTGGATAAAAGTTTACCTCTCCGGTCGCCTTCGGGAATTTTTAGAGTTGGAATTTGGCAAATCGGACTTTAAAAATGGACCCGGCGCGGAAATCGAATCGAGTGGGCATTCGGCAAATTTTCGGACGAGAATTTGGAGAAACGGACATCGTTTTTGGATTCAGCGCGCGAAATCGCTAAAAATGGACTATTTATTTGTTGGTTTTGGAGTCCGGTAGGTGTGCGCGTTTTTCGAGACTACGCGGCACGCAAACCGAGATGTTGGCGCGGCGTGGATCCCGAGGTGGCGGCACGGGGCTCGAGGCATGCGCGGCAGGCGCGTTAGGTGCGCGGGGAGGCGCGCCTTCAGCGCGGGCCATGTAGTAACCATGATTTTAAAATCCAGAATTCAGGTTTAAATAATTTCCAGAATTATTTAAATAGCAAAAATTGGTAGATAGTAGTGCAACAGTGGCCCTAAAATATCGACTTTTGATCGGGGTCTGATCTGGAAAATCCGAGATCACCATTGCGATCATCTCGTCGAAACATAGAAGTTTCATATTCATATGTTTTCGATCCGACGGTCGGATCTTCCAGAAACCAGAAATCAAAAAGCGGGCCCCGCGACTTAAAGTGAATAGTAACCCTCGGTTTTTAATCCCTCGCTTTCACTAATGGCCGAACCACTATCTAGAGTTTTAACCTAGAGGTATGAGTAATGGATCCTCGCTATTTTTGACGTTCTGAGCGCAATGGCACTGACAGATTTCGCGTTTGGCGACCCGGTTGCATCGAAGTGCGTGCCACGCGCTATATTGAGTCGAACTTTATGGAACGACTTTTAATCCGGGCGTCGAACAAACCAAACAAACACGCTACCTGACAGGTCTCGACGAGCCGGACGTCGTGGCGAAGTCCGCTTCGCAAAACGGCGACCGGATTGTCTCGAATTGCGTGAAAGGTGCCGAAAAAGTGGGTATTTTTGAAGAAACCTTAATATTTTATGTAGCTAAATTAGTGGGATTAATACTATGAGGTGTTGGGTGCAAAGTGCATCTACAGGAGGGACCATGGAGTCTAGGTTAGCTTGTATAGGGATCTTTTGCAAAATGCAAATTCTATGCATTAAACCTTGTGACTTTTGGGCTTCCTCGGGGGGGGGGGGGGGGGGGTTACAAGAGGGGCTCTTGGGATTTTTCTAACTCCCAAGAGTAACTCCTCTTAAGCCTCGGATGCTGGGGTGGCCGAGGGAGATCACCCCATTGAGAAAAATCCGAGTGAGAGAGAAGGGTGAGGATTGGAGAGAAGTTGCTCCAACTAGGGTTCCTGGACTTCTGGGAGTTCTTCTGCTTCCAGGTGAGCAAACCCGATCTTGCTGGAGGCTGCGCGTGGCCGTGGAGAGAACCGGCTTCTTCCTCATCTTCTCCAACTCCGGCGAGGTGAGTCCTATTGATCCAATGGTTTTTCGGACCCAATACCTTTGGAAGTATCTTCCCTATAGCCTAAGGATTATTTCCAGACCACCCATGAAATGGGAAAAGCTCCGGTTGGCCGGCGGCCAAGTTGCACCGCCGGAGCTCCGCCCCGAGCTTTCTTTGCTTACGGCGATTTTTAATGAAAAGTAAAGTGATGGTCTTCTTCCTCTTGACCTATTCTTGTTTCCCTCCAAATTTGGAGTGTTTTGGTGCTGTGTGGAGGTGGTGTGGAAGTGCCCTAGTTTGGGGAAGATGACCCCTTCGGCCGAACCTTCTTTTCCGGCGCCGGCGGGCTTCCCTGACGCCGTCCACCTACCCAGAAGTGTTTCTGGGACTTGGAGGATTCCAACCATGCCCTTGCATGGCGACCATGCACACCGAAAGCTCGGGTGCCATGGTTGACCCGAGTTTGAGGCTGTTAATGGCGGCCGGCCGTCCGGCGATCTCCGACGACAGGGACATGGCCAGAGCTTCTCAAAAGCTTGCTAGAAAGCTTGTGGTGCTGTTCTTTGCACCTTAAAGCGGACAATAGCAAAGTTACCATTGTTGAAGAAAGCTTGAAATGGAGCTTTGCTCCAGCCGCGCCGTCGCCGTGCTCTGTCGCCGGGCTCAGGTAAGGAAAACTTCAGTGAGATGAGAAGCACCTTATGGTGCAAGTGGTTTGGTCCCAGAGCTTCTGGATGGGTGGTCACGATTTTCCATGCACAGGGCTCATCTTCTTCCTCGAGCCAAGCTCAACCGAGGGCTTCCAGGCTGCTCCAGGTTGAGGGGGAATGCTCCTTGAACTTAGTAAAACAACTTGATCCAGAATATATTGCCTCTGGTGCCCTGTGTGCAGAGAATCAAGTTTAAACTTTGCTTGTGTAAGTGTATAGGTATTGTGCACACCTAGTGTTTGTTAGAATGCCACAATGAATTTTGAAATGGAATTGGACAAAACATTTAATATGAAAATTGTTCAGAAACATCCCCTGAGCTCAGTGCTCACTTCAGATCAAATGGGATCTGTGTGGATGTGTTGTGGGGCTTTGTCGAACTGTTAGAGAGTACGGAACTCGGATCTAGTTGATCCATCGATTTTGGACTGAAACTAGGGTGAGCCCTAGGGTATTGGCACTGTCCAGAGACACTTTCATATACAAAGTTTGTCTGTTTGACAATCGGATCAAAAGTTATAGAGAAATCAACCTTTTTCTGTAATGTTGGAACAAAACTAAGTTCCGGGCCCTTAGCGAAGCCGCGACAGTATACTCCTGGCTAATTTGGGGTCACTGAACGCGGTGCTCGCGTTAGTTTTGGTGTTTGAGGTCCCGAAGAAACAAAAATGCATTTTGGCTATGTTAGAGAGGAATTGTATGGGCCAAAATTTGCCTCGGGACCCGTGCTTCCACAAATGAGTGAGCACGGTGTCCAGCAAGACATAAATAACCTGTTGGAAGTGACGGAATGTTAAAATGAATCTCCAGTTGAAAGAACGAGCGAAAACAGTGCCCAAACTGGCACTAAAAGTGAAAATTTAAAAGCCCTAGGGGTCTAGATGCAAAAGTCACATCATATACTGGTTAGTAAGTTGATTCCTGAACCTTAATTCACATTCAGGGTTATTCGGTAGCATCTGGTGTGCTGAGCGTACAGTTGGTTCAGTTTGGCCGCCTGCGTTATATCAGGTGGGTTATCTTCGGTCCGGGCTTTATCAGTTCGGCCCTCGGTGTACGGTATTGGTTGGACTCCTGTTTTTGGTAACCTAGTTTATCTTGAGCCTGTCTGCCTTTGGTTGCAATATATATTACTGTTAGTTGCTTTGACTGATTGGCCATTTCGTAGTTGCACTCCTATGCTTGATTATTATATTGATCTACCAATGCTTGAGCCTGTCTTCCTTTGATTCAGTTATTTGCTACGTCATACCTGCTTTATGCCTGAGTATGATCTTATTTAGTGATCTTTACCATATCTGCTGATTAGTTGTTTCCAGTGGTTATATTATTGCTCTACATATTGCCATGCCTGTTTGGTCATCTGATAGTTGAGCTTGCTTCCTTGTTGTTCGCCTGTTATGCTGCTAAATACATGATCTTCTAAAATAAATATTTTTACCAAGCCTTGTAGGGTAGCCTGAGTCTGTTCTTGTTTGATAGGACAAGGGCGACGCTCTACGAGGTTTGGGACCTATTATTTTCAAAGGTTTTCTTAAAAACATGTGTTTAGTTGCATAAGGGGTTAGTCTGTCTGATTGGTTGTTAGATGTTGAGCTACGCCTGTTATCAGTTCTATTCTGCCTTACATGATTATTCATTGTACCTCTGGTGTTTATATCTTATCTTGGAACATTTCCATGTTGGATTGGTGAGCTTGCTTGTCCTGCTGATCAAATGATACACTGCTGAACACATAGATTTATTTAACTGATGTTTTACCGAACTTCGTAGTGTCGCCTGAGTCTGATCTTGTTTGATAGGACGAGGGCAATGCTCTTCGGGGTGTGGACTTTTCAAAACAGTTTTCTTAAAAATATGTGTTTAAGTTTTGTATTATTTGGTTGGTCTGCATGATTGAGTTGAGTTTTTCGGTTGAGCTTATGCTGAGTTGAGATTTGCCTTGGTCTTGCATATGAGTTGAGATTCAGTTGATTTGGTTATTGCATCCCAGTGGGGATTTCCCGGCTTGTTGCCGATTACCCGGTCAGTGGACCGCCAGTTTGAGCATTTGCACATGATTCGCCCGCACCGTTGTTCTTCACGTACACCAGCGGACTGATCCCCCGTAGCGGTGTACTTTACCGGTAAAGTGGTTAGCTGAGGCAACCCGTGACCCTAGTTTGGGGAATGTCAACCAGGTGGTGCCAAGTGGGTAGCCTTGCCTGAGGTCTTGTGAAGGCCAATATGGTAGCTTGTGATTGGGTCTTTGCGTTTTCATCTATTTGATGCATGTGTTGTTAAGTTGCTTTAACATGATTCTTTGATTCTTTGATCTGGCTTCTAGTTATCTACCTTTATATGATTCTATGTGATGCCTCTGATTATAGTTTCATTGTTATCTTGCTGATTGTCCTAACTCCTTGATGTGTTGATTATCCTGATACATGTTTTCAATTCTGCTAAAATTATCTCCTATGCTTGTACCCAGATTATGAGTTTTGCCTTCTTTACAGCACCAGTTATATATCTGCTTTACCCTAACCCCTGATCTATTACTATCCTCTAGCATTGTATACCAGTAGGTACGATCTGCTATTTCTCGGCTCGTCGTGCCCACTAGGATACACTCCGGTGTGTCTCACACCCTCGGGTGACTGTTTTTCAGGTCGAGCGGGTGTTGAGATGTCGGGACGAGTTGGTGAGATCACGAGATAGAGCTTGACCCTGGACAGCCGATAAGATCAAGTATTTAGTTATTTGTTGTATCAAGTGTAGTGCAATGTAATTGAGAAGTTATTGATATTGTAATTTAATCTTGCTTAGTAGTTGTACGTAGTTAGTACTCTGATTGTTTGCCAAGTGAGCCGTGCATATATAGAAAAGGCTCGATCCCCAGTGGGATTGGGACTCTTCTATATATGTGGCGGTCTGTTGCGCCCTGGCTGGTTTTAAACTCTGATTTCAAAAAAAATAAAAAAATTTTAGACGCTGATTTTTAAACTCGGGGCGTGACAGGCCACGCGGGGGCCGCCACGTGGCGGGCCCCCGTTGGCGCCCGCGCGGGCGCGGGGGCGCACGCCCGTGTCACGGGTGCGTGTCCCGCACCTGGGGGGTGCGCGGTGTAACGCCGCGCATGCGGCCCCGGGCTGTGCGGCCGCGTGGCGCGCAGGGAGCGCGGCCACATGGCCGCCTTTTGCTTTGCCTGGACCGGGTGCACCCGCACGGGTGCTGTGGACCGGCGGGTGCACCGGGCCCGTGGACCATCTCTCTCTCCCTTTCTCTTTTTCTTCTTCTTCTTCCTCCCCGCACACGCCATTTTCTCTTCTTCTTTCCTTTTCTTCTCCAACCGAGAGCGAGAGGGTGTGAGGGAGAGGATTGTGTGTGGTGCGGCAGTGCGTCGTGGGCCTCGTGGAGCGCGCGAGATTTATCGAGGGGAGCGTGTCGGCGACGGCGGCGCAGTCGTGTAGGTCCCGTGTGTTAATTTTACGGTGTTTTTGGCACAGTTTTGGGGCGTTCGTTTGGACTGTAATTAACCCCTTGTTCTTATCTGTGTTAGGGACTGTGTTTTTCTGCACCGTTTTGCTTGCGGTCCCTGACGGCGTGCTCTGTTTTGCGTGCGGACTCCGTTTTGTGTGCGGATTCCGGCACCGTGCACCGTTTTGTGTGCGGATTCCGACCCCGTGCACCGTTTTGTGATAACCCTTGCGTCGAGTAGATGAAAAAAGTGTATAAGCACGTCGCCATACGTGTAGGTTTTTATAGGATCCACAAGGATCTAAATAGGTACTATCAAACAACTAGAGGGGGGGGGGGGGGGGGGGGGGGGGGGGTGAATAGGTGTAATACTTATAAAACCAATCTCAGTGCAAAATAAAAACCAATGCGGAAAATAAAAATAGCACACCGAGATTTACGTGGAAACTCCAATCCAGGAGAAAAACCACGGGACCAACACGCAATAACAATCCACTAAGAATAGAAGAATAACAAGGTGATTACCGACTCCACGGACTCAACCCCTCCTTCAGCTTCTTCGGACCTTGCGCTGACCGGTTGGATGTCCACGCAATAACAATCCACTAAGAAAAGAAGAATAACAAGGTGATTACCGTCTCCACGGATTTAACCCCTCCTTCAATTTCTTCGGACCTCGCGCTCCACCGATTGCACGTCCACTGCACACGTTCGAATCCACGAACGCCACTCGAATCCACGAGCACACGTTTCGAATCCACGAAATGCCTTTAGCACACCGAATCCACGATGCCACGTCGAATCCACGACGCAAACTCAGTCGATAAGAATATTGACTTCGATGGTGATCCTTTGCTTAGATTCTCATTGAGGAACCGTAGAAGAAATCTCTAAGCAAAGATTAGATCAATTCGACAAAAGATATGTTCTTGGAAGAACCATCGAATTGACCTAAAAGAGGCTATAAAGAAGATCGATAAAAACCTAGCCTCTAGGGTTGCTCTCAAGAGTTTTATAAATTGATCGGCCGTAGCTCCCACGTTTTTGAGAAACCCTAAATGTCTATTTATAGTTTAGAAACCTTTGGAAAGAGATAAGAATCAAAAACTTACCTTATCTGGAAATTTTACGGACGGCGATCCGGATCGGATTTACTGCGATCCGGATCGTCGTAGCGTGATAGACAATTCCAGAAAACCAAGGGTTCGGGATCCGGATTGAACTTCCCGATCCGGATCGTTCATGAATTTCAGCAACATCCAATGTTCGGGATCCGGATCAGAATAGGCTTGGATCTGGATTGGATTTGCACATGAACGAATACCCTTCGGGATCCGGATTGGATCATCTGATCCGGATCCTGAACATGCCCCATGTCCAGTTTTTGATTTTTATGCAATTAAAAATTCATCCAAGTGTTTCTACACTATAAGAAAGTATTCGGATCACCACAATTATTTAGTTAAACATACCTGATCCTCTTGAATACTTTCTTCTTGAGATTGATGTAACTGATCCACAATTCTTCAACTTCAATCTTCAAGACTCAAGACACTGAGTGTCAACTTGAGCTCTTGTTGAATCTTCTCTAAGTCTTTGATTGCTGATTGACAATTTGATCCCTTTAAGACTCCGACTCAACTCACTGACTTGACTCACGAAATATGCCAACACCAAAATGTCGTAACAATCTCCCCCTTTGGCAATTTCGTGACAAAACCCAAAAATACATAAAAGCGCTCAAGTCACTCATCTTAAACCAAAAAGTCGAAATTCAATGTTATCACCAAGACATTGATTTTCTTTGCGTGAAAGATCCAATAAATACAAAATTACATTTGAACCAAACAGTCCTAGAACATACTCTATGACTTAGGACTTGGAGTCTTAAAGTGATGTAATTCCTGCAAAACAAAACTCCAAACAAAATCTAACGTTAGTTGTTAGAAATTAGAATCCTACATTTGATTCGTCCTTTTGGTTCTTTTGTTTTTCGGCTCTTTCAACCTTTTCTTTATCTCCCCCTATCAAGAGCATCTCTAACATGTTCTCCATGTTCTCCATGTTCTCCCCCTGTCATGAGCATTTATGTTCTCCCCCTGTCTCTCCCCCTTTGTGATACGATCATTAATTTCTGTTCTCCCCCTTTTTGTCACAAATTGTCAAACACTGAACATACTAGACAAAAGGAAATCACTAACAACATTAGTTCATAGAGAAAGAGAGATAAAAGCTCAGTTCTGGTATATAACAAAAATGCAGATTGCGTACCTATACCAGAAATCAAATAATTTCTTGAAACAAATCCAGATTTTGGAATCTTTTCAAATATCGATTTGTATTCCATCAAGAAATCAATTTAAGTGCTTTAAACAATGAATTCGATCCAATTGATTTCACGAAATTAAAAAGATTTACTCCTCAATCATGAAAAACAAAGATAAAGCATTATAAGCAGTTTTTCATGTTGTCCATAAGAACCAGAAAAAGTATGTAAGCACTTTAGCGCATCAACTTTAAACAAAAGTCATCGTTTCATGCAACAAGAAATAGATTATACCAAATCTATCAAAAATACTCAAAAATGAAACGAAAATTTATGGAAATTAAAACCCTTAAAGTTGAACAACTTCAATCACATCTAACATGATCTTATGCGTAATGCCTTTATCAAATCATCAATTTGGTAAAGAAAATGAAATACCAAGATCAATAGATGTCTAACATCCCAGATAAATTAGATAATGTATCTAGTCAATTTATTGAAGAGAGTGGCTCTTTGAGCATCTTTCATTAAAAATCCCACCTTATACCAACCTTGAAATTTTGACAGAGTCAAGTATTTCAACATGCATTTTATTTAATCAAACTTGAAAAACCTTGCTTGGTATACATGTGGTAGCTGCACACAGTACTCGGACGACCGAGGTGGTAGCTCTTTCCTCCATGTGGTGGTAGTTTTCACACTCCTCATTGGGATGTAACTCTTTCCACATCTTTTGAGCATAATACTTTTTCTTTGACTCCCCCTCAATTGGCTATCAATTATTTAAGATATAAAGTATTCAGCCAAATATTGATCTCGATTTCATACTCGACTAAACAGTCAAATAAGATAAAAACTATACCAAGAGATCATCGAGAGAGAAATTGACTTTGATCACTTAAAAGATGACTTAATTAACATAAATGATCATTGCAACATCGAAATATTATGATGTCAAAAGCATAATAGATTTCTAAATGCGTGAAAAGATGCAATTAAAGTCAATATGACCAATGCTCCAAGATTGTGATTATGGAGTAAAGTTGATAATCCATATAAAATTAATTTAGAGTGAATGAACGTGAAACCCCTTTTATTCAATGTACTTGTTCGTTAAAAACCTTTTGTTCAAGAACAAAACATAAAACCAAGAGCATTGAAAAAACATGTAATGCAAAGATTAAGAAAAATATGAGGAGGAAAACCAATCAAAGCATTACATACAGTCATAAGCTATTTAGAACTTAAGACAAGGAAAGATATCACCTTTCCGAATCCAAAATCGCTGGATTTTGGGTTGTCTTGATTCGTTGTGGCCGGGGGTTGTCCGCTTTGACTGTTGATTCACCTTAGGTCTTTGCCTCGCAATGATCCACTTGTATGATTGATGTTGTGGCTCGGACCTTTGGTGGGTTGAGTGAACTCCTTTGACTTGATGTGTCTTTTGATTCCGTTGAGTTCGCTCCGTAGATGAAGTTGCGGAAGAATTCTTCTTTCTCTTTTTCGGGCAATCCTTCACCAAATGTCCTTCAAGTCCACATAGGTGACAAGTTCTTCCTTTCAATTTAGTTGTGGAACTTGAAGCCTTCACAGTTTGGTTCTTTTTAAATCCAAAACCAACCTTGCTTGATTGACCTAATCCGGACATACAATCAAGTTTCTTAGAACCAGTTGAAAGCCTTTGTATGTCGGATTTAAGTTCATGAACTTGCTTGGTCAAAGCTTGGTTGGTGATATGAATCTCCTCAAACTGCTTTTCAAGAAAACCAATCTTGTCCATATGTGATTTAGCGTTTGTCTCCGATTGGTTTAGCTTTTCGTGGAGGATTTTATTATTATCCAATAAGCGTTCTCGTTCCTCCTCGAGATCATGAAGTTTTATCTTTAAAGCATGATTCTCGTCTTGATTCTCAAGTCGTTGCTTCCTCAACTTCTTGATGTGCTTGGCCATCTTCTTAGATTCCGCAAGAAGTTGTTGATATGCTTCAACGAGTTCTTCTTCGTCCGACTCCCCCTCACTTGATGACTCTCCGCCGGATGTTGATGTTTCATGCAAAATCAAAGGAATAGAGTCAGTGATTAAAGATGATAAACAAATATTAGAAGAGGGAATTTGAGAAGCATGTAAGGTAACGACTTTTTCCTCTTTACTTGAGGTCGATTCATTAGAAGTAGAATCGTCCCAAGTTTTCGCTTGCAAAGCCTTCTTTTTATATGATTTCGGAGAAGGACATTCCGTTGAAAAATGGCCGTAGCCTTTGCATCTATAGCATTGGATTTCCCCTTCGAAATCATCTTTTTCTTTTTCTTTAGAAGGTTTTGCAAAGCATTTGAGGTTAGAGGATTTAGACCCCGATGATCCTTTAGAAGGTTTCGTGGATGAAGATCCATCGGTTCGATTCTTCCAAAATTTCCGACGAAATTTCTTTGTGATCCGCGCCAATTGTTCTTCAAAATCGGCAAAAGAGATTTCATCGTCGGAACTTGATTCGCTATCTTCTTCCTTTGTTGATTTGAATGCAATACCTGTAAGCTTAGAAGAAGACTTGGAAGAAACTTGATTAGTAGGAAAAGTCATTTCATAAGTTTGCAAAGCACCTACTAATTCCTCTACTCTCATCTCATCCGGATGACTAACGGTTTCAATGGCGGTAACCTTTGCCCTAAACCGTTCCGGAAGAGTCCGAAGTATCTTTCTTACAATTTTCGACTCCGGGATCTTTTCTCCTAAATTAGCACATGTATTTATTACATCTTGAAGTCTAGTGTAATAATCTGTAAACAATTCATGCTCTTCCATATGAATAGAGTCAAATTGACTTGTAAGCATCTGGAGCTTTTGAATTTTTACAAGATTAGTACCCTCATGTGTAATTTTGAGAATATTCCAAATTTCCTTTGCGGTTTCACACGCGGAAATTCTTGTGAACTCAGTCGAGGAAAGAGAGTTAAAAAGAGCGTTCATACCTTTCCCATTGTAAGAAGATCTTTCGAGTTCCTCTTTGGACCATCTAGAGCGAGGTTTTGGGGTAGTAGAATTTCCTACTTCCTCAACAGGATGCACCCAACCGTATTCCACGGATTGCCATACCCGCTCATCAATTGCGATGAGAAAAGCTCTCATCCGCACTTTCCAATAAGCATAATTAGTCCCATCAAAAAGAGGAGGTCTATAAATATTACCACTTTCACCCAACATGATAGATAAACCTAAAACCCGCTCTGATACCAATTGTAGGTTTTTATAGGATCCACAAGGATCTAAATAGGTACTATCAAACAACTAGAGGGGGGGGGGGGGGTGAATAGGTGTAATACTTATAAAACCAATCTCAGTGCAAAATAAAAACCAATGCGGAAAATAAAAATAGCACACCGAGATTTACGTGGAAACTCCAATCCAGGAGAAAAACCACGGGACCAACACGCAATAACAATCCACTAAGAATAGAAGAATAACAAGGTGATTACCGACTCCACGGACTCAACCCCTCCTTCAGCTTCTTCGGACCTTGCGCTGACCGGTTGGATGTCCACGCAATAACAATCCACTAAGAAAAGAAGAATAACAAGGTGATTACCGTCTCCACGGATTTAACCCCTCCTTCAATTTCTTCGGACCTCGCGCTCCACCGATTGCACGTCCACTGCACACGTTCGAATCCACGAACGCCACTCGAATCCACGAGCACACGTTTCGAATCCACGAAACGCCTTTACCACACCGAATCCACGATGCCACGTCGAATCCACGACGCAAACTCAGTCGATAAGAATATTGACTTCGATGGTGATCCTTTGCTTAGATTCTCATTGAGGAACCGTAGAAGAAATCTCTAAGCAAAGATTAGATCAATTCGACAAAAGATATGTTCTTGAAAGAACCATCGAATTGACCTAAAAGAGGATATAAAGAAGATCGATAAAGACCTAGCCTCTAGGGTTGCTCTCAAGAGTTTTATAAATTGATCGGCCGTAGCTCCCACGTTTTTGAGAAACCCTAAATGTCTATTTATAGTTTAGAAACCTTTGGAAAGAGATAAGAATCAAAAACTTACCTTATCTGGAAATTTTACGGACGGCGATTCGGATCGGATTTACTGCGATCCGGATCGTCGTAGCGTGATAGACAATTCCAGAAAACCAAGGGTTCGG
Source organism: Tillandsia leiboldiana (assembly GCA_029204045.2). Classification (NCBI taxonomy): domain Eukaryota; kingdom Viridiplantae; phylum Streptophyta; class Magnoliopsida; order Poales; family Bromeliaceae; genus Tillandsia; species Tillandsia leiboldiana. Next base: position 30,102,958 of record CM055065.1, read on the forward strand.
GATCCGGATTGAACTTCCCGATCCGGATCGTTCATGAATTTCAGCAACATCCAATGTTCGGGATCCGGATCAGAATAGGCTTGGATCCGGATTGGATTTGCACATGAACTAATACCCTTCGGGATCCGGATTGGATCATCTGATCCGGATCCTGAACATGCCCCATGTCCAGTTTTTGATTTTTATGCAATTAAAAATTCATCCACGTGTTTCTATACTATAAGAAAGTATTCGGATCACCACAATTATTTAGTTAAACATACATGATCCTCTTGAATACTTTCTTCTTGAGATTGATGTAACTGATCCACAATTCTTCAACTTCAATCTTCAAGACTCAAGACACTGAGTGTCAACTTGAGCTCTTGTTGAATCTTCTCTAAGTCTTTGATTGCTGATTGACAATTTGATCCCTTTAAGACTCCGACTCAACTCACTGACTTGACTCACGAAATATGCCAACACCAAAATGTCGTAACAATCTTGAGTCCTACCGTTCTGGGAGTGAGCGTGGTTTTTGACTATAGCCTGCTTATGCCAATTTGTGATACTCTATGCCGCGCCGTTTTCCTCAGTTGGAGTCGCGTCCCTGAGATGCCGCTGTGGATACTATGGTTGGCCTGTTGAGGCAGTTTTCCGCAGTGGATGCAACGATGGGCCTGTTGAGGCAGTTTTGCGCGAGGGGTGAGTTAGTCGGGTAGGACGCCCCACGTAAATCCCGTCCTCATGTGGATGTGTGGTAGTAGGCATGTGCGTTCCTAGTCGACAGGCGCAGGCTTGACTGGACCCTATGAGGTAGTCAGTTCGATTGGGTCTATTGAGCACCTTGGGTGCGAGTGGTCTTTTTACTTTCATCTGTTCCACTTTTTGAGTATCTAGATAGAGGCATGGTAGCTGTAGAGTAGCTCCAGCTTTTCTTGTACAGATTTCATTGCACTGTCATCTTTTACCTCTAGTAGACTTGGTGGGCAGACCGTTGGGCTTGTTGACGGCACCCACTGAGAACTACTGTGGGAAGTAGTTCTCACACCCGTCGTGGTGTCTTTTCCCCAGGAACTTCTTCTCCTGTTCCTGTAGAGTACCAGAGCTTCGGGCAGTGTGCCGATCCCACGGGGCAGCCTGGTATTGTGGAAATACCTTCAGCAGTTTCTGTTTGTTTTTACAGAAAGGTTCGGGTGGTCCCGGAGCGACGCGGAAGTCTTTTTGGAGGAAAGTGAGTTGGCGTCGGATTTAGAGCTTGCGGGTCGAGCTTTGGCTTCTTGGATGGTTTTGATGTGAGTTGAACCCTTGGGACATGTGTAATATGTTTTTACAGAGGTGTTCGGTTGGTTTCGGGGTGATGCGGAGGTCCCGAGGCGAGAAAGTGAGTTGACGGCGCGGTTTGGGAGAGTTATGGCTGGTTCTGGAGCCTTTGAGTGGCCTGGTTCCGGAACTGGCTCTTTGGTTCCGGAACCAGGGGCTGTGTACCGGTACCAAATGGGTGGTACCGGTACACAAGCACAGGAATGCCCAGTTTGGCTCGGATTGGTGCACAGTGTTGAGGTATGGCCTCTGTTCCTGTTCCAACCACCCCAGACTCGATTTATACCCTTGACCACCTGCTCCCTCCCCCTTCCTCATCTCTCTTTCATTCTCTCCATTTCTTGCTGCCAGAGGAGAAGAAGAAGAGGAAGTAGAGGGAGAAGTGAAGGTGGCTGTGGAGTGTGCTGCTTGTGAGAGTTGACCGAGTCAACGTGCGCGCGCGAGGAGCAAATTGAGGTAAATTGATTGTTGGAGATTGTGGATTTGGACTCTTTGATTCTCCTCTTGGGTTTTATTGATGGTTTTGAATGGTAATTTGAGCTAATTTCTATCCTTGCTCTCTCCCTGTGCTCTCGGGCTGCATGCATGCAGAGGGATTACTGTGCAAATCCGCAACACTACGCATGCTTGATTCGTGGATTGGAGTGATCGGGTTGAGCTGAGATTTTTATGGTGGCCTAGCTGGGTGCTGTGGAGGTTGTTTGGAGCTCCGTGGATTTTTCCGAGACGCGCAACAGTGCGCGCGCGCGCGAGAGGCGCAGTTCAGTTTTTCGTCAGATTGCGCCCGTTTCTTCACCGATTTCGGCGCGGCCTTCGGGAAGCATTTGAGGTGGGTTGGTTTTTCTTCCAAAAATCGTGGAATGACCTCTAATGCTTCAGAACGCACTTTGATCATGTCAAAACTGTATATTTTAGCTGTTAAATGATCTGATAGTTGCCTAGAAAATTATAGAAATATTATCTGAACCCCAGAGTATTTTTAGTGGACTCTTGACATTATATGACACTAGACTGTGTACTTGGTTGGCCTCATTTAAGCTCCCGAACCGTTTTAAAAATCCGAATGCCTGTTTTATTGGAAAACCGACTTTTAAAAATGGTTTTAAAATGTCTGAGGGTTCTAGTGATGCTGCATGGGTTCGGGGAGCATGTTCTCTCGTGCCGGGGGGCCGAGGAGAGTTTGGTTGTTTATTAGAGCCTTTCTGTGGCTTTTTGAGTTTTACTAGTGTCATTGGGGGTTCTATTTGAGCACTTCAGATTCAGTCATGGAGTTTACTCCGACCTTGACATGAGTGTGTGTCGTGTATCCACTGTGTTTCCGATCTATTTGATCGTGGATTATAGCCTGCTGAGCCTGGCATGTTTGCCAGTTATGAGATACTTGAGATACTTGAGTTCGGTGGGGTCGCTCCCCTCGAGCTACGCCCCGGGTGCGATGATGATACCGAGCCTGACGAGGCTGCGATGAGTTACTGAGAGTCCTTGAGGGACACCCTACGTAAGTCCGTTCCTCCGGGATGTGCGGCAGTAGATGAGCGCAGGCTTGACTTTATCTTGACTGGTCCAAAGAGGACAGTCATTGAGATTTGGGTGAGATGTGTGAGTGAGTTGCACTGCATGTTCATAGATGAGTGTTTTTCCTTTGAGCATATGTAGAGGCATATAGAGATAGATTTCCAGTTTTCATATCTATCTATCTATCTATTTGTTTACCTTTTTGTGCCTCCGGTGGACTTAGTGGGCATACCGTGTGCTTTGAGGACGGTACCCACTGGGAACTACCTTTGCAGTAGTTCTCACACCCGCTGCGGTGCAGGTTTTCCTGAGGCAGCTGCTCCGACTCCTTCCCGTGCGGAGTCTTCAGATCGAGGTAAGGGCGTGGCCGACTAGTCGCTTACCCGAGTCAGTTTAGTGGAGTGGTAGCAGTACCCTTTTGAGTTTCCACTTTTGTAGAGTGAGATTTTGAGAGGTGTTATCTTTGTATCTTGAGGACAGCTTGTATCTTGGATTTTATTTACTCTAGTACAGTTGTTCTGTTTACTTTCTATAGCATGTACTTACTTTTGCTCTGATATCTGTTAGCTATAGATTTATTTGCAGGGTAGACGCTTCGTCTGTACGGCAGTTTCCGTACAGATGGCGGATCTGTTAGCAAGCCCGGGTCGCAGTTTCGACCCCGGGGCGTGACAGATTAGAGTGGTATCAGAGCCTAGGTTTATAGGTCATTGAGGACTTAGAGACCCTAGGCTTTTTGGCTGGACAGTAGGTTGACTATCGAGAGAGACGTGATTTCTGCTAGAGTCATGATTGAGTTATAACTCCCCCAGGGGTTTGGGGTGAGTAATTTTGCATGTTTATTCTCTAAAGGGGACATGTCGGCTGCAGACGACATTACGCTTTAGAATGGGTAACATGTATAGACTCTCGTTTGATTGGGTTGAGCGATTCTTGGTCATGATGTTCGGTTTTGATTTCAGGATTTGCGATGCCTCCGAGACGTCGAGCTACGACGAGGGCTCACCCAGCCGCAGACGAGGAGCCTGAGCGGCAGGAGGCTCCACCGGTTGATCAGGGAGAGGTTCAGGCGCTGCGGGCCCAGGTGGCCTTTTTGTCGGAGGCGTTGCAACGCCAAGATGAGGCGTCCAAACGCCAGGAGGAGACAGCCAGGCGCCAGGAGGAGACAGTTAGGCGCCAGGAGGAGGCAGCCAAGGGCCAGCAAGAGAATGTGGAACGGTTGGTGAGGTTACTCGAGCAGAGGGCACCTCCAGCGACGCCCCCAGTAGCTACCTCGGCGACCTCGTCACAGATTGCTCCTTTGACGGAGGCAGAGCAGAGAGAGCTCACGAATCGACTGTCATATATTAGCCAGTTCTGTCACGCCCCGGGGGTTTTATTTTAGCGGAAACGATACTTCAAAGTACGCACAAAGTGCGTACTAATTTTTTTGTTTAGAAACCTCCTTCCCCGGCGCGTGCCCAGACCCGCCACATATACAGATTTACTCGGAATTCGGGCAGAGTCTCCTCTGTATATGCACGGCGTCGCGGCTGTTACAATAGTCGATCCTAAGCAATCGTTTTCCCATTTAATCACAACAGTTCGAAGTAGTACGGTACATGAAGACTAAACAATACCCGTGGCCAATCAAGTTGAAAGGAAAAACTCACAGTTTTGAAAGCAGGTCCACACGACCCAAGGTTTTGAAGACAGTCTGAAAAGATGCCATAAATCCACAGGGTTTGGAAAACAGGTCCACACGACCCAGATTTTGAAAGATAGTTTTCGAAGTTCTTTTCTTTTCTAGTCATGTTGCTTTGAAAACGGCCATACGGGAACAATAAAGGAAACAGTAGTGCATAAGCAGAAGGAAAGTACTCAACATCCACACGACCCCACAAGGGTATCGAGAACCACACAATAACCTACAGTTCTGAATGAAATGCAGAGAAGGTAAATAAACCAGCATGCTAGGACTCCCTCTGACCGACTGCTACCACCTCGGCCTCACCGTCGCCTACCTCTACCCCCTGGAGGTACCTGTCACAGAGTGGGTAGTCAGCGACACTATCATAAGAGTAGTACTAAAACAGTAAAGTAATACCAAGTCACCAAAGCAAGACTAGCCGGAACAACCGCTCTACTCGTAACGGTAACTCGCAACCACCTGTACCACCTGTAACACCTGTAACCCCGGTAACACCTGTAACACCTGACCGCGTCGGGATCCAATCCCGGCGGTCTCACACCTGACTACATCGGGATCCAATCCCGGCAGTCCCACACCTGACTACATCGGGATCCAATCCCGGCAGTCCCACACCTGACTACATCGGGATCCAATCCCGGCAGTCCCACAGCTCGCACCTCGCTGCCTCAGACCCCCCAGCGGTCAGGGGCCCCCCACTACGTCACCTCGTGGGGTAACACGGGTCAAAGACCGCCTTTCCGGAAAAGAGCACCCTTTGCGGTGGCCAAACCGCGGGTGCGCGTGTCGCAACTCGAGCATAAGTAACCAAGTAACCAAGTAACCAAGTAACCAAGTAACCAAGTAACCATGTCACCATGTCACGGGGTAAGGTAGTACATCATAGAAACTATCAGTGTTAGTACCGATTAATAATAAAAGTCCCTTTCGGATTACCAACACAATACTCAGCCTCGACCGTAAACCCACCTTGTTGTCGCGCTCCTGACTGATGTAAGGTTCTCTCGCGTCTCGGGTGCCCGCCCGGACCTACACGAATCTGTCATATAGGAGTCAGCAACTTAAGGCTTTGTCAGACTAATGATTAGAGCGCCCGGCGCCCTCTCACCTTGCGTATAATACGCACAGGTACGCGCCTGGCCCCGCACGGCTGGGCGGTGTACTAACAGCGTGCGGCCGTCCGCAAGCGGCGGCGCCCGCAAGCGGCGGTGCCCGCAAGCGGCAGCGCCCGCATGCGGCGGCGCACAAGCGGCGGCGCCCACATGCGGCAGCCCGCAAGCGGCCGTGCCCGCATGCGGAGGCGCCCGCAAGCGGCGGCGCCTGCATGCGGCGGCGCACAAGTGGCGGCGCCTACATGCGGCAGCCCGCAAGCGGCCGTGCCCGCATGCGGAGGCGCCCGCAAGCGGCGCGCCCGCATGCGGGGGCGCCCGCATGCGGCAGCCCGCAAGCGGCGCGCCCGCATGCGGGGGCGCCCGCTTGCGGCAGCCCGCAAGCGGCGGCGCCCGCATGCGGCAGCCCGCATGCGGTGCCGCCCGCAAGTGGCGGCGCGCATGCGGCAGCCCGCATGCGGTGCCGCCCGCAAGCGGCAGCCCGCATGCGGCAGCCCGCATGCGGCGCCGCCCGCAAGCGGCGCGCCCGCATGCGGGGGCGCCCGCATGCGGCAGCCCGCAAGCGGCGCGCCCGCATGCGGGGGCGCCCGCATGCGGCAGCCCGCAAGCGGCGGCGCCCGCATGCGGCAGTCCGCATGCGGTGCCGCCCGCAAGCGGCGGCGCCCGCATTCGGCAGTCCGCATGCGGAGCCGCCGTGCGCGCCGGATTCCGGCGATGCCCATGCCCCCTTCTTTCCCCCCCCCCCTCCTCGTTCGCTCCAACCAAGAACGTGGCGAGAAAGCAAAACCCTAGCGTGCTCACCTCGGTTGTCGGAGGAAAGGCGATCCGATCCTGCGAGTTCAGCTACAAGGAATGTGGGGACGTCTCCTTCTCCTTCCTTGGTCTCGCCTCTTGGATCCTCCGCGCAATCGGTGAGGAAGCAGAAGGGGTTCGTTTTGGGAAACAGAAAGGTTGGGGAAGTGGGGTCTCGTACGTAGGGGCTTGTGGGGAGTTGCGGGTAGTTAAGGGAAGTTGTGGGTAGTTAAGGGGAGGTGGTTAGTTGTGGGGAGTGAGTAGTTATGGGGAGTTGCGGGTAGTTAGGGGAGTTGTGGGTAGTTACGGGAAGTTGCGGGTAGTTAGGTGAGTTGTGGGTAGTTACGGGAAGTTGCGGGTAGTTAGGGGAGTTGTGGGTAGTTACGGGAAGTTGCGGGTAGTTAGGTGAGTTGTGGGTAGTTACGGGAAGTTGCGGGTAGTTAGGGGGGATGGGTAGTTAGAGGGAGTGGGTAGTTATGGGAGTTACGGGTAGTGGGTAGTTAGAGGGGGTGGGTAGTTATGGGAGTTACGGTTAGTTTAAGGGGAGTTACACGACGGGGAAAAATAACGGGAACGGTTAAGTTGGTAAAAGGGAAAAAAACCAGTTCAAGTTAAAACGGTCCAAATCAGGTGCGAACTAGAGTCCGGTCTGTCTAAATAAACCGCGTTAACCATCTGAGCCGTTAGCTACCTTCCGGAATTTATTCCGGGAGATTCCGGCGTCGGAAATCAGAACCGATTTCGCCGCCGCTCTCCGTTTCGCGAGTCCTATCAACTAAAAATAGCCGCGGGCCCCGACGGTCTGCCCGGAAACAAGGAATTATTCGATCATCCCCCAATCCCCCCCGAAACGAAAAACGGAAATAACGAACCAAAAGTAGACCCTCAAAATATTTTAAACTAGCGGCTATTACACCACTCACCTCTTAAAACGAGTTTCGTCCTCGAAACTCAATCCTGATTTGCGGTAAAGAGATAAGGATAGCCCTCTCTCATCTTCGATTCTAGTTCCCACGTCGCTTCCCGCTCCTCGTGGTTGCTCCAGTGCACCTTCACATAGGGGATGTCTCGGTTTCGAAGCGTCTTACTTTCTCTTGCTAGTATTCGCACAGGGGTTTCCTCGAAACTTAGGTCCTCCTTTAGTTCGAGTGTCGAGACGTCCAGCACATGCGACGGGTCGGGGAGGTATTTCTTGAGCATCGACACGTGGAACACGTCATGAATCCGGTTGAGGTTTGGTGGTAGGGCAAGGCGGTAAGCCACTGGGCCGATCCGTTCCAGGATCTCGAATGGTCCCACGTACCGCGGGCTTAGCTTGCCTTTTATCCCGAATCGCTTGATTCCCCTAGACGGCGAGACCCGCAAAAACACGTGTTCTCCCACCTGGAACTCTAAATCGCGGCGTCTTCGATCCGCGTAGCTCTTTTGTCGACTCTGGGCGGTTAGTAAGCGCTGTCTGATGAGGCGCACTTTCCCTTCTGTTTCTTCCACCAAGTCGGGTCCCAAGAGCTTTCGTTCTCCCAAGTCGTCCCAACAGATCGGGGATCGGCAGCGTCTCCCGTATAAAGCTTCGTAGGGTGCCATCAGTATGCTGGCCTGGTGGCTATTGTTGTAAGCGAATTCTACAAGTGATAGGTAACGCTCCCAACCGACTCCCCAATCGAGTACACAGGCCCGAAGCAGGTCCTCTAGCGTTTGTATCACTCGCTCCGACTGCCCGTCTGTCTGAGGGTGGAAGGCTGTGCTGAAGTGCAATTTAGTCCCCAGGGCTTGTTGCAGACTCTGCCAAAACTTTGAGACAAAACGCGTGTCTCTGTCTGATGTGATCGACGCCGGTACCCCATGCAGTCTCACAATCTCGCTGAGATAGACTTGAGCCAACCGCTCTCTGGTCCAGGTTGTGTGAATCGGCAGGAAGTGTGCTGACTTAGTTAGCCGGTCTACCACAACCCATATTGTGTCGTGTCCTTGTGGTGAACGTGGGAACCCGGTGACAAAGTCCATGGTGATATGATCCCACTTCCACTCCGGTACCGGTAAGGGTTGTAATTTTCCCGCCGGTCGTTGGTGTTCCGCCTTTATTTGTTGACACACCAGGCAATGAGCTACAAATTGGGTTACATCCCTCTTCATCTTGGGCCACCAGAAGGTCTGCTTGAGGTCCCTGTACATCTTTGTGCCTCCTGGATGTGCTGCATAAGGGGCGTTGTGTGCCTCCAATAGGATTTCCCTCTTCAATTCTGGGGTATCCGGCACGTAAATCCGCCCGCGGAACCGTAGAGTGCCGTCGCCTTCCGCGGAAAAGTCCCCTTCCTGATTCGGCGAGATCTTGTCTCTTACGAGCTGTAAGTGCGAGTCCGCCTGCTGTTCCTCTCGAATCTTTTCTAACAGTGTTGGTTTGACCATCAGAGTTAGAAGTTGCGCAATCGTGCCTGCTGGCACTACTTCCAACCCTAGTCGTGAAAATTTCACGATCAAGTTGCTCTGTTTAGTCCTCGTACCTACCGATCCTTCCTACAATCGCCCCTACCTGCTCAAAACGTCTGCTACCACGTTTGCTTTCCCGGGGTGATATTGGATCGTTAGGTCATAATCCTTCAATAATTCAAAACACCGCTTCTGATGTCCTCGTCGGGGGAGGTGACACCTTGTCTGCTACAGTCGCGGTAGTGGCTACTCCCGCGAAGTTCCTCCTCCGGGGTTTTGAACAGACCAACAAACTAGGTAGGGTTCTCTCCTCAAAACACTTGTAAGGGATTCCTATCTAGCGTTCACAACTCCTCAGGCGGACTAGGGGAGTAACCCCACTCCTATCCTATATAACCCTTCCCCCCCCTGACACAACCGTACAGTACGCGGAGGAAGAAAAAGACAGAAACGGAAGATGGGAATCGATGCATAACCAAAGAAAAACGATAAAGGGGACAAAAGAAAATATATATATACACCTGCTCTAGGCTTCCGCATCACTGCTCCCCGGGGCGGCTGGGGAGGTCCGTCCACAACCTTTGGGCCAGCTACGTTCGACGTGGCGGGGTGGGGTCTCGGTATCGGAGGAGTCCGTCAGGCGTGGGTCATCGGGTCTCGGTGCCGGGGGTCTGGTGACGCCCGGCCTCCGGGGGCACTCGTAACGTGTGTGGCCCGGCCTGCCACACCGGAAGCAATGCTCATCCCGCCAAGGGCAATCCATCATTGGATGCGCACCGTCACAAATGACGCATGGCGTCGGTGGTGCAGGTCCCTCCCTCATCGCATGTCCGGGTTTCGGCCCGTTCCTCTGGCGCTTGGTTGCTCTGCCACACTGGTAGGGGCCCCCTATCGGGCCGGGGTAGGGGTGTGCCCATCGTGTACGCTCTAGCTCCGCGCGCATGGCCAAGTTGACCGCTCCCTGAAAGGTGGAAACGCCCGTCGGTGGTATCCCACGGGGGTTAACCCTACCGGTGCCGTGCTGGGCGCGGTCGACACTCTCGAGCTCCTGGGTCAGTATACCCACTTGCTCCGCGAGAGTTAGCAATTGCACAGCCACGTCGCGCAGCTGGTTGCGTAGTACGCGGTTCGCCTCTGCCGCAAGGTCCATGTCTGGCAGCAGTTACCTACTCAAAATCGGGCTTCTATCTGTCCCCACCAAGGAAACACATTAGTCCCAGCATACCAAGAAAACCGTGCGCAAATAAATCACACAAATTCCCCTTTCCCCCACGTTCACTCACGTCCTACACTCTTACGTCCCACACATTTCATTTATTCGTAGTTAAGTGTGATATCTCGGTGGATGTTGGGCCGTCACTGTTGTGATTAAAGCAAAGTCTCTGATACCATCTTAATCTGTCACGCCCCGGGGGTTTTATTTTAGCGGAAACGATACTTCAAAGTACGCACAAAGTGCGTACTAATTTTTTTGTTTAGAAACCTCCTTCCCCGGCGCGTGCCCAGACCCGCCACATATACAGATTTACTCGGAATTCGGGCAGAGTCTCCTCTGTATATGCACGGCGTCGCGGCTGTTACAATAGTCGATCCTAAGCAATCGTTTTCCCATTTAATCACAACAGTTCGAAGTAGTACGGTGCATGAAGACTAAACAATACCCGTGGCCAATCAAGTTGAAAGGAAAAACTCACAGTTTTGAAAGCAGGTCCACACGACCCAAGGTTTTGAAGACAGTCTGAAAAGATGCCATAAATCCACAGGGTTTGGAAAACAGGTCCACACGACCCAGATTTTGAAAGATAGTTTTCGAAGTTCTTTTCTTTTCTAGTCATGTTGCTTTGAAAACGGCCATACGGGAACAATAAAGGAAACAGTAGTGCATAAGCAGAAGGAAAGTACTCAACATCCACACGACCCCACAAGGGTATCGAGAACCACACAATAACCTACAGTTCTGAATGAAATGCAGAGAAGGTAAATAAACTAGCATGCTAGGACTCCCTCAGACCGACTGCTACCACCTCGGCCTCACCGTCGCCTACCTCTACCCCCTGGAGGTACCTGTCACAGAGTGGGTAGTCAGCGACACTATCATAAGAGTAGTACTAAAATAGTAAAGTAATACCAAGTCACCAAAGCAAGACTAGCCGGAACAACCGCTCTACTCGTAACGGTAACTCGCAACCACCTGTACCACCTGTAACACCTGTAACCCCGGTAACACCTGTAACACCTGACCGCGTCGGGATCCAATCCCGGCGGTCTCACACCTGACTACATCGGGATCCAATCCCGGCAGTCCCACACCTGACTACATCGGGATCCAATCCCGGCAGTCCCACACCTGACTACATCGGGATCCAATCCCGGCAGTCCCACACCTGACTACATCGGGATCCAATCCCGGCAGTCCCACAGCTCGCACCTCGCTGCACATCATAGAAACTATCAGTGTTAGTACCGATTAATAATAAAAGTCCCTTTCGGATTACCAACACAATACTCAGCCTCGACCGTAAACCCACCTTGTTGTCGCGCTCCTGACTGATGTAAGGTTCTCTCGCGTCTCGGGTGCCCGCCCGGACCTACACGAATCTGTCATATAGGAGTCAGCAACTTAAGGCTTTGTCAGACTAATGATTAGAGCGCCCGGCGCCCTCTCACCTTGCGTATAATATGCACAGGTACGTGCCTGGCCCCGCACGGCTGGGCGGTGTACTAACAGCGTGCGGCCGTCCGCAAGCGGCGGCGCACGCAAGCGGCGGTGCCCGCAAGCGGCAGCGCCCGCATGCGGCGGCGCACAAGCGGCGGCGCCCACATGCGGCAGCCCGCAAGCGGCCGTGCCCGCATGCGGAGGCGCCCGCAAGCGGCGGCGCCTGCATGCGGCGGCGCACAAGTGGCGGCGCCTACATGCGGCAGCCCGCAAGCGGCCGTGCCCGCATGCGGAGGCGCCCGCAAGCGGCGCGCCCGCATGCGGGGGCGCCCGCATGCGGCAGCCCGCAAGCGGCGCGCCCGCATGCGGGGGCGCCCGCTTGCGGCAGCCCGCAAGCGGCGGCGCCCGCATGCGGCAGCCCGCATGCGGTGCCGCCCGCAAGTGGCGGCGCGCATGCGGCAGCCCGCATGCGGTGCCGCCCGCAAGCGGCAGCCCGCATGCGGCGCCGCCCGCAAGCGGCGCACCCGCATGCGGGGGCGCCCGCATGCGGTAGCCCGCAAGTGGCGCGCCCGCATGCGGGGGCGCCCGCATGCGGCAGCCCGCAAGCGGCGGCGCCCGCATGCGGCAGTCCGCATGCGGTGCCGCCCGCAAGCGGCGGCGCCCGCATGCGGCAGTCCGCATGCGGAGCCGCCGTGCGCGCCGGATTCCGGCGATGCCCATGCCCCCTTCTTTCCCCCCCCCCCCCCCCCCCCCTCCTCGTTCGCTCCAACCAAGAACGTGGCGAGAAAGCAAAACCCTAGCGTGCTCACCTCGGTTGTCGGAGGAAAGGCGATCCGATCCTGCGAGTTCGGCTACAAGGAATGTGGGGACGTCTCCTTCTCCTTCCTTGGTCTCGCCTCTTGGATCCTCCGCGCAATCGGTGAGGAAGCAGAAGGGGTTCGTTTTGGGAAACAGAAAGGTTGGGGAAGTGGGGTCTCGTACGTAGGGGCTTGTGGGGAGTTGCGGGTAGTTAAGGGAAGTTGTGGGTAGTTAAGGGGAGGTGGTTAGTTATGGGGAGTTGCGGGTAGTTACGGGAGTTGTGGGTAGTTACGGGAAGTTGCGGGTAGTTAGGTGAGTTGTGGGTAGTTACGGGAAGTTGCGGGTAGTTAGGGGAGTTGTGGGTAGTTACGGGAAGTTGCGGGTAGTTAGGTGAGTTGTGGGTAGTTACGGGAAGTTGCGGGTAGTTAGGGGGGATGGGTAGTTAGAGGGAGTGGGTAGTTATGGGAGTTACGGGTAGTGGGTAGTTAGAGGGGGTGGGTAGTTATGGGAGTTACGGTTAGTTTAAGGGGAGTTACACGACGGGGAAAAATAACGGGAACGGTTAAGTTGGTAAAAGGGAAAGAAACCAGTTCAAGTTAAAACGGTCCAAATCAGGTCGAACTAGAGTCCGGTCTGTCTAAATAAACCGCGTTAACCATCTGAGCCGTTAGCTACCTTCCGGAATTTATTCCGGGAGATTCCGGCGTCGGAAATCAGAACCGATTTCGCCGCCGCTCTCCGTTTCGCGAGTCCTATCAACTAAAAATAGCCGCGGGCCCCGACGGTCTGCCCGGAAACAAGGAATTATTCGATCATCCCCCAATCCCCCCGAAACGAAAAACGGAAATAACGAACCAAAAGTAGACCCTCAAAATATTTTAAACTAGCGGCTATTACAAGTTCCATCCCCCGCGGTTCTCTGGTCTGAGCTCGGAGCCGTGGGAGGTCGAGAACTGGATTGCAGCTATGGAAAAATTATTCGAGAATCTGTTCATCAAGGAGGAGTATCAAGTGCACCTGGGAACTCACTTTTTGGAGAAAGACGCCGAGACTTGGTGGCGTCGGGTTCGCCCTGTTGGACCGCCGGGCGTACAGTTGCTGACTTGGCACGAGTTTCGAGCTTTACTGCGCGGGGCTTACTTCCCCGACAGTGCAAAGCAGAAACTCGAAGGAGATCTTCGACGGCTACAGCAGGGTAGCCGACCCCTACAGGAGTATATACGAGAGTTTCAGCGCTTACTGAACAGTGTTCCATACGTCGCCCCAGACGAGCCGCAGAGGGTTGATCTATTTGAGAGAGGATTGCACCAGGATATCTACCATCACGTCCACTCCCATCGGTCACCTACCTTGGACGCAGCTATTGAGCGAGCTCGATGGGTCTCCCGAGGGACCGTTATTATGACAGAGAGGGGCGAGGCGCCAGGGACCAGCTCCGGGGAGAAGCGCCCAACACCTCAGGATTTTGGGCAGTCAAGCAGACCGAGGCCCCCGAGACCACCGCAGCCACAGTTTCAGCCTCGAGGCCGCGGGTCACAGAGGAGGCAGAGGCCAGGGGGTCATCGGCCGCCTAGACAGCAGCAGCAGCAGCAGCAGAGGCGTTCAGATCAGTGTGTGATTTGCGGCGGGCCTCACGCACCTCAGCAGTGCGAGCAGCGACAGGGCAGATGCTATCGATGTGGACAGCCGGGACATATAGCTTGGACTTGCCCGAGGGCAGGGTCATCAGCACCGTCGACAGCATCGACTTCTCCCTTGCCCCTACAGGCAGTGGGAGCTTCACCGAGCTTCACCCGGGGGGATCGTGCCACCTCCTCACGACAGTCTGAGAGACGACCTCCAGCGAGCGGGCGAGTGTACGCCGCTCAGGTCGAGGATTCCACAGCAGCGGATCAGGTAGTAGCAGGTATTATTCTTATCTCCTCTACCCGTGCTCGAGCGCTTTTTGATACTGGAGCATCACATTCATTCATCAGTAGTACTTTTGCATCTTCGCATGGGTTTGAGATAGGGCCATTGACTCATGCATTAGAGGTCCAGATTCCGGGTTGTGTATTGCATGTAGATGAGTGCTGTTGGTCCTGCCTAGTGCAATTAGGACCGTGGATTTTACCCATTGACCTGTTAGTCTTGCGCCGACTTCAGGATTTTGATGTGGTTTTGGGTATGGATTGGTTATCCCGGTTCTATGCTACTATTGATTGTAGATTGAGGACTGTGACCCTTCGGGAGCCAGGTCAGGAGGAGTATGTGTATAGGGGATGTCAGAGTGCATTGTTTGCAGTGACAGTGTCTTCCGCCAGAGCCCGACAGATGTTGAGTAGAGGCTGTGTCGCTTTTCTTGCGACTGTTGTAGAGGCGCCTACGGCGATGCCCGGACTCGAAGACATCCCTGTTGTCTGCGAGTACCCGGATGTTTTTCCCTCGGAGTTATCATCTATGCCGCCGGATCGAGAGATAGAGTTTGTGATTGATGTAGTCCCTGGAACTACATCAGTCTCTAAAGCGCCCTACAGGATGGCCCCAGCAGAGTTGAGAGAGCTAAAGGCTCAATTACAGGATCTTTTGGATCGAGGGTTCATCAGACCTAGCGTCTCTCCGTGGGGAGCGCCGATTCTTTTTGTGAAAAAGAAGGACGGATCACTTAGATTGTGTGTGGATTATCGAGAGTTGAATAAAGTGACCGTTCGGAACAAGTATCCTCTCCCCAGGATTGATGATTTGTTTGATCAGCTTCAGGGAGCTACGGTCTTCTCCAAGATCGACCTTCAGTCCGGTTACCACCAGCTTAAGGTGAGGGCCGAGGATGTGTCCAAGACAGCTTTCAGGACTCGGTATGGGCATTATGAGTTCACAGTGCTACCTTTTGGATTGACTAATGCCCCAGCCGCATTTATGGATCTAATGAACCGAGTGTTTCAGCCCTACTTGGATCGTTTTGTAGTTGTGTTTATTGATGACATTCTGGTTTACTCCCGAAGTGACACGGAGCACGAGGAGCACTTGAGGATAGTGCTGCAGCTTCTGAGAGAGAAGAAGTTGTATGCCAAGTTAAAGAAGTGCGCTTTTTGGCTTCGGGAGGTTTCTTTTCTAGGCCACGTAGTTTCAGCCGCAGGAGTGGCAGTGGACCCGGCGAAGACTGATTCAGTTCGGGATTGGCCTAGACCCACGACGGTGACAGAGGTGCGCAGCTTCTTGGGCCTTGCAGGGTACTACCGTCGTTTTGTAGAAGGCTTTGCGAAGCTTTCTACTCCCCTCACTCGGTTGACTAGGACGGGGATCAAGTTTGTGTGGACAGAGCAGTGTCAGCAGAGCTTCGAGGAGTTGAAGCAGAGGTTGATTACAGCGCCAGTCCTTTCACTACCAGTTATGGGAGAGGGATTCGTGATTTACAGTGATGCCTCCCACAGCGGCCTAGGATGTGTGTTGATGCAGCATGGTAGGGTAATCGCTTATGCTTCGCGCCAGCTAAAGGACTATGAGAAAAATTACCCTACGCATGACTTGGAGCTAGCCGCTGTTGTCTTTGCTTTGAAGCTTTGGCGGCACTATCTTTATGGCGAGCATTGTGAGATCTTCACCGACCACCAGAGTTTGAAGTATTTGTTCACCCAGAAGGAACTCAACTTGAGGCAACGCCGGTGGCTAGAGCTGCTAAAGGATTATGATCTGAATATTCAGTATCATCCCGGCAAAGCCAATGTGGTCGCAGACGCCTTGAGCAGGCGATCAGGGCAGTCCTTGAGTTTGTTGATTACCCAGCAGATGCCCTTGAGAGAGCAGTTGAGGCGCTTGGATATAGAGGTGGTGTCCCCTGGGGTTTCTGCAAGACTTATGTCCATGGTCTTGCAGCCTACTCTGTTGGACCAGATGAGAGAGAAACAGAGTAAGGACCCTGAGCTTGTGAGGATTAGAGATCAGCTTCAGCAGGATCAGGGTGGGGACTTTTCTGTGGATACAGCGGGAGTACTCAGGTACAGGGACTGCTTTTGTGTGCCCGTGGACTCAGAGGTTCGAGAGCTGATTTTGAGGGAAGCTCACTATACACCTTACACCCTCCATCCTGGGGGAACTAAGATGTATAGGGACTTGAGGGCACAGTTTTGGTGGCGCGGCATGAAGAGAGATATTGGAAGGTTTGTGGCTCGTTGTTTAACTTGTCAGCAAGTTAAAGCTGAGCATCAGGTTCCAGCTGGCAAGTTGCAGAGCCTTCCAATACCTGAATGGAAATGGGACCGTGTCACTATGGATTTTATTGTGGGATTGCCGAGGACTCATAGTGGTTCTGATGCCATATGGGTGATTGTGGATCGTTTGACCAAATCAGCCCACTTTCTGCCGATGCAGTTGAGTTGGTCCTTGGAGAGGTTAGCACAGTTATATATGGACGAGATTGTGAGACTACACGGGGTGCCGGTATCGATTGTGTCTGACAGGGACCCGAGGTTTACTTCACAGTTTTGGAGGAGTTTGCACAGAGCCTTGGGGACCCAGCTTCAGTTTAGCACCGCCTTTCACCCACAGACTGATGGACAGTCGGAGAGGACCATTCAGACTCTGGAGGACATGTTGAGAGCATGTGTCCTGAGCTTCGGTGGCAGTTGGGATCGACACTTGAGGTTAGCCGAGTTCGCGTATAACAATAGCTTCCAGGCGAGCATTCAGATGGCGCCCTACGAAGCATTGTATGGTCGGAAGTGTCGATCGCCTCTATTTTGGAGTGACGTGGGTGAAAGGAAGACCTTGGGCCAGATCTGCTTGTAGAAGCTGAGGAAAAGGTCAGGATCATTCGGCGACACATAGAGACCGCTCAGAGCCGTCAGAGGAGTTATGCAGACAGGAGGCGGCGAGACTTGGAGTTTCAGGTGGGAGACCATGTTTTTCTGAAAGTCTCGCCATCTCGAGGAGTTCGCCGATTTGGAGTACGCGGAAAGCTTAGTCCGCGGTTTATCGGGCCATTTGAGGTGCTAGAGCGCATTGGCCCAGTTGCATATCGAGTTGCGCTACCGCCGCGGTTGGCAGGCACCCACGACGTATTTCATGTATCCACCTTGAGGAAATATGTGTTTGATCCCTCACATATCCTGGACTTCACATCCTTGGAGCTAGACGAGGACTTGGGCTATCAGGAGCGACCGGTGCGAATTCTTGCTCGAGAGACGAGAGAATTGCGCAACCGGATCATACCTTTTGTTAAGGTTTTATGGAGTCATCATGAGGAGCGAGAGGCCACATGGGAGCCCGAGGATGAGCTGAGAGTTTCATATCCCCACTTATTTGTGTCGCCCTCTTGAGATTTGGATTTTTGCGGTTTCGAGGACGAAACCGTTAAAAGGAGGGGAGAGTGTAGAGTACCGGAGCTTCGGGCAGTGTGCCGATCCCACGGGGCAGCCTGGTATTGTGGAAATACCTTCAGCAGTTTCTGTTTGTTTTTACAGAAAGGTTCGGGTGGTCCCGGAGCGACGCGGAAGTCTTTTTGGAGGAAAGTGAGTTGGCGTCGGATTTAGAGCTTGCGGGTCGAGCTTTGGCTTCTTGGATGGTTTTGATGTGAGTTGAACCCTTGGGACATGTGTAATATGTTTTTACAGAGGTGTTCGGTTGGTTTCGGGGTGATGCGGAGGTCCCGAGGCGAGAAAGTGAGTTGACGGCGCGGTTTGGGAGAGTTCTGGCTGGTTCTGGAGCCTTTGAGTGGCCTGGTTCCGGAACTGGCTCTTTGGTTCCGGAACCAGGGGCTGTGTACCGGTACCAAATGGGTGGTACCAGTACACAAGCACAGGAATGCCCAGTTTGGCTCGGATTGGTGCACAGTGTTGAGGTATGGCCTTTGTTCCTGTTCCAACCACCCCAGACTCGATTTATACCCTTGACCACCTGCTCCCTCCCCCTTCCTCATCTCTCTTTCATTCTCTCCATTTCTTGCTGCCAGAGGAGAAGAAGAAGAGGAAGTAGAGGGAGAAGTGAAGGTGGCTGTGGAGTGTGCTGCTTGTGAGAGTTGACCGAGTCAACGTGCGCGCGCGAGGAGCAAATTGAGGTAAATTGATTGTTGGAGATTGTGGATTTGGACTCTTTGATTCTCCTCTTGGGTTTTATTGATGGTTTTGAATGGTAATTTGAGCTAATTTCTATCCTTGCTCTCTCCCTGTGCTCTCGGGCTGCATGCATGCAGAGGGATTACTGTGCAAATCCGCAACACTACGCATGCTTGATTCGTGGATTGGAGTGATCGGGTCGAGCTGAGATTTTTATGGTGGCCTAGCTGGGTGCTGTGGAGGTTGTTTGGAGCTCCGTGGATTTTTCCGAGACGCGCGACGGTGCGCGCGCGCGCGAGAGGCGCAGTTCAGTTTTTCGTCAGATTGCGCCCGTTTCTTCACCGATTTCGGCGTGGCCTTCGGGAAGCATTTGAGGTGGGTTGGTTTTTCTTCCAAAAATCACGGAATGACCTCTAATGCTTCAGAACGCACTTTGATCATGTCAAAACTGTATATTTTAGCTGTTAAATGATCTGATAGTTGCCTAGAAAATTATAGAAATATTATCTGAACCCCAGAGTATTTTTAGTGGACTCTTGACATTATATGACACTAGACTGTGTACTTGGTTGGCCTCATTTAAGCTCCCGAACCGTTTTAAAAATCCGAATGCCTGTTTTATTGGAAAACCGACTTTTAAAAATGGTTTTAAAATGTCTGAGGGTTCTAGTGATGCTGCATGGGTTCGGGGAGCATGTTCTCTCGTGCCGGGGGGCCGAGGAGAGTTTGGTTGTTTATTAGAGCCTTTATGTGGCTTTTTGAGTTTTACTAGTGTCATTGGGGGTTCTATTTGAGCACTTCAGATTCAGTCGTGGAGTTTACTCCGACCTTGACATGAGTGTGTGTCGTGTATCCACTGTGTTTCCGATCTATTTGATCGTGGATTATAGCCTGCTGAGCCTGGCATGTTTGCCAGTTATGAGATACTTGAGATACTTGAGTTCGGTGGGGTCGCTCCCCTCGAGCTACGCCCCGGGTGCGATGATGATACCGAGCCTGACGAGGCTTTGATGAGTTACTGAGAGTCCTTGAGGGACACCCTACGTAAGTCCGTTCCTCCGGGATGTGCGGCAGTAGATGAGCGCAGGCTTGACTTTATCTTGACTGGTCCAAAGAGGACAGTCATTGAGATTTGGGTGAGATGTGTGAGTGAGTTGCACTGCATGTTCATAGATGAGTGTTTTTCCTTTGAACATATGTAGAGGCATATAGAGATAGATTTCCAGTTTTCATATCTATCTATCTATCTATTTGTTTACCTTTTTGTGCCTCCGGTGGACTTAGTGGGCATACCGTGTGCTTTGAGGACGGTACCCACTGGGAACTACCTTTGCAGTAGTTCTCACACCCGCTGCGGTGCAGGTTTTCCTGAGGCAGCTGCTCCGACTCCTTCCCGTGCGGAGTCTTCAGATCGAGGTAAGGGCGTGGCCGACTAGTCGCTTACCCGAGTCAGTTTAGTGGAGTGGTAGCAGTACCCTTTTGAGTTTCCACTTTTGTAGAGTGAGATTTTGAGAGGTGTTATCTTTGTATCTTGAGGACAGCTTGTATCTTGGATTTTATTTACTCTAGTACAGTTGTTCTGTTTCCTTTCTATAGCATGTACTTACTTTTGCTCTGATATCTGTTAGCTATAGATTTATTTGCAGGGTAGACGCTTCGTCTGTACGGCAGTTTCCGTACAGATGGCGGATCTGTTAGCGAGCCCGGGTCGCAGTTTCGACCCCGGGGCATGACAGTTCCTGTTGCTCCAGTTGCTGATCCTTCTGACCGAGGCGAGGGAGTCGCGAGCTAGTTCCCTACCTGTCGTTGGAGTGTAGCGGTACCCCTTCAGAGGAGAGCTTCAGTAGATTAGTTTACTTCTTTTTCCTCTGTTGAGAGACCTTTGTTGTGAGGTATAGAGTTGTACTTTATTTTACAGTTTGAGAGACTGATGTAGTGAGGATATTTTTGTAGTGAGAGCTTGTACACCGATGTACTTTATTGGAGATATCTCCCTTTTGAGTTTTGTATCATAGGACTTTGTATACGATCGTATTTGGGAGATGGATATTGTATTATTTTCAGTTGTACAGTGTTTGGTTTTCAGTTCTTAGTAGTTTACTTTCAGCTCTGATATCTGTATTTCTGTAGTTGATTCTTTTTGCATGTTAGACGCTTCGTCTGTACGGCAGTTTCCGTACAGATGGCGGATCTGTTAGTGAGCCCGGGTCGCAGTTTTGACCCCGGGGCGTGACAGATTAGAGTGGTATCAGAGCCTAGGTTGTAGGTCGTGGTGGACTTAGAAACCCTAGGCTTGTGGTTGGACATTAGGATGACTACGTGAGAGTCGTGACTTATAGCGAGAGTCTTGATTGAGTGTTTACCTCTCCCAAGAGACGGGATGAGTGTTTGCCATGTTTACTTTCCCAAGCGATTATGTTGGCTGCGACAACATAATGCTATGGAATGGATGACATGTCTTAGACTTTCGCTGGATTGGGTCGTTTGGTTGTTGTGTCCTGACGTTTGTTATTGTGCAGTGGACTACGATACTCCTGAGACGTCGTGTTGTGAAGAGGACACACCCCGCACCTGGTGAGTACCCGAGCAGCGGGAGGCAGAGCTATCAGAGCAGAGCGAGACTCAGGAGTTTGTGTGTTGAGATAGTTTCCCACTTTAACCGAGAGGGGCCGAATCCCTGAACGGTAAGGGATCGAGAACTCCGATAGGCTGAGCCTAGAGTCTGTTCTTGTTTGATTGGGGTTCTAGGCACCGGTCTATCGAGATTTTCGGATTCTTGCCGCGTCAGTCGGTTCTTCTCGCCTATGAGTGGGGTGTTGTAGTGGGAGCCGTTTGGAGTGACGGCGGTTCCAGCTGTGTAGATACTTCCCACTGGCCGAGCTACCAGGTGGGCACTTTTCCCTGGCCGAGTTACCAGGAGGATACTTCCCACTGGCCGAGCTACCAGATGGATGCATTGCCCCTGGCCGAGCTACCAGGTGGGCACTTTTCCCTGGCCGAGTTACCAGGAGGATACTTTCCACTGACCGAGCTACCAGATGGATGCATTGCCCCTGGCCGAGCTACCAGGTGGGCACTTTTCCCTGGCCGAGTTACCAGGAGGATACTTCCCACTGGCCGAGCTACCAGGTGGGCACTTTTCCCTGGCCGAGTTACCAGGAGGATACTTCCCACTGGCCGAGCTACCAGATGGATGCATTGCCCCTGGCCGAGCTACCAGGTGGGCACTTTTCCCTGGCCGAGTTACCAGGAGGATACTTCCCACTGGCCGAGCTACCAGATGGATGCATTGCCCCTGACCGAGCTACCAGGTGGGCACTTTTCCCTGGCCGAGTTACCAGGAGGATACTTCCCACTGGCCGAGCTACCAGATGGTTGCATTGCCCCTGGCCGAGCTACCAGGTGGGCACTTTTCCCTGGCCGAGTTACCAGGAGGATACTTCCCACTGGCTGAGCTACCAGATGGATGCATTGCCCCTGGCCGAGCTACCAGGTGGGCACTTTTCCCTGGCCGAGTTACCAGGAGGATACTTCCCACTGGCCGAGCTACCAGATGGATGCATTGCCCCTGGCCGAGCTACCAGGTGGGCACTTTTCCCTGGCCGAGTTACCAGGAGGATACTTCCCACTGGCCGAGCTACCAGATGGATGCATTGCCCCTGGCCGAGCTACCAGGTGGGCGCTTTTCCCTGGCCGAGTTACCAGGAGGATACTTCCCACTGGCCGAGCTACCAGATGGATGCATTGCCCCTGGCCGAGCTACCAGGTGGGTACATGCCCTGGCCGAGTTACTAGGTGGTTGCTTAGTGAGATTGAGATGGTCTGACAGGACGCCGAAATTTGGTGGCGTTGAGTTCATCCTGTTGGACTACCGGGAGCGCAGTTGTTGACTTGGAACCAGTTTCGTGCTTTGCGGCTCAGGGCCTTCTTTCCTGACAGTGTAAGCAGAAACTGGAAGGGGATCTTAGGCTCCTGCAGTAGGGGAGTCGACCTCTTTTGGAGTATGTTCGCGAGTTTTGCGATTGTTGAGCCGTGTACCCCATGTCGCCTGGATGAGGCCCAGGAGGTTGAGCTAGTTGAGAAAGGACTGCATCGGAATATCTATCACTTGGTGTATTCTCGGCGGGTGCCGATGTTAGATGCAGCGATTGAGCATGCTTAGCGGGTTGACCGAGGATCAGTGATCATGTCAGAGATAGACGGAGCGCCAGGGACCAGCTCCGGGGAGAGGCATCCAGTGCCGCCTGAGTTTGGACAGTCGAGTAGATCGAGACCCCGGGGCAGCCACGATCCCAGTCTGAGGGTCGTGAGTCTCAGAGGAGACAGGGACCAGGAGGTTCTCCGCAGCCGATGTATCAGCAGCAGCAGCGGGATGACTGTGTCCTTGGTCGTGGGCCGCATTTTGCGCCGCAGTGTGACTACAGGCAGGGCACTGATC
>CM055065.1:30125813-30392877 GCA_029204045.2 Tillandsia leiboldiana
CGGGGATGTCGGCGGTGTTCGTGCGCCAATTTGGACTCAAGTGATGAACTCCGGGCTTAAAATGGATCACGTAGGTAATCGGGGGACCCCGTCGGATGTTTAGAAGTGTTTTCGCGCAAATCGGATATCAAATTGGACTCGGCGCGAAATTCGGATGTGAAAATACCTTTCGGGAGCCTCCGGCGAATTATCGGGTTGGAATTTGGCGAAATGGACGTCGTATTTGGAATCAGCGCGCGAAAACGGTCAAAACGGACTACCCACTTGATTTTGGTGCTGGGTACTGTTCACCGCCGGAACAGTAACTCCGGCGATCGCCGGCGGCAGGCGGCGGCGGCGGGCAGCGCCGGCGGGCCGGCGGCGCGGCCTCGGGCAGGCGGCAAGCGGCGGCGCGCGGCGCGGGCAGGGGCGCGGGCAGCGCGCGGGGCGCGCGGGCAGGCGGGCGGTCCACGCGGCGGGCGTGCCACCGAGGCGGGGGACACGTGGCATCATCCTATAGGTCGGCTCAGGGCGGGTTGGTCTACGGAGTATTGAGGTTGGCTCACGGTTCACGGTGCACCGGGCTTGGACACGTGGCTGGTTTCTATTCGTGTCGGGTCCACAGGATTTCGTGCACCGGGTTCACTAGGCAGAGGCATGACACGTGGCATTCCCCTATTGGTTGGTCAACTGTGCGGGCAGAAGGGGCAGCAAGGCGCGTCTGGGCGCGCGGGCAGGCGCGGTCGGGGGCCACGTGTCGCAGCTGGATTGGATGTAATTGGTGTTTTGTGTTCTGTGGACACGTGGCAGCATTTTAGTGGACAGGTTTTGGTGTTTCCTGTTCGGCGGGACACAGAGGGAATTAATGGAAAAGATTTTTCTGGTTTTCCTATTATCTCCATCCGAGGCTCATTCAAGGGCATTTTTCACCACCTTAGAGGCTTCATCTTCTTGAGGAGTGAGAAGATGAAATCTTCATCTTGAAGAGGGGGAGCATATGGTCTAGTTTCGGATTTTTCGACGGCACGGATCTCGAGGTTTCCATTTTCTCCGGCGCGGCGCGACGTTCCTTCATCGGTGTACCCCTTTCGTCGCATTTCGATGCAAGAGCTCTCACGGCCTACCCCGATCACATTTTCCGGCAATTCTTGCGCCATTGGAACGGCGACTGACAGAGCTTTAATATTGGTATTTCCTGTTTCCCCTCGTTTCACGTTTTTCGAGGAGTTTTCCTGAGTTTACTGTGACACCATTTGCTGTGATGGAGTTTTGGACAGCGGTTCGATCTTTCAGCGATATCTCCGCAACCGGACATCGGATTGAGGTGATTCAAAAGGCATTTTGCATCTACACATCGCAAGGAACATCCTCAAATTTTCCTGGATTTTTCTGGATTTTCCCCGAAGGTGAAAAAGGCATTATTTTCAGTATTTGGTGCTGAAATTTACAGTACAGAGTTCTTTGGGATAGTCCCCTTGCCGAATTTATATCTCAGTGTAGGAAACTCGGATTTGAGCGTGCAGGTACTCGTTTCGACCGGCTCGTCACGAGGATCGCGACGGTATATTTTTGGGAATTTTCTGTGCACAACTCGCAGGTGAAAAAGGCTCAACTCTGGACTGATTACTAGAATAGCATGTTTTGAGGATAATTGTATGTTTAATTGCATGTTTTGGGGTAATTGTGAACAGTGATCGCGGCGGCTTATCTGTTTGGACTTGTGGCGGTGAAAAAGAGATATTGGACAGCCTTGGGTTGCGCAATTCTAGGTGGGTTGTTGCTTTACTCCTCTTTTCTGATGTACCCACTAGGAATATTAGAGTGATCCCCTTTATTGAACATATTGAATGGTCACCTAATGGACATGCATGCTTAACTGGATAATTGTGAGCCTATCATATGGAAAACATTATATTGGAAACTTGACATGTTGGAACTTATACATGCTTCATGGACATCGTTTTAGCATTTAACCTTGCATGAGGGAGGGGGATGTACTTTCATATTGTGATATTGTGAGGCGTCTTGTGGGAGGGTACCACTTGAGGATTTTTGGCTAGGCATAGGTGGATGATTCATGTGAGGGTGATTAGCAGGTTATGGACATGTGTGGTTGGATTATGGTTTAGCATGATGATTACACCCAGGTGGAGTTATTACTTGGTACACATGGTGAACCACTATTTGTCACTCCCCTTCTTTCTTCCATGGGGAGATAGGCTTGATTTCAGGGATATCTAGTTAGACCATTTCTGATCGCTACACTATATGTTGGGACTGACTTAGGAGGAACCCTATTGTCTCTTCTTCCCCTATTCCTTAGGCAGGCGGCTATTTGTTGCTCGGGTTTGAGCAGGGATCGGCATAGTGTAGTCGGGGCTTGGATTTTAGCTTTTGGGGTATTGCGGCTATTGCGGATAGTAGGCGGTTGACCGGATGTCGGATCTGGGTCAGGATTGTCATTATGGGTGTGGTTGTTAACCCTTCTTCTTTTGATTACCCGCTAGGCATTTGAGTAGCTTCTTTTGATTAAAAGGATAAATGCACTTTATGTGTGGCAATGGCAGGCTTATTGTGATTAAACAGATATTGTTAGAACTTGCTTGATTGGGGATTATGATTGTAGAACAGCAGCGTCATGTTAAAGGATAAGGCTAATCAATGATTTGTGGGCTTTGGGTATGTGGCATAGGCAGGCACAGGCTACCTCATATTTACTATTCTCATACTGTTCTCTACATGCTCTGACATTATGAAGGTTATCGACATCTGTTTATCTTTATATCATCTTGGGACATTTGCATGCTTGTATGGTCACCTAGATAGGCCACCTTTTTCTGCTACACTATCTTGCTGGAATTGACATAGGAGAAACCTTTTTATTATTCTTTTCTCCTTTCGTTTGAGGCTCAGGGTATTTGTAGCTCGTGCGCGAGCAGGGGGTTTGGGGATAGTGTAGTCAGGATCTTGGGTTTTGGGACAGGCAGGCTTGATGGCAGGGTATTGCGGCAACCGCGGACCTTGGGCGGTTGACCGGAGGTTGCTTATGCATCAGATTGGGTATCAGGTCTCTAGTGGATGGAGTTTCCCACTATTTGTTATATTGCATCAGGTTGAGATCGGGTCTCCCTTTAGTGGATGGGTTTTTCCCACTTTGGTCATAGTCATGATCCAGTCCTGCTGACTTTGATACTTGTTACTGAGGCACTTGACTCGTGTGGGTCGCTCCCCTCGAGTGCCACTCCGGAGTGTGCGGTTTTCAGACCTCGAGTCTTCAAGACTCCCATCCCCTATCGGTGTTATGCATAGGCTGGCATACCCAATTTGGCAGGCAGAGCAGGCAGTACCAGTGTTTACTGGTGGTCAGATTGGGTTTATTCAGGCAGGCATTTGTATTCTGATGCATACATTCAGCTATTCTTTTAGCTCAGTTTTTAGAGGCATTCTAGTGGTAGCTTTTCATCAGGAGTCATACTCATTGCATACCACCTTTATTCCTTTTGCCTCTGGTAGACCTAGTGGGCGTGTCAGAGTCGAGGTTTTACCCACTAGGGGAGGCTACTGGTTTACTAGTAGTCTCACCCCCATTCTTCTTTCCTCTTTTTCTTCTCCCTTGTTTTGCAGTGTCTTCTGCGGGTGCTACTGGGCTTACAGTGGCGGGTCGAGGAGAGAGGACGGCTGAGTAGATAGATCCCGAGGCAGGATGAGCACGTTAGCTGGACTGTTGGTGTACCCATGTTTCCTCAGACGGTAGTACTTTCACTTTTGGGACTGGCTTTCGCCAGCAGGTTGTATTTATTTTGTGAGCTGGGAGAGACTGCTGTATCATTTATATACAGATGTATTGTATTTTATTTCCAGCTTCAGTCTGAGATGGATTAGTTTTAGTTCAGCTCTGTTTTTATTGCTCTTTTATTATATCTCTTATATCTGAGCAGGTTACTGGCGCTTCGTGTACACGGGAAATACCGTGTGCACGGCGGATCTGTGGACGGGCCCGGGTTCTGGTTTACACCCGGGGCGTGACAGATTAAGTTGGTATCAGAGCTTAGGGATAGGTCAGTTGGGACTTAGGAAACCCTAGGCTTTTAGCAGACCCTAGGATGATAGGGCGCGAGAGACGCGACACTTTGCGAAAGTCGGCGATTTATTTGTTTGACTCTTCCAGTGTGTGAAGAGGGATCGACATATTCTATTTCTGTGGGACAGTATGTTGGCTGCAGACAACATAAGGTTACAGAAATAGAAGGATGTCTTTGACTTTCGCTAGATTGGGTCGAGTGTTTGGGGTGTGCTGATTTGCGGTTTGTCGTGGCGAGCGGTGTCTCCCCGACGTTGGGCCTTGACCCGGGCGCACCTTGGTGCGACAGTTGGGTCTGAGCTAGTTGTTTCAGGCCGGATACCGGATTGGGGTCAGAGGACTCCGGACCCAGATGACAGGTTTGTCAGAGGCCTATCAGCGGCAGAGTGAGCGAGCATCTGGTTTTAGCGACACAGTTGTCGGAGCAGCGGGCAGCTCGACAGTGCTTCTTTCTGAGACCACCCGGTTGCAGTATCCTCAGGGGCGAGGATTTCGGTAGTACTGAGGGAGTGAGTAGCCCCTCCGTGCCAATGGTTAGTGCCGAGGCGCCGAGGCAGGGTGGATTGTTGACAACGGATGAGCTATGGGACACCATTGATCAGTTGAGCCAGTTTCGGCAGTTAAACCACCCCGATTCATAGGATTAAGTTTGGAGCCTCTTGGGGTAGAATCGTGGTTGGTGGTGATGGAAAGACTGCTTGAGAGCCTCCTGGTGTCAAAAAGGGTTTATGCAGTTATCGAACTGCGCGCTCTATGACTTGGGGGACATGGCGCATAGGATATGCTTGACTGTGAGTGGATTGCATCAGGATACCTTTCAGGTTATTTGATTCCCCGTTTGGATTTTGGATGCCTCGATGGAGTAGGCATTGTGTATGGGGCGTAGCGTTGCAGCTCCTTTGTATAGGGGTCTGCCGCCAGAGGCGAGTCTGGGATAGAGGCGCTTGGCGCTAGGTGTTGGAGGACAGGTCGGCCGGCAAGGACATTTCATTACCTTCCAGGATAGTGGATATCCTTGTGGATGGATTATGTAAAGCTTACCCAAGGGGGGATGTTACCCTGTGTGATTGATAACAGGCATGTATGGGGTACATTATGTGTTATTGAGGGGTGAGCTTAGTAAGGATAATTATATAAGGAATTGCACGAGTTGATTGTGCGTTGTCGTATGACGATGATATCCAGGTGGATTTCTGAGACGTCAGAGGTTGGGTGGACCCCGATGGCAGCATCAGTTTTCTTTTATCAGAGTGGCGCAGCGGTAGCGTGGATTGGCTGCCTGCGAGAGACCACATTCGTCACCTCAATGTGAGCATGGACAGAGGTCGTGCTCCTTTTGTGATTGGTCTAGATACTTTGGCAGGCTGAGCGACGACCACTTGCATCGAGTGGATGAATTTGTGCCGCCCGGTTGGAGGGCGCCACGGTAGTGGATTGAGTTGTCGCAAGTGTGATTTCGTCACAGCAGTCGGAGTTAGTGCACTTTGCATTCCTGCATGGACTAGAGGCAGAGTTGTTGCCCCGTGCACTAGAGGTACAGGTTACTGTTGGTATTGTGCAGGTGGGGAAGGCTTGTGGATCATGTCCAGTGCAGTAGAGGCCGTGAGTTATGCCGGCAGACTTATTGGTATTTGTGGCCGTTCGGTGTTTAGACCCAGTGCTTGGGACTGGTTGGCATAGTGCCACAGGATGTTTGACTGCTGAGAGAAAGGACCTTGTTTTCTGCGAGGCAGACAACGGAAGGCTCGTTTGTTATGACTGCTTGGGTACTCAGGTTATAGCGACAGTGTGAGAGGTGCCTACGGCGGCACCGGGACGTAAAAGGATATTCCTGTTGCTCGTGAGGTCCCGAGTGTGATTCCACCTGAGCCGATGATGATGCCGCCGGTTAGGGAAATTGTGATTTCGATTGACGTGGTTCTGGGAACCACGCCTACCTCGATAGCACCTCGTTAAATATCATTTGTAGAGCTGTGAGGGTTGTGGGCATAGGTGCGTGGACCTGATGGATAGAGGGTTTGTTTGACCTAGTGCCGCGTCGTTGATACACGACTGTGAGAGTTCTTTGTGATTGGAGCCCAGGAAGGTCCAGGTATTATTTAGGACCTTTTGGATGGAGTTATACTCCGGCAGATGTTCGATTATGAGGCCTGCACCAATTTGGAATTACAGCTGAGTATCTCGCCAAGATGGCGTTCAGGACACGCTAGGGACATTATGAGTACAGTGAGGCCAATGGAATGACTAATGCCTTGTTGCCTTTAAGATTGAGGAATTCTGTGTTCTAGTTGGGCTTGAATGGATTGATAGCGGCATTTTTCAGGGATATCTTGGCTTTTACCCCTCCCTGAGTGATCTAAAGTTTGTGGAGCAATTGTAGATGCTATGGCAAGGTCTGTGTGGATAAAGTTTTATGCCAAATGGTTTTGGTACAAATTTTAGCTTTGAGAGCACATCTTCCTGGATTACGTATTTAGCCGCAGGGGCGGCGGTGGAAGTCCGGTCAAATTAAATGCTATTTGAGATGGGCCGAGATCGACAGTTACTTTTGAGGTGAGGAGCTTTTGGACCGGATGGTGCCAGCAGAGTTTGACGAGCGGATGGTAAGATGGGTACCAGCGCCGATTTTAGTATGGTCAGCGGAGGAAGATGGACTTGCGAGTGATAGTGATACCTCCCATAGTGGCTATGGAGCTACCATTGGATTTTGATGAGCATCCAGGATCACCCCGACCGGGCCACTGTGGTGGCGGATACCTAAAGCAGAAGAGCTAAATTGGGAGTTGAGTTTGACGGTTCCATAGCTGGCGCTGTGTGGGACCATGGTGGTGTACAGGGCTTGAGATTGTGTCCCAGGGGATCCCTTTTGAGGATAGACTGCGGCTGAGCAATCTACTCGTGTGGTCTGGTTTTGACAGATTAAGTTGGTATCAGACAGTGACCGAGTGAGAACCCCTGCTTGTTAGGGCCCCTTTCCTATGCGGGTGCTTGTGTAGAGGTGTTTCGGGTCGCCCTGGTCGAGTTGGCTCTAGAGGGTGATTTTAGTGCGTGTTGCACTGGCTGTTCGTTCTTTTCCCCCAGGCTTTTGATGGAGTCCCTGAGGTTTTCCTGCGTCTCAGCTCAGGAGTGTTATGTTTTGGACTCCTCGCCCGTGATTGACTCACTTCTTTGGAGCCCTGCGAGAGTTTGGAGTACGAGGGACGCTCGTTGCGAATTCCGGCTCGTGAGATGAGGGAATTGCGCAATCGGGCTATGCCGTACTGGTTGTTGCTGTTGTTGTTGAGGAGTAATCACGGGGAGTGATAGGCGACTTGGGAGCGGGAGACGGCAGTGTTGAGTACTTACCCCTGGTTTCTGAGACTCCTTGGGAGTTACTTTAGTTTCGAGGACGAAACTTTCTTTTAGTGGGGGAGGATGTGATGATCCGGAATTCTATAGGACTTTACAGTGTGATCGGCAGCTTCCGGAGGCCTACGGGGCATGTCGGCGGTGTTCGTGCGCCAATTTGGACTCAAGTGATGAACTCCGGGCTTAAAATGGATCACGTAGGTAATCGGGGGACCCCGTCGGATGTTTAGAAGTGTTTTCGCGCAAATCGGATATCAAATTTGGACTCGGCGCGAAATTCGGATTGAAAATACCTTTCCGGGAGCCTCCGGCGAATTATCGGGTTGGAATTTGGCGAAATGGACGTCGTATTTGGAATCAGCGCGCGAAAACGGTCAAAACGGACTACCCACTTGTATTTTTGGTGCTCGGGTACTGTTCACCGCCGGAACAGTAACTCCGGCGATCGCCGGCGGCAGGCGGCGGCGGCGGGCAGCGCCGGCGGGCGGCGGCGCGGCCTCGGGCAGGCGGCAAGCGGCGGCGCGCGGCGCGGGCAGGGCGCGGGCAGCGCGCGGGCGCGCGGGCAGGCGGGCGGTCCACGCGGCGGGCGTGCACCGAGGCGGGGGACACGTGGCATCATCCTATAGGTCGGCTCAGGGCGGTTGGTCTACGGAGTATTGAGGTTGGCTCACGGTTCACGGTGCACCGGGCTTGGACACGTGGCTGGTTTCTATTCGTTCGGTCCACAGGATTTCGTGCACCGGGTTCACTAGGCAGAGGCATGACACGTGGCATTCCCCTATTGGTTGGTCAACTGTGCGGGCAGAAGGGGCAGCAGGCGCGTCTGGGCGCGCGGGCAGGCGCGGTCGGGGGCCACGTGTCGCAGCTGGATTGGATGTAATTGGTGTTTTGTGTTCTGTGGACACGTGGCAGCATTTTAGTGGACAGGTTTTGGTGTTTCCTGTTCGGCGGGACACAGAGGGAATTAATGGAAAAGATTTTTCTGGTTTTCCTATTATCTCCATCCGAGGCTCATTCAAGGGCATTTTTCACCACCTTAGAGGCTTCATCTTCTCGAGGAGTGAGAAGATGAAATCTTCATCTTGAAGAGGGGGAGCATATGATGGAGTTTCAGATTTTTCGATGGCACGGATCTCGAGGTTTCCATTTTCTCCGGCGCGGCGCGACGTTCCTTCATCGGTGTACCCCTTTCGTCGCATTTCGATGCAAGAGCTCTCACGGCCTACCCCGATCACATTTTCCGGCAATTCTTGCGCCATTGGAACGGCGACTGACAGAGCTTTAATATTGGTATTTCCTGTTTCCCCTCGTTTCACGTTTTTCGAGGAGTTTTCCTGAGTTTACTGTGACACCATTTGCTGTGATGGAGTTTTGGACAGCGGTTCGATCTTTCAGCGATATCTCCGCAACCGGACATCGGATTGAGGTGATTCAAAAGGCATTTTGCATCTACACATCGCAAGGAACATCCTCAAATTTTCCTGGATTTTTCTGTATTTTCCCCGAAGGTGAAAAAGGCATTATTTTCAGTATTTGGTGCTGAAATTTACAGTACAGAGTTCTTTGGGATAGTCCCCTTGCCGAATTTATATCTCAGTGTAGGAAACTCGGATTTGAGCGTGCAGGTACTCGTTTCGACCGGCTCGTCGCGAGGATCGCGACGGTATATTTTTGGGAATTTTCTGTGCACAACTCGCAGGTGAAAAAGGCTCAACTCTGGACTGATTACTAGAATAGCATGTTTTGAGGATAATTGTATGTTTAATTGCATGTTTTGGGGTAATTGTGAACAGTGATCGCGGCGGCTTATCTGTTTGGACTTGTGGCGTGAAAAAGAGATATTGGACAGCCTTGGGTTGCGCAATTCCAGGTGGGTGGTTGCTTTACTCCTCTTTTCTGATGTACCCACTAGGAATATTAGAGTGATCCCCTTTATTGAACATGTTGAATGGTCACCTAATGGACATGCATGCTTAACTGGATAATTGTGAGCCTATCATATGGAAAACATTATATTGGAAACTTGACATGTTGGAACTTATACATGCTTCATGGACATCGTTTTAGCATTTAACCTTGCATGAGGGAGGGGGATGTACTTTCATATTGTGATATTGTGAGGCGTCTTGTGGGAGGGTACCACTTGAGGATTTTTGGCTAGGCATAGGTGGATGATTCATGTGAGGGTGATTAGCAGGTTATGGACATGTGTGGTTGGATTATGGTTTAGCATGATGATGTTGGGTTATATGTAATACGGATCTAAATAGGGGAAAAAACACCTAGAGGGGGGTGAATAGGTGTAAACGCATAAACACTCAAAAAATCGTTGCGATAAAAACCCAATGCGGAAATAAAAATAATACGCAAGATTTTTACGTGGAAAACTCCATCACCGGAGTAAAAAACCACGGGACCGATAACACGGCAGAAATCCACTAGAATTAAAACACGTACAAGGTGATTTACCGTACACACTTACGACTCAACCTTTTCCATACGCTCCTAGAGGATCTTCTCCGCTCGCTCCGCGACGCTTCTCGAATCCACGATCTGCGCCCAACGCCGAATCCACGGCGTCCAACGTCGAATCCACGACGTCCGACCGAATCCACGGTCTTCACCCAATAGCACCCTTCGAATCCACGAACGTGCCTCGCTCCGAATCCACGAGAGCGGTTGAACCTTGAATCCACAAGGACACGCGAATCCACGCGCCGATTTTTGGGGTAAATCGTTGTTTTGGGTGGTGATGATCCGCCGAATACTTAGATCAAAGACAGATCGGAAATACCATCTAAGTATTCATTAGTTTGATTCAACTCAAGATGTGAGTATGAAAACCTAGAATCAAACTAATCAATATAGATGAAGAAACATAGAGTATTCTCTAATGATTTCCTTTCTTCTCTATATGTGGATCTAGAGGCGTATATATGAAAATGACGGCTATTGTTATTTTCGGCCTCTTTTTGGATTAGCCCTAGAAGAAGAGTCATAGGGTCTATTTATAGGTTAGAAACCCTAGGAAGGAGATAAGAATCAAAAACCTAACATTTCTGGAAATTTTACGGACGGCGATCCGGATCGGACTAGCTGTGATCCGGATCGTCGTAACGAGTCAGCCAGTTCCAGAAAAACGAAGGTTCGGGATCCGGATCGAAGTGCTTGATCCGGATCGTTCATACAGTTCACCAAACATCAACGTTCGGGATCCGGATTGCGAAGCCTGATCCGGATCGTTCAAGGAAGATGGTAAACTAAGTGTTCGGGATCCGGATCAAGAGGCTACGATCCGGATTGAACTGGTGTATGAACGAACCACCTTCGGGATCCGGATCGAACAACCTGATCCGGATCCTGAACATGTCCCAAGTCCAGTTTTTGATTTTTATGCAATGAAAGATTCTTCCAAGTGTTTCTACACTACAAGAAGTATTCGGATCACACAAAATCTTTAGTTAAACATACCTGATCCTTTTGAATTCTTCTTTCTTGAGATTGAGTTAAATGCTCCAACTTTCTTCACCTTCAATCTTCAAGACTTGAGACTTTCACGAAACTACGCCAACTCAAATTCCGTAACAATCTCCCCCTTTGGCGGTTTCGTGACAAAACACAGATCCACTAAAGAAAATTCAAAAAGATATTTTTGTTGCTATCACCATACAACAAAAATTTACAATGGAGATCCAAAAATTTAAAAACATGAGATAAACTCCTAAAACAGACTCTAGACTTAGACATCTGTACTCTCTGTACAAAGAAATCATTCTTGACAAAAAGAGATCGTTAGATACCTCAAGAATATTTAGCATACAAAACCTAGTACAGAGATAGAGTTTATCTAATCATCATGACATTTGAGAATTCAGATATGTAAGAGAATCATAGTCAAAAACCAACATATCTTCTTATGCAACTAAAAACCAAATGTCACACAATGTTAGTCCAACATCAACTTGTTAGTTATATTACATGCCCAAATAGTTAGTCGAATAGTTAGTCGAGACATGCAAACAATCACAAGATGAAAACCAAAGTTGAAGTTGAAGAGATACTTACCTTGATGTATACAAAATCTTCATCATCAAGATTTTCACAATCATTGTTCATTATTCAAATCATTGTTCTAAACTCTCTCCCCCTTTTTGTCACAAAACAAAGCCAAAATGTAGTTAAGACTACGAAATGTTAGGAGAGTGAAAAGTTCCAATAAAACGTAAAACCTGAGAACTACGCTAAAGTAAGTATAAAACTAAATCCTAAAGTCAAAATCCTGCACAAAAAGAAAAGGAAGGTGCAGTTCAGTCGGAGGAGTCTGAGCTGGTACAACTCAGCTTGCTCAAAATCCCTTTAAGCATTGTCGAAATAGTTGAACACTTCTTCTTGATCTTCTTGTGTTCAGAGGAAATTTGCTGAAGTTCTTTCGATATCCTCTCTTGTGCAGCAGAGAGTCTTTGTTGTTCCTGGCGAAGCGATTCCAATACAGCAGCGTCTGTACCCTGTCTTTTCGAGTGTGATGGATGCTGTCTAGAAGCAGATGGTGCATCCAATCCCTTAACCCATGGAGATTCAGTTTGTAGAACCCCA
Organism: Tillandsia leiboldiana; assembly: GCA_029204045.2. NCBI lineage: Eukaryota > Viridiplantae > Streptophyta > Magnoliopsida > Poales > Bromeliaceae > Tillandsia > Tillandsia leiboldiana. The sequence goes on from CM055065.1 coordinate 30,137,815, forward strand.
GAGAGTGAGCGAGCTCTAGTAAGCAGCCCACTATGATAACTTTCACTTCTTAGGACATTCTTTCGTCTTGTATATTGCTTAGTTGTTGATGCAGATTTCATAAGCCTTTTGCCTTTGACAGATTTTCTGTTTTCCTCATCAATCTTCTGTTGAACATCTTTGAAGAATTCATCCCATTCTTCCGTATCGTACTCTGAGCTGTCCTCCCTGCCTTCGGTTGTCTTATCTCCTGTTGAAACATCCGGTTTCTCTTTTACAGATGTACTCTTGTGCACCATTGTGACTAGTAACAGGATTAACCAAGAGAGTGCTATTGATTCTAGTGCTTTAAGTTTAGAGAAATTGTCCTGTGAAAAACCAACTCAAGAACACATGAAAAATTGTTAATTTTCAAAGATTGAAAAAATTGTACCCAAACAATCATAATCATGTAGAGAGACTAAGAATCAAATTAGTTTTGCAAAAGGACTTTTAAAAATAGATCAATTGCATGATTTTCGAAAATCCTTATTATATGCCCTAAAACCGAAATTTTAGAAATCGAAGCCTAAAAATCCGTTAATCAGGAGAATACCTAGCATATAATCAAAACTAATCTACCCAGAGTTCTTATTTCAAAAGAAATTTGATCAAAAACCATCCACAAACAAAGTTGATCCAAGAAATTCATCACGTTTGAGGAGGAAAAGAGAAAAACGGTGAAAAACCGAGATTTTGATCAATAAAACTTACTTGGAGTTGAAGAACCTGAGTTTGAAAGCTTCCAGGAAGGATGAAATCTAGAGAGAGAGGCTCTGGAAACTTTGGAACAAAAGATTGGAGTAAAGAAATCAAAAACCCCTTTCGTTCTTTATAAAACCTAGCCGCGATCCGGATCAGTTCATAACTGCGATCCGGATCGGCTACCCGCAGTGAGAAACTGCGTTCGGGATCCGGATCGGCAGATACAATCCGGATCGTCAGCCCGCAGAAGAATTCCTGCGTTCGGGATCCGGATCATCTAGCCCGATCCGGATCGGCCCCAACTTTTTCTTTAGAAAATTTCAGAGAAATTCAAGAAAAACCAGAAAAAGATTGTAAGCGCAAATGTGTATCAACTTTAAACAAAAATCATCGTTTCATACAACAAGAATTAGATTATGCCAAATCTATCAATAATATCCAAAAATGAAACGAAAATTTACAAAAATTAAATCCCTTAAAGTTGAACACCTTCAATTACATCTAACTTGATCTTATGAGTAATGCCTTTATCAAATCATCAATTCAGTAAAGAAAATGAAATACAAAGATCAATAGATATTTGAAATCCCAAATATAATAGATAATGTATCTAGACAATCTGTTGAAGAGAGTGGCTCTTTGAGCATCTTTCTTTAAAAACCCACCTTATACCAACCTTGAAATTTGACAGAGTCAAGTATTTCAACATGCATTTTACTTAATCAAAAATTTGAACAACCATGCTTGGTATACATGTGGTAGCTGCACACAATACTCGGACGACCGAGGTGGTAGCTCTTTCCTCCATGTGGTGGTAGTTTTCACACTCCTCATTGGGATGTAACTCTTTCCACATCTTTTGAGCATTTTACCTTTTCTATGACTCCCCCTCAATTGGCTATCAATTATTTAAGATATAAAGTATTCAACCAAATATTGATCTCGATTTCATACTCGACTAAGCAGTCAAATAAGATAATGACTATACCAAGAGATCATAGAGAGAGAGAAATTGACTTTGATCACTTTAGAAGATGATTTAATTTACATAAATAATCATTGCAACAGTGAAATATTATGATGGCAAAAGCATAATAAATTTCTAAATGTGCGAAAAGATGCAATTAAAGTCAATTATGATCTATACTCAATTAATGTCCTATGTACAAACATAGATAATGAACAAAACAAAAACAAATACAAAACCTATCCTAAGCAAAGATTTCAAAAAGAAGATTATTTCAAGGAAAGCAACCCAATTGCTTTTCGTAAATGAATAAAACGTTTTTGATCCAAAGGTTTTGTTAGAATGTCAGCTAATTGATCCTCAATTGAAATATATGAAAGTTGAAGAGTATTTGATTCAACTAGCTCTCTAAGAAAATGATATCTAAGTTCAATATGTTTTGTTCTAGAGTGCAACACAGGGTTTTTAGAAATGTTAATAGCACTAGTGTTGTCACAAAGTATTGTTACCGAAGATGCTGAAATGCGGAAGTCGCTCAATACGCTTTTCATCCAAATGAGTTGAGTTGAGCAACTTCCAGCTGAAATGTATTCCGCTTCGGCAGTCGAGAGTGCTATGCAGTTCTGCTTTTTACTGTGCCATGCAACAAGGCAATGGCCAAGATAGAAGCATGCACCACTCGTGCTTTTCCGATCATCCACTGATCCTGCCCAATCGGCATCTGAGTATCCAACAATATCCAAACTTGTTCCCATAGGATACCAAATTCCGAAATTAATTGATCCTTTGATATACCGGATGATCCTTTTCACCGCTTTTAGGTGAACCTCCTTTGGTGCTGATTGATATCTCGCGCAAATCCCAACACCAAAAGATATATCCGGGCGACTAGCCGTGAGGTAAAGTAGACTTCCAATCATACTTCGATACAGTTTCTCGTCTACATTCTCACTATGTGATTCACTTCCATGTCCCTTGTGGCTAGTTCCCATTGGAGTCGGAAAATCTTTACAATTTTCTAGATCAAACTTTTTGACCAACTCCATTGCATACTTGGATTGACTCAAGTGAATACCTTCATCATTTTGTTTAATTTGCAATCCAAGGAAATAAGTCAATTCGCCCATCATGGACATCTCAAATTCGCTTTCCATGGTCTCCGCGAATTTAGAAGCATCGTTATCTCTTGTTGCGCCAAATACAATGTCATCGACATAGATTTGTGCTACAATGAAATTGCTTTGATAATGCTTCACAAAGAGAGTCCTATCAGCTCCCCCTCGAGTATAGCCCTTCTCCAAAAGGTGCTTTGTTAACCTTTCGTACCATGCTCGCGGTGCTTGTTTCACACCGTAAAGAGCCTTTTTCAAACGAAAAACATGGTTAGCTTGTTTATGATCTACAAAACCTTTCGGTTGAGCCACATAAACTTCCTCATTTAAGAACCCATTTAGAAATGCGCTCTTAACGTCCATTTGAAATAATTTAATTTTAAAATGACAAGCAATAGCGAAAAGTATACGAATGGACTCGAGTCTAGCTACAGGGGCGAAGGTTTCATCAAAGTCTATACCTTCTACTTGAGAGTAGCCTTGAGAAACTAATCGTGCCTTGTTCCTGATGATAGTACCATCCTCATTTTTCTTGTTCTTGAAGATCCATTTGGTACCTATCACATTGTGTTGCTTTGGAGGCTTCGTTAATTCCCAGACTTTGTTTCGCTCAAATTGATGGAGCTCTTCCTGCATTGCTTTAATCCAGTAGTCATCCTGAAGAGCTTCATCTATGTTCTTTGGTTCGATTAAAGATACGTAGCAAGCGAATCCACAAACCAACTGCCTCCGAGTTCTGACTCCTTCTTGTGGATCTCCAATAATATTCGATTCCGGATGATCCTTGGAGATTCGTAACGTTTGTTGAAACGGAGTACTCGAAGATATATGAGATGATTCCTGCACATCAGATAAACTAGAAGAACCATTAGATGCATCATTAATATTGGAAGTATTATTATGAGAAGATGCACTAGCAGGAGAATCATCATCTAGAGAGATATCGAGGGTAGATTTTCCAGTTTCAAAGTGAAAAGCTTCATCTACTTTAACATTTATAGATTCTACGATCGTCTTAGATTCAATGTTAAATACTCGATATGCTCTGCTATTCGTAGAATAACCCAAAAAGATCCCTTCATCACTTCGAGAGTCGAACTTTCCAAGATTTTCACGGTCACGTAAAATGTAACATCGACTCCCGAAGACACGAAAATATTTGATATTGGGTTTTCTACTAAACCACAGCTCATATGGTGTATTTAAAGTTCCTGGGCGCAAGTAAACTCTATTAATGACATAGACAGCGGTGTTCACAGCTTCAGCCCAAAAATGTAGCGGTAAATTCCGGCTATGAAGCATCACACGCGCCGTCTCTTGAACAACCCTGTTCTTGCGCTCAACAACACCATTCTGCTGAGGTGTATAGGGTGCCGAGAATTCATGTTTGATTCCATTTGAAGTGCAAAAATCAATGAATTTTGAATTTATGAATTCTCCACCTCTATCACTTCTAACACGAATGATCTTTTCATTCTTTTCAATCATAATACGATGGGAAATCTCAGGAAAAGAGTCAAACGTATCAGCTTTCTCTTTTAAAAATGCTACCCATGAAAACCGAGAGAAATCATCAACCAATAAAAAAATGTACCATTTACCTCCCAAAGATGGTTGACGGGTCGGCCAAAAGAAAAAGAAGAAAAGAAAGTAATATACATAAACTACACAAGATTTAATCGAAGAACGATTAAAGACAAGGAGGGGTTTCACCTTTGCATACCCAAACCTTTTGAGTTTTGGAGTATGTTGGCAATGGTTGAAAAGTTTTCCTTGATGAAGACGTCTTGCAAGATTGGTCTTTTTCTTTTGTCATCGTCTTGTTTGAAGTACTACCAATGTCCTTTTCTTTAGGAAAATCCTTCTTTGAATTCCATGGAGTGAACTTATTGGTAGCAGTTGCAAGATGTGGTTGATTTGATCTTTGAGCTCCAATCTTGCAATTTCTTCCAATGTGCCCTACAAAATTACAACGAAAGCATACCTTTGTGCTTGATGATTCTGAAGAGGATGAAGTAGGCTTGTTGTCGTTGGTTGTCATGATTTCCGGTGTCGGAGAAGGAGATACCGACTGAGGCACAAAGACTGTCCCAACCGAACTAAAATTGTCTTCAGTTCGATTGTATCCGAGGCCGAACTTGTTTGTTTGACCTAGACCAAGAAGTTTATCCAACTTACTCCTTCCTAAGGAAAATTGCTGTAAGTCATCCTTGAGTTGGCAAATGGTCTCTGTCATTTCCAATTTTTCCCGTCGGGCCTCGCCGTAGAGCTTCAAGAAATAGTTCGCTTTGTTCACCATATCTATATAGTTCTTCTCGAGTTGCTCATTGGACTCTTGAAGGGAAACATTTTCTTTTATCAGTTTATCCCTTTCCACTTCAAGATCGGTCGAGAGAGAAGTTACCCTTTTTACTTCTTCTTCGAGATCCTGCAATCTCCCTCTCAACCCCTTGTTTTGCTTAGCCGGTTTCTTTAAATCCCGTAAAGATCTGTGATAGGCTAGAGCAAATTCTTCACCTTCCGAATCATCCAATTCGTTGTCCGTTGCATTCTTTTCAACAGTGGAGTTGGACAACGACTCAGATGTACTTGCCATAAAGCACATGAAGGGTGAAGATACGGACGCGTGGAATGCGGTGGAGCTCTTTTCTTCATCACTCGAAGACGACTCATTTGACGTTGAGTTGTCATCCCAAGTGACGACTTGCATCGCCTTCTTCTTTGCCGGATACTTGTTAGGACATTCCGTTGCAATGTGGCCGTAGCCTCGACATTTGAAGCATTGTAGTTGTCCTTCTAAACTTTTCTTATCCTTTGAGAAGTTCTCTTGCTTTCTTGACTTGTAACCTGAAGTACCCTTGCCTTTGTTCGACTTTCCGAAGGATGGAGATTTGCTTAAATTACCCCTTCGAAAGTTGCGGCGAAACTTCCTTGTCAAGAGAGCGAGCTGCTTCTCAAATTCCTCCATAGAAAGGTTCTCGTCATCGTCTGAGGAGGACGTATCCGCGTCTTCTTCCTTAGTTGTTTTCAACGCATAACCTGAAGACTTAGAAGTGGATGCCTTTCCAGAAGAATTGTTAGTAGTAAATGTCATTTCATAAGTTTGTAATGAACCAACTAATTCTTCTACACGTATTTCGTCCGGGTGTTTAATAGTTTCAATGGCAGTAACCTTTGGGCGAAATCGTTCAGGAAGAGTTCTTAAGATTTTTCTTACAATCTTAAATTCTGGAATCTTCTCTCCCAGATTAGCACATGAGTTTACGATGTCTTGCAATCGTGTATAGTAGTCAGTGAAAGATTCATTTTCTGCCATTAAGATAGAGTCAAACTTGCTCGTAAGCATTTGCAGTTTCTGAATCTTCACGAGGTTAGTTCCCTCATGTGTAACCTGAAGAACATCCCAGATTTCTTTCGCAGTCTCACATGCCGAGACGCGAGAGAATTCAGTTTGAGATAAGGCATTAAAGATAGCATTAATTCCCTTGCCATTGTAAGAAGATGAATCTAACTCTTCCTTGGTCCATTTCGACCTAGGTTTTAAGGTGCGAACATCACCAATAAATTCAGTTGGATTAGACCATCCTAATTCAATTGATTGCCACACCCGTTCGTCGATGGAAATTAAAAAGGCTTTCATCCGTACTTTCCAGTACGCATAATTTGTTCCATCGAAGAACGGGGGTCGGTTGATGTTTCCACCTTCAACCATTGTTTACAACCCTATTCCCTCTCTGATACCACTTGTTGGGTTATATGTAATACGGATCTAAATAGGGGAAAAAACACCTAGAGGGGGGTGAATAGGTGTAAACGCATAAACACTCAAAAAATCGTTGCGATAAAAACCCAATGCGGAAATAAAAATAATACGCAAGATTTTTACGTGGAAAACTCCATCACCGGAGTAAAAAACCACGGGACCGATAACACGGCAGAAATCCACTAGAATTAAAACACGTACAAGGTGATTTACCGTACACACTTACGACTCAACCTTTTCCATACGCTCCTAGAGGATCTTCTCCGCTCGCTCCGCGACGCTTCTCGAATCCACGATCTGCGCCCAACGCCGAATCCACGGCGTCCAACGTCGAATCCACGACGTCCGACCGAATCCACGGTCTTCACCCAATAGCACCCTTCGAATCCACGAACGTGCCTCGCTCCGAATCCACGAGAGCGGTTGAACCTTGAATCCACAAGGACACGCGAATCCACGCGCCGATTTTTGGGGTAAATCGTTGTTTTGGGTGGTGATGAAACGCCGAATACTTAGATCAAAGATAGATCGGAAATACCATCTAAGTATTCATTAGTTTGATTCAACTCAAGATGTGAGTATGAAAACCTAGAATCAAACTAATCAATATAGATGAAGAAACATAGAGTATTCTCTAATGATTTCCTTTCTTCTCTATATGTGGATCTAGAGGCGTATATATGAAAATGACGGCTATTGTTATTTTCGGCCTCTTTTTGGATTAGCCCTAGAAGAAGAGTCATAGGGTCTATTTATAGGTTAGAAACCCTAGGAAGGAGATAAGAATCTAAAACCTAACATTTCTGGAAATTTTACGGACGGCGATCCAGATCGGACTAGCTGTGATCCGGATCGTCGTAACGAGTCAGCCAGTTCCAGAAAAATGAAGGTTCGGGATCCGGATCGAAGTGCTTGATCCGGATCGTTCATACAGTTCACCAAACATCAACGTTCGGGATCCGGATTGCGAAGCCTGATCCGGATCGTTCAAGGAAGATGGTAAACTAAGTGTTCGGGATCCGGATCAAGAGGCTACGATCCGGATTGAACTGGTGTATGAACGAACCACCTTCGGGATCCGGATCGAACAACCTGATCCGGATCCTGAACATGTCCCAAGTCCAGTTTTTGATTTTTATGCAATGAAAGATTCTTCCAAGTGTTTCTACACTACAAGAAGTATTCGGATCACACAAAATCTTTAGTTAAACATACCTGATCCTTTTGAATTCTTCTTTCTTGAGATTGAGTTAAATGATCCAACTTTCTTCACCTTCAATCTTCAAGACTTGAGACTTTCACGAAACTACGCCAACTCAAATTCCGTAACAGATGATTACACCCAGGTGGAGTTATTACTTGGTACACATGGTGAACCACTATTTGTCACTCCCCTTCTTTCTTCCATGGGGAGATAGGCTTGATTTCAGGGATATCTAGTTAGACCATTTCTGATCGCTACACTATATGTTGGGACTGACTTAGGAGGAACCCTATTGTCTCTTCTTCCCCTATTCCTTAGGCAGGCGGCTATTTGTTGCTCGGGTTTGAGCAGGGATCGGCATAGTGTAGTCGGGGCTTGGATTTTAGCTTTTGGGGTATTGCGGCTATTGCGGATAGTAGGCGGTTGACCGGATGTTGGATCTGGGTCAGGATTGTCATTATGGGTGTGGTTGTTAACCCTTCTTCTTTTGATTACCCGCTAGGCATTTGAGTAGCTTCTTTGATTAAAAGGATAAATGCACTTTATGTGTGGCAATGGCAGGCTTATTGTGATTAAACAGATATTGTTAGAACTTGCTTGATTGGGGATTATGATTGTAGAACAGCAGCGTCATGTTAAAGGATAAGGCTAATCAATGATTTGTGGGCTTTGGGTATGTGGCATAGGCAGGCACAGGCTACCTCATATTTACTATTCTCATACTGTTCTCTACATGCTCTGACATTATGAAGGTTATCGACATCTGTTTATCTTTATATCATCTTGGGACATTTGCATGCTTGTATGGTCACCTAGATAGGCCACCTTTTTCTGCTACACTATCTTGCTGGAATTGACATAGGAGAAACCTTTTTATTATTCTTTTCTCCTTTCGTTTGAGGCTCAGGGTATTTGTAGCTCGTGCGCGAGCAGGGGGTTTGGGGATAGTGTAGTCAGGATCTTGGGTTTTGGGACAGGCAGGCTTGATGGCAGGGTATTGCGGCAACCGCGGACCTTGGGCGGTTGACCGGAGGTTGCTTATGCATCAGATTGGGTATCAGGTCTCTAGTGGATGGAGTTTCCCACTATTTGTTATATTGCATCAGGTTGAGATCGGGTCTCCCTTTAGTGGATGGGTTTTCCCACTTTGGTCATAGTCATGATCCAGTCCTGCTGACTTTGATACTTGTTACTGAGGCACTTGACTCGTGTGGGTCGCTCCCCTCGAGTGCCACTCCGGAGTGTGCGGTTTTCAGACCTCGAGTCTTCAAGACTCCCATCCCCTATCGGTGTTATGCATAGGCTGGCATACCCGATTTGGCAGGCAGAGCAGGCAGTACCAGTGTTTACTGGTGGTCAGATTGGGTTTATTCAGGCAGGCATTTGTATTCTGATGCATACATTCAGCTATTCTTTTAGCTCAGTTTTTAGAGGCATTCTAGTGGTAGCTTTTCATCAGGAGTCATACTCATTGCATACCACCTTTATTCCTTTTGCCTCTGGTAGACCTAGTGGGCGTGTCAGAGTCGAGGTTTTACCCACTAGGGGAGGCTACTGGTTTACTAGTAGTCTCACCCCCATTCTTCTTTCCTCTTTTTCTTCTCCCTTATTTTGCAGTGTCTTCTGCGGGTGCTACTGGGCTTACAGTGGCGGGTCGAGGAGAGAGGACGGCTGAGTAGATAGATCCCGAGGCAGGATGAGCACGTTAGCTGGACTGTTGGTGTACCCATGTTTCCTCGGACGGTAGTACTTTCACTTTTGGGACTGGCTTTCGCCAGCAGGTTGTATTTATTTTGTGAGCTGGGAGAGACTGCTGTATCATTTATATACAGATGTATTGTATTTTATTTCCAGCTTCAGTCTGAGATGGATTAGTTTTAGTTCAGCTCTGTTTTTATTGCTCTTTTATTATATCTCTTATATCTGAGCAGGTTACTGGCGCTTCGTGTACACGGGAAATACCGTGTGCACGGCGGATCTGTGGACGGGCCCGGGTTCTGGTTTACACCCGGGGCGTGACAGGAGCGCAAGGTCCGAAGAAGTTGAAGGAGGGGTTTGAGTCCGTGGAGTCGGTAATCACCTTGTTATTCTTCTATTCTTAGTGGATTGTTATTGCGTGTTGGTCCCGTGGTTTTTCTCCTGGATTGGAGTTTCCACGTATATCTCGGTGTGCTATTTTTATTTTCCACATTGGTTTTTATTTTGCACTGAGATTGGTTTTATAAGTATTACACCTATTCACCCCCCCTCTAGTTGTTTGATAGTACCTATTTAGATCCGTGTGGATCCTTAAATACATAAAAACCTACATGGTGTAATTTTTTTAAAATATTATTAGCTAATTTTTATTCTTCATTATAGGAGTTTGGTGGGATTATTGTGATGATCTCCTTCCAGTGGTAAGAAAATATGCAATTCGTATTTTAAGTCAACCATGTAGTTCTTCACCTTGTGAAAGAAATTGGAGTGCCTATGAAGCCGCACAAACAAAGAAAAGAAACAAATTATCTCCGGAAATGTTAGAGAAGCTTGTTTATACTAGAATGAATACATTGGCAATGAAAAAGTGGTCAACTTTGGAATCACAAGATTTGGAGCCTATTAATTTAGAAAAATTTCATGAACTTTCAGAATATGTGGATCATGAAAAAGATGGAGATGAAGACGACAATGAAGAAATTGAAGAAAATTCATTAACTAATCTCGACCTTTTGTGGTTAAATCAGGAGCCGGATTTCGTTGATTATAATTATTAGAACTTTTTGTACTTGTGTGTTTTATGTTTATTTAAATTTTCTGTATGCTTGTATGTGGTATTGTGAATTTTATGTCCTAGAACTTTTTGTGTTTGTGTGTTTTATATTTATTTAAACTTTTATGTAGAACTTTTTGTGCTTGTGTGTTTTATATTTATTTAACATTTTTGTGTATGCCTGTATGTGGTATTGTGAGCCTAATATATCTTTTTTTGTTTACTGTTTGAATATGTTAGTAGGCACTAGACACTATGTAGAGTGCGGACTTTATCTTATATTTAATTTTCAACTATGTTAGTATATGGACTTTATATGTTTTATGTTTATGTATGGACAATCTTAATTATTTACTTGATTATATATATATCGGAGTGTGTATTGTGTAATATGGTTTGCTATATATATATTTTTTAATACCGGTATCCATTCTCTTGTTCTGATTCTTATACTTATTATTTGAGTTGCAATACCAGTCCTTTTAAGGAGGAACTAGAGTATTGAATGAGATAAAAGAGATAAGTGTAATATTATCTGGACTCATATAGAAAGTCGAATGACGATTAGAAGAATCAGTTTTGAATCTTTTGATTGAATAGCCTATTTATAATAAAGAATTAGACGTTTTTTCGACCTTCAGACTTCAAACTTGAAATCTTGTTAGCCTATCTATTTTATTTTGTATCTATTTATTTTTATATTCTTAAAAATTATAATTGATTATGCTTATAGTATAAATCTAGAAAAAAAAATTAATTTAATAGCCGAATTTTTTATCCCGAATTTTTAATTGGTGAACGTATAATTTCCTTATAAATCACGTATCCGAATAATTATCGAGTCCATTTTTTTTCCGAATTTTTCAACGAATTTAAAAATCATGATACGAATTTTATCCGTATTATATCCGAACCGAATTTTTGCCGAATCCGAATTAACTAACTATGCCTTTGACAACTAAAAGGGAAAAATCCCTATTTGGTCAATTTCCTCCCAAAGAGGTCTTTTTGGATTAATTTATAAGAATGGGAGAAAATAACTCCCATCTTGACTTATTGTCAAAGAGAAATTTGATCTCTTTGGGCTTAGGCAAAATGCTCCAAAAATTTGAGAGAAACTCAATTTGAGCAATCCCCCACCTCCAATTGATGATTTTGCTTAATAGCAAATTTGAAATTTTCTTTCTTTCTTTTTTTTTCCTTTTTTTTTTTTTTTTTTGTCAATTTAGCTCCTGCTGCTGGGCAGCAGCTTGCATAGCTGCTGCCCTGCAGCAGCTCCTGCAGCTGCTTATGCAGCTAATTCAGCTGGATAAGCAGCTGAAACCTGCTGCTGCTGCAACTTACAACAGCAGCAGCTGCAGCACCTTAGCTGCACAAGGCAGCTGCAATTGCAGCTCCTTTTTTTTTTTTTTTTTCTATTCTGCTGCTGGGCAGCAGCTTGCACAGGCAGCTGCTTATGCAGCTGATTCAGCTGCATAAGCAGCTGAATCCTGCTGCTGCAAAAAAAAAAAGCAGCAGCAGCTAGGCCAGCTGCCAATGCAGCTGCTAATGCACCTGCTTGGCAGCTGCCTGGCCTCCTGCGCAGCCACCCCAGCTGCCCAAGGCATCTGCAATTGCAGCTACCACGGCAGCTGCCAATGCAACCAATGCAGCTGCCTTGCAGCATTTTTTTTCTTTCCTTCTTCAGTTCTGCTGCTGGGCAGCAGCTTGTACAGCTGCTGCCCAGGCAGCAGCCCCCCTGCTGCTGTAGCAGTAGCTGCTGCTGCTGCAGCCCCAGCAGCAGCGCAATGCAGCCATGCAGCTGCCTTGCAAAGCAGCCTTGCTGCCCAGCTGCTGGTGCTTAGCAACAGCAGCAGCAGCAGCTGAGCAGCACTTGCTGCAGCTCCTCACCCCTCTATTTTTTTTTGTTTTCCCTTTTCCTGCCAAGAAAGAGGAGAAAAGAGAGAGAGAAAGAGAGAGAGAGAGAGAGAGAGAGAGAGAGAGAGAGAGGGAACTCCTACCTATCCCAGAGGAAGAGTGTTCTTCTTCTCCTTCTTCTTCTTCTTCTTCTTCTCTTTCTCTTCTTCTTTCTTCTTCTTCTTCTTCTTCTTCTTTCGTTTCCTGCTCCAACAGAGAGAGAAAGAGAGAAGGTGGGTGGGCATTCAAGAGGGAGAGAGAGAGGGAAATAAATGCCCCTGCAGGTAGTGGTTGGGGAAAAAGGTGAATTTACTCATTTGCCCCCCAACTACAAGGAAATTCCAAAACTGCCCTCAATTCTGCAGTTTTGCTCCTGCAGTGAGCAAATTCAAATACCCCTTTTTCTCCACGTTTTACCGTCAATTGGTTAATCGAAACTGCAATTTTTCTTCTCCCTTTTATTTTACAAATTTTTCTTAAACTGTCCACGATTTTTTTTAAATTTTTGGGCTACTTTAAGCCCTCGAAAGAGAGCCCCGAAAAAGCTTCGCTATAAACTACATCAGCAAAAACTGCAGTTTCAGAATTCTTGAAGCATTTTTCTTCGCTTCGTTCTCCTGTTTTCCTTTAATCGCTCACCTCGGCACTTCACCCCTTTTAATCAGCAAACTTTTTTGAGACACTCCACGATTTCTTTTTAATTTTTTTGACTACTCTAGGTCTTCGAAACAGGGCTCCGAAAAAGCTTGCTGATAAACTGTGTCAGCAAAAACTGCAGTTTCTGAATTCTTGAAGCCTTTTGCGCCTCTTCGTTCTCCTATTTTTCCTTAATCGCTCACCTCGGCACTTCACCCCTTTTAATCAAAAAACTTTTCTGAGACACCCCACGATTTCTTTTTAATTTTTTTAACTACTCTAAGTCTTCGAAACAGGGCTCCGGAAAAGCTTGCCGATAACAAAATTCAGGATTCCTAAATTTTGCTAAGTCCTTGAGCTTCAACTCACTTTTCGACCCGATGCTCTTCGCGTCGGTCCGAAACGCATCGAACTCGACTGTAATCATATACAAAATATGTTACAAGTATTTTCGCCGCATTTTGCCATTTTGCGAATTCGGCGAACGAGGACTTAAGTTCTGCAATTTGAAGCTTCAAACTCTTAACTACAACTCACTTTTCGACTCAACGGCTTTTGCGTCGATTCGAAATGCTTCCAACTCACTTGTAGTTACATTTGAAATGTGTTACAAGTATTTTTGCTGGGTTTCGCCATTTTGCGGAGATCGGTGCACTACAATCTCTTTCTTTTCTTTTCTTTTCTTTTACTTTTACTTTAACATTTAGACTTTTTGCTCTTAAGCACTTGCTTTTCTTCCTTATTCGAGTTTATAGCTCACATTGCCACTTGCAATCTATTCCTCTTTCTTTTAATACTTTCACTTTTACACTTGCCTTTATTTAATCGGCCCTCTGAAAGAGTACCACATCCGATTCCCCTTAGAAGGGTCTCACATTCAGAAGCACCATTTGCATTCTCTTTTGCTTTTTAACCACTTTTAGATTTCTTTTTGAACTTTTTCTCTTTCATTAATTTATCTCTTATCCTAGGTCTCGCCACAAGGATAACTAGAGAGTCACATGGACTCTTAATCATTTCTCTTTCATTCATTTAACTCAAATTGAAGTTAAAGTGGTTGTCCATTTGCCCAGAGACCTTATGACCCATTCTAGAGTTATATTTGTTTAACTCTTTAACCTTGTGATCACATATACTTATCCTTAGAGTTTGACTCTAAGTTGATTACTCTACTATCTGCTTAACTTTTTAACTTTGCGGCCACATACTCTTTTCCTTCTTCCACGTTGAACCTGGAGTTGCATTAACTCTATCTTTCTATTCCACTTTTTAACTTAGAGTTACATTGACTCTAATTCATTACTTGAGAGTAAAACTCCACTAATTCACCTTAGATTTTCTTTACCTAAGTTTTGTATCATGCTTAACCTAGAGTTCATTGACTCTATGTTAAATACTCTATTCTCAACCTTAGGTTATCCCATAAGACAATGTCACTCGTTCATCTAGGTTTAACTCCTAGGACAATATGCCACTCGTTAAACCCTTAATCTAGGTTTTCTCCTAGTTTTACTACCAAACATCCTCTTTTCCCTTATGCTTTTACATGATTCCTAGGGTTACACCCTAACATGAGCACAATCATAAAATAGTATTTATCATCTATTTTAGGTAAATCAAAAATGACACTTTCTTCTAAATTCATTTGCACATGCAATTATATCACCTAATTTAGGTCAATCATAAAATTGCACTTTTCATATGTGTTCATCTACACATGCAAGTTATCTCCTATTTTGAATAATTCATCAAAAAGCAATTTTCATCTGTGTTCATCTACACATACAAATTTATCCCCTATTTTGGATAAATCATAAAATATCACTTATTTTATCTGTGTACATCTACACATGTAAATTTATCTCCTATTTTGAATAATTCATCGAAAAGCACTTTTCATCTGTGTTCATCTACACATACAAATTTATCTCCTATTTTTTATAATCATAAAATATCACTTTTTCATCTGTATTCATCAACACATGCAAATTTATCTCATATTTTGAATAATTCATCGAAAAGCACTTTTCATCTGTATTCATCTACACATGCAAATTTATCCCATATTTTGGGTAAATTATAAATTTAGCACTTTTCATCTGTGTTCAACTACACATGCAAATTTATCCCCTATTTTTCTCAATCAGAAAAATTTATTTTTCCCTATGTCCATTTACACATGCAAATTTATCATCTAATTTTGACAATTTATAAAATTTACACTTCCAATATGTTCATTTAAACATGCTCAAATATCCCCTATTTTGATAAATAAAAAATGGCACCTTTCTCTAAGTCCATTTTAACATGAAAATATATCACCAAATTTTTCCTCATTCATAATCACATAATCTCACAGTAAAATATTACACTACACTAGCATGCTCACTATAATGCTTCAAAGATCAAAAGTAGAGGAAAAAGTGGAGAGGTCACCCATTTTCGGTAGAATCCCCCACCTTGTGTTGCCCCCAATTGCTTGTAGACACATGCAATTTGGTTCCGCGCGATTTTCTTATCTCTTCGAGGTTGCACGTAATACGGTGCACGTCGTCCAAGTCTGCACGCAAAACAATGCATGTCTTCCCTTGAGGTTGCACGCAAAACGGTGCACGCCATTCGAGTCTAGACGCAAAACGGTGCACGTTATCCAAACCTGCACGCAAAACGGTGCACGTTATCCAAACTTGCATGCAAAACGGTGCACGTACCTCGGGTTCGCACGCAAAATGGTGCACATCTTTCTTCAAGGTTGCGCGCAAAACGGTGCACGATCTTTGAGCTTGCACGCCAAACGGTGCACATTCTTCGAGGTTGCACGCAAAACGATGCACATTCATCAAGGTTGCATGCAAAACGGCGCACCCCGAAATGCTCGGCGGCACTTCGCGCAGTAAAACGGCACAGTCAACGGTGTCCCTAACAGATAAAAAGGGGATGGGATTCCAATCCAAAATCCAAAATCCATAAAGGAAAAACTTAAAACTGTGCCGACTAACACCGCAAAATAATATACGGGACCTATCTCGACACCGTCGTGCCGTCCAATGCGTGCACGCGCATCCATCCGACTTCTTGGAACACCGTGGGTGCACTCCACGGGATCCACGGTGTGCTCGCGGCACCCCACGAAATCCCCCTCTCCCTCCCTTGGTGCTCGGTTTGGAGAAGAAAGGGGGAAAAAGAGAAGAAATGGGGCATTTGGCTTTTATAGGCGAAAATTCCAGCGCTGTTTGATTGGACCAGCCATACGAAGCCCCCCAATGGGGGCCCGCCACGTGGCGGCCCTCCCCCCGCATAGCTGACGCGCGCCAGCAAAGGCTCGCGTCCCCGCGCCACACGGGCGCGCTTCCCCGCGCACTGACCCGCGCAAGCACTCGGGCGCGCGCCCCCCACGCGCTGACCCGCCAGCACGCGCCAGCACGCGCCAGCGCGGGCGCGCGCCCCCGCGCGGGCATGCTGCGATCTGCCCAGTCAGTGGGGTGCCGCCACGTGGCGCCCCCACCTGCCCCGCGCCGCGCGCCTATTCCTCGGGATCCGCGCGCTGCACCTCAGGATCTGAGCCGACTGTCTCGGGATTCGTGCCTGCAGCATCCGAATCCGTGCCAACTGCCTCGTGATCCGTGCATCTCGGGATCCGTGCATTGGATCACGATTCGCGCCACCCCGAGATGCATGCCCACTCCCTCGGGATACGCGCCGCCTTTAGATGCGTGCTAGCATGCTACAGTAAATTGGGGTGCTACCGTGCAAATTGGGCGCCCGATTGTACGGCAAATTTTCGAATTTCGTCCGTTCTTTCCCTTTTTTCGACCGTTTTCGCTCGTTTTCGTCCGTTTTCGTTCTGTTTTTACCCAAATTTGACAGGCAGCCACAGCTTAACTTGATTTACCAAAGGATATTTTAAATTTTCTGTTTGGGCCATTTCTGGGTCACCAAAAGTCTCGCTGTATCCAGAATCGCTGGCGGACCCCGTTCTCACTATCCGGGTATCCGATCAACGCGAAACTTTTACCATGGCCTTAAAACATAATTACGGACCTCTCGTAATTTTCTCAAAATTTTCTGACACTATAAATTTTCTGCTAAAAATCTGGGCCCCATTTCCTATATAAAATTCTAGATCTCCACTTTTATTCCGATTTCGACCAAATTCTCTTCCAAAATTATTCTTTACTTCTCTAAATTTCATAAAAATAATATTTCATACCATTTTTTATTTATATTTATTTATATACTAAAAATCTGGTACATTGTTTGTTTTTTATAGGATCCACAAGGATCTAAATAGGTACTATCAAACAACTAGAGAGGGGGTGAATAGGTGTAATAACAAAAATCACAATCTCAGTGTAAAATAAAAACCAATGTGGAAAATAAAAATAGCACCCCGAGATTTACGTGGAAACTCCAATCCAGGAGAAAAACCACGGGACCAACACGCAATAACAATCCACTAAGAAAAGAAGAATAACAAGGTGATTACCGACTCCACGGACTCAAACTGTCACGACCCGGGACCGACAATTTGTACAGTTCGGGCACGCCAACAGACCCGCCAATCGAGCACGACCTCACGCTACCCGAAAGGAACGGTAACATCCATCTCGAATCAAAACAATGCTTATGATGAGATATAATATCAGAGTAAGATCACTACTAATTTAAAACTTTCATTCAATAAACAAATAGTTTAAGCCGATATGAAAGCATGATACGAATGAACCATAATAAACTTTATTACATGTTACATCTCTCAACTTACAATTACATAATATTACAATGCCTTTACATAAATTCCTCACCATACAAGGTTCACTCAAGAAACATATAAAAGGGATACCTCTGCTAGATCCTCTAGGTCTCTATGCTGCTGGGCCCTTGCCCCTGTCGTATACCTCGCCGTCTGCCTCTGAACCGTCGCGATCGCTGCATCCATACCTGAACCTGTGGGGGCGGGTGCACCCAAGGGGTGTGAGAACTCCTGACAGAGTTCCCAGTGGGTTCAACCACCGAGAAAAAGTGTCCTACACCACTTGGTCCAATGGAAGCAATAATAATAGTGCTAGGAAACTAAAACCTCAATATCAAAATGCGGCTATGCAATATACATGATCACTACACTATCTGTGTGTACTCATCGTCCCAGCACTACTCTGACTAGCCACACTAGGCTGCTAAGCACCAACTCGGCCACTATGCCGCTGTACACAGGGTTAAACTAACCCGGCCACCTTGGCCACTCTAATTTCTCTTTATTCTTTAAGTTCTGGTGCTTTAGTTCAAGTTAACCCTCAGAAACTCTTATCCAACGGGCCCGAGCCCGGTAGTCCTGCTACCATCAGATAAGATTTCTAAGGTTGCTGATAACACCCGCGAGTGTTACCCCGTCCTACGAAGTAAATGTGCTCTTCGGACCACCGCTATCGGAGGGAGGGGGTTTCCCTGCGTCCGATCCTGATGCGCCCGGGGAGAGGGCAAGCCCTTTACGTCCCACAGAGCCACATTTCAACCTTCGAAGGCACGTCCGTTTTATCTTTTTATTTTCTTTCTCTTTTTACTTTAGTTCTTAGCCTCTTTGCTTTTGAACACTTGCTTTCACTTTTAGCCCTTCGAAAGTACCTCGTCCGACGGGCCACTGCCCAGGGAGTCCTGCTCCACATGACGAGTCCCAAATTCGAAGGCGCCATTTGCATTCACTTTATGCTCTTTAGCCCTTTCTAGCTTGCTTTTAACTTAAAGCCTTTTTATCTTAAGCAATTTGCTTGTCCTGCTTATTAACCAAGTTTTAGCTCTGTCTTGAGCGATTTGCTTGTCTTGCTTATTAACCAAGTTTTAGCTTTGTCTTGAGCGATTTGCTTGTCTTGCTTATTAACCAAGTTTTTCATTCCTTACCCTAGGTCCTGCCTCACGGGTAACTAGAGTCTCCTGGACCCCTTTAACATTTCTCTTTCATTTCATTTAACTTCCAATTGAGGTTGAAGTTATTGTCCATTTGCCCGGACACCCTATGACTCTCTAGGGTTACATTTGTTTGATTCTTTACTTTGGGATCCTGTCCCACTTCCCTGATTCCTCACTGAATCCTAGAGTTCACTTGACCCTATTTTTGGTTTCACTTTTAACTTAGAGTTACTCTGACTCTAATTTCTTGTCTGTGAGTTTAAACTCCTCTGGATCACTTTAGGTTCCCTTTACCTAAGTTCCATATTATACTCATCCTAGAGTTCCTTGACTCTATGTTGATCACTCTATCCAGTGTCCTTAGGTTATCACCTAAGACAATGCCACTCGTCCAACCCTAGGATAATCTCCTAAGTGTTGATGTCACTCAGTGAATCCTAAAACTAGGTTTTCTCCTAGTCTTACTACCAACATGTTCCCTTTCCTTATGTCACATGATTCCTAGGGTCATACCCTAACATGATCACAATCATAAAGGCTAATCACATTCATGCATGCAGTTATTTTCACATTCATCATAAATAACATTTATCCTCTAGGCATGCAAATCTATCCTTTATCTTTGGCAACCAACAGTTGCACTTTTATCTGTGTCCTTTCGCACATGCACATTTATCATCTATCTCTGGCAACCAACAGTTGCACTTTTATCATTTGATTCCAATTACACAGGCAATCATAATCATAATTACCTAACGCCTCTAACAGGCTACTATCATGCTTCGAATCGAAAAGCAAAGGAGCAAGGGGAGAGGTCACCCAATTTCGGCAGAATTCCCCACCTTGTGGTGTACCCGGAATTCCTTTCATATCACCACACTTGATCACTATTCTTCCAATTGCTTGTAGACACTTGCAATTGGCCTCCACGCGGCTCCACTTTGTACCTCGAGCCTGCACGCAAAACGGAGCATGCTTCTCTTAAGGCTGCACGCAAAACGATGCGCGATCTCTCTTGCCCTGTACGTAAAACGGTGCACACCATTAGTGACGGCACGCTAAACGGTGCGCGACAATGCGACCTGCATGCGAAACGGAGCACATACCTCAAAATGGCATGCAAAACGGTGCACGCTCCACTGTAAGGGTGCACGCGGAACGATGCACCTTCATCCAGTCCTGTACGCAAAACGAGATGTATCGTTAGAACCGGCACGCGAAACGGTGCACGATAATACGAACCGCACGCGAAACAGTGCACGTACCTCGAAACTGCACGCAAAATGGTGCATATCTGACTGTGGGGTTGCATGCAAAACGGTGCATTTTCATCCGGTCCTGAACGCAATGCAGAATACATTGTTAGGGCCCGCACGCAAAACGGTGCGCGACAACACGAACTGCACGCGAAACGGAGCACGTACCTCGAAACTGCACGCAAAACGGTGCACATCTGACTGTAGGGTCGCACGCAAAACGGTGCATATTATTCCGACCCTGCACGTAAAACGAGACGCATTATTAGAGTCTACTCGAAAAATAGTGCCCGTTAGTCCAACCTGCGCGCAAAACGGAGCACATACCTTGTATCGGCACGCAAAACGGTGCACGTAAAACGGTGCGCGCCTTTCGAGTTTGCACTCAAAACAGTGCGCGTTTGTCGAGTCCGCACGCAAAATGGCGCATATCTCCCACGAGCGGCACGCAAAACGAGGCGCGCCCAAAACGTCCGCAAAACTCGAGCAGTAAAATGGCACAGTAAAACTTGGTCCCTAACACGTATGTGAGCATAAGAGTCAAATCCAAAATCCAAAAGGAAACCTTAAGACTGTGCCAAGAATACCACAAAAACGACACACGGGGCCTACCTCGACAATGCCGTGTCGTCCATCGCGTCTCTTAGTCTCTTTGGAGTACTTTGCACGCTCCACGGGGTCCACGGCGCGATCGTGCGCCCTCGAGAACCCCGGCGAAATCGCCCTCCTCCCCTCCCCGCGCGCTCGGGTGAAGCCGAAAAGGGAAAAAGGAGGAAAAGGGAGTCATTTCGGGCCTTTATAGGCATTTTCCGGACTTTCGGGCGCACCCTTTCGGGCGCCCGAAAGTTTCCGGGCGGCTACAGTAAAAGCCCCCGCCGCGGTCCACGAGTCCACGCTGCGCCACCTCAGCGCCACGTCACCACGCTCGGCCAACCAGGGGCCGACACGTGGCCGTGGACCCGTGCACCGCGACCACGGAACAGCGGCGGCCAATGGGAGGCCGCCACGTGGACCGCACTCACGCCTGCCCTGACGCCCGCCGCAGCGTCCCGTCGCGTCAGCGCGTCACGTCGCGCTGACCGACGAATGGGAGGCCGACACGTGGCCTGTCCCCGCTGACACGCCACAGTGCCGCCGCGCCTTCCCCGCGCACGCCTGCAGCCCTCGGTCAGAGCGGCCAATGGCGGAGCGACGCGTGGCGCTCTCCACCCACCACGCGCGCCTCGGGCCGCGCGCCCAGTGCCTCGCGCAGGAAATGCTTGCCTCGGGATTCGTGCCGCTGCCTCGGGATCCGTGCCCGATGCCTCAGGATCCGTGCCCGATGCCTCGGGATCCGTTCCACTGCCTCGGGATCCGTGCCACTGCATCGGGATCCGGGCTGCTACAGTAACATTCGGGCGCACCCCTTTCGGACCGGGCTGCTACAGTAACCGGTTCGCTACAGTGCCCGAACCCGGTTCACTGCAGCCCGAAAACCGGGTTTGCTACAGTACTTTCCGGGCGCCCGGTTCCCACTTTCGGGCGCCCGAAACTTGGGCCAAAGCCCAGTTTCGCCCGTTTTCATCCGTTCTTGCCCGTTTCTCGCCCGTTTACTCTCAAATTTGACAGGCAGCCATGGTTTAACTTAATTTACCTCCTGGTACTTAAACTTTTCAGTCTGGACCACCTCTGGGTCACCAAAAGTCCCACTGTATTCGAATTCGCTGGCGGAGCCCGTTCTCGCTATCCGGGTGTCCGATCAACGCGAAACTTTTACCGTGGCCTCAAAACATATTTACGGAGCTCCCGTAATTTTCTAGGAATTTTCCGAGACTGTGGATTTTCCACTTATAATCTGGGCCCACTTCCTCACATAAGATTCTAGATATCTTATTTCAATCCCGATTTGGGCCCAATTCATTTCTAGGTCATTCTTCACCTCAATAAACAATAGTATTTCATACTATTTTTATTTCCATCTATTTATATTCCAAATTCCGGTTCACTACACAAACCCCTCCTTCAAGTTCTTCGGATCTTGCGCTCACCGACTGCACGTCCACTGCACACGTTCGAATCCACGAACGCCACTCGAATCCACGAGCACACGTTTCGAATCCACGAAACGCCTTCAACACATCGAATCCACGATGCTACGTCGAATCCACGACGCAAACTTGATAAAAGCTTCGATGGTGATCCTTTGCTTAGAATATCATTGAAGAACCATGGATAGAATCTCTAAGCAAAGATTAGATCAATTCGACAAAAGCATGTCTTGGAAGAACCGTCGAATTGACCTAAAAGAGACTAAAAGATGAACGATAAAAACCTAGCCTCTATGGTTGCTCTCAAGTGTTTCTGAATTGGTCGGTACCTCTTGAGAAACCCTAAGTATCTATTTATAACCTTTAGAAACTATTTAGAGTCGGTTTAGCATTCTAATCACGACATGACATTGTGTACCGGTACTCAAAGTTGGGTTCCGGTACTCAATGACGCAAAACACAGATTTTCCTATTGTGTTCCGGTACTCCAAGATATGTTCCGGTACTCAATGAAAATTCCAGAAAATCCTGTGTCGGGTTTGAGGAACTTAAAGTGGGGTTCCGGTACTCAATATAAAAACTGATTTTTTCAAGATAAACTTTATCAAAAACAAACCATGTACCGGAATACAAACTTAAAATAAGTTGTGAGTTAAAAACCAAGTTCCCAAAACCACGTCTAAACCGGGTTTCAATAAATTCCTGATTCCAAAGATTGTAAATGTACTTAAATCACCATGATTAAATTAATCATACCTGAGTGTCAACTTGAGCTCTTGTTGAATCTTCTCCGAGTCTTCGATTGTTGATTGACAATTTGATCACTTCAAGACTCTGACTCAACTCACGAAATATGCCAATACAAAAAGCCGTAACAATCTCCCATTTTGGCAATTTTGTGACAAAATCCAAAAATTACATAAAACACTCAAGTCACTCATCTTAAACCAAAAAATTGAAATTCAATATCATTACCAAAACATTGACTTTCTTTGCGTGAAAGATCCAATAAACAAAATACATTCGAACCAAACAATCCTAGAACAAACTCTATGACTTAGGACTTGGAGTCTTAAAGTGATGTAAATCCTGCAAAACAAAACTCCAAACAAAATTAAACGTTAGTTGTTAAAAATTAAAAGTAAATCCTACATTTGATTCGTCCTTTTGGTTCTTTTTGTTTTTCGGCTCTTTTCCTCATCTTTTCCTCATCTCCCCCTATCTTGATCATCTCTCTGTTCTCCCTCTTTTTGTCACAAATTGTCAAACAATGAGATTACGAGACAAAAAGAAAACACTAAGAACACCAGTTCATAGTTACATGACCATTAGAATCCTTGTTCAACAACAAGTGAAAAGAAAATGAAAAACAAGAACAAGAAAAGTAAAAAGTCACTCATCGTCATGTGAGTCATCATCGTCGTCATTATATGAAGTATGTCCATGAGAAGTACTTGGTGCGGTTGCTCCAGGAACAATATCATCATGCTTGCACCCGAGGATATCAAAGATCTTCTTTAATCCGTCCTCAAGCTTCTTAAAGCCTTGTTCCATTCTTTTCTTTAGAGAGCGAACATCCCTATGCAATGTTTGCAGTGTTACTACCTCATCAGATCCAGAAGAGTCTTGACGTACTACTTGACGAGGCTGTGCACTTGGAGTCGCTTCACTTGCATAACCTTTCGCATGCCCAAATGTCTTCAGAGTGCTAATCGACTTGGCCAAGGTAATTCGATCAATTGCGCCCAAGCCATAGTCATATTTGGCACAAGAAATATCAACTCCGTGATATTCCAAAATGCGAGTTATCAAGATTGGGTATGGAAGAAGTTCACGGCGACTTGATCCTTCAATAACATGTACCATTTGTTGCCAAATTAAGAATGGAATATTGACATTAATTCCATGTGCACTCTCTGGGTGACCATGGAAGTAGAGAAGAAGAAGACGATCCCATCGAATCCTTTTAATCCCCAGTGTAGGCAATAGGTTGTAGCAAATAATTAAAGACAGAATATGATACTCTGGCTTTAGATCCTTTGACTCAACATACAACCTGTTTGTGTGTGTTCCTGACTTTCAGATAGAATTCACAACAGTGTCCCAATGAGTTTCATATTGGAAGTCACCCTCAGTATAATACAGACCAGATGTATCGATAGCTAATCCAAGATTCGCACCAATTACTGCAGGAGTAATATCAAACTTGACTCCTCTAACTGTCGTTTCAATGATGAATGTCCTAGTGTCATGGTCTTCATGAAGTGTAACAGCTCTCATGTAGAACTCCCTGAGTAACTCCACACAAAAACCCATCTTTGGTGGAACTCTACCAAGTGGCTCAATTTGACTCCGTTCTAGTACCCTTGCGAAGTCTGGAACTTCTCGACACAACTCGTTGAAGTTGACATGACGCTCTCCAATG
The DNA here is from genome assembly GCA_029204045.2 of Tillandsia leiboldiana. NCBI lineage: Eukaryota > Viridiplantae > Streptophyta > Magnoliopsida > Poales > Bromeliaceae > Tillandsia > Tillandsia leiboldiana. The sequence continues at coordinate 30,162,480 of CM055065.1, forward strand.
CATGTTCTGTTCTCAAATATTGCACGGCGCTTTGAACTAACGGGTTGTTCACCTTCACCAACATTTGATCGCCGTTGAGAGCGCTCACGAATTACCGGTCCACCGGTACTTCTTCGCGGAGGAGAATCAGCACCTTTCTTTTTCCTTGTCGTCATTGGCGCTTTTCCCTTTCCTTTTACAGATTCTTCCTCATAATCCGATGAGTGTTCAGATTCAGAGCTAGTCGATCCCTCATCACGTGATCATTTTGTAGCTTTTTTCTTTCCATGTCCACCACCACGTCCACTTCCGGTGGCCATCAAAATTGCAAGTGCAAGAAGCCAAGAGAATGCCATTATCCTACAAAGAACATAATGCATTATAATTTGATCGAATATGATGGCTTAAACATGTTTAACAAACATTCTAAACATGTGACATTTGATGATTTAACATTCAAAATCAATTTACATGAAAGCCCTAATTTTCAAATTTCTTGATGTCAAGAACATGTGTAAATGATAGATTCAAGCATAATAAGCATGGAAACATGAATCTAATTACATAGAAAGCAATCATTTATGTTCTAATCAAGAAAAATAAGGTGATATATGCAGGAGATTTCATCAAGAGTAAAGATCAACTCAAAAATCCCTAAAACAAATCATCAAAACCTAAAAACTAGGGTTTTGAAACAAAAAGAGCAAGATTGATGCAAGAACTTACAAATCAAAGCAAGAAATCTCTTGAACTTGAAGAAAAACATCTTAGAAATCCTTTAGAGAGAGAGAGGGAGTGTTTTTGCAAAAAGAGGAGTGAATTGAAACACTTCGGTTCCGGTATTTAAGAAAACCGCAGATCACGTACTGGTACTCGAAGGCGCGTACCGGTACTCAATACAAAATCTGTAAAACTCACGTTCGGGTTCCGGATTGAACAGGGCTGATCCGGATCCGAGAATTTAGTTCCGGTACCAAATCATGAGTACCGGTACTCAATTGAAAAATCTGAACAATTTCAGTTCGGGATCCGGATTGAATTTTTGATCCGATTTTTTGTTCCAGTACTAAAAGATGAGTACCGGTACTCCAGAGCAAAAATCAAAAAATTTCTTGAAACAAATCCAGATTTTAAACTCTTTGAAATACCGATTTGTGTGCAATCAAGAAAAATAATTTAAGTACTCGAAAATTATGAGATCACATAGATGTCATTCAACCCAATTAATTTTACAAAAATTAAAAAGATTTACTCCGAAATCATGAAAAACAAAGATAAAACATTATAAACCGTTTTTCATATTATATAAATCAAACACAAGTCATCAAAAATAATCTAGAGATCCAAACTCTATCAAGATGTAACGGATTTACAAAGATGACTTACAGAGATTTCCAAATGACATCAATTTGATTACTACCCTTTCAAATTTGAGATAAGCACTAAAATACCTAAGGGTGGCTCTTTGAGCATATTTCAACTATCCCTCCTTATACCAACCAGGTGATTGTTCAAAATATAAGAACTTTGAAAATGAATCTCCAAATGCTTCAACTAAAAAATTTCAAAAATATTTTTCAAGCATCCAAAACATGTGGTAGCTTCACACAGTAACCGGACGACCGGGGTGGCAGTTCTTTCCAACATGTGTTGGTAGTTTTCACACTCCTTTCGGATGTAACTCTTTCCACATCTTTTTCATTCGATTATTTACCCTTGTAAGAATGCAATCTCTTACGTGAAAGAATTAAACCCCAAATTTTAGTCTATTGGTTGTCTCATGTTTATCACAATGAATTCACACAACCGAGATAGGTTAAGCATCTTAAGACCACACAAGATTACTAAAATTTGATGAATATAACTATCAAAAACTCATATAATGGAATATCTTCAAAGATTATGATTAGTAAGTAAAGTTGATAATTAATTATGAAAATAATTAGGAGTGAATGAAAGTAAACCCTTTTCATATTCAATGCACTCGTTCGTTAAAACCCTTTTGTTTGAAACAAAACATAAATAAAAACGAAAAGCATTGAAATCATGTAATGCAAAGATCAAGAAAAATATGAAGAGAAAACCGATCAAAGCATTACATACAGTCAAAAGCTATTTAGAACTTAAGACAAGGAAAGATATCACCTTTCCGAATCCAAAATTGTCGAATTTTGGGTTGTCTTGATTCATTGTGGCTGGGAGTTGATGGCTTTAACTATTGGTCCACCTTAGGTCTTTGCGTTGCAATGATCCACTTGAATGATTGATGTTGCGGCTCGGACCTTTGGTGGATTGAGGGAACTCCACTGAATTGTTGTTGCTTTTGAATCCGTGGAGTCTGCTCCGTAGATGAAGATGCCGAAAAATTTTTCTTTCTCTTTTTCGGGCACGTCTTCATCAAGTGTCCTTCAAGTCCACATTGGTGACAAGTTCTTCCTTTCAATTTAATTGTGAAACTTGAAGCTTTCACGGTTTCATTCTTTTTGAATCCCAAACCAACTTTGCTTGTTTGGCCTTGGTTGGCTTCGTGAATTTCCTCAAACTGCTTTTCAAGAAAACCAATCTTGTCAATATGAGAATTAATGATCGTTTCCGATTGGTTTAGCTTTTCTTGGAGGATTTTATCATTATCCAATAAAAGTTCTCGTTCCTCCTCGAGATCATGAAGTTTGATCTTTAAAGCACGGTTCTCGTCCTAAACCTCAAGTCGTTGCTTCCTCAACTTCTTGATGTGCTTTGCCATCTTCTTTGACTCCTTGAGAAGTTGTTGATACGCCTCAACAAGTTCTTCTTCGTCCGACTCCCCCTCAGTTGATGACTCTCCATCGGATGTTGATGTTTCATGCAAAATCAAAGAAGTAGAGTCAGTAATTAAAGATGATAAGCAAACATTAGAGGAGGAAATTTGAGAAGCATGAAAAGCAACAACTTTATCATTTTCCTCTTTACTTGAGGCCGATTCATCGGAAGTGGAATCGTCCCAAGTTCTTGCTTGCAAAACCTTCTTTTTATAGAATTTCTTAGAAGGGCAATCCGTTGAAATATGGCCGTAGCCTTTGCATCTATAGCATTGGATTTCCCCTTCGAATTCATCTTTTTCTTTTTCTTTAGAAGGTTTTGCAAAGCTTTTGAGTTTAGAGGATTTAGAACCCGATGATCCTTTAGATGGTTTCGAGGATGAAGATCTATCGGTTCGATTCTTCCAATACTTCCGACGAAATTTTTTTGTGATCCGCGCCAGTTGTTCTTCAAAATCGGCAAAAGAGATTTCATCGTCGGAACTTGTATTGCTATCTTCTTCCTTTATTGATTTGAATGAAATACCTGTAAGCATAGAAGAAGACTTGGAAGAAACTTGATTAGTAGGAAAAGTCATTTCATATGTTTGTAAAGCACCTACTAATTCCTCTACTCTCATGTCATCCGGATGATTAACGGTTTCAATGGCGACAACCTTTGCCCTAAACCGTTCCGGAAGAGTCCGAAAAATCTTTCTTACAACTTTTGACTCCGGGATCTTTTCTCCTAAATTAGCACATGTATTGATTATATCTTGAAGTCTAGTGTAATAATCAGTAAACAATTCATGCTCATCCATATGAATAGAGTCAAATTAACTTGTAAGCATCTGGAGCTTTTGAATTTTTACTAGATTAGTACCCTCATGTGTAATTTTGAGAATATCTCAAATCTCCTTTGCAGTTTCACACGCGAAAATACGTGTAAACTCGCTCGAGGAAAGAATTAAATAAAGCGTTCATACCTTTCCTGTTGTAAGAAGATTTTTCGACTTCCTCTCATGACCATCTAGAGCGAGGTTTTGGGGTAGTAGAATTTCCTACTTCCTCAATTGGATGCACCCAACCGTATTCCACGGTTTGTCATACCCGCTCATCAATTGCGATGAGAAAAGCTCTCATCCGCACTTTCCAATAGGCATAATTGGTCCCATCAAAAAGATGAGGTCTACTAATATTACCACCTTCACCCGACATGATAGAAAAACCTAAAACCCGCTCTGATACCAATTGTTTGTTTTTTATAGGATCCACAAGGATCTAAATAGGTACTATCAAACAACTAGAGATGGGGTGAATAGGTGTAATAACAAAAATCACAATCTCAGTGTAAAATAAAAACCAATGCGGAAAATAAAAATAGCACATCGAGATTTACGTGGAAACTCCAATCCAGGAGAAAAACCACGAGACCAACACACAATAACAATCCAATAAGAAAAGAAGAATAACAAGGTGATTACCGACTCCACGGACTCAAACCCCTCCTTCAAGTTCTTCGGATCTTGCGCTCACCGACTGCACGTCCACTGCACACGTTCGAATCCACGAACGCCACTCGAATCCACGAGCACACGTTTCGAATCCACGAAACGCCTTCAACACATCGAATCCACGATGCTACGTCGAATCCACGACGCAAACTTGATAAAAGCTTCGATGGTGATCCTTTGCTTAGAATATAATTGAAGAACCATAGATGGAATGTCTAAGCAAAGATTAGATCAATTCGACAAAAGCATGTCTTGGAAGAACCGTCGAATTGACCTAAAAGAGACTAAAAGATGAACGATAAAAACCTAGCCTCTAGGATTGCTCTCAAGTGTTTCTGAATTGGTCGGTATCTCTTGAGAAACCCTAAGTATCTATTTATAACCTTTGGAAACTAATTAGAGTCGGTATAGCATTCTAATCACGAGATGACATTGTGTACCGGTACTCAAAGTTGGGTTCCGGTACTCAATGACGCAAAACACAGATTTTTCTATTGTGTTCCGGTACTCCAAGATGTGTTCCGGTACTCAATCAAAATTTCAGAAAATCCTGTGTCGGGTTTGAGGAACTTAAAGTGGGGTTCCGGTACTCAATATAAAAACTGATTTTTTCAAGATAAACTTTATCAAAAACAAACCATATACCGGAATCCAAACTTAAAATAAGTTGTGAGTTCAAAACCAAGTTCCCAAAACCACGTCTAAACCGGGTTTCAATAAATTCCTGATTCCAAAGATTGTAAATGTACTTAAATCACCATGATTAAATTAATCATACCTGAGTGTCAACTTGAGCTCTTGTTGAATCTTCTCCGAGTCTTCGATTGTTGATTGACAATTTGATCACTTCAAGACTCTGACTCAACTCACGAAATATGCCAATACAAAAAACCGTAACATACATTACATTCAGCTTCGGGTTTTCTTCGATTTTCGGCATCCCGGGAATTTTTGGAAGGCGTTTCATCAACTTCCTCCTCGACATCGCGTGCTTCGATGTGTCTTCGATATCGATCTTCTCCGTCGACGCTTCTTCCGCGAGCTCCCTTGGGCTGATCTGAGGAACTTTTTGGCCGATTTCTACGGCATCGTTTCCGCGAAAGGTAGATCTTCGATTTTCGTGTTTACCATCCCTCTCGGTTTGGGGTTTTTCTTGGGGTTTGCTGAGCTTTTTTGAACCCCTTTCTTGCTGCTAGTTTTCCTGGACAGCGGAGCTTTTCCGATTTTTATCTCAGCGCTTGGTTATCGGATTTCAGCCTGTGAGGACTCGATCGACATCTACGCTTCGCGAGGATCGTAACCGTATTTTTATTGAAATTTTTGGAGGACATCTCGCAGGTGATGTTTCACTGTTTCGCAGACAGATTTGCGATAATGATGTCGTTTTACTGATTTTAGATTTACCGCAGTGTTTGGTTCATATCTTTGTGCCCAGGTGGAGTTTTCTGGTGTTTTTAGGCTCGTTTGAATCGTGGGAACCTAAGGATTATTCCCGTTCTATTTGGATCTTGGATCAACACGCGCTTTCAGGTGGGTTGCTTCGTCTCCAGAACCGCTCGCTCTATACTACTTTTTGTGACTATACTTACTCTTGTACACATTCCCTCGTTGCTTGAGTTATTGTATCGGATCTGTTGTCGCATTCGGGTTCTGATTTACACCCGAGACGTGACATTTGAGCTGTATCATTGGTATGAAAACTGTATCGTACCGATATCTTGTAATACGATACGATAAATACGAACAATACTGATAGATACTTAAATCTTTGTTTAAGTAACTTTGTAACAAAATGACTGCGCTAGGTTAGGAAGGTAAAATAACCGCGGAACCAAAAAGTTGGTGTCATCAACATAATAACAAAGAAATATAAAACCAAACTATTTGTATGAATCATTGTGAAAATAGTAAAGACAGATTTGCTCTTACTAGCAATGGAGAACTGATATAATCTGAGTAACACTTAATTTGATAACAGTTTGATGCATTCAATTGAATTATAAGTATATTTTCTCTACAGATAATAAAAGCTAGCTTTTACATTGCTATCTATTCTCTATTGGGAAGACAGCAATTTTGAGGAGCATGTACTAACTTTTAAGACCGCACATCTTCAGACCTGTTTAAACTATTCTGATGGAAACCAAAGTGATGGAAACCAAAGTGTTCCCTAGTTTCAGTTTATAGTTTTGCCTACACTCCACAGCATGATTAATAATTGTTAGTTCGAAGAAAATACAATCCAATTTCAAGCAATCTGCCATGAATAATAAGAAAATAAAATCAGCACATCCTTAATAAAATTCAACGCATCACCATTCCAAAACTGCAAAATAAAGCATATGAATTAAGAGTGACCAAATCTCAAACAAAAAAAAAAACATACAGCCTATCAATATTTAAGATAGGAGCACCTGAAAACACCAATATCTTACCTAATACTGACATAGAAAAGAATCTAAAAACTACAGTCCTTTCTTGCTCTCTCTAATCAAACAAACTGAAGCCCATATCGTCATCGCTCTCTTCCTTTGGTTCCTCCTGCAAAAGGCAACAGAAAGCCATAAGAACTGTATCCAAGAATACACGACGTAAAAAGAATAAAACAAAAAGGATAAAACGAAGAAGCATAAATTTTTTATATCAGTTATTCCCTAAGAAATGGTATGAATGCATAAGAATTTTTTTCTCAGACCAGGTAAACTGCAATTTACTAATTAACTTTTATTTTCTTCGGACATTTCTCAGATTAAAATGGATATATCAGTAATTGCCCAATTATTCGGTACAGTCTAAGCACGGAACAATAATAAAATAGTAACAGCTAAGAGAGTAAAATTGAGAATTTTAAAAGATAGGGGGTAAAGTGCAAAAGAGGATATTTATAAGGGGCAGGGTTTTCTGCGTTTAAGTGGAAAACTATCCAACCTTCTTCTCCTCGGCCGCAGAAGCAGGAGCAGGGGCGACTGCACCACCACCACCAACAGCGGGAGCAGCGGAAACGGCAACAGCAGCGCCACCTCTGCCTGTAAAACCATCATCAAGAGTGCAAATAGATAGAGAATGAGCAAAATACTTCTCTGTATCTATTTTCCCCGAAAAGAACAGGAAGAGAGAAGAAAAGAGAAGGCAACGAAATCGAACCGGATCCGACGCTCAAGATGAGGTCTTCGACGTTCCTCTTCTCAAGAAGCTTGGCGAAGAGTGCGGGCCAGTAAGAATCGATCTTCAAGTTCGCCGCCTTAACAATGGTGGAGATCTTCTCCGGCTGCTCGTTCCAGATCGAAGGCAAAGAGAATAAAAGAGGATTAGATTACAACCTCGACAGAAATAAAAACCTCTAAAAAAAAAGAGGGAGAGGACGGTTGAGGCGAGGAAGAGAACCGTGATGGGAATGCCATCGTCGTGAAGGATGACCACAGCGTAGGTGCAGGCGAGCTCTCCCACCGCAGCCATGGATGCTTGGAGATCGAAGAGGCGATGGAAATCTTTTATTAGGGTTTCAGAGCAAGGGTTCTGAGAAGGTCTTATATATTGTCGGATCGACAATCGGATTTGTGTTCGACTCTAATTCAACTAGGATTGGATGTAAATGGACCGGGTGTGGCCCATCCAGTTATCGGGCCGACCCGAATTTTGACAAAAGGCGCATCACATTTTTCGGCCTATCGGAACAGGTTGGGACATTAAAGGCCAAGCCCAATTTGATCTGATGTGACTAAAAATTGAAACTGAAACTGCAACTGCAACTGCAACTGCATTCTGATCATTTGATCAAATTTAAAATTAAAGTCAATTAAAGCCAGATTTGGAAGTTAAAATTGACTATACTATCATATTCAAATTCAAATTTGGTAATAACAATACAATTTTTTTTCTTGGATTCAAATTAAAATTCATTTTTTCTTTAGATACGAATGCGGATTTGAATTCAGATAAAATTTCAAATATCTGCATTCAAGTTTATTCTCAACCTGCAACCAAAGAAAAAAAGAAAGCTATTGCATATGTAGAGCTTGTTATAGTAAAATTATAGAAGTTTGAAATTAAAGGATTTGTTTTAAATGGATTTTTTTTACAAAAAATTGAATCCAAATGACTATTTGGATTTGATTCTTTTGTAATGTCATGGTATAGGTGAGTCTTGTTGTTGGAGACAGTGAGTGTCAGAGTAGTTCTTTTGGGTGAAGTGTGAGGGATGTTGAGAAGGCTTTTTTTTTTTTTTTTTTTTTGTTGGAAAATCGTTTTAAATAAGTTCTTTTAATAAAATAATATTTAATTAATTTAAATTTAAAATACTAAATTGTAAGTTATCATGCAAATTATTACTATACTATTAATAAGAGAATAGTATGGATTAAATAAAGCCGGTGAGTCGAGGCGTGCGGATACACTGTCCTAGAAGCAAAATTTTTTCTCCACGTGCGAGGCTCCGATAATCACTTCTAGCGATACAACGACCATTGTCCACCCCGTCAGCACGACTCCGGGATGGCGCAGAGCGAATCCGTCGACTTTCAGACATCCAACAAAAATAAAGCTCAACGTAAAAGGAAATTAGTAAAACACGAAGAATGTAAAGCTCGGTGTAAGAGTGCACTGTAAACCAAAAATATATATGCTGCATATCCCTTAACCAAACTCTTGCTCTATATTTATAGAGCCCACAGCAACCCACCCGTGGACAGGATTCAACGGCTAGTTCTCGGGTTAGTCGTTGGACCTTACCAAGGAGATCCTTGGGCAACCCACCATGTACTTCTCAAGGCAAGGCTCTTGAGTAGTCCGAGAAGGCCCTTTCTAAAGTAGGTTAAGGCAAGTAAAAAAAAAAGAGCAAATAAAAAAAGAACTGAGTCAAGATCGCACGCGCTGCCGCCCGCCCGATTCAGCTATGTCGTGCGCGCACGATCTTGAAGGAGTATATAAATATGAAGAAGTATATAAATAACTTCCACATGTGATGAGTACCTGATATAGGACTAAACATCACACATGTGGAGAGCTAAGACAATGAGTTTCCAGATAAAGTCCATTCATATTGGGTCACCCATGGGCCACCCAGAAAGCCCAAAGGCCAAATACAAGTTTAAAATCAAATAAAACTATAACACTTTTGTTATTGCGCTTATGAGCCGGTTTGACTTAAATTCTAATATAATAAATTCTACACAATTGATTTTGGTTGGCAAAAATGATTTTAGTTAAAAAATACTTTATACATAATTGATTTTCGTTAAAAACTATAGTTTGTTAGGCTGAATTTACATGGAAAATGATTTTTCTAAATAATTTTGTAAAAACTAGTTGCAAATAATAATATTTTTACTAAATTTTCTTTTAAAATTTGATATTTTAATTCAAAATATAAATTTAAAAATTTAAAAATTTTAAATCTAATTTTAAATTTTGAATTTTAAATGTTAAATTTAAATTTAAAATTTAAAATTTAAAATTTTGAATATTTTAAATTTATAAATTAAATTTTGAAATTTAAAATTAAAATTTAAAATTTTAAAAATTTGTAATTTGTAATTTGTTATTTAAAAATTAAAAGTTGTAATTTTAAATTTAAAATTTGAGATTTGAAATTTTAAAATTAAAATTTAATATCTAAATTTTAAATTTTAAATTTTAAATGGTAAAATTTTAAATTTAGATATTAAATTTTATAATTTAAAATTTAAAATTTAAAATTTAAAATTTAAAATTTAAATTTAAAACTTGAATCTAAAATAAAAATAAAAATTTAAAATTTTAATTAAAAATCAGAATTAAATTTTAAGAAATAGATTTCAACTAATTTTGATTTTGAGGTTCAAAAATTAAAAAATTAATTCTAAAATTTAGAATTAAATTTTAAAATATATTTTTGAGTCCCAAATCAAGTTTCAAAAGCTAGGACGAATACCCACACAAAATTGTAGATCCAGCCGAGCCGAGTGATGTTTTTATATGAGCTTTATTATGGTTGTTTGGGATGAGGACTGGAGACATAAATAGGTTGTGGTGAGTTAATGCACTGCCGAAAATAAAATCTAATACTAGTATATATTAGGGTATGTTCAAGATCTATAATCTTCTATAAAATTATATGATTCCTCAATATGTAATGACACGTGGCATATTTTCTTTAAAACTAATAATTAATGATTTCTCAACTATTAGGATAAAACTGATCAATTATAATTAAAATTTTAAAACTAATAACGGCAATGATTTCTCAATTTATTATAAATTTTTACGTTCTAAAACTAATAATTAATAATTCCTCAATCTATTATTATAAAATTGATCAATTATAATTAAAATTTTAAAACTAATAACGGCAATGATTTCTTAATTTATTATAAATTTTTACGTTCTAAAAATAATAATTAATAATTCCTCAATCTATTATGATAAAACTGATCAATTATAATTAAAATTTTAAAACTAATAATCAATGATTCCTCAACCGCAATGATTCCTCAATCTATTATGAATTCTTACATTCCAAAACTAATATTGAGTGATTCCTCAACCTATTATAGTAAAACTGATTAATTACAATTATACGCCATTCCTTATTGTTTGTATTGAAAATAAACCTCCCTTTCTTCTTTCTATTTTTCTAAATCAAGCCATACTAATAAAATAAATCGAACCGAACCCTTTCTTCTTTCTATTTTTTCCAACGAACTGAACCGAACCGAACCGAATACTAATAAACCAAACTGAACCGAACCGAACCCTATCTTCCTTCTTTTTTTTTTCAACGAACTAAGCCGAACCGAACCGAATATTAATAAACCAAATTGAGCTGAACCGAACCCTTTCTCCTTTCTATTTTTTCCAACGAACTGAACCAAACCAAACCAAACCGAACCTAACCCGCGTGGGAGCGTTTTCCTAACAAAAAACTGAATCGTCCTAATCGCACGCACAATGTGGGTTTTCTTATTTCCTTTCCCCTCTCACCCAATTATTAAATATTCTCTCTTCATTGGAGTGTTTTCTTACCTCCTCGCTTCTTTATTTTTGCCTATTTATTTTATCTATGTTTGGTATAGATTTTAGTATTTTGATAATCTTTCTTCATATTGTTACTTGGTTAAAGTTTATATTCATACTATTATTCTATATGTCTTTATGTCTTCATTGTTACTTGATAATGGTAATAATTTTTTGAATTATTTTGTTCTCACATAACAATGCTATTATGCTTTTGTCTTCTCTGTAGGAATACTTTGGTAATCTGACTTCATTATTACTTGATTAAGATTCATACTATTATTCTATGTAATTTGATATACATGTAATGATTTTTTGAATTATTTTTTTACTTACCTAATAATGTTTTTGTCTTCTCTGCAGGAATTCGACGGTTTTTCTTTGTAGCTATCATTAATCTGTGAGACCTCTATAACTATTTTTTATTTTCATGTTGATTAGTATTTTAAACTTTACTAATTTTCTTTAAGATTATTAAACTATTTTTATTTTAATGTTATTATCATGTGCATATTCAAAACTAACTTTTTACATTTTATTCACAAATTATTTATATTTTCACTTTAACAATAACTATCCGCTGCAAAGCGCGGGTAACTACACTAGTTATTATTAGGTGTGGTGGTCTTTTTATATTCTATTCTCATTTGTTATCGTTATAGCATTGTACTTGATAATTATATGTACCATTTATTAATTGTTGAGATTTGTCCCTAGATTTTGTTTTGCATATTGAGAATTTGGTAAATGTTCTTCAGGAATTAACTACATGAAAAGTTATTATGGATATTAGTGTTGGGGTCGAAATGGTCTGCTGACCGTTGACCGGGTACGGTCCATGATCGGCTTTTGAGTTGATCCTCTGTGTGTGATTCGCCGCGTACCAAAAGGAATCAAGCGGCCGAGGAGGGATCTGCTCGGCCAGATTCTTCTCAATCAAACTCTTAACAGAGTTCGGCCTAGATGAGCCGAACTAGGTTTGGGACACAGAAAATTAAGACGGCCGAATAGCCGATTTGAAAATTGTATTGCTTGAAAGGGTTACAAGAACCAATTACAAGTAAGATTACTCCTAGGAAAAGCTGTAAGGAAAGCAGTAAGAAAAACGGTAAACTTAGTGTTAAGGAATTTGTTTTGGCATATTTCGTGAAAGTGTTAAGTCTTGAAGATTGAAGATAAAGAAGTTTGGATCATATACCTCAATCTCAAGAAAGAAGAATTCAAAAGGATCAGGTACGTTTAACTAATTAATTTTGATGATCCGAATACTTCTTATAGTGTAGAAAATCATCCAAGTCCGGACCCCGAACATAGGGTAGTTCGTGCGCAATTCCAGTCCGGACCGTGGTATTTCAGTCCGGACCCCGAACGTGAATTCTGAAGGAATTGCATGAACAGTCCGGACCGTGGTATTTCAGTCCGGACCCCGAATGTGAATTCTGAAGGAATTGCATGAACAGTCCGGACCGTGGAATCTCAGTCCGGACCCCGAACGTATGTTTTTTCTGGAAATTGTCTGTTAAGCCACGACAGTCCGGACCGTCGTCCCTGAAAAATTCCAGATTATGTCAGTTTTTGATTCTTATCTTCTTCCAACGGTTTCTAACCTATAAATAAACCCTACGATTCATTTTTTAGGGTAAGCCGATATAATCAAATATAATCCAAAATACGGTCAAAAGAGAAAAATCCACATATAGAGAAGAAAGGAAATAACGAGATTAAATCTATGTTTCTTCATCTATATTGATTAATTTGATTCTAGGTTTTCATACTCAGATTTTGAGTAGAATCAAATTAATGAATACTTAGATGGTATTTCCGATCTATCTTTGATCTAAGTATTCGGCGGATCATCACCACCCAAAAACAACGATTTTCCTAAAATCGGCGCGTGGACTCGCGTGGCCTTGTGGATTCAAGGTGCTACCGCTCTCGTGAATTCGGAGCGTGGTACGTTCGTGGATTCGAGACGTGCTACTGGGTGAAGACCGTGGATTCGGTTGGACGTCGTGGATTCGACGTTGGACGCCGTGGATTCGGCGTTGGACGCTAATCGTGGATTCGAGGAGCGTTGCGGAGCGAGCGGAGAAGATCTACTAGGAGCGTATGGAAAAAGGTCGAGTCGTCTGTGAGTACGGTATATCACCTTCGTACGTATTATAATTCTAGTGGATTTCGCCGTGCTATCGGTCCCGTGGTTTTTTACTCCGGTTTTGGAGTTTTCCACGTAAAAATCTTGCGTGTTATATTTTCATTTCCGCATAAGGTTTTATAGCGCAACGATTTTTGAGTGTTTATTGTTTACACCTATTCACCCCCCCTCTAGGTGGTTTTTCCCCTATTTAGATCCATATCTTAACATAACCCAACAATTGGTATCAGAGCGAGAATAGGGTTGTAAACAATGGCTGAAGGTGGAAACATCAACAGACCCCCGTTCTTCGATGGAACAAACTATGCCTACTGGAAAGTACGGATGAAAGCTTTTTTAATTTCCATCGACGAACGGCTGTCGCAATCTATCGAGTTAGGATGGTCAAATCCAACTGAAGTTATTGTTGATGTTCACACCATCAAACCTAAAAATGGAAATGACAAAGACCATTTTCCAACTCAAGGATGATTTAAAGCGATTTTCTTTTGGAAGGAGCAAGTTGGATAAAATGCTTGGTCTTGGTCAAACAAACCGATTCGGCCTCGGATACACTCAAACTGGAGACAGTCCTAGTTCGAGTGGAACAGTCTTTGTGCCCCAGTCGGTATCTCCTCCTCCGACGACGGAATTTACAGTATACAACGACAACAACCCTACCTCACCCTCTTCGGGATCGTCAAGAACAAAGGTATGTTTTCGTTGTGGTTATGCAGGGCACATTAGAAGAAATTGCAAGATGGGAGCAAAACGATCAATTCAAGTACCTCTTGCAACTACTACCAATGAGTTCACTCCCCGAAAATCAAAGAAGGATCTTTCAAAAGAAAAGAACATTGGTAGTACATCAAACAATACGACGACGTCAAGAAAAAGCGTTAAATCAATCAAGACGCTTTCACCAAAGGTATTAACTTTATATTCATTGCCGACGTACTCCAAAACTCAAAAGGTTTGGGTACGCAAAGGTGAATTCTTCTTTCATACTTGAACCACGTTGGTACCAATCGGCCCTTGGAATTACTGCACATGGATTTAATGGGGCCGACTCGTCAACCATCCTTGGGAGGTAAATGGTATATTTTTCTTTTGGTTGATGATTTCTCTAGGTATTCATGGGTAACTTTTTTAAAAGAGAAAGCAGATACTTTCGACTCTTTTCATGAGATTTGTCATCGTATTATGATTGAAAGAAATGAAAAGATCGTTCGTATTCGAAGTGATAGAGGTGGAGAATTCATTAATTCTAAATTCATAGATTTTTACACTTCCAATGGCATAAAACATGAATTCTCAGCACCCTATACATCTCAGTAGAATGGTGTAGTTGAGCGCAAAAACAGGGTTGTCCAAGAGATGGCGCGTGTGATGCTTCATAGCCGGAAGTTACCGTTATATTTTTGGGCTGAAGCTGTGAACACCGCCGTCTATGTAAGTAATCGAGTGTATTTGCGCATGGGAACTTTAAATACACCATATGAGCTGTGGTTTTGTAGAAAACCTAATATCAAATATTTTCGTATATTTGGGAGTCGTTGTTACATTTTACGTGACCGCGAAAATCTTGGAAAATTTGACTCTCGAAGTGACGAAGGGATTTTCATGGGTTATTCTACAAATAGTAGAGCATATCGGGTATTTAACTTGGAATCTAAAACGATGATAGAATCTATAAATGTTAAAGTAAATGAAGCTTTCCATTTTGCATCTGATAAATCTACCCTTGATATGTCTCTAGATGATGATACTCCTGTAAATGCATCTTCCCGTAATAACTCTTTCAATAAAGTTGATGCATCTAATGGTTCTTCAAGTTTATCTAATATGCAGGAATTATCACATGTACCTCCGACTACTCCGTTACCGCAAACGTTACGCATCTCCAAGGATCATCCGGAATCTAATATTATTGGAGACCCACAAGGAGTCAAAACTCGGAGACAGTTGGTTTGTGGAGTCGCATGCTACGTCTCCATGATAGAACCAAAGAACATCGATGAAGCTCTTCAAAATGACTACTTGATTGAAGCAATGCAGGAAGAGCTCCATCAGTTCGAACGAAACAAAGTCTGGGAATTAACGAAGCCTCCGAAGCAACACAACGTGATTGGTACTAAATGGATTTTCAAGAATAAGAAAAACGAGGATGGTACCATCATCAGGAACAAAGCACGCCTAGTTGCTCAGGGCTACCCTCAAATTGAAGGTATAGACTTTGATGAAACTTTCGCCCCGGCAGCTAGACTCGAGTCAATTCGTATTTTATTCGCTATTGCTTGTCATTTTAAAATCAAACTATTTCAAATGGACGTTAAGAGCGCGTTTTTAAATGAGTTTTTAAACGAGGAAGTTTATGTGGCTCAACCGAAAGGTTTTGTAGACTGTAAACAACCTAACCATGTTTTTCGTTTGAAAAAGGCTCTTTACGGTCTAAAACAAGCACCGCGAGTGTGACACCCCCGGAATTTGAATTAGTCCTCTATATAAATGATATAATAGGACTAAATCTCTAACCCGGCTATAGCATTTTGGATGGTAGCAAGATCCAAGAGGAACATGAGAGTTAAGCGTGCTAGAGCTAGAGTAGTTCTAGGATGGGTGACCCCCTGGGAAGTGGGGCGTCACAGTTGGTATCAGAGACATTCACCAGCCGAAAATGTGAGATGAGTCTCGGCTGAGCCAGGGTTATATAGCGGGTAGAGCGAGGCTCCCCGGCTAATGACCGTTGTGAGTGGAGTGCAGCTCCTCACAAGGTCGGCTAAGGCTAGCGAGACGAGTCTCACATCGCCTGGTGCTTGTGAGTGTGCTTGAGCCTGACGTGGACGTCAGGGCTTAAAGGGGGGAAGAATGTGACACCCCCGGAATTTGAATTAGTCCTCTATATAAATGATATAATAGGACTAAATCTCTAACCCGGCTATAGCATTTTGGATGGTAGCAAGATCCAAGAGGAACATGAGAGTTAAGCGTGCTAGAGCTAGAGTAGTTCTAGGATGGGTGACCCCCTGGGAAGTGGGGCGTCACAGCGAGCGTGGTACGAAAGGTTGACAAAGCACCTATTAGAAAAGGGCTATACTCGAGGGGGAGCTGACCGGACTCTCTTTGTGAAGCATTATCAGGATAATTTCATTGTGGCACAAATCTATGTCGATGACATTATATTTGGTGCAACTAGAGACAATGATGCTTCTAAATTCGCTGAAACCATGGAAAGCGAATTTGAGATATCAATGATGGGCGAACTGACATACTTTCTTGGATTGCAAGTGAAACAAAACGATGATGGCATCCATTTGTGTCAATCCAAGTATGCAAGGGAGTTGGTGAAGAAATTCGATTTAGAAAACTCTAAAGATTTTCCGACTCCTATGGGAACTAGCAATAAGGGATTAGGAAGTGAATCTCTTAGTGAGAGTGTAGACGAGAAGCTTTATCGCAGCATGATAGGAAGTCTACTCTATCTCACGGCTAGTCGCCCGGATATATCCTTTAGTGTTGGAATTTGCGCGAGATATCAATCAGCACCAAAGGAGGGTCACCTGAAAGCGGTGAAGAGGATCATCCGGTACATCAAAGGAACTTTGAATTTCGGAATTTGGTATCCTATGGGAACAACGCTTGATATTATAGGATATTCAGATGCCGATTGGGTAGGATCTGTGGATGATCGAAAAAGTACGAGTGGTGCATGTTTTTATCTTGCCCATTGCCTTGTTGCATGGCATAGTAAAAAGCAAAACTGCATTGCACTCTCGACTGCCGAAGCGGAATAAAATTCAGCAGGTAGTTGTTCAACCCAACTCATTTGGATGAAAAGTGTGTTGAGCGACTTCCGAATTTCAGCAACTTCGGTAACGATTCTTTGTGACAACACAAGTGCTATAAACATTTCTAAAAACCCTGTGTTGCACTCAAGAACAAAACACATTGAACTTAGATATCATTTTCTAAGAGAGCTAGTTGAATCAAATATTCTTCAACTTTCATACATTTCAACTGAAGATTAATTAGCTGACATCTTAACAAAACCTTTGGATCAAAAACGATTTATTCATTTGCGTAAGGCAATTGGAATGCTTTCCTTGAAATAATTCCTTTTTGAAATCATTGCTTAGGTTAGGTTATTTTTTTGTGTTTTTGTTCATTATCTATGCTTAGTCATAGAACATTAATTGAGCATTAGTATTATTGACTTTAATTGCATCCTTTCATTTATTTAGAAATTTATTATGCTTTGGATATCATAATAATTCATTTGATGCAATGATCATTTATGTCAATTAAATCATCTTTGTTTTGATCAAAGTCAATTTCTCTCTCAAATGATCTCTTGGTTTAGTTTTTATCTTATTTGACAATTGAGTCGAGTATGAAATTGAGATCAATTTTTGGTTGAATACTTTATATTTTAAATAATTGATAGCCATTTGAGGGGGAGTAAATGAAAATTGTTATGCTCAAAAGATGTGGAAAGAGTTACATCCCAATGAGGAGTGTGAAAACTACCACCACATGGAGGAAAGAGCTACCACCTCGGTCGTCCGAGTACTGTGTGCAGCTACCACATGTATACCAAGCATAGTTTTTCAAGTTGATTAGATAAAATACTTTTTTGGAATACTTGACTCTGTCAAATTCCAAGGTTGGTATAAGGTGGGGATTTTATTGAAAGATGCTCAAAGAGCCACTCCTTACAATAATTTGACTAGATATATTATCTAACTTATCTGGGATTTCAAACATCTATTGATCTTGGGATTTCATTTTCTTTACCAAATTGATGATTTGATAAAGGCATTACTCATAAGATCATGTTAGATGTAATTGAACTTGTTCAACTTTAAGGGATTTAATTTTTATAAATTTCTGTTTCATTATTTGGATATTAATGATAGATTTAGCATAATCTATTTCTCTTGACATGAAACGATGATTTTCATTTAAAGTTGACATGCATAAGTGCTTACAATCTTTTTCTGGATTTTCTAGAATTTTTCGGAATTTTTCTGAAGAAAAAGTTTGAAGCCGATCCGGACTGGACAATCCGATCCGGATCCCGAACGAAGGAATTTCCTGCGGGTAGCCGATCCGGACTGGATTCACGATCCGATCCGGACCGCGGCTAGGGTTTTATATAGAATAAAAGGGTTTTGATTTCTTTTTACTACAATCTTTTGTTCCAAAGTCTCCAGAGCTTCTCTCTCTAGAAATCAACTGATTTGGAGCCTTTTCAACTCAAGTTCTTCGATTCCAAGTAAGTTTTCTTGATCAAAAACTCGGTTTTTCACAGTTTTTCACTATTTTGCTCAAAACGTGTAGGAAATCTTGTAACTTTTTCGTTTGAGATTGGTTTTTGGTCAAATTTCTTTTGAAATAAGAACTCTGGGTATATTAGTTTTGATTATATGCTAGGTATTTTCTTGATTAACGGATTTTTAGGCTTCGATTTCTAAAAATTCAGTTTTAGGGCATATAATAGGAATTTTTGAAAATCTTGAGATTAATCTATTTTTAAAATTCTTTTTGCAAAACTTATTTGATTCCTAGTCTCTCTATACGATGATGATTGTTTAGGTACATATTTTCAAATTTTTGAAAATAAATAATTTTTCGTGTTCTTGAGTTGTTGCTCACAGGACTCTCTTTCACAAGCACTAGCAGAGATGGTGATCACCTGGATAATCTTTCTTCTTACTGCAATGGTTCACACGAGAGCAACAAACAAATTGAAAAGAGCAAAGAAAACTCAGCGGAAAGGTGAGTTTGTTTTTGTTAACGACTCAGAGACTGAATCTGAAAAAGACGAGGTGAACTGGGACGAATTGATGGACGATGAAACAATGCCTATTGAGTCGACGCGAAAGACCCCTGATTCACTAAAAGGAAAGACTGCTGTGGATAAAGGTAAAGCACCAATGACATCATCTATCTCATTGAAAAGAAAAAGACTTGCTCGACGTTTTGGACGAGCACGAGGGGTTGAAATTAATGAACCAATAGCTCCGGATTCTCCACCCCGTGATGAACAAGTGTTCGTTAATGCAGATCGCCTAAGGGCGTTTGAGAATCGTGAATGCATTGGCGAGAGGCATGTTAATATTGGGGCTCTACGAGACCACTCCCCGGAGTTTGGGATTTTGATTGAACAAGCAAACCTTCTTCAAGTATGCCGATTCCCAGAAATGCTTGGATATTGTCTGCATCGCGTAAGGACCTTCTACACAAATGCACGGCACCTTCGAGAAAATGAAAACGGTCCGATGGAGTTCTACACGAATGTCCACGGCACGAGATTTAAAATCACACCACAATTGATTGGCGAGGTCTTAGGAATGCAAGCTAGCAAGACAGGAATTAACTACTTGAAAGGAAAAAGTTTGACGAATACGTTGTGGCAAACGGTTATAAGGGGAATATGTTTGGAGGGAACTCAATCAACGGAGAAATCTGTCAAATTCAAAGAACTTCGTGTTGAGTACCGGTTCCTAAACTTCATCACATGTTACAATATCCTTCCAAACATGCAGACGAAAGTCTTGAGATGGGATCGAATGCTGTTTTTGTATCTCTTAGGACATCCGTCAGAGGCAATGGGATTAAATATCAACATTCCATACATTATTTGGAATAGAATGACAAGATATGTTGAGCATCCTCATCCCACGGAAAGAATCCCATTTCCATTGATTATAATGAGGATTTTAAAGAAATTTCAGATTGATATTAGTTCAACAACTTATCAACACAGTTTGGGCATGATCGATGAATCCACCATTGTTAAGTCCCTTCATAAGCTGCCCCATGTCACTCCAACTCCTCCATGCGGAACGAAACCCAGCGTCGGCACTTCCGCATCACCGTCACGGCCAGCACCCGCACTAGAGGATGAAGCATCAGTCATATCCATTTATAAGGAACAACAACGCCCATCCTTTGAGCAAGAACAGATTACGAAGGAACAGAAGAGAATTTCTGATGAGCTTGAACTCATTACAGCAGCTCAAATCACTTTGACGAAGAAGGTCACGTCAATGAAAAAGTTAATGAAGAAAATATTCTCGAAGATGGGCTGTACGAGCTCTGAGGACTCTGAGTCCGATGATTGATTCTTACTAATCTTTTTTTGTTTTTGCAGGTTTCTCATTTTTTTTTAGTTTAGTTCTCAAAGTTTTTGAACTTTTAACCTCTCCTTATTATTTTTGAAATTTTGGCTACTTTAGTGACAAAAAGGGGGAGAGATATAAGAACAATTGGAACAATGGTTATGAGAACTATGAACTTTGAACTATGAAAGGTAAGTATCAAAGCAACTTTTGGTTTTGTATTGTGATAGCATGCATGCTTCGACTAACTATTTGACTAACTATTTGGGCATGTATTATTACTAACAAGTTGTTTGATTACTAACAAGTTCTGTGACATTTGGATTTTATTGCTTAGAAGATATGTCTATTTCTGATTATGAAATCTTAATACATATCTGAGGTCATAAATGTCATAGTGAGTATAAACTCTATCTCTGTTTGGTTTTGAATGATAAATATTCTTGAGGTATCTAACGATCTCCCTTGTCAAGAATGATTTCTTTTTGCAGAGAGTACAGATATCTAAGTCTAGAGTCTGTTTTAGGAGTTTATCTCATGTACTTATTTACTGGTTCTCAAATGTAAATTTTTGTTGTATGGTGATAGCAACAAAAATATCTTTTTGAATTTTCTTGAGTGGATTCTCTGTTTTGTCACGAAACCGTCAAAGGGGGAGATTGTTAAGGAATTTGTTTTGGTGTATTTCGTGAAAGTGTTAAGTCTTGAAAATTGAAGATAAAGAAGTTTGGATCATATACCTCAATCTCAAGAAAGAAGAATTCAAAAGGATCAGGTACGTTTAACTAATTAATTTTGATGATCCGAATACTTCTTATAGTGTAGAAACACTTGGATGATTTTTTAATTGAATAAAAATAAAAAACTGGACATATTACATGTTCAGGATCCGGATCGGGCACTACAGTCCGGACCCCGAACATAGGGTAGTTCGTGCGCAATTCCAGTCCGGACCGTGGTATTTCAGTCCGGACCCCGAACGTGAATTCTGAAGGAATTGCATGAACAGTCCGGACCGTGGAATCTCAGTCCGGACCCTGAACGTATGTTTTTTCTAGAAATTCTCTGTTAAGCCACGACAGTCCGGACCGCCAATTCCAGTCCGGACCGTCATCCCTGAAAAATTTCAGATTAGGTCAGTTTTTGATTCTTATCTTCTTCCAACGGTTTCTAACCTATAAATAAACCCTACGATTCATTTTTTAGGGTAAGCCGATATAATCAAATATAATCCAAAATACGGTCAAAAGAGAAAAATCCACATATAGAGAAGAAAGGAAATAACGAGATTAAATCTATGTTTCTTCATCTATGTTGATTAATTTGATTCTAGGTTTTCATACTCAGATTTTGAGTAGAATTAAATTAATGAATACTTAGATGGTATTTCCGATCTATCTTTGATCTAAGTATTCGGCGGATCATCACCACCCAAAAACAACGATTTTCCCAAAATCGGCGCGTGGACTCGCGTGGCCTTGTGGATTCAAGGTGCTACCGCTCTCGTGAATTCGGAGCGAGGTACGTTCGTGGATTCGAGACGTGCTACTGGGTGAAGACCGTGGATTCGGTTGGACGTCGTGGATTCGACGTTGGACGCCGTGGATTCGGCGTTGGACGCTAATCGTGGATTCGAGGAGCGTTGCGGAGCGAGCGGAGAAGATCTACTAGGAGCGTATGGAAAAAGGTCGAGTCGTCTGTGAGTACGGTATATCACCTTTGTACGTGTTATAATTCTAGTGGATTTCGCCGTGTTATCGGTCCTGTGGTTTTTTACTCAGGTTTTGGAGTTTTCCACGTAAAAATCTTGCGGGTTATATTTTCATTTCCGCATTGGGTTTTATAGCGCAATGATTTTTGAGTGTTTATTGTTTACACCTATTCACCCCCCCTCTAGGTGGTTTTTCCCCTATTTAGATCCATATCTTAACATAACCCAACACTTAGTCTAAGAAAGATGTAAATGCAAGTATTGAATAGCAGGGGTGGCCACTGGATTGCAAGGTTGCAGGACCCATTTTTCTTCGATAGTTCTATTATTTATACTCGTTCGAACCAGGTGTATAATTGCCGTTTTGGGTAATCGGCGTAACTTAAGGGGAATTATTGCGTATTCCTCAACTACTTCCTTTTGAGTTGATTCTCCTCGGTTGGATAGTAGCTATTTTTCGTCCACGTTCATCCCCTAGATTGGTGCGCCGAGGCATGATCCTCGGCGCTTTCCGATGCAGGACGCAGCTTGCTATTTCTACGTTACCTACGTGATTTGCGTCCGAAATCATGTACCTTCTTTCTTCAGCATCTTTTCTTTTGTGGCTCGAGCAGCCGACTCTCGATCTTGGATTCGCCTCTTGTTATCATTCGGCCGAGACAACATGATGGTTTACATTCAGCCGGGATCTGTCTCGGTTGAGACGCGAGCATCTCTCTTTGGCCTTTTCTTCCATCGGCTGTATTCTTGGCCGATGATTTGCGCCACGTGTCGCTTTCTGACTTGATTGCAGCGTATTCCACGTGGCGACAATTTTGGCATCAACAATTAGATTTAAGCTTTATTTTTTAAAAACATATGCCATTTATTGTACAGTATATTGACATGTCTAGAATAATAATTACAATATGCTAATATTTGTACTGAAATATAATTTGAAATATTTATAAAAATTCAAGTAGCACGCAATATTAAAATTAACAATTATAAATGTAAATCATTTCTTCTCTTAATCTTTCTCTTCATTTGTTGGTGTTGGGCCGAAAAGTTCTGCTGACCGTCGGCCCTTGGGTTGACCCTCTAAGTATGATGCGCCGCGTGCCAAAGGGATCAAGCGATCGGGCCAAGGAGAAATCTGCTCGGCCGGATTCTTCTCAATCAACTTTTAAGAAAGTTCGGCCTAGATTAGCCGAACTAGGGTTGAGAGGTAAACAAAGTTCGACCTAGAGGAGCCAAACTGGGAGTCAGAGATAGGGATTTGACACGGCTAAGAAGCCGATTAAGAAATTGTATTGCTTGGAAAGGGGTTATAAGGGTAACTGAGAACCGATTACACATAAGCCTACTCCTAGGAAGTGCGGTAAATGCTGGTAGGAAAGGTTATCTAGGAAAGTAGTAAATGTAGATATGAGAGGTATGAAAAAACAGGGGTGGTCACTAGCTTACGAGGTTGTAGGGCCTCTTTTTCTTTGATGGTTTGGTTATTTATACATTTACAAACCATATGTATAACCGACGATTTTAGTAATCGGTGTGATCTAAGGGGAGTCACCGTAAATTTCTCAACTATTTCCTTTTGAGTCGGTTCTCCTCAATAGGATAATAGTCGTTTTCCGTCCAGGTTCATCCCCTAATCGACGCGCCGAAATGTGATCTTCGGCGCTTTCCAATGCTGGGCGCCGCTTGCCGTTCCGAAGTCAGTTACGAGATTCGCGCCCAAATCTCGTACTCTTTCTTTCCACAGTCTTTCCTTCTGCAGCTCGAGCAGCCGAGGGTTGACCCTGACTTCATCTTTTTCGTCGTTCAACTAAGGCGATATTGTTAAGGAATTTTTTTTGGCGTATTTCGTGAAAGTGTTAAGTCTTGAAGATTGAAGATTAAGAAGTTTGGATCATATACCTCAATCTCAAGAAAGAAGAATTCAAAAGGATCAGGTATGTTTAACTAATTAATTTTGATGATCTGAATACTTTTTATAGTGTAGAAACACTTGGATAAATTTTTGATTGTATAAAAATCAAAAACTGGACATGGGACATGTTCAGGATCCGGATCAGGCACTACAGTCCGGACCCCGAACGTTGTTTGTTCATGCGCAAATCCAGTTAGGATCGAAGCCAATTCTGATCCGGACCCCGAACATGGGTTTTGCTGAAAAGTATGAACAGTCCGGATCGTGTACTTCAGTCCGGACCCCGAACGTATGCTTTTCTGGAAATTGTCTGTTTAGCCACGACAGTCCGGACCGCCGATTCCAGTCCGGACCGTCGTCCTGAAAAATTACAGATTAGGTCAGTTTTTGATTCTTATCCTCTTCCAACGGTTTCTAACCTATAAATAAACCCTACGATTCATTTTTTAGGGTAATCCGATATAATCAAATATAATCCAAAATACGGTCAAAAGGAGAAAAATTCACATATAGAGAAGAAAGGAAATAACGAGATTAAATCTATGTTTCTTCATCTATATTGATTAATTTGATTCTAGGTTTTCATACTCAGATTTTGAGTAGAATCAAATTAATGAATTCTTAGATGGTATTTCTGATCTATCTTTGATCTAAGTATTCGGCGGATCATCACTACCCAAAAACAACGATTTTTCCAAAATCAGCGCGTGGACTCGCGCGGCCTTGTGGATTCAAGGTGCTACCGCTCTCGTGGATTCGGAGCGAGGTACGTTCGTGGATTCGAGATGTGCTACTGGGTGAAGACCGTGGATTCGGTTGGACGTCGTGGATTCGACGTTGGACGCCGTGGATTCGGCGTTGGACGCTAATCGTGGATTCGAGGAGCGTTGCGGAGCGAGCGGAGAAGATCTACTAGGAGCGTATGGAAAAAGGTCGAGTCGTCTGTGAGTACGGTATATCACCTTTGTACGTGTTATAATTCTAGTGGATTTTGCCGTGTTATCGGTCCCGTGGTTTTTTACTCCGGTTTTGGAGTTTTCCACGTAAAAATCTTGCGTGTTATATTTTCATTTCCGCATTGGGTTTTATTGCGCAACGATTTTTGAGTGTTTATTGTTTACACCTATTCACCCCCCCTCTAGGTGGTTTTTCCCCTATTTAGATCCATATTTTAACATAACCCAACAATTGGTATCAGAGCGGGAATAGGATTGTAAACAATGGCTGAAGGTGGAAACATCAACAGACCCCCGTTCTTCGATGGAACAAACTATGCCTACTGGAAAGTACGGATGAAAGCATTTCTTATTTCCATCGACGAACGGGTGTGGCAATCAATTGAGTTAGGATGGTTTAATCCAACTGAAATTATTGTTGATGTTCACACCATCAAACCTAGGTCGAAATGGACCAAGGAAGAGATAGACTTATCTTCTTACAATGGCAAAGGAATTAACGCTTTATTTAATGCCTTGTCACAAACAGAATTCTCTCGCGTCTCGGCATGTGAGACTGCGAAAGAAATCTGGGATGTTCTTCAAGTTACACATGAGGGAACTAACCTTGTGAAGATTCAAAAGCTGCAAATTCTTACGAGCAGATTTGACTCTATTTTCATGGCAGAAAATGAATCTTTTACAGATTACTATACACGATTGCAAGACATCGTGAACACATGTGCTAACTTGGGAGAGAAAATTCCAGAATTTAAAATTGTAAGAAAGATTTTAAGAACTCTTCCTGAAAGATTTCGTTCCAAGGTTACGGCCATTGAAACTATTAAACACCCGGACGAAATCCGTGTAGAAGAATTAGTTGGTTCATTACAAACATATGAAATGACATTTCCTACTAACTATTCTTCTGGAAAAGCATCTACTTCTAAGTCTTCAGGTTTTGCGTTGAAAACAACAAAAGAAGAAGACGCGAATTCATCCTCCTCAGACGATGACGAGAACCTATCTATGGAGGACTTTGAGAAGCAGCTTGCTCTCTTGACAAGAAAATTTCGCCGAAACTTTCGAAGGGGTAATTCAAGTAAAACTCCATCCTTCGGAAAGTGGAAGAAAGGCAAAGGTTTTTCAAGCCAAAAGTCAAGAAAGCAAGAAAGTTTTTCAAAGGATAAGAAAAGCTCAGAGGGACAAGTCCAATGCTTCAAGTGCCGAGGGTACGGCCATATCTCAACGGAGTGTCCAAATAAGAATCCGTCAAAGGAGAAAGCGATGCAAGCCGTCACTTGGGATGACACCTCAACGTCAAATGAGTCATCTTCAAGTGATGAAGAGAATAACGCAACGGCGTTCCACGCGTCCACATCTTCACCCTTCATGTGCTTAATGGCAAGTACATCCGATTCATTGTCCAACTCCTCCCAGGTTGAAAAAACTGCAACGGATGATGAATCGAGTAATTCTGAAGGTGAAGATTTTGCTCTAGCCTACCATAAACTTTTGAAGGATTCAAAGAAACTGGCTAAGCAAAACAAGGGGTTGAGAGGGAGATTGCAGGATCTCGAAGAAGAAGTAAAAAGGGCAACCTCTCTCTCGACCGGTCTTGAAGTGGAAAGGGATAACCTGATAAAAGCAAATACTTCACTTCAAGAGAAAAATGAGCATTTCGAGAAGGAACATGTAAAAATGATTGATAAAGCTGGTTACCTCTTGAAGCTCTATACCGAGGCCCGACAGGAAAAAATGGAAATGATGAAGACCATTTTCCAACTCAAAGATGATCTAAAGCGATTTTCTTCTGGAAGGAGTAAGTTGGATAAGATGCTTGGTCTTGGTCAAACAAACCAATTCGGCCTCGGATACACTCAAACTGGAGACAGTCCAAGTTCGAGTGGAACAGTTTTTGTGCCCCAGTCGGTAACTCCTCCTCCGACGACGGAAATCACTGTATGTCACGCCCCGGGGTCGAAACTGCTACCCGGGCTCACTAACAGATCCGCCATCTGTACGGAAACTGCCGTACAAACGAAGCGTCTAACCTGCAAAAAGAATCAACTACAGAAATACAGATATCAGAGCTGAAAGTAAACTACTAAGAACTGAAAACCAAACACTGTACAACTGAAAATAATACAATATCCAATTCCCAAATACGATCGTATACAAAGTCCTCTGATACAAAACTCAAAAGGGAGATATCTCCAATAAAATACATCGATGTACAAGCTCTCAATACAAAAAAATCCTCACTACATCAGTCTCTCAAACTGTAAAATAAAGTACAACTCTATACCTCACAACAAAGGTCTCTCAACAGAGGAAAAAGAAGTAAACTAATCAACTGAAACTCTCCTCTGAAGGGGTACCGCTACACTCCAACGACGGGTAGGGAACTAGCTCGCGACTCCCTCGCCTCGGTCAGAAGGATCAGCAACAGGAGCACAGGAACAGGAGAAGAAGTCCCTGGGGAAAAGACACCACGACGGGCGTGAGAACTACTTCCCACAGTAGTTCTCAGTGGGTGCCGCCAACAAGCCCAACGGTCTGCCCACTAAGTCTACTAGAGGCATAAAGTAACAAAGTAATACGGAAAGAAAAGAGCTGGAAAAGGATAAGTCTACCGCTACTATGCCTCTATCTAGATGCTCAAGAGGTGGAACAGATGATAAAATGCTGCATCTACTAACAAATCAGTCATGTCACCCAAACTAAACTGACTGCCTCCTCAGGTCCAGTCAAGCCTGCGCCTACCTACTGCCGCACATCCCAAAGGAACGGACTTACGTAGGGCGTCCCACACGGACTAACCCACCCCTCGCGCAAAACTGCCTCAACAGGCCCACCATCGCATACACTGCGGGAAACTGCCTCAACAGGCCAACCATCGCATCCACTGCGGTATCTCAGGGGGCGCGACCCCAACTGAGGAAAACGGCGCGGCATAGAGTATCAAAAATTGGCATAAGCAGGCTATAGTCAAAATCCACGCTCACTCCCAGAACGGTAGGACTCAAGATCCCCAAAATATCTCGCACAATAGTCGGAACACTCTCGACGACTCAGCTGATCAGCGCACACGAAACACGAGACACTAGCCTCTCCAACAGCTCGCAGCAAAAAGCACACTGGCTGGAGGTACTCCACAGCCAGGAACGACCCACAACTAAGGCTAACAATACTGGTCGGACCACACTCAACGACCTTGGCCCACCGTCAACCCCAACGGTTCCCAACAACACTGACCGGAGGATACTCGACGGCCCGGGACTACCGTCTGCTCAACGGCTCCCTCCCACGACAGCACAACAGGGATACAAGACCTCCCGGGACTACCGTTTACCCAAAAGGCTCCCGGCACAGATAAGCAACCCACTAACAACTACCAGACTCCACTCTGCTCCCAAGCACGAGTGCAAAGGCATCCCACACTAAAAGAAAGTCCCGACCTCTCGGCCCACTACCCGGGCGAGGATAACACTATGTCCAAGAATAGAAAAACAGTGTGGGTGTCTAAACATAAATAACCCTAGCCCAAGTGAGGGTTTTCTATTGGTCTGGTTACACATGCAACATATGACGGGGGTGCTAGGTCAAGTTCCAAGATAACTATATTAACAGATGATAAAAGGAATAACAATTCCTACTATCTAGCATGCTACACAAGGAAATAACCTATCATGCATAGTCCTACAACAGTAGAATTATTGTACAGTCCATAAAACTTGGAGATAAGGCCACCCACCTCGGTTCGCCACCAATTGCTCGTAGACACTTGCAATTGGTCTCCATGCGAAACGGTGCCCGCTGCCGAAGTCCGCACGCAAAACGGAGCACGCCGTCGGGGTCTGCACGCAAAACGGTGCACAGTGCCAGAGTCCGCATGCAAAACGAAGTCCACACGCAAAACGGTGCACGCCGACGGGGTCCGCACGCAAAACGGTGCAGCAAAACCCGGTCCCTAACACAGATAAGAGCGAGGGGTTAAACCAAGGTCAACAACACGCCCCAAACTGTGCAAAAATACAGTAAAAACAAAGCGCGGGACTTACCCGACCGCGCCGCCGCCGCCAAAACGCCCCCATCGGAAGCCTTGCGCGCTCCACGAGGCCCACGACGCCACGCCGCAACACCTCCCACCCTCCTCCCTCACTCTCCCTCACTCTCGGTTGGAGAAGAAAGGAAAAAGGAGAAAAAAATGGAGGTGCGGGGGAGAAAGAAGAAGAAGAAAAAGAGGGAGAGAGGAAAAGTGGTCCACGGCTCTCGGTCCCCGGTGCACCCGCCGGTCCACGGCACTCATGCGGGTGCACCCGGTCCAGGCGGGCAAAAGGCGGGCCACGTGGCCGCGCCTCTGCGCGCCACGCGGCCGCGCAGCCCGGGCGCCGCATGCGCGGCGTGACACCGCGCCCCCCCCCCCCCCGCCAGGCGCGGGACACGCGCCCGTGACACTGGCGCGCGCCCCCGCGCCCGCGCGGGCGCCAACGGGGGCCCGCCACGTGGCGGCCCCCGCGTGGCCCGTGCCGAAGGCGCGCCTCCCCGCGCGCCTAACGCGCCTGCCACGCGTGCCTCGAGCCCCGTGCCGCCACCTCGGGATCCGCGCCGCGCCAACGCCTCGGTTTGCGTGCCGCGTCGCCTCGAAAAACGCACATGCCTACCGGACTCCAAAACCAACAAATAAATAGTCCATTCCTAGCGATTTTGCGCGCTGAATCCAAAAACGATGTCCATTTTTCCAAATTCTCATCCGAAAATTGCGGAGTGCCCCCGGATAGCCCACTTGATCTGATTTTCCGTGCCGGGTCCAATTCTGAAGTCCGATTTGCCAAATTCCAACACTAAATATTCCCGAAGGCGACCGGAGAAATAATCTTTAATCCAAACTTCGCCCGGAGTCCAAATTTGACCTCTACATTGCGCGAAACCACCCGTAAACACTCGACGGGTCCTCCAATTACCCACGCGATCCCTTTTAAGCCCAAAGTCCAACACTTGAGTCCAAATTGCGCGCAAACACCACCGACACACCACGCAGGCCTCCAGTGATGCAACTAAATTCCAAATTGCATCACAAATCCATTTCTCGGGCCCGACACGCGCACAAACACTCCCAACGACCACTAAAAGCTGCCCAACAACCAGCAAACCCTTCGCGGGGGATTCCGGGACCTCACTTCCTCCCCCACTAAAAGAAAGTTTCGTCCTCGAAACTAGATCAAGTCCATCAGGAGTCACAAATACCACGGGTAGGTATCCATCAATACGCCTCCAGCTCCCAAAACACCACTCACTCCCCGTGATTACTCCGCAACAAACAACATCAACAAGTACGGTATGGCCCGATGTGCAATTCTCTCATCTCTCGAGCCAGAAATTGCAACGGGCGCCCCTCGTACTCCAACACTCACAGATCTCAAAGGGGCAAGTAAATCACGGGCGAGGATAAACA
Source organism: Tillandsia leiboldiana (assembly GCA_029204045.2). Taxonomy (NCBI): domain Eukaryota; kingdom Viridiplantae; phylum Streptophyta; class Magnoliopsida; order Poales; family Bromeliaceae; genus Tillandsia; species Tillandsia leiboldiana. Next base: position 30,193,014 of record CM055065.1, read on the forward strand.
CATCACTCCTGAGCTGAGACGTGAAATACCAAAGGGGCTCCAATAAAAGGCTGGGGGAAACTAAAATAACCACATCATGGTGCCAATCACAACAAGACGACCTGAAGTACCCACACGTTCATCCAATAAGGAAAGGAATCCAATAAGCTGGGGTCTTCACTCGGTTACTTCCCGATCCAAAACCACCCGAGTGGACTACACAACTGCAGGCTACCCTCAAAAGGGATCCTCAAGAGACACAAACTCGTGCCACAGTTGGTCGCTCAACATGCTATCATAATCCCAACGGATCCACGGGTCGAAATCGATCCCTCAACTAAAAAAAGAACACCCGGACGGGGACCAAACCGTCGGTGGATGGGACTGAAAGCTGGCTCGCAAGGCGATCATAAAGCTGATGCCCAAACTCGCGGTCAAAAGTCCAAACCATCAACGACAATCCACGTAAATCCCACTCAAGATGCTGAAAGCTGTAGTCTCCACTGGTGCCACAGGGCAGAAACTGTAAACTGAAGCTGAATCTTAATCTATCATAGTAGAGAACAGAAATACTGAGAAATCAGGACTGATAGCCAAGCAGGCATGGCCTACGCCCAAATATATCAGTCAAAGCTGGAAATAATAGGCATACTGAAAGGCTCAATAGTAGGATCCAAGCTGCCTACAAAACAGCGGTTCGTCCTGCCACAGTACTCATAGGGTTGGACTGATGAAGCGCGGACCAAAGATCAACCCACGGTAACTCCACAGCCACAAAGGGAGGCATCACCAAAACACGCAAAACCGTCTCCCAACACTGGAAATACTAGCATTGGCGCTGGTATCAGTCTCATTATCCATTGGCCATGCTCACCCGGCACTGCCAAGTCCAAGAAGCTTCTCACCTCAAGAATAATGCTGGTCTCAGCCAAAATCGAATAACATCCATATGGTCGGGTTCCACCGCCGCTCCAACGGCTAGAAAAAAAAAAGTGACCCAAGAAGGCATGCACTTGGAGCTAAAACTTGTGTGCTCTATGCCAACCAATCCCCAAGCGCTGGGTCAAAACACCGAACTGCCACAGTTTCCAACAAGTCTGCCGATACAACTCACGGCCTCAACTGCATTGGACATAATCCACAGGCCTCCTCCACACGCACAACACCAACAGAAACCTGTATCTCTAGTGCACGTGGTAACAAATCTACCTCCAGTCCAGACAGGAAAACCAAAAAAAACACTCAACTCAAACTGCTGTAAGGAAATCATGCCCGCGATAACCTGGTCCACTGCCGTAGCGCCCTCCAACCGGGCGGTACAGACTCACCCGCCCGATGTAGATGGTCGTCGCTCAGTCTGCCCCAACGTCGTGGCCCTATCTGCCTGTGGTCACACTGCGGTGCAGAATGCGGCCCACCACAAAGGACACAGTCATCCCGCTGCTGCCGCTGATACCTCGGCTGTGGAGAACCTCCTGGTCTCTGTCTCCTCTGAGACTCACGACCCTCAGACTGGGATCGTGGCGGCCCCGGGGGTCTCGATCTACTAGACTGTCCAAACTCAGGCGGCACTGGATGCCTCTCCCCGGAGCTGGTCCCTGGCGCTCCGTCTATCTCTGACATGATCACTGATCCTCGGTCAACCCGCTAAGCATGCTCAATCGCTGCATCTAACGTCGGCACCCGCCGAGAATACACCAAGTGATAGATATCCTGGCGCAGTCCTCTCCCAACTAGCTCAACCTTCTGGGCCTCATCCCGGGCGAAATGGGGTACACCGCTCAACAATCGCAAAACTCGCGAACATATTCCAGAAGAGGTCGACTCCCCTGCTGCAGGAGTCTAAGATCCCCTTCCAGTTTCTGCATACACTGTCAGAAAAGAAGGCCCTGAGCCGCAAAGCACGAAACTGGTTCCGAGTCAACAACTGCGCTCCAGGTGGTCCAACAGGACGAACTCGACGCCACCAAATCTCGGCGTCCTGTCAGACTATCTCAATCTCACTAAAGTAACCACCTGGTAACTCGGCCAGGGCATGTGCCCACCTGGTAACTCGGCCAGGGGTATGTACCCATCTGGTAGCTCGGCCAGTGGAAAGTGTCCTCCTGGTAACTCGGCCAGGGCATGTGCCCACCTGGTAACTCGGCCAGGGGCAAAGTGTCCATATGGTAGCAGGGCATGTGCCCACCTGGTAACTCGGCCAGGGGCAATGTATCCATCTGGTAGCTCGGCCAGTGGAAAGTATCCTCCTGGTAACTCGGCCAGGGCATGTGCCCACCTGGTAACTCGGCCAGGGGCAATGTGTCCATCTGATAGCTCGGCCAGTGGAAAGTATCCTCCTAGTAACTCGGCTAGGGCATGTGCCCACCTGGTAACTCGGCCAGGGGCAATGTGTCCATCTGGTAGCTCGGCCAGTGGAAAGTATCCTCCTGGTAACTCGGCCAGGGCATGTGCCCACCTGGTAACTCGGCCAGGGGCAATGTGTCCATCTGGTAGCTCGGCCAGTGGAAAGTATCCTCCTGGTAACTCGGCCAGGGCATGTGCCCACCTGGTAACTCGGCCAGGGGCAATGTGTCCATCTGGTAGCTCGGCCAGTGGAAAGTATCCTCCTGGTAACTCGGCCAGGGCATGTGCCCACCTGGTAACTCGGCCAGGGGCAATGTGTCCATCTAGTAGCTCGGCCAGTGGAAAGTATCCTCCTGGTAACTCGGCCAGGGCATGTGCCCACCTGGTAACTCGGCCAGGGGCAATGTGCCCATCTGGTAGCTCGGCCAGTGGAAAGTATCCTCCTGGTAACTCGGCCAGGGCATGTGCCCACCTGGTAACTCGGCCAGGGGCAATGTATCCATCTGGTAGCTCGGCCAGTGGAAAGTATCCACACAGCTGGGACCGCCGTCACTCCAAACGGCTCCCACAACAACACCCCACTCATAGGCGAGAAGAACCGACTGACGCGGCAAAGATCCGAAAATCCTGATAGACCGGTGCCTAGAACCCCAATCAAACAAGAACAGACTCTAGGCTCAGCCTATCGAAGTTCTTGATCCTTTACCGTTCAGGGATTTGGCCCTTCTCGGTTAAAGTGGGAAACTATCTCAACACACAAACTCCTGGGTCTCGCTCCGCTCTGATAGCTTTGCCTCCCGCTGCTCGGGTACTCATCAGATGCGGGGTGTGTGTCCTCTTCACAACACGACGTCTCAGGGGTATCACAATCCACTGCATAATAACAAACATCAGGACACAACAACCATACGACCCAATCCAGCGAAAGTCTAAGACATGCCATCCATTCCATAGCATTATGTTGTCTGCAGCCAACATGATCGCTTAGGAGAATAAACATGCCAATCACTCATCCCGTCTCTTGGGAGAGGTAAAAACTCAATCAGGACTCTCGCTAAAAGTCACAACTCTCACGTAGTCATCCTAATATCCAACCACAAGCCTAGGGTTTCTAAGTCCACCACGACCTACAACCTAGGCTCTGATACCACTCTAATCTGTCACGCCAGGGGGTCGAAACTGCGTCCCGGGCTCACTAACAGATACGCCATCTGTACGGAAACTGCCGTACAGACGAAGCGTCTAACCTGCAAAAAGAATCAACTACAGAAATACAGATATCAGAGCTGAAAGTAAACTACTAAGAGCTGAAAACCAAACACTGTACAACTGAAAATAATACAATATCCATCTCCCAAATACGATCGTATACAAAGTCCTCTGATACAAAACTCAAAAGGGAGATATCTCCAATAAAATACATCGATGTACAAGCACTCAATACAAAAAAATCCTCACTACATCAGTCTCTCAAACTGTAAAATAAAGTACAACTCTATACCTCACAACAAAGGTCTCTCCACAGAGGAAAAAGAAGTAAACTAATCAACTGAAACTCTCCTCTGAAGGGGTACCGCTACACTCCAACGACGGGTAGGGAACTAGCTCGCGACTCCCTCGCCTCGGTCAGAAGGATCAGCAACAGGAGCACAGGAACAGGAGAAGAAGTCCCTGGGGAAAAGACACCACGACGGGCGTGAGAACTACTTCCCACAGTAGTTCTCAATGGGTGCCGCCAACAAGCCCAACGGTCTGCCCACTAAGTCTACTAGAGGCATAAAGTAACAAAGTAATACGGAAAGAAAAGAGCTGGAAAAGGATAAGTATACCGCTACTATGCCTCTATCTAGATGCTCAAGAGGTGGAACAGATGATAAAATGCTGCATCTACTAACAAATCAGTCATGTCACCCAAACTAAACTGACTGCCTCCTCGGGTCCAGTCAAGCCTGCGCCTACCTACTGCCGCACATCCCAAAGGAACGGACTTACGTAGGGCGTCCCACACGGACTAACCCACCCCTCACGCAAAACTGCCTCAACAGGCCCACCATCGCATACACTGCGGGAAACTGCCTCAACAGGCCAACCATCGCATCCACTGCGGTATCTCAGGGGGCGCGACCCCAACTGAGGAAAACGGCGCGGCATAGAGTATCAAAAATTGGCATAAGCAGGCTATAGTCAAAATCCACGCTCACTCCCAGAACGGTAGGACTCAAGATCCCCAAAATATCTCGCACAACAGTCGGAGCACTCTCGACGACTCAGCTGATCAGCGCACACGAAACACGAGACACTAGCCTCTCCAACAGCTCGCAGCAAGAAGCACACTGGCTGGAGGTACTCCACAGCCAGGAACGACCCACAACTCAGGCTAACAATACTGGTCGGACCACACTCAACGACCTGGGCCCACCGTCAACCCCAACGGTTCCCAACAACACTGACCGGAGGATACTCGACGGCCCGGGACTACCGTCTGCTCAACGGCTCCCTCCCACGACAGCACAACAGGGATACAAGACCTCCCGGGACTACCGTTTACCCAAACGGCTCCCGGCACAGATAAGCAACCCACTAACAACTACCAGACTCCACTCTGCTCCCAAGCACGAGTGCAAAGGCATCCCACACTAAAAGAAAGTCCCGACCTCTCGGCCCACTACCCGGGCGAGGATAACACTATGTCCAAGAATAGAAAAACAGTGTGGGTGTCTAAACATAAATAACCCTAGCCCAAGTGAGGGTTTTCTACTGGTCTGGTTACACATGCAACATATGACAGGGGTGTGAGGTCCTGGAATCCCCCGCGTAGGGTTGCTGGTTGTTGGGCAGCTTTCGGTCGCCGTTGGGGGTGTTGGTGCGCGTGTTGGGGGCCCAGAAATGGATTTGTGATGCAATTTGGGATTTGCTTGCATCACTGGAGGCCTGCGTGGGTTGCGCGCAATTTGGACACAAGTGGTGGACTTCGGGCTTAAATTGAGACCCCGTGGGAAGTTGGAGGACCCGTCGGGTGTTTAGAAGTGTTTTCGCGCGATTCAGATGTCAAAATTAGACTCCGGGTGAAGTCCGGATAAAAGTTTACCTCTCCGGTCGCCTTCGGGAATTTTTAGAGTTGGAATTGGGCAAATCGGACTTTAAAAATGGACCCGGCGCGAAAATCGGATCGAGTGGGCATTCGGCAAATTTTTGGGTGAGAATTTGGAGAAGCGGACATCATTTCTGGACTCAGCGCGCGAAATCGCTAAGGATGGACTATTTATTTGTTGGTTTTGGAGTCCGGTAGGTGTGCGCGCTTTTCGAGGCAAAGCGGCACGCGGTTCGAGACGCGCGTGGCGCGGATCCCGAGGAGGCTGCGGCGCGTCAGGCGAGGCGCGGCTGACGCGACAGGGCGCGCCTCTGCGCGCGTCGGGGCAGGCGCACCATGCGCGGGCCACGTGGGGGCCGCCACGTGGCGGACCCCAGTTGGCGCCCGCGCGGGCGCTGGGGCGCCCGCCCGTGTCACGGGCGCGTGTCCCGCGCCTGTGGGCGGCCCGGTGTCACGCGCCCGTGTGGCGCGTGAGCTGCGCGGCCGCGTGGCGCGCAGGGACGCGGCCGCGTGGCCGCCCTTCCTCTTGCGTGGGCCGGGTGCACCCGGGTGGGTGTGGTGCACCGGGTGGGTGTGGTGCACCGGCCGGTGCACGGTGCACCGTGCACCGTGGACCGCCCCCTCCCATTTTCCTCTTTTTCTTCTTCTTCTTCCTCCCCGCAAGCCACTTCTTCTCCTTCTTCGGTTCCTTCTTCACCCGAGAGCGAGAGAGAGTGAGGAGGGAGGTTGTGGGATGTGCGGCGGCGCGCCGTGGGCCTCGTGGAGCGCGCGAGTTTTTTCGTGGGGAGCGTTTCGGCGACGGCGGCGCAGTCGGGTAGGTCCCGTGTGTTGGTTTTACTGTATTTTTGTACAGTTTTCGGGGCGACCTTTTGGACTGTAATTAACCCTCTTGCTCTTTTCTGTGTTGGGCACTGTGCACCGTTTTGCGTGCGGACTCCGGCACCGTGCACCGTTTTGCGTGCGGACTCCGTTTTGCATGCAGATCCTGGCACCGTGCACCGTTTTGCGTGCGGACTCCGGCACCGTGCACCGTTCTGCGTGCAGACTCCGTTTTGCGTGCGGATCCTGGCACCGTGCACCGTTTTGCGTGCGGACTCCGGCAGCGCACATCGTTTTGCGTGCGGATCGCGTGGAGGCCAATTGCAAGTGTCTACGAGCAATTGGTGGCAAATCGAGGTGGGTGGCCTTATCTCCAAGTTTTATGGAATGTACATTAATTCTATTGATGTAGGACTATGCATGATAGTTTATTTCCTTGTGTAGCATGCTAGATTGTTGGAATGGCTATCCCTTTATTATCTGTTAAAGTAATTATCTTGGAACTTGACCTAGCACCCCCGTCATATGTTGTATGTGTAACCAGACTAGTAGAAAACCCTCACTTGGGCTAGGGTTATTTATGCTTAGACATCCACACTGTTCCTTCATCCCTGGACATAGTGTTTTCTCGCCCGGGTAGTGGGCCGAGAGGTCGGGACTTGCTTTTAGTGTGGGATGCTTTTACACTCTTGCCTGGGAGCAGAGTGGAGTCTGGTAGTTGTACTGGGTTGCTTATCTGTGCCCGGGAGCCGTTTGGGTAAACGGTAGTCCCGGGAGGTCTTGTTTCCCTGTTGTGCCGTCGTGGAGGGAGCCGTTGCGCAGACGGCAGTCCCGGGCCGTCGAGTATCTTCCGGTCCGTCTTGTTGGGAACCGTTGGGGTTGACGGTGGTCCCAGGTCGTTGAGTGTTGTCCGACCTGTTTTGTTACCCTGAGTTGTGGGTCGTCCCTGGCTGTGGAGTATCTCCAGCCAGTGAGCCTTGTGCTGCGAGCCGTTGGTGTGGCTAGTGTCTCGTGTTTCGAGTTAGCCGAGCAGCCGAGTCGTCGAGAGTGCTCCGACTGTTGTGCGAGGTATTTGGGGATCTTGAGCCCTACCGTTCTGAGAGTGAGCGTGGATTTTGACTAGCCTGCATATGCCAATGTTTGATACTCTATGCCGCGCCGTTCTACTCAGTTGGAGTCGCGTCCTGAGATGCCGCTGTGGATACGATGGTTGGCCTGTTGAGGCAGTTTTCCGCAGTTGAGGCAACGATGGGCCTGTTGAGGCAGTTTTGCGCGAGGGATGAGTTAGTAGGACAGGACGCCCCACGTAAATCCCGTCCTCATGGGGATGTGTGGTAGTGGGCAGGAGCGTTCCTAGTCGACGGGCGCAGGCTTGACTGGACCTTTGAGGTAGTCAGTTCGTTTGGGTCGATTGAGCACCTTGGGTGCGAGTGGTCTCATTTACTTTCATCTGCTCCACTTTTTGGAGTATCTAGATAGAGGCATGGTAGCTGTAGAGTAGCTCCAGCTTTTCTTGTTTCAGTTTGCATTGCGTTGTTATCTTTGGCCTCTAGTAGACTTGGTGGGCAGACCGTTGGGCTTGTTGACGGCACCCACTGAGAACTACTGTGGGAAGTAGTTCTCACACCCGTCGTGGTGTCTTTTTCCCCTGGAACTTCTCCTCCTGTTCCTGTTGCTCCAGTTGCTGATCCTTCTGACTGAGGCGAGGGAGTCGCGAGCTAGTTCCCTACCCGTCATTGGAGTGTAGCGGTACCCCTTCAGAGGAGAGCTTCAGTAGATTAGTTTACTTTTTTTTACAGTTTGAGAGACTGTTGTAGTGAGGATATTCTTGTATCGAGAGTCTGTACACTGATGTATTCATTGGAGATACCTCCCTTTTGAGTTTTTGTATCAGAAGACTTTGTGTATGATAGTATTTGGGGAGATGGATATTGTATTATTTTCAGTTGTACAGTGTTTGGACTTCAGTTTTAGTCGTTTACTTTCAGCTCTGATATCTGTATCTCTGTAGTTGATTCTTTCTGCAGGTTAGACGCTTCGTCTGTACGGCAGTTTCCGTACAGATGGCGGATCTGTTAGTGAGCCCGGGTCGCAGTTTCGACCCCGGGGCGTGACAGGGGGTGCTAGGTCAAGTTCCAAGATAACTATATTAACAGATGATAAAAGAAATAACAATTCCTACTATCTAGCATGCTACACAAGGAAATAACTTATCATGCATAGTCTTACAACAGTAGAATTACTGTACAGTCCATAAAACTTGGAGATAAGGCCACCCACATCGGTTCGCCACCAATTGCTCGTAGACACTTGCAATTGGTCTCCACGCGAAACGGTGCCCGCTGTCGAAGTCCGCACGCAAAACGGAGCACGCCGTCGGGGTCCGCACGCAAAACGGTGCACAGTGCCGGAGTCCGCACACAAAACGAAGTCCACACGCAAAACGGTGCACGGTGCCGGAATCCACACGCAAAACGGCGACCGCACGCAAAATGGTGCACGGTGCCGGAATCCGCACGCAAAACGACGACCGCACGCAAAACGGTGCACGCCGACGGGGTCCGCACGCAAAACGGTGCAGCAAAACCCGGTCCCTAACACAGATAAGAGCGAGGGGTTAAACCAAGGTCAACAACACGCCCCAAACTGTGCAAAAATACAGTAAAAACAAAGCGCGGGACTTACCCGACCGCGCCGCCGCCGCCAAAACGCCCCCATCGGAAGCCTTGCGCGCTCCATGAGGCCCACGACGCCACGCCGCAACACCTCCCAACCTCCTCCCTCACTCTCCCTCACTCTCGGTTGGAGAAGAAAGGAAAAAGGAGAAAAAAATGGAGGTGCAGGGGAGAAAGAAGAAGAAGAAAAGGAGGGAGAGAGAAAAAGTGGTCCACGGCTCTCGGTCCCCGGTGCACCCGCCGGTCCACGGCACTCATGCGGGTGCACCCGGTCCAGGCGGGCAAAAGGCGGGCCACGTGGCCGCGCCTCTGCGCGCCACGCGGCCGCGCAGCCCGGGCGCCGCATGCGCGGCGTGACACCGCGCCCCCCCCCCCCCCCCCCCCCCAGGCGCGGGACACGCGCCCGTGACACGGGCGCGCGCCCTCGCGCCCGCGTGGGCGCCAACGGGGCCCCGCCACGTGGCGGCCCCCGCGTGGCCCGTGCCGAAGGCGCGCCTCCCCGCGCGCCTAACGCGCCTGGCGCGCGTGCCTCGAGCCCCGTGCCGCCACCTCGGGATCCACGCCGCGCCAACGCCTCGGTTTGCATGCCGCGTCGCCTCGAAAAACGTGCACGCCTACCGGACTCCAAAACCAACAAATAAATAGTCCATTCCTAGCGATTTCGCGCGCTGAATCCAAAAACGATGTCCATTTTTCCAAATTCTCATCCGAAAATTGCGGAGTGCCCCCGGATAGCCCACTTGATCCGATTTTCCACGCTGGGTCCAATTCTGAAGTCCGATTTGCCAAATTCCAACACTAAATATTCCCGAAGGCGACCGGAGAAATAATCTTTAATCCAAACTTCGCCCGGAGTCCAAATTTGACCTCTACATCGCGCGAAACCACCCGTAAACACTCGACGGGTCCTCCAATTACCCACGCGATCCCTTTTAAGCCCAAAGTCCAACACTTGAGTCCAAATTGCGTGCAAACACCACCGACACACCACGCAGGCCTCCAGTGATGCAACTAAATTCCAAATTGCATCACAAATCCATTTCTCAGACCCGACACGCGCACAAACACTCCCAACGGCCACTAAAAGCTGCCCAACAACCAGCAAACCCTTCGCGGGGGATTCTGGGACCTCACACTATATACAACGACAACCACCTTACCTCTCCCTCTTTGGGATCGTCAAGAACAAATGTATGTTTTCGTTGTGGTTTTGCAGGGCACATTAGAAGAAATTGCAAGATGGGAGCAAAACGATCAATTCAAGCGCCTCTTGCAACTACTACCAATGAGTTCACTCCCCGGAAATCAAAGAAGGATCTTTCAAAAGGAAAGAACATTGGTAGTACATCAAACAAGACGACGACGTCAAGGAAAAGCGATGAATCAATCAAGACGCTTTCGCCTAGGAGAATAACTTCACAATCATTACCGACGTACTCCAAAACTCAAAAGGTTTGGGTACGCAAAGGTGAAATCTTCCCTTGTCTTGTTGTTCATACTTCTTTACACGCTTATGACAACTCGTCTTGGTATCTGGATAGCGGATGTTCCCGTCACATGACCGGTGCCAAAAACTGCTTTCAAAATTTAGAGAAAATCTCCGGAGGACATGTTGTTTTCGGAGATGGTCGTTCTTCCAAAATTGTTGGAAAGGGAACAATCGCTATTCCAGAAGGCCCGGTTTTGAACAATGTCTTATTTGTTGAAGGCCTAAAGACTAACGTCATTAGTATAAGTCAACTTTGTGACAATGGTTTCTCAGTTAATTTTTCTTCAGTAGAATGTATTGTAACTGATAAGGACCATGTATTCTTTTTGAAAGGGGTTAGTGTTGGGTTATGTTAAGATATGGATCTAAATAGGGGAAAAACCACCTAGAGGGGGGGTGAATAGGTGTAAACAATAAACACTCAAAAATCGTTGCGCTATAAAACCCAATGCGGAAATGAAAATATAACACGCAAGATTTTTACGTGGAAAACTCCAAAACCGGAGTAAAAAACCACAGGACCGATAACACGGCGAAATCCACTAGAATTATAACACGTACAAAGGTGATATACCGTACTCACAGACGACTCGACCTTTTTCCATACGCTCCTAGTAGATCTTCTCCGCAAGCTCCGCAACGCTCCGCAACGCTCCTCGAATCCACGATTAGCGTCCAACGCCGAATCCACGGCGTCCAACGTCGAATCCACGACGTCCAACCGAATCCACGGTCTTCTCTATATATGGATTTTTCTCTTTTTGACCGTATTTTGGATTATATTTGATTATATCGGCTTACCCTCAAAAAATGAATCGTAGGGTTTATTTATAGGTTAGAAACTGTTGGAAGAAGATAAGAATAAAAAACTGACCTAATCTGGAATTTTTCAGGGACGACGGTCCGGACTGGAATTGGCGGTCCGGACTGTCGTGGCTTAACAGACAATTTCCAGAAAATCATACATTCGGGGTCCGGACTGAGATTCCACGGTCCGGACTGTTCATGCAATTCCTACAGAATTCACGTTCGGGGTCCGGACTGAAATACAACGGTCCGGACTGTTCATGCAATTCTTACAGAATTCATGTTCGGGGTCCGGACTGAAATACCACGATCCGGACTGGAATTGCGCACGAACTACCCTATGTTCGGGGTCCGGACTGTAGTGCCCGATCCGGATTCTGAACATGTAATATGTCCAGTTTTTGATTTTTATTCAATTAAAATATCATCCAAGTGTTTCTACACTATAAGAAGTATTCGGATCAGCAAAATTAATTAGTTAAACGTACCTGATCCTTTTGAATTCTTCTTTCTTGAGATTGAGATATATGATCCAAACTTCTTTATCTTCAATCTTCAAGACTTAACACTTTCACGAAATACGCCAAAACAAATTCCTTAACAATCTCCCCCTTTGTCGGTTTCGTGACAAAACAGAGAATCCACTCACGAAAATTCAAAAAGATATTTTTGTTGCTATGACCATACAACAAAAATTTACATTTGAGAACCAGTAAATAAGTACATGAGATAAACTCCTAAAACAGACTCTAGACTTAGACATCTGTACTCTCTGCAAAAAGAAATCATTCTTGACAGAAGAGATCGTTAGATACCTCAAGAATATTTAGCATTCAAAACCAAACAGAGATATAGTTTATACTCACTATGAGATTTATGAACTCAGATATGTATTAAGATTTCAGAATCAGAAATAGACATATCTTCTAAGCAATAAAATCCAAATGTCACAGAACTTGTTAGTAATCAAACAACTTGTTAGTAATAATACATGCCCAAATAGTTAGTCAAATAGTTAGTCGAAGCATGCATGCAATCACAATACAAAACCAAAAGTTGCTTTGATACTTACCTTTCATAGTTCAAAGTTCATAGTTCTCTCAAACCATTGTTCCAATTGTTCTTATATCTCTCCCCCTTTTTGTCACTAAAGTAGCCAAAATTACAAAAATTAAGAAGAAGAGGTTAAAAGTTCAAATTTAAAGGTAAGAACTAAAACTTAAAAACCTGCAAAAGAAACATGATTAGAAGGATAACGATTACTCAGATTCATCCGAACTAATGCATCCGAGTTTTTGGAAAATTTTCTTTATTCGCTTGTTCATGGATGACTGCTTCTTTTTGACCTCTTTTATTTCTTCCTTCATTTCGATAAATTCATTTGACATCCGTTCCTGTTCTGAGGAAAGTCGTTGTTGCTCTTTCTAAATAGAGGTAACAGAAGCATCATCCTCTGTAGTTGAAGCTGCTGGAGGTGGAGCTGAAGCTATTGCTTGTGGTGCTGAAGCTGTGGCTGCTGGCTGTGCTCTTCGTCGGCGAGGAGGTGATGGAGTCTCATCTTGTTTAGTAGAGAGAGACTTCACAATAGTCGTCTCATTGATCGTTCCTAGACTGTGCATGAAGGAGCTCGTACTTGTGTCGACCTTAAACTTTCGAAAAATACGCATAATGATCATAGGATAGGGCAGTCTCTCTGTAGGGTGAGCATGTTCCACATACCGTGCCATCCTCGACCAGATGATATAAGGAATGCTTAAATTCGCTCCCATTGTCACGCCCCGGGGTCGAAACTGCGACCCGGGCTCGCCAACAGATCCGCCATCTGTACGGAAACTGCCGTACAGACGAAGCGTCTAACCTGCAGAAAGAATCAACTACAGTATACAGATATCAGAGCGGAAAGTAAACTACTAAAAACTGAAAACCAAACACTGTACAACTGAAAATAATACAATATCCATCTCCCAAATACGATCGTATACAAAGTCCTCTGATACAAAACTCAAAAGGGAGGTATCTCCAATAAAATACATCGGTGTACAAGCTCTCAATACAAATATCCTCACTACATCAGTCTCTCAAACTGTAAAATAAAGTACAACTCTATACCTCACAACAAAGGTCACTCAACAGAGGAAAAAGAGGTAAACTAATCTACTGAAGCTCTCCTCTGAAGGGGTACCGCTACACTCCAACGACGGGTAGGGAACTAGCTCGCGACTCCCTCGCCTCGGTCAGAAGGATCAGCAACTGGAGCAACAGGAACAGGAGAAGAAGTTCCTGGGGGAAAAGACACCACGACGGGTGTGAGAACTACTTCCCACAGTAGTTCTCAGTGGGTGCCGTCAACAAGCCCAACGGTCTGCCCACTAAGTCTACTAGAGGTAAAAGATAACAGTGCAATGAAATCTGAACAAGAAAAGCTGGAGCTACTCTACAGCTACCATACCTCTATCTAGATACTCAAAAAGTGGAACAGATGAAAGTAAAAGAGACCACTCGCACCCAAGGTGCTCAATAGACCCAATCGAACTGACTGCCTCATAGGGTCCAGTCAAGCCTGCGCCTGTCGACTAGGAACGCGCCTGCCCACTACCACACATCCCCATGAGGACGGGATTTACGTGGGGCGTCCTGCCCGACTAACTCACCCCTCGCGCAAAACTGCCTCAACAGGCCCATCGTATCCACAGCGGCATCTCAGGGACGCGACTCCAACTGAGAAAAACGGCGCGGCATAGAGTATCACTAATTGGCATAAGCAGGCTATAGTCAAAAACCACGCTCACTCCCAGAACGGTAGGACTCAAGATCCCCAAATATCTCGCACAACAGTCGGAGCACTCTCGACGACTCAGCTGATCGGCTAACACGAAACACGAGACACTAGCCTCTCCAACAGCTCGCAGCACAAGGCACACTGGCTGGAGGTACTCCACAGCCAGGAACGACCCACAACTCAAGCTAACAATACTGGTCGGACAACACTCAACGACCTGGGATCACCGTTAAGCCCAACGGTTCCCAACAACACTGGCCGGAAGATACTCGACGGCCCGGGGCTACCGCCTGCTCAACGGCTCCCTCCCACGACAGCGCAACAGGGATACTAGACCTCCCGGGACTACCGTTTACCCAAACGGCTCCCGGCACAGATAAGCAACCCGCTACAACTACCAGACTCCACTCTGCTCCCAAGCAAGAGTGCAAAAGCATCCCACACTAAAAGCAAGTCCCGACCTCTCGGCCCACTACCCGGGCGAGGATAACACTATGTCCAGGAATGAAAGAACAGTGTGGATGTCTAAGCATAAAATAACCCTAGCCCAAGTGAGGGTTTTCTACTGGTCTGGTTACACATGCAACATATGACGGGGGTGCTAGGTCAAGTTCCAAGATAACTACATTAACAGATAATAAAGGGATAACCATTCCAACAATCTAGCATGCTACACAAGGAAATAAACTATCATGCATAGTCCTACATCAATAGAATTAATGTACAGTCCATAAAACTTGGAGATAAGGCCACCCACCTCAATAAGCCACCAATTGCTCGTAGACACTTGCAATTGGCCTCCACGCGATTCGCACGCAAAACGATGTCCGCTGCCGGAGTTCGCACGCAAAACGGAGCATGGTGCCGGAATCCGCACGCCAAACGGAGTCCGCACGAAAAACGGTGCACGGTGCCAGAATCCGCACGCAAAACGGAGTCCGCACACAAAACGGTGCACGGTGCCAGGATCCGCACGCAAAACGGAGTCCGCACGCAAAACGGTGCACGGTGCCAGGATCCGCACGCAAAATGGAGTCCGCAGGCAAAACGGTGCACGGTGCCGGAGTCCGCACGCAAAACGGTGCACGGTGCCAGGATCCGCACGCAAAACGGAGTCCGCACGCAAAACGGTGCATGGTGCCGAAGTCCGCACGCAAAACGGTGCACGGTGCCAGAATTCGCAGGCAAAACTGAGTCCGCACGCAAAACGGTGCACGGTGCCGGAGTTCGCACGCAAAACGGTGCACGGTGCCCAACACAGAAAAGAGAAAGAGGGTCAATTACAGTCTAAAAGAACGCTCCAAAAACTATACAAAAATACAGAAAAACCAACACACGGGACCTACCCGTTTGCGTCGCCGTCGCCGAAACGCTCCGCCGGGCGACCTCGCAGGCAAAACGAGGTCCACGACGCGCCGCCGCACCTCACGCAACCTCCTCCCTTACTCCCTCTCGCTCTCGGGTGCAGAAGAAAGAAAGAAAAGGGAGAAAATGGCGGTGCGGGGAGGAAGAAGAAGAAGAAAAGAAGGAGAGAAAGAGGAGGTGGTCCACGGTCCCGGTCCACGGGCCTGGTCCACGGCGCCAACCAATCCGGAAGCCCCAACGCCGGTTCACAGGGCTGGGCGCGTGCGCCGGGTCCACCACGCGCCCAGCGCGCCACGTGGCGCGCGGTAACGCGCCCGCCACACGGGCGCGTTACCCCGCGCCCGCGCCAGGCGCGGGACACGCGCCCGTTACACGGGCGCGCGTGCCCCCGCGCCCGCGCGGGCGCCAACGGGGGCCCGCCACGTGAAGGCCCCCGCGCGTCCCGCGCAGAAGGCGCCTGCGCCCCATCCCGTCCGCACGCCGCCTCGAACCGCGCGCCTTGACCCGCGCGCCGCGTTCGCCTCGGGATCCGTGCCACGCGCCACGCCTCAAGATTCGTGCCGCATCGCCCCGAAAAACGCGCACGTCATCTGGGCTCCAAATCAAACAAGTAAATAGTCCATTCTTAGCGATTTCGCGCGCTGAATCCAAAAACGATGTCCATTTCTCCAAATTCTCATCCGAAAATTTGCCGAATGACCACTCGATCCGATTTTCGTGCCGGGTCCAAATCTGAAGTCCGATTTGCTAAATTTCAACTCTAAAAATTCCCGAAGGCGACCGGAGAGGTAATCTTTTATCCAAACTTCGCCCGGAGTCCAATTTTGACATCCGAATCACGCGAAACCACCTCTAAACACCCGACGGGTCATCCAAATTCCCATGGGGTCTCCTTTTAAGCCCGAAGTCCAACACTTGTGTCCAAATTGCGCGCAAACACCACCGACACATCACGCAGGCCTCCAGTGATGCAACTAAATCCCAAATTGCATCACAAATCCATTTCTTGGGCCCGACACGCGCACAAACACCCCCAACGGCCACTAAAAGCTGCCCAACAACCAGCAACTCCTACGCGGGGGATTCCGGGACCTCACACCCATAGCCACTGCTGGGTTTCCAAGAAGATAAAGAAATAACATCCTATCCCATAGAAGAACTTTTGTTTGCATGTTAGGAAGAATATTGTAGCAAACAATAAAGTTCAAGCAGCGGTACTCCGGGCGAAGTTCTTTTGAAAACACTGAATTTCCCGTCGACAGAGTATTGGGAATACAAATTCCATCCACGACCACTCTCTAGGAGGCGGTGGAGAAGATTTGACTTTTCAGGTAATGTCTTCCTTCAGCCCTGGCCTTCATTCCTAACACCTCTCCAATCAGTTGAGGTGTGACTTTAATCTTAATATTTCTAACCATTGTTAGAAATTCTCGATGTCCGTCATCCTGATCAAGTAAGCTTGAAGCATTCTGATAAAACATTCTCACCGAATGAAGACAATACCCAGTGGACTCAGGGAAATGGCAAATGGGGGCAAGACCCGCATGGTCAAACAAAGTCCCAAAGAGTGCAGACCGCTCCTTCAGAGCCTTGACATTTACATGTCTTTCGCCAATGCACTCTCTTTTCTCAAATTCTTTGATTCTATCAGAACTGATAAAGTCTTGTGGAGGAGGCTGGCTAGCTAGTGGCTCCTCAATTGATATACCTCGAGCACTCCCTCTCTTTCTGGCAACACTTTTCCTTTTTGTCTTAATCGGACTTGTTTCCATAGGCGCTTTCCCTTTTTCAGCGGCGGTAGGCGGAGTCTTTGCCTTTGAAGTTTCTGCAGGGGCTTTCCTCTTCGAAGCAGTGGGAACAGTTGCTTCAACCAGAAGCTCATCCCAGTCTATAGATTCAATTTCTGATTCTGTCTCGGAATCATCTTTAGTTTTCTTGCATTTCCTAGCTCTCTTAGGCTTGTCAGTTGATTTTGCATGGACCATAGCAACTAGTAGAACTATTATCAGTGAGAACACCATTGTCGCTATTTAACTTTAAGAACCTGCGAGCAAGACTCACGAACAATCATTATCGTGTAGAGAGACTAGGAATCAAAATAGTTTTGCAAAATTAATTTTAAAAATAGGTCAATCCCATGATTTTCAAAAATTCCTATTATATGCCCTAAAACCGAATTTTTAGAAATCGAAGCCTAAACATCCGTTAATCAAGAGAGTACCTAGCATATAATCAAAACTAATCTACCCAGAGTTCTTATTTCAAAAGAAATTTGACCAAAAACCAATCTCAAACGAAAAAGTTACAAGATTTCCATCACGTTTTGAGCAAAATAGTGAAAAACTGTGAAAAATCGAGTTTTTGATCAAGAAAACTTACTTGGAATCGAAGAACCTGAGTTGAAAAGGCTCCAAATCTGTTGATTTCTAGAGAGAGAAGCTCTGGAGACTTTGGAACAAAAGATTGTAGTAAAAAGAAATCAAAACCCTTTTGTTCTATATAAAACCCTAGCCGCGGTCCGGATCGGATCGTGAATCCAGTCCGGATCGGCTACCCGCAGGAAATTCCTGCGTTCGGGATCCGGATCGGATTGTCCAGTCCGGATCGGCTCCAAACTTTTTCTTCAGAAAAATTCCGAAAAATTCTAGAAAATCCAGAAAAAGATTGTAAGCACTTATGCATGTCAACTTTAAATGAAAATCATCGTTTCATGTCAAGAGAAATAGATTATGCTAAATCTATCATTAATATCCAAATAATGAAACAGAAATTTATAAAAATTAAATCCCTTAAAGTTGAACAAGTTCAATTACATCTAACACGATCTTATGAGTAATGCCTTTATCAAATCATCAATTTGGTAAAGAAAATGAAATACCAAGATCAATAGATGTTTGAAATCCTAGATAACTTAGATAATATATCTAGTCAAATTATTGTAAGGAGTGGCTCTTTGAGCATCTTTCAATAAAATCCCCACCTTATACCAACCTTGGAATTTGACAGAGTCAAGTATTCCAAAAGGCATTTTATCTAATCAACTTGAAAAACCATGCTTCGTATACATGTGGTAGTGCACACAGTACTCGGACGACCGAGGTGGTAGCTCTTTCCTCCATGTGGTGGTAGTTTTCACACTCCTCATTGGGATGTAACTCTTTCCACATCTTTTGAGCATAACAATTTTCATTTACTCCCCCTCAAATGGCTATCAATTATTTAAAATATAAAGTATTCAACCAAAAATTGATCTCAATTTCATACTCGACTCAATTGTCAAATAAGATAAAAACTAAACCAAGAGATCATTTGAGAGAGAAATTGACTTTGATCAAAACAAAGATGATTTAATTGACATAAATGATCATTGCATCAAATGAATTATTATGATATCCAAAGCATAATAAATTTCTAAATAAATGAAAGGATGCAATTAAAGTCAATAATACTAATGCTCAATTAATGTTCTATGACTAAGCATAGATAATGAACAAAAACACAAAAACAAAACCTAACCTAAGCAATGATTTCAAAAAGGGATTATTTCAAGGAAAGCATCCCAATTGCCTTACGCAAATGAATAAATCATTTTTGATCCAAATGTTTTGTTAAGATGTCAGCTAATTGATCTTCAGTTGAAATGTATGAAAGTTGGAGAATATTTGATTCAACTAGCTCTCTTAGAAAATGATATCTAAGTTCAATGTGTATTGTTCTTGAGTGCAACACAGGGTTTTTAGAAATGTTTATAGCACTTGTGTTGTCACAAAGAATCGTTACCGAAGTTGCTGAAATCCGGAAGTCGCTCAACACACTTTTCATCCAAATGAGTTGGGTTGAACAACTACCTGCTGAAATATATTCCGCTTCGGCAGTCGAGAGTGCAATGCAGTTTTGCTTTTTACTATGCCATGCAACAAGGCAATGGCCAAGATAAAAACATGCACCACTCGTACTTTTCCGATCATCCACAGATCCTGCCCAATCGGCATCTGAATATCCTATAATGTCAAGCGTTGTTCCCATAGGATACCAAATTCCGAAATTCAAAGTTCCTTTGATGTACCGGATGATCCTTTTCACCGCTTTCAGGTGAACGTCCTTTGGTGCTGATTGATATCTCGCGCAAATCCTAACACTAAAGGATATATCCGGGCGACTAGCCGTGAGATAGAGTAGACTTCCTATCATGCTGCGATAAAGCTTCTCGTCTACACTCTCACTAAGAGATTCACTTCCTAATCCCTTATTGCTAGTTCCCATAGGAGTCGAAAAATCTTTAGAGTTTTCTAAATCGAATTTCTTCACCAACTCCCTTGCATACTGAGATTGACACAAATGGATGCCATCATCATTTTGTTTCACTTGCAATCCAAGAAAGTATGTCAGTTCGCCCATCATTGACATCTCAAATTCGCTTTCCATGGTTTCAGCGAATTTAGAAGCATCATTGTCTCTAGTTGCACCAAATACAATGTCATCGACATAGATTTGTGCCATAATGAAATTATCCTGATAATGCTTCACAAAAAGAGTCCGGTCAGCTCCCCCTCGAGTATAGCCCTTTTCTAATAGGTGCTTTGTCAACCTTTCGTACCACGCTCGCGGTGCTTGTTTTAGACCGTAAAGAGCCTTTTTCAAACGAAAAATATGGTTAGATTTTTTACAGTCTACAAAACCTTTCGGTTGAGCCACATAAACTTTCTCGTTTAAAAACTCATTTAAAAACGCGCTCTTAACGTCCATGACAAGCAATAGCGAATAAAATACGAATTGACTCGAGTCTAGCTACCGGGGCGAACGTTTCATCAAAGTCTATACCTTCAATTTGAGAGTAGCCCTGAGCAACTAGGCGTGCTTTGTTCCTGATGATGGTACCATCCTCGTTTTTCTTATTCTTGAAAATCCATTTAGTACCAATCACGTTGTGTTGCTTCGGAGGCTTCGTTAATTCCCAGACTTTGTTTCGTTCGAACTGATGGAGCTCTTCCTGCATTGCTTCAATCCAGTAGTCATCCTGAAGAGCTTCATCAATGTTCTTTGGTTCTATCATGGAGACGTAGCATGCGACTCCACAAACCAACTGTCTCCGAGTCCTGACTCCTTATTGTGGGTCTCCAATAATATTAGATTCTGGGTGATCCTTGGAGATGCGTAACGTTTGCGGTAACGGAATACTCGGAGGTACATGTGATAATTCCTGCACATCAGATAAACTTGAAGAACCATTAGATGCATCAACTTTATTGAAAGAGTTATTACGAGAAGATGCATTTACAGGAGTATCATCATCTAGAGACATATCAATGGTAGATTTATCAGATGTAAAATGGAAAGCTTCATCTACTTTAACATTTATAGATTCTACCATCGTTTTAGATTCCAAGTTAAATACCCGATATGCTCTACTATTTGTAGAATAACCCATGAAAATCCCTTCGTCACTTCGAGAGTCAAATTTTCCAAGATTTTCGCGGTCACGTAAAATGTAACAACGACTCCCAAAGATACGAAAATATTTGATATTAGGTTTTCTACAAAACCACAGCTCATATGGTGTATTTAAATTTCCCGGGCGCAAATACACTCGATTAATTACATAGACGGCGGTGTTCACAGCTTCAGCCCAAAAATATAACGGTAAATTCCGGCTATGAAGCATCACACGCGCCATCTCTTGAACAACCCTGTTTTTGCGCTGGACTACACCATTCTGCTGAGGTGTATAGGGTGCTGAGAATTCATGTTTTATGCCATTGGAAGTGCAAAAATCAATGAATTTAGAATTAATGAATTCTCCACCTCTATCACTTCGAATACGAACGATCTTTTCATTTCTTTCAATCATAATACGATGACAAATCTCATGAAAAGAGTCGAAAGTATCCGCTTTCTCTTTTAAAAAAGTTACCCATGAATACCTAGAGAAATCATCAACCAAAAGAAAAATATACCATTTACCTCCCAAGGATGGTTGACGAGTCGGCCCCATTAAATCCATGTGCAGTAATTCTAAGGGCCGATTGGTACCAACGTGGTTCAAGGATGAAAGAAGAATTCACCTTTGCGTACCCAAACCATTTGAGTTTTGGAGTACGTCGGCAATGAATATGATGTTAATACCTTTGGTGAAAGCGTCTTGATTGATTTAACGCTTTTCTTGACGTCGTCGTCTTGTTTGATGTACTACCAATGTTCTTTTCTTTTGAAGAATCCTTCTTTGATTTCTGGGGAGTGAACTTTTTGGTAGTTGTTGCAAGAGGTGCTTGATGTGATCTTTGCGCTCCCATCTTGAAATTTCTTCTAATGTGCCCTGCATAACCACAACGAAAACATACCTTTGTTCTTGACGATCCCAAAGAGGGTGAGGTAGGGTTGTTGTCGTTGTATACTGTAAATTCCGTCGTCGGAGGAGGAGATAATGACTGGGGCACAAAAACTGTTCCACTCGAACTAGGACTGTCTCCAGTTTGAGTGTATCCGAGGCCGAAGCGGTTTGTTTGATCAAGACCAAGCATTTTATCCAACTTGCTCCTTCCAGAAGAAAATCGCTTTAAATCATCCTTGAGTTGGAAAATGGTCTTTGTCATTTCCATTTTTTCCTGTCGGGCCTCGGTGTAGAGCTTCAAGAAGTAACCAGCTTTATCAATCATTGTTACATGTACTTTCTCGAAATGCTCATTTTTCTCTTGAAGTGAAGCATTTGCTTTTATCAGATTATCCCTTTCCACTTCAAGACCGGTCGAGAGAGAAGTTGCCCTTTTTACTTCTTCTTCGAGATCCTGCAATCTCCCTCTCAACCCCTTGTTTTGCTTAGCCAGTTTCTTTGAATCCCTCAAAAGTCTATGGTAGGCTAGAGCAAAATCTTCACCTTTAGAGTTACTCGATTCATCATCCGTTGCAGTTTTTTCAACCTGGGAGGAGTTGGACAATGAATCAGATGTACTTGCCATTAAGCACATGAAGGGTGAAGATGTGGACGCGTGGAACGCCGTTGCGTTATTCTCTTCATCACTTGAAGATGACTCATTTGACGTTGAGGTGTCATCCCAAGTGACGGCTTGCATCGCTTTCTTCTTTGACGGATTCTTATTTGGACACTCCGTTGAGATATGGCCGTACCCTCGGCACTTGAAACATTGGACTTGTCCTTCTGAGCTTTTCTTATCCTTTGAAAAACTTTCTTACTTTCTTGACTTTTGGCTTGAAAAACCTTTGCTTTTCGACTTTATGAAGGATGGAGTTTTACTTGAATTACCCCTTCGAAAGTTTCGGCGAAATTTTTTTGTCAAGAGAGCAAGCTGTTTCTCAAAGTCCTCCATAGATAGGTTCTCGTCATCGTCTGAGGAGGATGAATCCGCGTCTTCTTCTTTTGTTGTTTTCAATGCAAAACCTGAAGACTTAGAAGTAGATGCTTTTCCAGAAGAATAGTTAGTAGGAAATGTCATTTCATATGTGTAAAGTGCCGGATTTTCGGCACATAAATAAATGCAAATAAAGGTGGGATGAAATCCTATTGTTATGAAAGTTGGGGAAGTAAAGAATATTTGGAAGCGAGTTGGGCCCAAATCGGGATTAAAATGAGAGTTCTAGAATTTTATTCGAGAAAGAGGGCCCAGATTTTTAGTGGAAAATTCACAGTGTCGGAAAATTTCGAAAAAATTACGGAAGCCCCGTAAATATGTTTTAAGGCCACAGAAAAAGTTTCGCGTTGATCGGAGGCCGGATAGTGGGAACGGGCTCTGCCAACAGTGTCGAAAAATTCTGAGAAAATTACGGGAGCTGTGTAATTATGTTTTAAGGTCACGGTAAAAATTTCGTGTTCATTGGATACCCGGATTGCGAGAACGGGGTCCGCCAATGATTCTGGACACAGCGGGGCTTTTGGTAGCCCAGAAATGGCCAAAAGTGAAAATTTAAATTTTTCTGTGGTAAATAAAGCTGAAACGAAGTCGCCTGTCAAATTTGAACGAAAACGGACGAAAAATGGACAGAAAACGAGACAAAAAGGATTTTCAAGACGCGCGGCGCGCTGCTCAACGCGCACAGCTGGCGTGCATCAAGTGCGCGGGTCAAAGGGGGGCCGCCACATGGCAGGCCCCCATTGGGCCCGTACGGGCAGGGACGTGCGCCCGCAGGTGGGCGCGCGTGCCTGGGCCGGGTGCACTCGGCTGGGTGCTGTGGACCGGCGGGTGCACCGTGGACCACCTTCCTCCCTCCTCTCTCTTTTCTTCTTCTTCTTTCTCCCCCGCACCCCTTTTTTCTCCTCTTTTCCTTTCTTCTCCAACCGAGCGAGAGGGAGAGTGAGGGAGGAGATTGTGGGTGATGCGGTGTTGCGTCGTGAGCCTCGTGGAGCGTGCGAAATTTTCGATGGGAGCGTTTTGGCGGCGGCGGCGCGATCGGGTAAGTCCCACGCTTTATTTTTACGGTATTTTTGGCACAGTTTTGAGACGTCATTTTGGACATTACATTTGATCCCATACCGTTGTGCGTGCTAGGGACCGAGTTTACTGTGCCGTTTTACTGCGCATACTGTCGCGAGCATTTTTGGCGCGCCTCGTTTTGCGTGCAAGTTATCAAAAAAAAAAATGCACCGTTTTGCGTGCCAACCCGAGCTACGTGCTCCGTTTTACGCGCAGATTGAGTTGTTGCGCACCATTTTGCGTGCAGTCTCTAATATTACACATCGTTTTTCGTGCAGGGATAGAAAAATATGCACCGTTTTGCGTGTAGCCTTATAGTTAAACATGCACCGTTTTGCGTGCAGATCGTTTTATCGCGCACCGTTTTGCGTGCAGTCTCTAATATTATACATCGTTTTTTGTGCAGAGATAGAAAAATATGCACCGTTTTGCGTGCAGCCTTACAGTTAAACATTCACCGTTTTGCGTGCAGATCGTTTTATCGCGCACCGTTTTGCGTGCAGTCTCTAATATTACATGGAACTTAGGTAAAGGAAACCTAAGGTGAACTAGAGGACAGCATAGAGTCAAGGAACTCTAGGACAAGTATGACATGGGACTTAGGTAAAGGGAACCTAAGTTGAGCTAGAAGAGTTTAAACTCACAGACAGGAAAAATAGAGTCAAGTTGACTCTAGGATTCAGTAAGGAATCAAGAGGATGGAAAAGATGGATCAAGTGTGGAGATATGAAAGGAAAAACAGGAAAGTAAAGTCAATGTAATTCTAGGATAACAGTGGAACATGGAATTAGAGTCAGTGTAACTCTAAGTTAGTGGTGGAGCAGGGAAATAGAGTTTAGTTAACTCTAGGATTCAGTGAGGAATCAGAAAAGTGGGATAAGATCCCCAGTTTAAAGAGTTGATTAAATATAACCCTAGAAGGTCATAGGGTGTCTGGGCAAATGGATAATAACTTTAACTTCAATTTGAGTTAAAGAAATAAAAGAGAAATGTTTAAGAGTCCAGGAGACTCTCTGGTTATCCTTATGGCAAGACCTAGGATAAGAGGAAAAAATTGTTGCAAAAAGGCAAAGATTAAAAGCAAGCTAAAAGTGGCTAAAAGCCTAAAGAAAATGTAATTGGCGCCCTCGAATTTGAGACTCGTCAAGTGGAGCAGTGACTCCCTGGGCAGTGACCCGTCGGACGAGATACTTTCGAAGGGTTAAAAGTTAAAGCAAGGAGCTAAATGCTCAAGGAAAAGAGAAAGTGATTTGCCAGTGGCAAAAAGGGAGCTATAAGCTCGAATAAGAAAGGAAAGCAAGCGTTCAAAGGCAAAGAGGCTAAGAACTAAAGTAAAAAGAAAAGAAAGAAAATATAAAGATAAAACGGGCGGACCTACGGTGAAGCCAACCCATGTTGGAGGTACGGGCAGTATCCCTCTCCCGGGTAGAGACCCGTTCGGGACGCTTCTTCCGTAGGACGGGGTAACACTTGCGGGTGTTATCGGCAACCTTAGAAATCTTATCTTATGGTAGCAGGACTACCGGGCTGGGGCCGGTTGGATAAGAAATTTCTGAGGGTTAACTTGAACTAAAGCACCAGAATCTAAAGAATAAAGAAAGATAGAGTGGCCAAGGTGGCCGGGTTAGTTTGACCCTGTATATAGCGGCATAGTGGCCGAGTTGGTGCTTAGCAGCCTAGTGTGGCTAGACAGAGTAGTGCTGGGTCGATGGTTGTACTCAGATAGTGTAGTGATATATTATTGCATAGTTGCATATTGATGTTGAGGATTTTAGTTTCCTAGCACACTATTATTATTGCTTCCATTGGACCAAGTGGTGTAGGACACTTTTTCTCGGTGGTTGAACCCACTGGGAACTCGGTCGTAGTTCTCACACCCCTTGGGTGACTCCCCCCACAGGTGCGGGTATGGATGCAGCGATCGTGACGGTTCAGACGCAGATGGCGAGGCATACGACAGGGGCAAGAGCCCAGCAGCATAGAGACCTAGAGGGTCTAGCAGAGGTACCCTTTTTTATACTTCTTGAGTGAACTATGTATGGTGAGGAAATTATTGTAATAATTTTATTTGCAAGTTCAGAATTGTAAAGTGTAATGAATTTAATTCGTGGTTCACTCTTGTATGCTTTCGTTTCCGCTTAAACTGGTTGTTTATTAAACGAAAGTTTAAATTTATAGTGATTTTTAGTACTCTGATATTGAGCTTCCGCATACACTTGTTGTGTTATTATGGATGTTACCGTTCCTTTCGGGTAGAAAAAGGTTTTACCCGATTGGCGGGTCTGTTGGCGTGCCCGAACCGTACAAATTGGCGGACTCGGGGCGTGACAATATGTTTGTAATGAACCAACTAATTCTTCTACACGAATTTCGTCCGGGTGTTTAATAGTTTCAATGGCCGTAACCTTGGAACGAAATCTTTCAGGAAGAGTTCTTAAGATCTTTCTTACAATTTTAAATTCTGGAATTTTCTCTCCCAAATTAGCACATGTGTTCACGATGTCTTGCAATCGTGTATAGTAATCTGTGAAAGATTCATTTACTGCCATGAAAATAGAGTCAAATCTGCTCGTAAGCATTTGCAGCTTTTGAATCTTCACAAGGTTAGTTCCCTCATGTGTAACTTGAAGAACATCCCAGATTTCTTTCGCAGTCTCACATGCCGAGACGCGAGAGAATTCTGTTTGTGATAAGGCATTAAATAGAGCGTTAATTCCTTTGCCATTGTAAGAAGATAAGTCTATCTCTTCCTTGGTCCATTTCGACCTAGGTTTGATGGTGTGAACATCAATAATAACTTCAGTTGGATTTGACCATCCTAACTCGATAGATTGCCACACCCGTTCGTCGATGGAAATTAAAAAGGCTTTCATCCGTACTTTCCAGTAGGCATAGTTTGTTCCATCGAAGAAAGGGGGTCTGTTGATGTTTCCACCTTCAGCCATTGTTTACAACCCTATTCCCGCTCTGATACCAATTGTTGGGTTATGTTAAGATATGGATCTAAATAGGGGAAAAACCACCTAGAGGGGGGGTGAATAGGTGTAAACAATAAACACTCAAAAATCGTTGCGCTATAAAACCCAATGCGGAAATGAAAATATAACACGCAAGATTTTTACGTGAAAAACTCCAAAACCGGAGTAAAAAACCACGGGACCGATAACACGGCGAAATCCACTTGAATTATAACACGTACAAAGGTGATATACCGTACACACAGACGACTCGACCTTTTTCCATACGCTCCTAGTAGATCTTCTCCGCTCGCTCCGCAACGCTCCTCGAATCCACGATTAGCGTCCAACGCCGAATCCACGGCGTCCAACGTCGAATCCACGACGTCCAACCGAATCCACGGTCTTCACCCAGTAGCACGTCTCGAATCCACGAACGTACCTCGCTCCGAATCCACGAGAGCGGTAGCACCTTGAATCCACAAGGCCACGTGAGTCCACGCGCCGATTTTGGGAAAATCGTTGTTTTTGGGTGGTGATGATCCGCCGAATACTTAGATCAAAGATAGATCGGAAATACCATCTAAGTATTCATTAATTTGATTCTACTCAAAATCTGAGTATGAAAACCTAGAATCAAATTAATCAATATAGATGAAGAAACATAGATTTAATCTCGTTATTTCCTTTCTTCTCTATATGTGGATTTTTCTCTTTTTGACCGTATTTTGGATTATATTTGATTATATCGTCTTATCCTCAAAAAATGAATCGTAGGGTTTATTTATAGGTTAGAAACTGTTGGAAGAAGATAAGAATAAAAAACTGACCTAATCTGGAATTTTTCAGGGACGACGGTCCGGACTGGAATTGGCGGTCCGGACTGTCGTGGCTTAACAGACAATTTCCAGAAAAACATACGTTCGAGGTCCGGACTGAGATTCCACGGTCCGGACTGTTCATGCAATTCCTACAGAATTCACGTTCGGGGTCCGGACTGAAATACAACGGTCCGGACTGTTCATGCAATTCTTACAGAATTCACGTTCGGGGTCTGGACTGAAATACCACGGTCCGGACTGGAATTGCGCACGAACTACCCTATGTTCGGGGTCCGGACTGTAGTGCCCGATCCGGATCCTGAACATGTAATATGTCCAGTTTTTAATTTTTATTCAATTAAAAAATCATCTAAGTGTTTCTACACTATAAGAAGTATTTGGATCATCAAAATTAATTAGTTAAACGTACCTGATCCTTTTGAATTCTTCTTTCTTGAGATTGAGCTATATGATCCAAACTTCTTTATCTTCAATCTTCAAGACTTAACACTTTCACGAAATACGCCAAAACAAATTCCTTAACAGTTAGATCTCAAAATAATTGCTATGTTGTTTCAAACAAATTTTCTGAAAAATGTAACCTAGTTTCGTTGGATAATGAAACTCTTTGGCATGAAAGACTAGGTCACATTAACTTTAAAGAAATAGCAAGGATTTCAAATAAAGACGTGGTTAAGGGGGTTCCTGAACTTTTATTTAAAGAAAACATTGTGTGTGGTGGTTGTCAAAAGGGAAAACAGTCAAGGGCTGCACACAAGAACTTGAACCACATTGGTACCAATCGGCCCTTGGAATTACTGCACATGGACTTAATGGGGCCGACTCGTCAACCATCTTTGGGAGGTAAATGGTATATTTTTCTTTTGGTTGATGATTTCTCTAGGTATTCATGGGTAACTTTTTTAAAAGAGAAAGCGGATACTTTCGACTCTTTTCATGAGATTTGTCATCGTATTATGATTGAAAGAAATGAAAAGATCGTTCGTGTTCGAAGTGATAGAGGTGGAGAATTCATTAATTCTAAATTCATTGATTTTTGCACTTCCAATGGCATAAAACATGAATTCTCAGCACCCTATACACCTAAGCAGAATGGTGTAGTCGAGCGCAAAAACAGGGTTGTTCAAGAGATGGCGCGTGTGATGCTTCATAGCCGAAATTTACCGTTATATTTTTGGGCTGAAGCTGTGAACACCGCCGTCTATGTAATTAATCGAGTGTATTTGCGCCCGGGAACTTTAAATACACCATATGAGCTGTGGTTTTGTAGAAAACCTAATATCAAATATTTTCGTATCTTTGGTAGTCGCTGTTACATTTTACGTGACCGCGAAAATCTTAAAAAATTTGACTCTCGAAGTGACGAAGGGATTTTCATGGGTTATTCTACAAACAGTAGAGCATATCGGGTATTTAACTTGGAATCTAAAACGATGGTAGAATCTATAAACGTTAAAGTAGATGAAGCTTTTCACTTTGCATCTGATAAATCTACCCCTGATATGTCTCTAGATGATGATACTCCTGTAAATGCATCTTCTTGTAATAACTCTTTCGATAAAGTTGATGCATCTAATGGTTCTTCAAGTTTATCTGATGTGCAGGAATTATCACATGTACCTCTGAGTGCTCCGTTACCGCAAACGTTACGCATCTCCAAGGATCATCCGGAATCTAATATTATTGGAGACCCACAAGAAGGAGTCAGGACTCGGAGACAGTTGGTTTGTGGAGTCGCATGTTACGTCTCCATCTTAGAACCAAAGAACATTGATGAAGCTCTTCAGGATGACTACTGGATTGAAGCAATGCAGGAAGAGCTCCATCAGTTCGAACGAAACAAAGTCTGGGAATTAACAAAGCCTCCGAAGCAACACAACGTGATTGGTACTAAATGGATTTTCAAGAATAAGAAAAACGAGGATGGTACCATCATCAGGAACAAAGCACGCCTAGTTGCTCAAGGCTACTCACAAATTGAAGGTATAGACTTTGATTAAACATTCGCCCCGGTAGCTCGACTCGAGTCGATTAGAATTTTGTTCCCAATTGCTTGTCATTTTAAAATCAAACTTTTTCAAATGGACGTTAAGAGCGCGTTTTTAAATGGGTTTTTAAACGAGGAAGTTTATGTGGCTCAACCGAAAGGTTTTGTAGACTGTAAACAACCTAACCATGTTTTTCGTTTGAAAAAGGCTCTTTACGGTCTAAAACAAGCACCGCGAGCGCGGTACGAAAGGTTGACAAAGCACCTATTAGAAAAGGGCTATACTCGAGGGGGAGCTGACCGGACTCTCTTTGTGAAGCATTATCAGGATAACTTCATTGTGGCACAAATCTATGTCGATGACATTGTATTTGGGGCAACAAGAGATAATGATGCTTCTAAATTCGCAGAAACCATGAAAAGCGAATTTGAGATGTCAATGATGGGCGAACTGACATACTTTCTTGGATTGCAAGTGAAACAAAATGATGATGGCATCCATTTGTGTCAATCCAAGTATGCAAGGGAGTTGGTAAAGAAATTCGATTTAGAAAACTCTAAAGATTTTCCGACTCCTATGGGAACTAGCAATAAGGGATTAGGAAGTGAATCTCTTAGTGTAAGTGTAGACGAGAAGCTTTATCGCAGCATGATAGGAAGTCTACTCTATCTCACGGCTAGTCGCCCGGATATATCCTTTAGTGTTGGGATTTGCGCGAGATATCAATCAACACCAAAGGAGGTTCACCTGAAAGCGGTGAAAAGGATCATCCGCTACATCAAAGGAACTTTGAATTTCGGAATTTCGTATCCTATGGGAACAACGCTTGACATTATAGGATATTCAGATGCCGATTGGGCAGGATCTGTGGATGATCGGAAGAGTACGAGTGGTGCATGTTTTTATCTTAGCCATTGCCTTGTTGCATGGCACAGTAAAAAGCAAAACTGCATTGCACTCTCGACTGCCGAAGCGGAATATATTTCAGCAGGTAGTTGTTCAACCCAACTCATTTGGATGAAAAGTGTATTGAGCGACTTCCGGATTTCAGCAACTTCGGTAACTTTTCTTTGTGACAACACAAGTGCTATAAATATTTCTAAAAATCCTGTGTTGCACTCGAGAACAAAACACATTGAACTTAGATATCATTTTCTAAGAGAGCTAGCTGAATCAAATATTCTTCAAATTTCTTACATTTCAACTTAGGATCAATTAGCTGACATCTTAACAAAACCTTTGGATCAAAAATGATTTATTCATTTGCGTAAGGCAATTGGAATGCTTTCCTTGAAATAATTCCTTTTTGAAATCATTGCTTAGGTTAGGTTTTGTTTTGTGTTTTTGTTCATTATCTATGCTTAGACATAGAACATTAATTGAGCATTAGTTATATTGACTTTAATTGCATCTTTTCATTTATTTAGAAATTTATTATGCTTTGGGTATCATAATAATTCTTTTGATGCAATAATCATTTATGTCAATTAAGT
Source organism: Tillandsia leiboldiana (assembly GCA_029204045.2). Lineage (NCBI taxonomy): Eukaryota > Viridiplantae > Streptophyta > Magnoliopsida > Poales > Bromeliaceae > Tillandsia > Tillandsia leiboldiana. Next base: position 30,224,067 of record CM055065.1, read on the forward strand.
CATTTTTGTTTTGATCAAAGTCAATTTCTCTCTCAAATGATCTCTTGGTTTAGTTTTTATCTTATTTGACAAATTGAGTCGAGTATGAAATCGAGATCAATTTTTGGTTGAATACTTTATATTTTAAATAATTGATAGCCATTTGAGGGGGAGTTAATGAAAATTGTTATGCTCAAAAGATGTGGAAAGAGTTACATCCCAATGAGGAGTGTGAAAACTACCACCACATGGAGGAAAGAGCTACCACCTCGGTCGTCCGAGTACTGTGTGCAGCTACCACATGTATACCAAGCATGGTTTTTCGAGTTGATTAGATAAAATGCTTTTTGGAATACTTGACTCTGTCAAATTCCAAGGTTGGTATAAGGTGGGGTTTTTATTGAAAGATGCTCAAAGAGCCACTCCTTACAATAATTTGACTAGATATATTATCTAACTTATTTGGGATTTCAAACATCTATTGATCTTGGTATTTCATTTTCTTTACCAAATTGATGATTTGATAAAGGCATTACTCATAAGATGATGATAGATGTAATTGAACTTGATCAACTTTAAGGGATTTAATTTTTATAAATTTATGTTTCATTATTTGGATATTATTGATAGATTTAGCATAATCTATTTCTCTTGACATGAAGCGATGATTTTAATTTAAAGTTGATACACAAAAGTGCTTACAATCTTTTTTCTGGATTTTCTAGAATTTTTCGGAATTTTTCTGAAGAAAAAGTTTGGAGTCGATCCGGACTGGATAATCCGATCGGATCCCGAACGCAGGAATTTCCTGCGGGTAGCCGATCCGGACTGGATTCACGATCCGATCCGGACCGCGGCTAGGGTTTTATATAGAACAAAAGGGTTTTGATTTCTTTTTACTACAATCTTTTGTTCCAAAATCTCCAGAGCTTCTCTCTCTAGAAATCAACCGATTTGGAGCCTTTCTAACTCAGGTTATTCGATTCCAAGTAAGTTTTCTTGATCAAAAACTCGGTTTTTCACAGTTTTTCACTATTTTGCTCAAAACGTGATGAAAATCTTGTAACTTTTTCATTTGAGATTGGTTTTTGGTCAAATTTCTTTTGAAATAAGAACTCTGGGTAGATTAGTTTTGATTATATGCTAGGTATTCTCTTGATTAACGGATTTTTAGGCTTCGATTTCTAAAAATTCGGTTTTAGGGCATATAATAGGAATTTTTGAAAATCATGGGATTGATCTATTTTTAAAATTCTTTTTGCAAAACTAATTTGATTCCTAGTCTCTCTACACGATAATGATTGTTTGGGTACAATTTTTCAAATTTTTGAAAATAAACAATTTTTTGCGTGTTCATGAGTCTTGCTCGCAGGTTCTTAAAGTTGAATAGCGACAATGGTGTTCTCACTGATAATAGTTCTGCTGGTTGCTATGGTCCATGCAAAATCAACTGACAAGCCTAAGAGAGCTAGGAAAAGCAAGAAAACTAAAGATGATTCCGAGACAGAATCGGAAACTGAATCTATAGACTGGGATGAGCTTCTGGTTGAAGCAACTGCTCCCATTGCTTCGAAGAGGAAAGCCCCTGCAGAAACTTCAAAGGCGAAGACTCCGCCTACCGCCGCTGAAAAAGGGAAAGCGCCTATGGAAACAAGCCCGATTAAGACAAAAAGGAAAAGTGTTGCCAGAAAGAGAGGGAGTGCTCGAGGTATATCAATTGAGGAGCCACTAGCTAGCCAGCCTCCTCCACAAGACTTTATCAGTTCTGAGAGAATCAAAGATTTTGAGAAAAGAGAGTGCATTGGGGAAAGACATGCAAATGTCAAGGCTCTGAAGGAGCGGTCTGCACTCTTTGGGACTCTGTTTGACCATGCGGGTCTTGCCCCCATTTGCCATTTCCCTGAGTCCACTGGGTATTGTCTTCATTCGGTGAGAATGTTTTATCAGAATGCTTCAAGCTTACTTGATCAGGATGACGGACATCGAGAATTTCTAACAATGGTTAGAAATATTAAGATTAAAGTCACACCTCAACTGATTGGAGAGGTGTTAGGAATGAAGGCCAGGGCTGAAGGAAGACATTACCTGAAAAGTCAAATCTTCTCCACCGCCTCCTAGAGAGTGGTCGTGGATGGAATTTGTATTCCCAATACTCTGTCGACGGGAAATTCAGTGTTTTCAAAAGAACTTCGCCCGGAGTACCGCTGCTTGAACTTTATTGTTTGCTACAATATTCTTCCTAACATGCAAACAAAAGTTCTTCGATGGGATAGGATATTATTTCTTTATCTTCTTGGAAACCCAGCAGTGGCTATGGGATCGAATTTAAACATTCCTTATATCATCTGGTCGAGGATGGCACGGTATGTGGAACATGCTCACCCTACAGAGAGACTGCCCTATCCTATGATCATTATGCGTATTTTTAAAAAGTTTAAGGTCGACACAAGTACGAGCTCCTACATGCACAGTCTAGGAACGATCAATGAAACGACTATTGTGAAGTCTCTCTCCACTAAACAAGATGAGCCTCCATCACCTCCTCGCCGACGAAGAGCACAGCCAGCAGCCACAGCTTCAGCACCACAAGCCACAGCTTCAGCACCACAAGCAACAGCTTCAGCTCCACCACCAGCAGCTTCAACTTCAGGGGATGATGCTTCAGTTACCTCTATCTATAAAGAGCAACAACGACTTTCCTCTGAACAGGAACGGATGTCAAATGAATTTATTGAAATTAAGGAAGAAATTAAAGAGGTCAAAAAGAAGCAGTCGTCCATGAACAAGCGAATAAAGAAAATTTTTCAAAAACTAGGATGCGTTAGTTCAGATGAATCTGAGTAATCTTTATCCTTCTAATCATTTTTCTTTTGCAGGCTTTTAAGTTCTTACCTTTTATTTTTGAACTTTTAACACTCCCTCTTTATTTTTGTAATTTTGGCTACTTTAGTGACAAAAAGGGGGAGAGATATAAGAACTTGGAACGATGGTGTGTAAGAACTGTGAACTTTGAAACTTTGAAGGTAAGTATCAAAGCAACTTTTGGTTTTGTATTGTGATTGCATGCATTGTCACGCCCCGGGTGTAAACCAGAACCCGGGCTCGCCAACAGATCCGCCGTGCACACAGAATTTTCCATGTACACGAAGCGCTGGTAACCTGCTCAGATATAAGATATACAATAGAAGAGCATAAACAGAGCTGAACTAAAGAACTATAAGTAATCTCAGACTGGAAATAAGATAACAGATGAAATAAAAGTACAATAAACTCCCAGCTCACCAACAAAATACAACCAGCTGGCTAAAGCCAGTCCCAAAAGTAAACTACTGTAGTCTGAGATACAAAAAGGGGTACAATAAAAGTCCAGCTACTCTCACAGTCGGGGTAGATGATCTAGCTAGTCCGCAATCCTCTTACCTCGATCAGCCGCTGATGGCCCAGCAGCTCCCGCAGATGACTCTGCAGAACAAAGGGGAGAAGACAGAAAACAACAATGGGGGTGAGAACTACTAGATAAACCAGTAGCCTCCCCTAGTGGGTAAAACCTCTAATGCTGACGCACCCACTAGGAATAAAGAGGCAAAAGGAAAGATCAGTGGTATGCAATGAAGACTGCTGGAAAAGGAACTACCACTACTATGCCTCTAAATGCAGTGCCAAAAAGATAACTGTATATATGCAACTATAAGGCTAACTGCCCAAAGAAACCCAATCAAAGGGCCAGGAAATACTGGCACTGCCTGCTCTGTCATCACTCGCAACTCACCAACTGTGTCATCGCTCACAACTCACCAACTGTGCTCGGCGCTCGGCACGGTGTAAAGCCTACTCCGGAGTGGCACTCGAGGGGGAGCGACCCCCACGAGTAAAGTATCTCTGTCACACATATCTAACAATAGCAGGACTGGATCATGACTATGATCAAAGTGGGAAACTCCATCCACTAATGCAATCCCGGTCCCCAATCTGACATGATAATAACATCCGGTCAACCGCCCAAAATCCGCGGTCGCCGCTAAACCCGTAAATCCCAATCTGATAAGGTAAAAACATCTGGTCAACCGCCTAACATCCGCGGTTGCCATTATGCCCCACAATCCCCAAGACGAGTCTAAACTGTCCCAAACTCAAGATCCAACAACACTATCTCAAGATCCCGATCCGACTCGATCGTCATGCATCGATAGAGAAGAATAACAATAAAACATGTTTTCTCCTAAGTCAAATCCCATAATATAGTGCTGCAGTAAAATAGTGGCTTAACTAGTTGTCCAAATAAGCATGCAAGTGTTCTCTTTTAAAGCATTTCAAAAAGTGACTAAGGTTTCATATGAAGGATCATTTTAAAATAATATTGGGTTACTTATTTGCATGCGGTTTAGGATATAGCAAATGTCCAACTTTATTGTCCCAGATTTATCATATAGAATCTATCAATTAATTTAGGGGGCCCAATGCAATAGGTTCATATACCACAAGTTATCTATCACATGTATAATTGGAAAACTCTACTATTCCTAGTGTGCAAGTCAACAAAGAGGGAAACGCAACCACCCACCTCGAAAAGTGTGCACAACGCACTAAGAAAATACCCGCTGTCCTCTAAGCACACCGTCAGCAGAAACAGTATCCTACAACATCACACAAGTGTACGCGGTGTAAAAACTACAAGTTCCAAACACAAATTTGCTGTTTTAACAATTAGCACGCAAAATGAGGAATTTTCACCTCTGTCCCGAGCTCCTAAAATCCCAGAAAATCACGGTTGTGTTCCTCGCGAAAAGTAGCCCAAAATCGACTCATGAATCGCCTCGATCTGAGGTTCCTACGCTGAGAAACAATTCGTCGAAGTCGCCGCTGTCCAAAAAGCCCAAACAGCAAAAAGGGGGTTCAAAACACCTCGGTAAACGTGCCAAGGAATCGGAATCCAGAGAAACCATCAACACGGAAAACGAAGCCCTACCTCTTAGGAACACAGTGGCGAAGAAATCGTCGGAAAATGACTTCTGTGCTGCGCAGGGGACTCTTCCGACTGAAATGCGACGATAACGGGCCGAAATTGGGGGAAAACCGAGGCACGCTGTAAAATCCGAATCGCCGCTGTCGAACCTCCAGAAAATCTGGGAATGCACCACGAGGTAGAACAAACAGTGAGGAACAACTTCTCTTCAGGGCACTTCCTCACTATCTCTCTCTAACCCTCGGAAAACCAAAAAAAAGGGAGAGGGGGGGCATATTTATAGGCCCAAAAGGCCCTGTCCCACACGGGATCCGGGTCGGACCAAATTTTGGTCCGACCCGCCCGGGCGCCTGACGCGTGTCCCCCGCACAGGGGACAGCGCGGCCGGCCTACCAGGCGCGGCCACGTGTCACACGTGGCGCACGCACCCGGCCTACGCGCCGGTTCTTCCGGAATGTGTCGGCCAATGGGATGCTACCACATGTCACAGACAAGCCGCCTCCTTTGACGCCGTCCAGCCAATCAGAGGCTGCCACGTGGCATTTCCCATCTTCGGTGCACCCGGTGCACGCCATGTCCGTGGACCCCGCCGCCTGGGCCCTGCCCGCGCCTGCCCGCGCCCGCCTGCGCCTGCCCGCGCCTGCCCGCGGCCCTGCTCCGCCCCTGCGCCGCCTTGCTCCGCCGTGCGCCGCCGCCTGCCGCCGGCGGCCGGTCGCCGGAACAGTATTTCCGGCCGCCGGAAACACTGTTCCGGTGAACAGTCCCATGGTGCCGAAAAAAAAAGTGAAAACACCGTTTTGATCGTTTTCGCGCGCTGAGTCCAAATCCGCCGTCCGTTTTGCCAAATTCTCATACGAAATTTTGCCGAAAGCCCCCGGAAAACCCCACTTGCTCCGTTTTTCGTGCCGGGTCCATTTCTGAGGTCTGTTTTCACCCTTACAAGCTCCGTTACACCATATAAGCCTTCTATCGTCACTGTTAAGGCTACAACAGTTACTGGAAAAATCCGGGTCATCACATCCTCCCCCACTAAAAAGAGTTTCGTCCTCGAAACGAAAATTATACCTCAGTCCTGAGCCTCAAACAGGTAGGGGTAGGTGTCCATCATCTCTGACTCGAGTTCCCACGTCGCCTCGCATTCATCGTGATTGCTCCAAAGGATCTTCACATAGGGAATGGTCCGACTGCGCAATTCTCTCACTTCTCGATCCAGAATTCGCAGTGGGCGCTCCTCGTACCTCAAATCCTCGTTGATCTCAAGGGGCGCAAAGTCGATGACGTGCGACGGGTCGAAGACGTACCTTCTCAGAGTGGAAACATGAAAAACATCTTGGACACCAGCAAGTCTCGGGGGAAGTGCAAGTCGATAAGCAACTGGTCCGATACGCTCCAACACCTCAAAGGGTCCAATGTATCGGGGGCTGAGTTTCCCGCGAATACCGAACCTCCTAATCCCCTTGGACGGCGAGACTTTCAGAAATACATGATCTCCAACCAGAAACTCCAAGTCTCGTCGCCGGACATCAGGATAGCTCCTCTGTCGGCTCTGAGCGGTCTGAAGATGCTGTCGAATCACCCGGACCTTCTCCTCTGCCTCCAGCAGTATATCTGGCCCCAAGGTCCGTCTCTCGCCTACGTCACTCCAATAAAGTGGTGATCGGTACTTGCGTCCATACAACGCTTCAAACGGAGCCATCTGTATGCTCGCTTGAAAGCTGTTGTTGTACGCAAACTCAACCAAGGATAAGTGCCGAATCCAACCTCCGCCGAAATCCAAGACGCAAGCCCTCAGCATGTCCTCCAAGATCTGTATGGTCCGCTCTGACTGTCCATCAGTCTGAGGATGAAAAGCTGTACTGAATATGAGTTGAGTCCCCATCGAAGTCTGTAAACTCCCCCAGAAACGCGAGGCAAACCTCGGATCTCTATCTGACACAATGGAGGCGGGTACTCCATGCAATCTCACAATCTCATCAAGGTATAACTGGGCTAGTCGCTCAAGTGGCCAAGTAGTCTGCATAGGCAAGAAGTGCGCTGACTTGGTAAGCCGATCCACCACTACCCAGATAACATCTGCTCCGCCCTGTGCCCTCGGCAATCCGACCACGAAGTCCATGGTAATGTGGTCCCATTTCCACTCAGGGATTGGGAGACTTTGTAACTTGCCAGCTGGCACTCGATGCTCAGCTTTTACTTGCTGACAAGTCAAACACTGGGCCACAAATCTCCCTATATCCCTCTTCATGCCATTCCACCAAAAGTGTGCCTTGAGGTCCTTATACATTTTAGTCCCCCAGGATGAAGGGTATAAGGTGTATAATGGGCCTCTCTCAATATCTGCTCTCTGATCTCAGCATCCACTGGCACACATGCTCGGACCCTGTACCTCAGTACTCCCGCAGCATCAACTGAAAAGTCCCCTGACGGATCACTCGATATCCGATCTCGAATCCTGGTCAAGTGGGGGTCCTCACTCTGTCTCTCCCTGATCCTGTCCAGCAGAGTGGGCTGCACGACTAATGACGTCAGTCTAGCAGAGACCCCAGGGGACACCACCTCTATCTCGAACCGTCTCATCTCCTCCAATAGGGGCGCCTGGTCTGCGATCAACATAGACAAACTCTGTCCTGCTCTCTGGCTCAATGCATCAGCGACCACGTTAGCCTTGCCTGGGTGGTAAAGGATGTCCACATCATAATCCTTTAGTAGCTCTAACCACCTGCGCTGCCTCAAGTTCAGCTCCTTCTGTGTGAACAAATACTTTAAACTCTTGTGGTCGGTGTAGATCTCACAATGCTCTCCGTACGGGTAATGGCGCCAAAGCTTCAGTGCGAACACCACGGCAGCAAGCTCCAAGTCGTGGGTAGGGTAATTCTACTCGTAATCCTAGAGCTGTCTCGATGCATAAGCAATTACCCTCCCTTCCTGCATCAACACACAACCAAGTCCACTGTGCGATGCGTCACTGTAGATCACATATCCTTTCCCCATAACAGGGAGGGAAAGGATAGGAGCAGTCATCAGTCTGTCCTTAAGCTCCTCGAAGCTCCTCTAGCAGTCCTCACTCCAGATAAACTTAACTCCTTTACGCGTCAATCGAGTGAGGGGTGTGGAAAGCTTCGCAAAGCCTTCCACAAACCGACGATAATAACCAGCTAACCCCATATAGCTGCGCACCTCTGAAACAGTCGTCGGTCGGGGCCAATCACGAACCGCCTCAATCTTCGCCGGGTCTACAGCCACACCAGCGGCGGAAATCAGATGGCCCAAGAAAGCTACCTCCCGAAGCCAAAACTCACACTTTGCCAACTTGGCGTACAACTTCTTCTCTCGTAGAAGTTGTAGCACAGTCCTCAAGTGCTCCTCATGCTCGGCCTCGCTCCGGGAGTAAATAAGGATATCATTAATGGACACCACCACAAAACGATCCAGAAAGGGCCGAAATATCCTGTTCATCAAGTCCATAAAGGCGGCAGGGGCATTAGTCAATCCAAACGGCATAACTGTAAACTCATAATGCCCGTACCGTGATCTGAGAGCAGTCTTAGGAATATCCTCGGCCTTCACCTTCAGTTGGTGGTAACCAGACTGTAGATCGATCTTGGAAGATACACAAAACCCTTGCAGCTGATCAAAGAGATCGTCGATGCGCGGCAGAGGGTACTTGTTCTTGATGGTCACTTTATTCAGCTCCCTATAGTCCACACATAGTCTAAGTTACCCATCTTTCTTCTTCACGAATAGTACCGGTGCTCCCCAGGGCGACATACAAGGTCTAATGAAACCCTTATCCATCAAATCTTGCAACTGTGCTATAAGCTCTCGCAGCTCAGCCGGTGCCATCCGATAAGGAGTCTTAGAGATTGGCGCAGTTCCTAGAACTACGTCAATCACAAACTCGATCTCTCTGTCGGGCGGCATGCAAGTCAGCTTAGGTGGAAACACATCCGGGAACTCGCGGACGATAGGGATATCCCCAAGTCCCGGTGCCGCCGTAGGCCCCTCAACAACACTAGCCAAAAAGGCTACACATCCACGATGAATCATCCGCCTCGCTCGGGAAGTCGAAACCATAGAGGCCAAGAAAGCACTCTGGCATCCCCGGTACACCAACACCTCCTGGCCTGGCTCTCAAAAGTGACAGTCCTCTCGGCACAGTCAAAAGTCGCAAAATACCGAGCCAGCCAGTCCATCCCGAGAACCACATCAAAGTCCCGCAGCTGTCTCAAGACCAACAGGTCTGCTGGCATAATCCAGGACTCGATCTGCATCGGGCAGGACCAACAACACTCCTCCACGTGCAAAGTGTGATCGGGAATCTGAACCTCTCGTGCACGTGGCCAAAGTCCTACCTCTAACCCATGTAATGATGCAATTGATCTACTAATGAAAGAATGTTATGCTCCAGTAACAAATAAGATATGAATCCAAATGCCAGAAATAGACCATACCTGCCACCACACGGTCAGCCGTAGTAGAATCCCCCGCCTGCGCTAAGCTATCCTGACCGCTCAACAACGGCTGTCTCTCACCAGAAGGGCGTGGAGGCAAAACTCGGTCTGCCGGGAGGCCTGTCGGTGAAGCTCCCGGTCGCAGCTGGGAAGTAGTAGGAACTGACACTAAAGTAGGTGCCACAGTCGTCCCCGAGGGGCACGCAACTCGAATGTGCCTGGGCTGTCCACACCTATAGCAGCGACCCCACCGCTGGTCGCAGGTGCCGGGAAGATGCTGACCTCCACAGAAAATACAACTGCTGGGAGCCTGCGGCTGTCGTGACTGCTGCGGCTGCTGGTGAGACCGTCGCTGTCGTTGAGGCTGCCGCTGCGATCCACGCTGCGACGACTGCGATCTCCGCTACTGCTGCTGCTGCTGCTGAGATCTCTGCTGTGATGCGATAGAGGCCGACGCTGGAGAAGGTGGTACTAAGGTCGAAAGGGGGCACGAAGCTTGCACGTGGCCAGACTGTCCACATCGGAAGCATCGACCCTGCCTCAAGTCACAGGTACCTGAGGGATGCCGTCTTCTACAAAAAACACACCTGCCACGAACCCGTGGCCGTCTAGAAGAACTGGCCTGTCCAACAACATCCGGGGCTGGGCGTTTCCTCTCTAAACGCTGCTCTGAAGCCCTGGCCCTCTCTCCAACTACTGAATCACCCCTCTGCGCCAGTAGCTGATCCAGGCGCTGCTCCTGTCGAAAGCTCCTCGCCACCAAATGGGTCAATACGGCCCGCAAATCCCCCAGCTCGGCAGATACTGCCTGCACGGGCTCCTCGGGAGGGGTGGGGGTACCCCTGGCAGACAAATGACGACTGGGCGACATACTGTCACAAAAAAAAACCACAAATCAGCAATAAAACCCCACACGACCCAATCTACGAAAGTCAAAGACATCCCCCTATTTCTGTGACTTTATGTTGTCTGCAGCCAACATAATTGTCCACCAGAAATAGGCTATGTCGATCCCTCTTCACTCACTGGAAGAGCCAAATAGATAAATCACCGACTTTCGCAAAATATCACGTCTCTCGCGCCCTATCATCCTAGGGTCTGCCAACAGCCTAGGGTTTTCCTAAGTCCCAACTGACCTATCCCTAAGCTCTGATACCAACTTAATCTGTCACGCCCCGGGTGTAAACCAGAACCCGGGCTCGCCAACAGATCCGCCGTGCACACAGAATTTTCCATGTACACGAAGCGCTGGTAACCTGCTCAGATATAAGATATACAATAGAAGAGCATAAACAGAGCTGAACTAAAGAACTATAAGTAATCTCAGACTGGAAATAAGATACAAGCTGAAATAAAAGTACAATAAACTCCCAGCTCACCAACAAAATACAACCAGCTGGCTAAAGCCAGTCCCAAAAGTAAACTACTGTAGTCTGAGATACAAAAAGGGGTACAATAAAAGTCCAGCTACTCTCACAGTCGGGGTAGATGATCTAGCTAGTCCGCAATCCTCTTACCTCGATCAGCCGCTGATGGCCCAGCAGCTCCCGCAGATGACTCTGCAGAACAAAGGGGAGAAGACAGAAAACAACAATGGGGGTGAGAACTACTAGATAAACCAGTAGCCTCCCCTAGTGGGTAAAACCTCTAATGCTGACGCACCCACTAGGAATAAAGAGGCAAAAGGAAAGATCAGTGGTATGCAATGAAGACTGCTGGAAAAGGAACTACCACTACTATGCCTCTAAATGCAGTGCCAAAAAGATAACTGTATATATGCAACTATAAGGCTAACTGCCCAAAGAAACCCAATCAAAGGGCCAGGAAATACTGACACTGCCTGCTCTGTCATCACTCGCAACTCACCAACTATGTCATCGCTCACAACTCACCAACTGTGCCCGGCGCTCGGCACGGTGTAAAGCCTACTCCGGAGTGGCACTCGAGGGGGAGCGACCCCCACGAGTAAAGTATCTCTGTCACACATATCTAACAATAGCAGGACTGGATCATGACTATGATCAAAGTGGGAAACTCCATCCACTAATGCAATCCCGGTCCCCAATCTGACATGATAATAACATCCGGTCAACCGCCCAAAATCCGCGGTCGCCGCTAAACCCGTAAATCCCAATCTGATAAGGTAAAAACATCTGGTCAACCGCCTAACATCCGCGGTTGCCATTATGCCCCACAATCCCCAAGACGAGTCTAAACTGTCCCAAACTCAAGATCCAACTACACTATCTCAAGATCCCGATCCGACTCGATCATCATGCATCGATAGAGAAGAATAACAATAAAACATGTTTTCTCCTAAGTCAAATCCCATAATATAGTGCTGCAGTAAAATAGTGGCTTAACTAGTTGTCCAAATAAGCATGCAAGTGTTCTCTTTTAAAGCATTTCAAAAAGTGACTAAGGTTTCATATGAAGGATCATTTTAAAATAATATTGGGTTACTTATTTGCATGCGGTTTAGGATATAGCAAATGTCCAACTTTATTGTCCCAGATTTATCATATAGAAGCTATCAATTAATTTAGGGGGCCCAATGCAATAGGTTCATATACCACAAGTTATCTATCACATGTATAATTGGGAAACTCTACTATTCCTAGTGTGCAAGTCAACAAAGAGGGAAACGCAACCACCCACCTCGAAAAGCATGCACAACGCACCAAGAAAATACCCGCTGTCCTCTAAGCACACCGTCAGCAGAAACAGTATCCTACAACATCACACAAGTGTACGCGGTGTAAAAACTACAAGTTCCAAACACAAATTTGCTGTTTTAACAATCAGCACGCAAAACGAGGAATTTTCACCTCTGTCCCGAGCTCCTAAAATCCCAGAAAAATCACGGTTGTGTTCCTCGCGAAAAGTATCCCAAAATCGACTCTTGAATCGCCTCGATCTGAGGTTCCTACGCTGAGAAACAATTCGTCGAAGTCGCCGCTGTCCAAAAAGCCCAAACAGCAAAAAGGGGGGGTCAAAACACCTCGGGAAACGTGCCAAGGAATCGGAATCCAGAGAAACCATCAACACGGAAAACGAAGCCCTACCTCTTAGGAACACAGTGGCGAAGAAATCGTCGGAAAATGACTTCTGTGCTGCGCAAGGGACTCTTCCGACTGAAATGCGATGATAATGGGCCGAAATTGGGGGAAAACCGAGGCACGCTGTAAAATCCGAATCGCCGCTGTCGAACCTCCAGAAAATCTGGGAATGCACCATGAGGTAGAACAAACAGTGAGGAACAACTTCTCTTCAGGGCACTTCCTCACTTTCTCTCTCTAACCCTCGGAAAACCAAAAAAAAAGGAGAGGGGGGGGCATATTTATAGGCCCAAAAGGCCCTGTCCCACACGGGATCCGGGTCGGACCAAATTTTGGTCCGACCCGCCCGGGCGCCTGACGCGTGTCCCCCGCACAGGGGACAGCGTGGCCGGCCTACCAGGCGCGGCCACGTGTCACACGTGGCGCACGCACCCGGCCTACGCGCCGGGTCTTCCGGAATGTGTCGGCCAATGGGATGCTGCCACGTGTCACAGACAAGCCGCCTCCTTTGACGCCGTCCAGCCAATCAGAGGCTGCCACGTGGCATTTCCCATCTTCGGTGCACCCGGTGCACGCCATGTCCGTGGACCCCGCCGCCTGGGCCCTGCCCGCGCCTGCCCGCGCCCGCCTGCGCCTGCCCGCGGCCCTGCTCAGCCCCTGCGCCGCCTTGCTCCGCCGTGCGCCGCCGCCTGCCGCCGGCGGCCGATCGCCGGAACAGTATTTCCGGCCGCCGGAAACACTGTTCCGGTGAACAGTCCCATGGTGCCGAAAAAAAAAGTGAAAACACCATTTTGATCGTTTTCGCGTGCTGAGTCCAAATCCGCCGTCCGTTTTGCCAAATTCTCATCCGAAATTTTGCCGAAAGCCCCCAGAAAACCCCACTTGCTTCGTTTTTCGTGCCGGGTCCATTTCTGAGGTCTGTTTTCACCCTTACAAGCTCCGTTACACCATATAAGCCTTCTATCGTCACTGTTAAGGCTACAACAGTTACTGGAAAAATCCGGGTCATCACATGCATGCTTCGACTAACTATTTGACTAACTATTTGGGCATGTATTATTACTAACAAGTTGTTTGATTACTAATAAGTTCTGTGACATTTGAATTTTAATGCTTTAGAAGATATGTCTATTTCTGATTATGATCTTAATACATATCTGAGTTCACAAATGTCATGGTAAGTATAAACTCTATCTCTGTTTGGTTTTGAATGCTAAATATTCTTGAGGTATCTAACGATCTCTTTTGTCAAGAATGATTTCTTTTGCAGAGAGTACAGATGTCTAAGTCTAGAGTCTGTTTTAGGAGTTTATCTCATGTATTTAATTATTGGTTCTCAAATGTAAATTTTTGTTGTATGGTGATAGCAACAAAAATATCTTTTTGAATTTTCTTAAGTGGATTCTCTGTTTTGTCACAAAACCGCCAAAGGGGGAGATTGTTAAGGAATTTGTTTTGGCGTATTTCGTGAAAGTGTTAAGTCTTGAAGATTGAAGATTAAGAAGTTTGGATCAGATACCTCAATCTCAAGAAAGAAGAATTCAAAAGGATCAGGTACGTTTAACTAATTAATTTTGATGATCTGAATACTTCTTATAGTGTAGAAACACTTGGATGAATTTTTGATTGTATAAAAATCAAAAACTGGACATGGGACATGTTCAGGATCCGGATCAGGCACTACAGTCCGGACCCCGAACGTTGTTTGTTCATGCGCAAATCCAGTCCGGATCGAAGCCAATTCTGATCCGGACCCCAAACATGGGTTTTGCTGAAAAGTATGAACAGTCCGGATCGTGTACTTCAGTCCGGACCCCGAACGTATGCTTTTCTGAAAATTGTCTGTTTTGCCACGACAGTCCGGACCGCCGATTCCAGTCCGGACCGTCGTCCTGAAAAATTCCAGATTAGGTCAGTTTTTTATTCTTATCCTCTTCCAATGGTTTCTAACCTATAAATAAACCCTACGATTCATTTTTTAGGGTAATCCGATATAATCAAATATAATCCAAAATACGGTCAAAAGGAGAAAAATCCACATATAGAGAAGAAAGGAAATAACGAGATTAAATCTATGTTTCTTCATCTATATTGATTAATTTGATTCTAGGTTTTCATACTCAGATTTTGAGTAGAATCAAATTAATGAATACTTAGATGGTATTTCCGATCTATCTTTGATCTAAGTATTCGGCGGATCATCACCACCCAAAAACAACGATTTTCCCAAAATCGGCGCGTGGACTCGCGTGGCCTTGTGGATTCAAGGTGCTACCGCTCTCGTGGATTTGGAGCGAGGTACGTTCGTGGATTCGAGACGTGCTACTGGGTGAAGACCGTGGATTCGGTTGGACGTCGTGGATTCGACGTTGGACGCCGTGGATTCGGCGTTGGACGCTAATCGTGGATCGAGGAGCGTTGCGGAGCGAGCGGAGAAGATCTACTAGGAGCGTATGGAAAAAGGTCGAGTCGTCTGTGAGTATGGTATATCACCTTTGTACGTGTTATAATTCTAGTGGATTTCGCCGTGTTATCGGTCCCGTGGTTTTTTACTCCGGTTTTGGAGTTTTCCACGTAAAAATCTTGCGTGTTATATTTTCATTTCCGCATTGGGTTTTATTGCGCAACGATTTTTGAGTGTTTATTGTTTACACCTATTCACCCCCCCTCTAGGTTGTTTTTCTCCTATTTAGATCCATATTTTAACATAACCCAACAGATATGGTATTTGCCTTCGGCCGAGGTCGATCCTAGATGAGATGATAACCTGTAGTGTTCTGGTATTTCGGTGCCTTACGGATATGTGCAGTTAGCTGATCGACGCATCTGGAGATGGTCGTGTCGAGCGGAAACCGTTTCACGCAAAATTGACGCGAGAACGGGCATTATAATGGCAAATTCTTAGAAACTACTGTTTCTGGGAATTCGGGCGCCCGAATCATGGTTCTGGGTGTCACGCCCCGCGGTCGGAATTGCAACCGGGGCTCGCTAACAGATCCGCTACCCATACGGGAAACCCCGCACAGGCGAAGCATCAAACCTGTAAAAGATATAGCCTAACAATTAGCAGATATCTGAGCTGGAATAAAGCTACTAAAAATAAACCTCAAATCCACTGTACTACTGTATACATCCCAAAATACCTCAAATACAACATCTGTCAGCACACAAAAGGGGAAACTAAAACAATACAATCAGGGTACAGTATAAAACCCACTATCAGGGGAGGTACATCTATCTCACCAAAATACAGCACGGGTAGGGATCTAGCTCGCGACTCCCTTACCTCGATCCGACAAACCAACCGGTGCAGGGACAGACGGGGATGCCTCTGTAAAAAAAGTCACCACAGTGGGTGTGAGAACTACATCAATCAAGTAATTCTCAGTGGGTACCGTCTCCAAAACCCACGGTCTACCTACTAAGTTTACTATAGGCAAGATAACGATAACATGTAAGAAAACAGATATAACAACTGAAAAGAAATTTACAGCTACCATGCCCCTATCTACTATGCTCAATGAATAAAGAGATAGAAAGGAAAGCAACCACTCACTCTCGAGGTGCTAATAATAATACCCAATCTGAATGACTGCCTCATTGGTGTTAAGGATTTTTTTATTGGCGTATTTCGTGAAGTGTTTTGAGTCTTGAAGATTGAAGGTGAAGAATTGTCGATCACATACATCAATCTCTAGAAGAATGGATTCAAAATGATCAGGTACGTTCAATTAAATATTTTTGATGATTTGAATACATTCTTATAGTTTAGAAACACATGGAATAATTTTCATTGCATAAAAATCAAAACTCGACATTTTATATGTTATAGATCCGGATCAGGCAGATCCAGTCCGGACCCCGAACATTATTTGGTTCATGCGAAATTCCAGTCCGGATCAACCTCTATCCAGTCTGGACCCCGAACTATGTTTTTGATATATCGCATGAATCAGTCCGGATCAGAAAATTCTAGTCTGGACCCCGAACTTGTTTTTCAGGAAATTTTCTTGAAAAGGACGACAGTCCGGATCAGCTTAATCCAGTCCGGACTGCCATGCGGGAAAAATTCTGTTAAGTCAGTTTTTGATTCTTATCTCTTTCCAAAAGGTTTCTAACCTATAAATAGATCCCTAATATTCATCTTTTAGGGTATCCCTAAGATTCCTAATATTCCTAAAATTCGAAAAGGTGGCGTTTGGTTTGGGTACAAAGGGGGGATATCCCCCCTTTGTACCCAAACAAAACTGGAATGGGGGGGAATAGGTGGGTATACCTATTCCCCCCCTTACCGGGTTGTTCCGGTAAAAACCGGGACAACCCGATATTAGGGGGGGATTTCGGTTCCCCCCCTCCCCACGAACAGGCCGGAACAAGGGCCCGTAGAGTGCTCATTCCCAAGGCAGAGTGCCTTGGGAAGGGGGGCACTATGCCTTTTTTTTTTTTGTTTTTTTTTTTTGTTTTTTTTTATATATATATATATATTATGCCTCTTTTGATTTTATTATTTTTTTATTTTTTTATATTAGAATTTTTAAATTTTAAAAGATATTTAAATTTTAAATTTTGTATTTTATAAATTTTAATTTTTTTAATTTTATATTTTAATAAATCTAAAAATTTTATTTTATTTTTTTTTGTAAAAAAATATTAATTTTAAAATTTTAAAATTTATGCAATTTTTTTATAATTTTTTTAAAATTTATATAAATTTAAAAATTAAAATTTGTACTCCCACTTAAAATTTAAAAATTAACTTTTTTTTTTGCTCCCACTTAAAATTTTTATAAATTAAAATTAATAAATATTAAAATTTGAATAAATTTTGAAATTTTAATTTTGAAAAAAAAACTAAAAAGGAAAGGATATTTTAGTTTTTAACACAAAAGTTAATTCTCTATTTCTCTTATTCTTCAATTATTTCCAAACACTATTTTTTTTATACCTGGTACTAATCTAAAATCCAACCAAACACAAATTTACATTAGTTCCAGCTTGTTCCAAAATTTATACTTATCCCTGGTACAACTAATTCTCTTTTATACCTCAACCAAGCGAAGCCAAAGGGAATCCACCTATAGAGAAGAAAGGAAAGCATGTTCTATTTTATGTTTCTTCATCTATATTGATCAATTTGATTCTAGGATTTTCAAACTCTCTATTTCTTGTAGAATCAAATTGATGAATACTTAGATGGTGTTTTCTTGTCTATCTATGATCTAAGTATTCGATTATCATCACCACCAATAAACAAACAACGATTTCCGAAAGGAACATCGGCACGTGGATTCGCGTGGCCTTGTGGATTCAAGGTGTATCACTTTCGTGGATTCGGAGCGAGGTGCATTCGTGTGATCGATTCGTACCAAATTTGTCACGCCCCGGGGTCGAAACTGCGACCCGGGCTCGCCAACATATCTGCCGTCTACACAACCCCACATAGGCGAAGCATCCAACCTGCAAGAAAAGGTACTACTTCTAACAAATATCAGAGCTATAAATAAAAAATCTGCTATAAAACTAAAACCAACCACTGTACAACTGGAAATAATAAAACAAAATCCATCTCCCGTAAATGATAATCATACATGTCCTCAGATACAATAAGCCAAAACTCAACTGGGAGGTAAACTGAAATAAAACCTCAGTGTACAGGCTCTCAATACATATCATATCCTTACTACATCAGTCTCTCAAAAGAGGAAAACAAAATCACTAATCTACTGACTGTACTGTAGATCTCCTCTGAAGGGGTACCGCTACTCTCCAACGACGGGTAGGGATCTAGCTCGCGACTCCCTCGCCTCGATCAACAACCGCAGAATCAGCCACACCCGCTAAGACTTTGCAAAACAAAGGAGAGAAAAGAAAGGGAGGGGGGAAACCCCCAACGGGTGTGAGAACTACACCAAAAAGGGAGTTCTCAGTGGGTACCGCCACCAGGCCCGACGATCTGCCCACTAAGTCCACTAGAGGCATAAGAAAACCAATGCAGTAAAAACTGAATAAGAAAGCTGGAGATGCTCAACAGCTACCATGCCTCTATCTAAATACTCAAAAGGGGAAACTCTGGTAAAGATATGCGACACTCGCACACGAGGTGCTCAATCGACCCAATCGAGCTGACTGCCACATCGGGTCCAGTCAAGTCTGCGCCTCCCTAGTGTATCAACATTGGGGGCACAATCGGACTAACTCGCTATCGAGTAGGGGCACATGCAGGCTATAGTCGAAATCCACGCTCTCTCTCAGAACGGATAGACTCAAGATCCCCAAACCTCTCGCACAATGGTCAAAGTATACACAACGCCCCGGGGACCACCGTCAACAAAATGGCTCCCAACAACACTAGCTATTAGACTCCACTCGGCCCCCAGGCACGAGTGCAACAATAAAAGTGCCTGCCTGTAATAAACCCAATCAATGGACCAGTAAGAACTGGTACTGCCAGCTGTGCCTGCTGTATCGGGTATGCTGGCCGACGCATAGCACCGATGAAAAGGAGTCTCAAGGACTCAAAGTCTGTATGTTGCACACTCCGGAGTGGCACTCGAGGGGAGCGACCCACACGAGTAAAGTATCTTAGTAATAAGTATCATAGTAATATAAAACAGGAGGACTAGATCACGACTCAGATCAAAGTGGGAAAACCTGTCACGCCCCGTGGTCAAAACTGCGACCCAGGCACGCCAACAGATCCGCCGCCTGCACGAGGCTTCCCGCACAGACGAAGCATCTAACGTGCAAATAAGATCTAAAGCTATACAAATATTAGAGCTAGAAAGAACCAAAGCTATAGAAATAAAAACTGAACACCTGAAATCACTATATAACAAGATCCAAAAACACAGTCCTCTCTCTAAGACATAAGTACAAATATCACTGTCCAGTACAAAAGTGAAAACCAAAAATACAGGGTAACTCTACCTCTGACTATACAGACTCAGGTAAGCAACTAGTCCGCCATGCCCTTACCTCGGTCTGATGTCTCCGCACGAGCTAGACCCGGAACAGCTGCCTCGGGAAGACGTGTCACCACAGTGGGTGTGAGAACTACTGCAGAAGGTAGCTCTCAGTGGGTACCGTCACCAAAGTCCACAGTATGCCCACTAAGTCTACTGGAGGCAAACAGATAGATAGGTAGATAGATAAAATGCAAGCTGGAAATAAATGTGAGGACCCAAATTTCCACAAGAGGATTACTGTTGGGTCAACGGAGCTTCTGCAGTGTGTTTAGCAGTTTTCGGAGGCCTTTGCTGTGTGTCGGAGGTGTTTGCGCGCGAATCGGACCTCAAGAATGAATCCAGAGCGAAAATTGGATTAAGAATACCCTTCCGAATGCCTTTGACAAATTTTAGAAGCGGAATTTGGCAAAACGGACAGCGGATTTGGATTCAGCGCGCGAAAACAATGAAATTGGGCTATTTGCTTGATTTTTTCGCCATTGGTTACTGTTCACGCCGGAACAGTAACTCCGGCAGACCGGCAGCGACCGACGGGAGGTGGAGCACGGCGGGGCAGGCGCGGATGCGGGCGCGGGCAGGCGCAGGCGCGGGCGCGGGCTGGCACGGCGTACGGAGATGGGTGTACCACGTGGCGGCTTTCCATTGGATACGCTGGAGACACGTGGCGGCTTTGGATTCGATAGGTGCATCAGGTTCGTGCACCGGGCGCAGCGAGTGTTGGTGGTGCCACGTGGCGCGCTGTGACTGGTGGGTCAACGCACGCGCGCCCGGGCACCGTGCGCGGCGCACCGTGGACCCCGCGTGGCCACGTGGAGCTCGCCCATTGGTGGGCGCATGGACCCGGGTGGCCCGGCGTGAACCGCGGCCCATGGTTCCCGCCGTGGACCGCGGCGCCACGCGGCGCGCCGTGATAGGCGGTCGCACGTGCACCGGGCGCGCGAGGTGCGGTTGGGCCGCGTGGCGGGCCGACGTTGTTTCGGGCGCGCACAGTAACGGGCCGGGCCCGTTACTGTAGCAACCCGATTTAACCGGGCGCCCGAAATCAGGGACTTGTTGGGTATTTTTGGAATTGTTGCTTTTTGGCTATAAATAGCCCCCTTTGGCCTGCGATTTGGGGCTTTTCCCGAGCTCACCTCCAGCTGAGCCCTGAAGCAAAGATTAAAATAATCTTGTGCTCTATCTTCTGAGGAAGTTTCAAAATTTTTGGTGGCACGCACTTTGAGGTTGGTATTTTTCCGGCGCGCTGTGACGCACTTTCCTTATTTGCCCTTTTCATCGCATTTCGGTCCGAGGACTCCCCTGGCCTTCTCCGACCTCCGTTTTCGGCGATTCTTGTGCCGATGTGTTCCTGAGAGGTAGGGCTTTGTTTTTCGTGTTGATCGTTTCTTCGTAATCCAAACTTTTTGCACGGTTCCCGAGGCACTGTTGATCCCCTATTTGCTGTGTACTGTTTTGGTCAGCATTGGAGTATTTTGCCGATATCTTCGCACCCGGACATCTTATTGAGGCGGGCCAATATTTGATTTCTATCTACGCGTCGCGAGGAACATCATCGTATTTTTCTTGGAATTCTTTGAGTTTTCTTCGAAGGTGAAAATCCCACTTTTTCAGAGCAAAGTTTTACAGATTTTTGTACTTGGGATTATTGAGGTAGTCACCTTGTTGATATTGTAACTTGACCTACGAAACTCGGATTGGGACGTGCAGGTACTCGTTTCGAAGGGCTCGACGAGACGATCGCAGTGGTTATTTTGTTGGATTTTTCAGAGTTTGTCACGCCCCAGGGTCGAAACTGCGACCCGGGCTCGCTAACAGATCCGCCATCTGTACGGAAACTGCCGTACAGACGAAGCGTCTAACCTGCAGAAAGAATCAACTACAGTATACAGATATCAGTGCTGAAGGTAACTACTAAAAACTGAAAATAAATACAATGTCCAACTCCCAAATACGTTTGTATAAAAAGTCCTCTGATACAAAACTCAAAAGGGAGACATCTCCAATAAAATACATTGGTGTACAAGCTCTCAATACAAAAATATCCTCACTACATCAGTCTCTCAAACTGTAAAATAAAATACAACTCTATACCTCACAACAAAGGTCTCTCAACAGAGGAAAAAGAAGTAAACTAATCTACTGAAGCTCTCCTCTGAAGGGGTACCGCTACACTCCAACGACGGGTAGGGAACTAGCTCGCGACTCCCTCGCCTCGGTCAGAAGGATCAGCAACTGGAGCAACAGGAATAGGAGAAGAAGTTCCTGGGGAAAAAGACACCACGACGGGTGTGAGAACTACTTCCCACAGTAGTTCTCAGTGGGTGCCGTCAACAAGCCCAACGGTCTGCCCACTAAGTCTACTAGAGGCAAAAGATAACAGTGCAATGAAATCTGAACAAGAAAAGCTGGAGCTACTCTACAGCTACCATGCCTCTATCTAGATGCTCAAAACTGGAACAGATGAAAGTAAATGTGACCACACGCACCCAAGGTGCTCAATCGACCCAATCGAACTGACTGCCTCATAGGGTCCAGTCAAGCCTGCGCCTGTCGACTAGGAACGCACCTGCCCACTACCACACGTCCACATGAGGACGGGATTTACGTGGGGCGTCCTGTCCGACTAACTCACCCCTCGCGCAAAACTGCCTCAACAGGCCCATCGTTGCATCTACTACGGAAAACTGCCTCAACAGGCCAACCATCGTATCCACAGCGGCATCTCAGGGACGCGACTCCAACTGAGGAAAACGGCGCGGCATAGAGTATCAAACATTGGCATAAGCAGGCTATAGTCAAGATCCACGCTCACTCTCAGAACGGTAGGACACAAGATCCCCAAATATCTCGCACAACAGTCGGAGCACTCTTGACGACTCAGCTGATCAGCTCACACGAAACACGAGACACTAGCCTCTCCAAAAGCTCGCAGCACAAAGACACTGGCTGGAGGTACTCCACATCCAGGAACGACCCACAACTTAGGCTAACAATACTGGTCGGACAACACTCAACGACCTGGGACCACCGTCAACCCCAACGGTTACCAACAACACTGACCGGAAGATACTCGACGGCCCGGGACTACCGTCTGCTCAACAGCTCCCTCCCACGACAGCTCAACAGGGATACAAGACCTCCCGGGACTACCGTTTACCCAAACGGCTCCCGGCACAGATAAGCAACCCACTACACTACCAGACTCCACTCTGCTCCCAAGCACGAGTGCAAATGCATCCCACACTAAAAGAAAGTCCCGACCTCTCGGCCCACTACCCGGGCGAGGATAACACTATGTCCAGGAATAGAAAAACAGTGTGGGTGTCTAAACATAAATAACCCTATCCCAAGTGAGGGTTTTCTACTGGTCTGGTTACACATGCAACATATGACGGGGGTGCTAGGTCAAGTTCCAAGATAACTATATTAACAGATGATAAAAGGAATAACAATTCCTACAATCTAGCATGCTACACATGGAAATAAACTATCATGCATAGTCCTACATCAGTAGAATTACTGTACAGTCCATAAAACTTGGAGATAAGGCCACCCACCTCGATTTGCCACCAATTGCTCGAAAACACTTGCAATTGGCCTCCACGCGATCCGCACGCAAAACGGAGCACGGTGCCGGAGTCCGCACGCAAAACGGAGTCCGCACGCAAAACGGTGCACGGTGCCGGAGTCCGCACGCAAAACGGTGCACGGTGCCGGAGTCCGCACGCAAAATGAAGTTCGCACGCAAAACGGTGCACGGTGCCAGAGTCCGCACGCAAAACGGAGCACGGTGCCAGAATCCGCAAGCAAAACGGAGTCCGTACGCAAAACGGTGCACGGTGCCTGAGTCCGCACGCAAAACGGTGCACGGCGCCGGAGTCCCCACGCAAAACGGAGTCTGCACGCAAAACGGTGCACGGTGCTGGAGTCCGCACACAAAACGGAGCACGGTGCCAGAATCCGCACGCAAAACAAAGTCAGCACGCAAAACGGTGCACGGCGCAGGAGACCGCACGCAAAACGGTGCAGTAAAACACGGTCCCTAACACAGATAAGAGCAAGAGGGTCAATTCACTGTCCAAAAGATCGCTCCAAAACTGTGCCAAAAATACCGTAAAAATAAGTACGGGACCGTACCTCGACGCGTCGCGCCGTCCAACTGCTCCGTTGAAAAACCTCACGCGCTCCACGAGGTCCACTACGCACCGCCGCACCCCCCCCCAAAAATCTCCTCCTCACTCCCTCTCTCGCTCGGGTGAAGAAGGAAAAGAAGAAAGAGGAGAAGGAAAGGCACAGGGGAGAAGGAAGAAGAAGAAAAGAAAGAGGAGAAAGGGAGTGGTCCACGGCCCCGGGTCCACGGTGGACCACCAATGGGAGCCCGCCAATCGGCCGGTCCACAAGCAGGGGCGCGCGCACCAGGCGCAGCGCGCGGCCCCCTGCGCCACGTGGCCGCGTCACCGCGTGCCACGCGGGCGCGGCAAACCGCGCGCCACACGGGCGCGCGTTACACCGCGCCACACGGGCGCGGGACACAGCGCGCGCCACACAAGCGCACGCCCCCGCGCCCGAGCGGGCGCCAACGGGGTCCCGCCACGTGGCGGCCCCCGCGCGTCCCCCGCCGAAACGCGACAGTGCGCCCCTGCCGCGCCCGTACGCTCCCCGAACCGCGCGCCAAGCCTCGATTTCCGTGCCGCCAACCTCGGGAACCGTGCCGCGATGCCCCGAAAAACGCGCGCGTCAACCGGGCTCCAAAACAACCAAGTAAATAGTCAATTCTCAACGATTTCGCGCGCTGAATCCAAAAACGATGTCCGATTCTCCAAATTCTCAACCGAAAATTTGCCGAATGCCCCGGATAGCCCACTTGATCCGATTTTCGCGCCGGGTCCTATTCTGAAGTCTGATTTGCCAAATTCCAACTCTAAAAATTCCCGAAGGCGACCGGAGAGGTAAACTTTTATCCAAACTTCGCCCGGAGTCCAAATTTGACATCCGCGCCGCGCGAAATCACTTCTAAACACTCGACGGGTCCTCCAATTCCCATGCGATCTCATTTAAGCCCGAAGTCCATCACTTGTGTCCAAATTGCGCACAAACACCACCGACACACCACGCAGGCCTCGAGTGATGCAAACTAAAACCCAAATTGCACCACAAATTCATTTCTTGGGCCCGACACGCGCACAAACACTCCCAAAGGCCACTAAACCGACAGTAATCTCTTAAGTGGGAATTCGGGTCCTCACAGAGTTCCTTTTACAGGTGGAAATTAAGCATCTTTTTAGCTGAATTTTGGGGAATTGTGAATGGTGGTGGAACCGTTGTTTAAATAGTTATCGGTCGGTGTGTTTGCAGGATTATTTGCATTCCTTGTATTGTGGGGTGATTGTTGGAGACTGTGGATTTTGGCAGCGAGGGATCTTGTTTTACTGTTGAGCACGCTTCTCGAGGTGGGTGGTTGTTGTATCCCTCTCTTTTGGTATGCTCACTAGGAATATCAGGATAACCCGATGTTAGAAATTGTTGATAAAATATTGATAACCTTGCATGCAAAAAGGGACCACATAATTGATAGCCTATCCATGTAATTGAGACAAGGGTATTGGAACATGATCATTATGCCATAATCACTCCTGTTAAGTATTTATTTATCTGGAACAACATGATCAGTTGTATGTTAGTACTTAGTGATTATGCAAAAAGGGATCATCACTTTGAGATATTAGTGTTGGAGCTCATTGCTTTATCATGTTATCCATGTGAATAGATTAGTATATTGGGACTTCATGATTTATGATATGTGAGCGCATTGGCGGGCACTTTTGTCACGCCCCGGGGTCGAAACTGCGACCCGGGCTCACTAACAGATCCGCCATCTGTACGGAAACTGCCGTACAGACGAAGCGTCTAACCTGCAAAAGAAACAACTACAGTATACAGATATCAGAGCTGAAAGTAGACTACTAAAAACTGAAGTCCAAACACTGTACAACTGAAAATAATACAATATCCATCTCCCCAAATACTATCATATACAAAATCCTCTGATACAGAACTCAAAAGGGAGATATCTCCAATAAGTACATCAGTGTACAAGCCCTCGATACAAGAAAATATCCTCACTACATCAGTCTCTCAAACTGTAAAATAAAGTACAACTCTATACCTCTCTACAAAGGTCTCTCAACAGAGGAAGAAGAAGTAAACTATCAACCGAAGCTCTCCTCTGAAGGGGGGTACCGCTACACTCCAACGACGGGTAGGGAACTAGCTCGCGACTCCCTCGCCTCGGTCCGAAGGATCAGCAACAGGAGCACAGGAACAGAAGAAGAAGTCCCTGGGGAAAAGACACCACGACGGGTGTGAGAACTACTTCCCACAGTAGTTCTCAGTGGGTACCGTCAACAAGCCCAACGGTCTGCCCACCAAGTCTACTAGAGGCAAAAGAAAACAGGCAAAGAAATCTGAAAGAAAAGCTGGAATCTACTCTACAGCTACCATGCCTCTATCTAGACACTCAAAAGTGGAACAGATGAAAGTAAATGAGACCACTCGCACCCAAGGTGCTCAATCGACCCAAACGAACTGACTACCTCAAAGGTCCAGTCAAGCCTGCGCCCGTCGACTAGGAACGCTCCTGCCTACTACCACACATCCACATGAGGACGGGATTTACGTGGGGCGTCCTGTCCTACTAACTCATCCCTCGCGCAAAACTGCCTCAACAGGCCCATCGTTGCCTCAACTGCGGAAAACTGCCTCAACAGGCCAACCATCGTATCCACAGCGGCATCTCTGGACGCGACTCCAACTGAGTAGAACGGCGCGGCATAGAGTATCAAACATTGGCATATGCAGGCTAGTCAAAATCCATGCTCACTCTCAGAACGGTAGGGCCCAAGATCCCCAAATACCTCGCACAACAGTCGGAGCACTCTCGACGACTCAGCTGCTCGGCTAACTCGAAACACGAGACACTAGCCTCTCCACGGCTCGCAGCACAAGGCTCACAGGCTGGAGATACTCCACAGCCAGGAACGACCCACAACTCAGGGTAACAAAACAGGTTGGACAACACTCAACGACCTGGGACCACCGTCAACCCCAACGGTTCCCAACAAGACGGACCGGAAGATACTCGACGGCCCGGGACTGCCGTCTGTGCAACGGCTCCCTCCACGACGGCACAACAGGGAAACAAGACCTCCCGGGACTACCGTTTACCCAAACGGCTCCCGGCACAGATAAGCAACCCAGTACAACTACCAGACTCCACTCTGCTCCCAGGCAAGAGTGTAAAAGCATCCCACACTAAAAGCAAGTCCCGACCTCTCGGCCCACTACCCGGGCGAGAAAACACTATGTCCAGGGATGAAGGAACAGTGTGGATGTCTAAGCATAAATAACCCTAGCCCAAGTGAGGGTTTTCTACTAGTCTGGTTACACATACAACATATGACGGGGGTGCTAGGTCAAGTTCCAAGATAACTATATTAACAGATAATAAAAGGAATAACAATTCCTACAATCTAGCATACTACACAATGAAATAAACTATCATGCATAGTCCTACATCAGTAGAAATACTGTACAGTCCATAAAACTTGGAGATAAGGCCACCCACCTCGATTTGCCACCAATTGCTCGTAGGCACTTGCAATTGGCCTCCACGGAGTCCGCACCCAAAACGGGGTACGGTGCCGGAGTCCGCACGCAAAACGATGCATGGTGCCGGAATCCGCAGGCCAAACGAAGTCCGCACGCAACACGGTGCACGGTGCTGGAATCTGCATGCCAAACGGGGTCCGCACGCAAAACGGTGCACGGTGCCGGAGTCCGCACGCAAAACGGTGCACGGTGCCAGGATCCGCACGCAAAACGGAGTCCGCACGCAAAACGGTGCACGGTGCCGGAGTCCGCACGCAAAACGGTGCACGGTGCCAGAATCTGCACGCAAAGCGGAGTCCGCACACAAAACGGTGCACGGTGCCGGAGTCCGCACGCAAAACGGTGCACGGTGCCAGGATCCACACGCAAAACGGAGTCCGCACGCAAAACGGTCCTCGGTGCCGGAGTCCGCATGCAAAACGGTGCACGGTGCCCAACACAGAAAGGAGCAAGAGGGTCAGTTACAGTCTAAAAGATCGCCCCAAAACTGTACAAAAATACAGTAAAACCAACACACGGGACCTACCCGACTGCGCCGCCGTCGCCGCAACACCCCCATCGGAAGCCTCGCGCGCTCCACGAGGCCCGTGACGCGAAACGCCAACTCCCACAACCTCCTCCCTCACTCTTCCTCTCGCTCGGTTGGAGAAGAAAACGAAAGAAGGAAAAGGAGGTGGCTTGCGGGGAGGAAGAAGGAGAAGAAGAAGAGAAAGGGAGAGAGGGGGGTCCACGGTGCACCGGTCCACGGTGCACCGGCCGGTCCACCGCACCCGCTCGGGTGCACCAGGACCAGGCAAAGAGGCGGCGGGCCACGTGGCCGAATCCCCGCACGCCACGCGGGCGCTCAGCTCACGCGCCACACGGGCGCGTGACACCGTGCCGCCCACAGGCGCGGGACACGCGCCCGTGACACGGGCGCGCGCCCCTGCGCCCGCGCGGGCGCCAACGGGGGTCCGCCACGTGGCGGCCCCCCCACGTGGCCCGCGCAGGAGGCGCGTCTCCCCGCGCCCCCCCCTGATGCGCTGCTGCGCGTCCTGTCACGCGGCCGCCTCGAATGGCGCGCCGCCGTTTCCTCGGGACCCGTGCCGTGCACACCTCGATAAACGTGCCGTTTTGCCTCAAAAAACGCGCACTTCATCCGGGCTCCAAATCCAGCAAATAAATAGTCCATTCTTAGCGATTTCGTGCGCTGAATCCAAAAACGATGTCCATTTCTCCAAATTCTCTCCCGAAAATTTGCCGAATGCCCACTCGATCCGATTTTCGCGCCGGGTCCATTTTTAAAGTCCGATTTGCCCAATTCCAACTCTAAAAATTCCCGAAGGCGACCGGAGAGGTAAACTTTTATCCGGACTTCACCCGGAGTCTAATTTTGACATCTGAATCGCGCGAAATCACTTCTAAACACCCGACGGGTACTCCAACTTCCCACGGGGTCTCAATTTAAGCCCGAAGTCCACCACTTGTGTCCAAATTGCGCGCAACCCACGCAGGCCTCCAGTGATGCAAGCAAATCCCAAATTGCATCACAAATCCATTTCTGGGCCCCCAACACGCGCACCAATACCCCCAACGGCGACCGAAAGCTGCCCAACAACCAGCTACCCTACGCGGGGGATTCCGGGACCTCACAAATTTTACTTCTATTCTAGATGAGGACATTTGCTTGCTTATATGGACATCTAGATAGGCCACTTTTTACTGCTACACTATCTTTGGGATTTGACTTAGGAGAAACCATGTTATCACTTCTTCTCCTTTCATTGTGGTATTTGGGGTATTGCTCGGATTGAGCAGGGTTGTAGGATAGTGTAGCCGGATTTGTTGAGTGGGTTCGTCATACTAGATTGGGGTTTTGGATTATTGCGGCTACCGCGGACATTGGGCGGTTGTCCGGATGTTTATTATGCATCAGATTGGGGATAGGATTCCTCTAGTGGATGGAGTTTCCCATTTATTGATTGTTATCACTTGGATTGGGGATTCGGGTTATCTTTAGTAGAGGGTTTTTCCCCACATTGATCATTGTTATGATCCAGTCCTGCTATATCAGATTACTTTCGGCTACTTATTTACTCGTGTGGGTCGCTCCCCTCGAGTACCACTCCGGAGTGTGCGTCAGACAGGTTTTGAGTCCTTGAGACTCCTTTGCTTCGGTGTTATGCATAGGCTGGCATACCCGTTGCGGCAGTCAGAGCAGGCAGTACCAGTGTCTACTGGTGGTCGGATTGGGTTATTTAGGCAGGCTTTTTGGATACTGATGCATACTTTTAGCTATTCTTTTAGCTTGACATTTAGAGGCATATTAGTGGTAGCTTTTCTTCAGCAGTTACATTTTAGCTTACCACCTTTCTCCTTTTATCTTGCCTCTGGTAGACCTAGTGGGCATGTCAGAGTTGAGGTTTTACCCAGTAGGGGAGACTACTGTTTCTATAGTAGTTCTCACCCCCATAGTCTTCTTCTTTGTTTCTCCCTTTGTTTTGCAGAGTCTTCTGCGGGAGTTGCTGGGCCGTCAGCAACTGATCGAGGTATGAGGATGTCGGACTAGATAGAGAGTCCACCCGACAGTAGCTAGCTGGACTTTTGTTGTACCCCTTTCTTCTCAGACAGTTTTTATTGTACTCTCTTTTGGGTCTGGCTTTAGCCAGCTGGTTGTATATTTGTGGTGAGCTGGGAGAGTACTTGTACTTACTTGCAGTCGTTCTTTACTTTATTTTCAGCTTTGGTCTGAGATGTTGTAGTTTTTAGTTCAGCTCTGATTTTATGCTCCTTTATTATTATCTCTTATATCTGAGCTGGTTACCGACGCTTCGTGTACGCGGGAAATACCGTGTGCACGGCGGATCCGTAGACGGGCCCGGGTTCTGGTTTACACCCGGGGCGTGACAGATTAGGTGGTATCAAAGCTTAGGGATAGGTCAGTTGGGACTTAGGAAACCCTAGGCTTTTGGGCAGACCCTAGGATGGTAGGGCGTGAGTGGCATGATATTTTGCGAAAGTCGGTGATTTATTATTTGACTCTTCCAGTGAGGGAAGAGGGATCGACATATCTTATTTCTGTTGGACAGTTATGTTGGCTGCAGACAATATAAAGTTACAGAAATAGGGGGATGTCTTTGACATTCGCTAGATTTGGTCGTGTGGGGATGTTATTCTGATTTGTGGTTTCTTGTGGCAGGATGTCGCCCCGGCGTCATTTTTCCGCCGAGGGTACCCCCACTCCCCCTGAGGAGCCTGGACTGGCGGTATCCGCCGAGCTGGGGGAACTGCGGGCCTTAGTGACCCATTTGGTGGCGGGGAGCTTTCATCAGGACCAGCTCTTGGAGCAGCTATTGGTGCAGGGCGGTGATTCGGCAGTCGGAGTGAGGGCCAGAACTTCAGAGCAGCGTTTTGAGAGGAAACGCTCAGCCCCGGATATTGATGGACAGTCTAGTTCTCGGAGACGACCACGGCTTCGCGGTGGATGTATTTTCTGTGGAGGACCTCACTTCCCGCATACGTGCGATCTGAGGCAGGGTCGTTGCTTTAGATGTGGACAGCCTGGTCACATCCGAGCTACATGCCCCCTTCCGACCTTTGTAGCACCTTCTTCGACGTTGGCCCCTATCGCATCCCAGCAGAGATCGTGGTCACGACAGCAGAGGCGACAGCATCAGTAGCTGTCGAGGCAGTCCCAGTTTTCTGACATATGCATTTTCTATGGAGGTGCCTACGGTGGCATTGGGACTCGAGGATGTCCCCATTATCCGCGAGTTGCTAGATATGTTTGAGTTGACGACTAGGCCGCTTGAGAGGGAGATAGAGTTTGTGATTGACGTGGTCCCGGGAACCACGCCAATCTTGAAGGCACCTTATCGGATGGCGCCTGTCGAGTTGAGAGAGCTGGAGGCGCAACTGTAGGATCTGATGGACTAGGGTTTTGTTAGACCCAGCGTGTCGCCGTGGGGAGCGCCTGAGTTGTTTGTGGTGAAGATGGATGATTCACTTCGACTGTGCATCGATTATTGGGAGCTAATTAAGTGACCATCCGAACCATGTATTCATTACCGCGGATCGACGACTTGTTTGTTCAGCTGCTGGGAGCTTCGGTGTTTTTGAAGATTGATCTTCAGTTCGGTTACCACCAGCTGAGGGTGAGGGCCGAGGATTTCTCCAAAACGACATTCACATCTCGGTACGGGCATTATGAGTTCACAATGATGTCATTTGGATTGACGAATGCCCCTACCACATTTTTGGATTTGGTGAACTGGATATTTCAGCCATTTTTGGACCGGGTTGTTGCAGTATTTATTGATGATTCTGATTTACTCCCGGAGTGATGTGGAGTAAGGAGCACTTGAGGACAGTGCTATAGCTTCTGTGAGAGAAGAAGCTGTATGCCAAGCTTTTGAAGTGCGGATTTTGGCTCCGGGAGGTCACCTTTTTCAGTGGTCTGGGGTGTGTATTGATGCAGCATGGTAGGGTAATTGCTTATGCTTCACGGCAATTAAAGGACCATGAGAAAAATTACCCTACTCAGATCTTGAGTTGGCAGCGGTTGTGTTTGCTCTGAAATTGTGGCGGCATTATTGTATGAAGAGCACTGCAAGTTTTACACTGATCATAAGGGATGAAGTATCTGTTCACTTAGAAGGAGTTGAACTTGAGGCAACGCCGGTGGTTAGAGTTGTTAAAGGATTAAGGTGTGATTATCCTTTGTCATCCCGACAAGGCCAATGTTGTGACAGATGCTTGGAGTAGGAGGATGAGTCTGAGTATGATGATCTCGTAGCAGGCACTGTTGGTTGAGCAGATGAGACGGCTACAGATTGAGGTTATATCCCCTGGGGTCTCAGCTAGACTTATGTCTTTGGTCATGCAACCCACTTTGTTGGACAGGATTCGAGAGAAACAGAGTGAGGATCCCACTTGATGAGGATCCGAGGGCAGATTCAGACGGAGTTGACAGGGGATTTTTCAGTTGATGCTTCGGGAGTACTGCGGTACAGGGACCGAGCTTGTGTGCCTATAGGTTCAGAGATTCGAGAGTAGGTCTTGAGGGAGGCCCATAATACACCTTATACCATTCATCCTGGTGGGACTAAGATGTATAAGGACCTCAAGGCACATTTTTGGTATGAATAGAGAGACATTGGGAGGATCGTGGCACTGCTTAACTTGTCAACAAGTAAAGGCGGAGCATCGTGTACCTACTAGCTAGTTACAGAGTCTTCCAATCCCAGAATGGAAATGGGATTATATCACTTTGGATTTTGTCACTGGATTGCCAAGAGCACCGACTGGGGCTGATGCGACATGGATAGTCGTGGATAGACTCACCAAGTTCGCTCTCTTTCTACCGGTGCAGGTGACTTGGCCTTTGGGAGCGACTGGTACAGTTGTACTTAGCTGAGGTTGTGAGATTGCACGGTGTAACCGTCTCCATTGTATTAGATAGAGACTGGGGTTGGTCTCACTTTTCTGGAGGAGTTTACAGACAGCCTTGGGAACGCAGCTTCGATTTAGCACAGCATTCCACCCATAGACCGATGGACAGTCTGAGCGCACCATACAGACCCTCGAGGATATGTTGAGAGCGTGCGCCCTGGATTTTGGAGGAGGGTGGTACCGACACGTGGGATTGGTTGAGTTTGCGTACAACAACAGCTACCAAGCGAGCATTCAGATGTCTCCGTTTGAAGCGTTGTTTGAACACTAGTGTCGGACACCCCTATATTGAAGTGACGTGGGTGAGAGGAAGACTTGGAGTCCTGATCTACTGGCAGAGGCAGAGGAAAAGGTTAGATTGATTCGACGACATATTGGGACCGCCCTGAGTTGACGGAGGAGTTATGCTGATACCCGACGGCGAGACTTAATGTTTCAGATTGGTGATCATGTCTTTTTGAAAGTCTCTCCTTTGTCTGGGGTCCGGAGATTTAGAGTTTGGAAAAAGTGTAGTCCCCGGTTTATTGGACCCTTTTTGGTACTGGAGAGAGTTCGCCCTGTTATTGTTTGAGTTACTCTTCCTCCACGCCTGGCTAGAGTTCATGACGTGTTTCACGTTCTTGCTTTG
The DNA here is from genome assembly GCA_029204045.2 of Tillandsia leiboldiana. NCBI lineage: Eukaryota > Viridiplantae > Streptophyta > Magnoliopsida > Poales > Bromeliaceae > Tillandsia > Tillandsia leiboldiana. The sequence goes on from CM055065.1 coordinate 30,257,210, forward strand.
AGGAAGTATGTATTTGATCCTGCGCATGTGTTTGACTACACCCCACTGGAGTTTGGGGAGGACTTCGGGTACGTTTGTCTTGCTTCTTAGTTTCAAGGACGAAACTTTCTTTTAGTGGGGGAGGATATGAGGACCCGAATTTCCACAAGAGGATTACTGTTGGGTCAACGGAGCTTCTGCAGTGTGTTTAGCAGTTTTCGGAGGCCTTTGCTGTGTGTTGGAGGTGTTTGCGCGCGAATCGGACCTCAAGAATGAATCCAGCGCGAAAATTGGATTAAGAATACCCTTCCGGATGCCTTTGACAAATTTTAGAAGCGGAATTTGGCAAAACGGACAGCGGATTTGGATTCAGCGCGCGAAAACGATGAAATTGGGCTATTTGCTTGATTTTTTCGCCATTGGTTACTGTTCACATCGGAACAGTAACTCCGGCAGACCGGCGGCGACCGGCGGGAGGTGGAGCACGGCGGCGCAGGCGCGGATGCGGGCGCGGGCAGGCGCAGGCGCGGGCGCGGGCTGGCGCGGCGTACGGAGATGGGCGTACCACGTGGCGGCTTTCCATTGGATACGCTGGAGACACATGGCGGCTTTAGATTCGACAGGTGCATCAGGTTCGTACACCGGGCGCAGCGAGTATTGGTGGTGCCACGTGGCGCGCTGTGACTGGTGGGTCAACGCACGTGCGACCGGGCGCCGTGCGCGGCGCACCGTGGACCCCGCGTGGCCATGTGGAGCTCGCCCATTGGTGGGTGCATGGACCCGGGTGGCCCGGCGTGAACCGCGGCCCACGGTTCCCGCCGTGGACCGCGGCGCCACGCGGCGCGCCGTGATAGGCGGCCGCACGTGCACCGGGCGCGCGAGGCGCGGTTGGGCCGACGTTATTTCGGGCGCGCACAGTAACGGGCCGGGCCCGTTACTGTAGCAACCCGATTTAACCGGGCGCCCGAAATCAGGGACTTGTTGGGTATTTTTGGAATTGTTGCTTTTTGGCTATAAATAGCCCCCTTTGGCCTGCGATTTGGGGCTTTTCCCGAGCTCACCTCTAGCTGAGCCCTGAAGCAAAGATGAACATAATCTTATGCTCTATCTTCTGAGGAAGTTTCAGAATTTTTGGTGGCACGCACTTCGAGGTTGGTATTTTTCCGGCGCGCTGTGACGCACTTTCCTTATTTGCCCTTTTCGTCGCATTTCGGTCCGAGGACTCCACTGGCCTTCTCCGACCTCCGTTTTTGGCGATTCTTGCGCCGATGTGTTCCTGAGAGGTAGGACTTTGTTTTTCTTGTTGATCGTTTCTTCGTATTCCAGACTTTTGGCATGGTTCCCGAGGCACTGTTGATCCCCTATTTGCTGTGTACTGTTTTGGACAGCATTGGAGTATTTTGCCGATATCTTCGCACCCGGACATCGGATTGAGGGGTGCCAATATTCGATTTCTATCTACGCGTCGCGAGGAACATAATCGTATTTTTCTTGGAATTTTCTGAGTTTTCTTCGAAGGTTAAAATCCCACTTTTCAGAGCAAAGTTTTACAGATTTTTGTACTTGGGATTATTGAGGTAGTCACCTTGTTGATATTGTAACTTGACCTACGAAACTCGGATTGGGACGTGCAGGTACTCGTTTCGAAGGGCTCGACGAGACGATCGCAGTGGTATTTTTGTTGGATTTTTTAGAGTTCCTTTTACAGGTGGAAATTAAGCATCTTTTTAGCTAAATTTTGGGGAATTGTGAATGGTGGTGGAACCGTTGTTTAAATAGTTATCGGTCGGTGTGTTTGCAGGATTATTTGCATTCCTTGTATTGTGGGGTGATTGTTGGAGACTATGGATTTTGGCAGCGAGGGATCTTGTTTTACTGTTGTGCACGCTTCTCGAGGTGGGTGGTTGTTGTATCCCTCTCTTTTGGTATGCTCACTAGGAATATCAGAATAACCCGATGTTAGAAATTGTTGATCAAATATTGATAACCTTGCATGCAAAAAGGGACCACATAATTGATAGCCTATCCATGTAATTGAGACAAGGGTATTGGAACATGATCATTATGCCATAATCACTCCTGTTAAGTATTTATTTATCTGGAACAACATGATCAGTTGTATGTTAGTACTTAGTGATTATGCAAAAAGGGATCATCACTTTGAGATATTAGTGTTGGAGCTCATTGCTTTATCATGTTATCCATGTGAATAGATTAGTATATTGGGACTTCATGATTTATGATATGTGAGCGTATTGGCGGGCGCTTTTACTTCTATTCTAGATGAGGACATTTGCATGCTTATATGGACATCTAGATAGGCCACTTTTTACTGCTACACTATCTTTGGGATTTGACTTAGGAGAAACCATGTTATCACTTCTTCTCCTTTCATTGTGATATTTGGAGTATTGCTCGGATTGAGCAGGGTTGTAGGATAGTGTAGCCGAATTTGTTGAGTGGGTTCGTCATAATAGATTGGGGTTTTGGATTATTGCGGCTACCGCGGACATTGGGCGGTTGACCGGATGTTTATTATGCATCAGATTGGGGATAGGATTCCTCTAGTGGATGGAGTTTCCCATTTATTGATTGTTATCACTTGGATTGGGGGTTCGGGTTATCTTTAGTAGAGGGTTTTTCCCCACATTGATCATTGTTATGATCCAGTCCTGCTATATCAGATTACTTTCGGCTACTTACTTTATTCGTGTGGGTCGCTCTCCTCGAGTACCACTCCGGAGTGTGCGTCAGACAGGTTTTGAGTCCTTGAGACTCCTTTGCTTCGGTGTTATGCGTAGGCTGGCATACCCGTTGCGGCAGGCAGAGCATGCAGTACGAGTGTCTACTGGTGGTCGAATTGGGTTATGTAGGCAGGCTTTTTGGATACTGATGCATACTTTTAGCTATTCTTTTAGCTTGACATTTAGAGGCATATTAGTGGTAGCTTTTCTTCAGCAGTTACATTTTAGCTTACCACCTTTCTCCTTTTCTCTTGCCTCTGGTAGACCTAGTGGGCATGTCAGAGTTGAGGTTTTACCTACTAGGGGAGGCTACTGTTTCTATAGTAGTTCTCACCCCCATAGTCTTCTTCTTTGTTTCTCCCTTTGTTTTGCAGAGTCTTCTGCGGGAGTTGCTGGGCCGTCAGCAACTGATCGAGGTATGAGGATGGCGGACTAGATAGAGAGTCCACCCGACAGTAGCTAGCTGGACTTTTGTTGTACCCCTTTCTTCTCAGACAGTTTTTATTGTACTCTCTTTTGGGTCTGGCTTTAGCCAGCTGGTTGTATATTTGTGGTGAGCTGGGAGAGTACTTGTACTTACTTACAGTCGTTCTTTACTTTATTTCCAGCTTTGGTCTGAGATGTTGTAGTTTTTAGTTCAGCTCTGATTTTATGCTTGTAAGACCCGGTCTTTCCTAAACCCTTCTTGTCACCCTCTTCTTGTAATGTCCGATCGAGGGCCTCATTTTTGGTGTTTTTCCGGACAGACCGTCGGGGCCCGCAGATAATTTTAGGCGGTAGAGCTCGCGGAGCGGAGCGCGCGGGCGCGATCAGTTTCAATTTTCGACTTCCGGTCCGATCAGAATTAATTCGCGAAGTTGGGGCCCCCTTGGGCGCCCCGGGATCCGTGCTGGCGACCCGCACGTCTTTTGAGGTAAACCCTAACTTTTTATATATATAGCCGGATGGGAATAGGAAATTAGGGTTCCTTCCTTTGTCCGCCACTTTTCTTTTTCTTCTTCCCTCGTAGCCGCCGGCAAGGAGTAACCGAGGACTCGGGCGAGGGTGGACCGGTGGAGCAAGCGGACGATCCCTCTCCTTCCCCCTCTTTCGCGCATCGAGGTGAGTCGGGGGTGCGTTCTTTTTCATACTCGAGTTCTTTGGTTTTGTACTCGCGAGGAGGGAGGGGGGGCGGTGCCGTCGCGCACCGCCGCGCGCGGGGCCGGCCGCGGGAGGGGCGCCCGCGCGGGTTGGTGCCGCGCGGGGTCGCCCCGCACCGCGGGCAGCGCACCCGCGCGGCGCTTGTCCGCGCAGGGCCGCCCGCAGGAGGGGGGCCCGCGCGGGCTGGTGCCGCGCGGGGTCGCCCCGCACCGCGGGCAGCGCACCCGCGAGGCGCCTGGCCGCGCGGGGCCGCCCGCAGGTGGGGCGCCCGCGCGGGCTGGTGCCGCGCGGGGTCGCCCCGCACCGCGGGCAGCGCACCCGCGCGGCGCCTGGCCGCGCGGGGCCGCCCGCAGGTGGGGCACCCGCGCGGGCTGGTGCCGCGCGGGGTCGCCCCGCACCGCGGGCAGCGCACCCGCGCAGCGCGTGGCCGCGCGGGGCCGCCCGAAGGTGGGGCGCCCGCGCGGGCTGGTGCCGCGCGGGGTCCCCCCGCACCGCAGGCAGATCACCCGCGCGGTGCCTGGCCGCGCGGGGCCGCCCGCAGGTTGGGCGCCCGCGCGGGCTAGTGCCGCGCGGGGTCGCCCCGCACCGCGGGCAGCGCACCCGCGCGGCGCCTGGCCGCGCGGGGCCGCCCGCAGGTGGGGCGCCCGCGCGGTCTGGTGCCGCGCGAGGTCGCCCCGCACCGCGGGCTGCGCACCCGCGCGGCGCCTGGCCACGCGGGGCCGCCCGCAGGAGGGGCGCCCGCGCGGGCTGGTGCTGCGCGGGGTCGCCCCGCACCGCGGGCAGCGCACCCGCGCGGCGCCTGGCCGCGCGGGGCCGCCCCCAGGTGGGGCGCCCGCGCGGGCTGGTGCCGCGCGGGGTCGCCCCGCACCGCGGGCAGCGCACCCGCGCGGCGCTTGGCCGCGCGGGGCCGCCCGCAGGAGGGGCGCCCGCGCGGGCTGGTGCCGCGCGGGGTCGCCCCGCACCGCGGGCAGCGCGCCCGCGCGGCGCTCGGCCGCGCGGGGCCGCCCGCAGGTGGGTCACCCGCGCGGGCTGGTGCCGCGCGGGGCTGTGCCCAGGCGGAGTGTGCGCCGCACGGGCCGGTGCCGTGCGGGGAACTCCGCCGCACGTTGTTGGGAGTCGGTGTGAGTTTCGTACCCCTAAGTCTTGACTTGCCCATGTTCCTTCAGGAGTGCGGGATGCTGTTGGCGACTGGTGCACGGACGCGGACGGGACGAACGTAGGACGACGCACACAAGGTGGGTACATTCCCGGGGATTGTGGGAATAGGAATTTACTGATAGAAATAGTATGTTGGGGCAAGGTTGAATTGTTAGTCTCCTTCTGTTTATGCACTAACCCTGCTATATTATTGCACTTAATATCTATCTGAGGCTCAAGTTTTGCTACACGCAGACCAGCGGTTTGGCCACCGCAAGGGTGTGCTTTTTCGGAAAAGTGGTACGTTGACCCGTGTACCCCACGCGACGGTGGCGTTAGGAATGGGGGCCCTCATGGGTGGGGGGTGTGAGCGGTGATGTCGAGGCAGGTGCTCGGCGGCCGAGGCAGGTGCTCGGCGGTGGACATCGGGAAAGGTGCCCGATGTTGTTTTGATACGGGGTGTGGTTAACGCGGACGATACATGAGAGGGATGGTTGCTCCGGGTTTTGTGGTTTGCCCTATTTTGTTTCTCTTATGCTTATCATGCTATTTCTAGTCACTGACTTCCCACTCCGTGACAGGTTCGTCCAGGGGCGAGTGCTAGGGCACCGGTGAGGCCGCGAGAGTGCTGTTCTGACTTTTAGTGACTTCAGATACAGTGACTCTTCTTTCCCTTTTCTTTTATTACTCATGCTAGCTAGTTGTGGATTGCGACAACCCCGTGGGGTCGAAGTGGATGTTGCCTTTTCCCTTTTTCGAATAAACGAATGATTGTTACATTCTTTCTTACTTGGCCATTTTAAACAACAAAAAGCAAAGAAAACCGTTTGCGAAAACTACTTTTAAAACGTGGGTGTCGTGTGGGCACCGAATTTTACAAACCTTGTGGATTTATGTGGCTTTCAAACGGTCTTTCCTAAAACGATGGCATCGTGTGGATGTCGCTTTCAAAACCTTGTGATTATTTATCCTTTCAAAACATCGGCCTCTATGTTCTAAGTGAATACTAGAATGTCATGTGAGTTGTTTGGTTGTATGTGTACGAGACCCCAACTGATGTGGTTAGAGATTGTATGTGCTACACCTTGTGAGACACTTTGTAATTGAGACGCCGTGCATATACAAAGGAGACTCTGCCCGTTTGCAGAGTGAATTTGTGTATGCGGCGGGTCTGGACACGCACCGGGGAGCATTGGTTTACAAAAAAAAATATATGGTTGAATTAGGGGCATCGGTGGCTCCTTTTCCGCGCGATCCGAACCCCCGGGGCGTGACAGACTAAGATGGTATCAGAGAGAGTTACTTTAACCACAACAGTCGGGGCCTAACATCCACGGGGCGCAATACTCTGGCTACTGATTAATAAAGTATACTAGGGGATAGATAAGTAAAACGTGAGTGCTCGTTGAGGGAAAGGGGGGATTAGTGTTGTTCTTCCTTTTAGGGCCAGCGTTTGCGGTGTTCCGTTTTGTTTAAACTAGGAGTAACTGGTTCGTGCAAATGTTCAGATCATGGCCAGGACTAGATCCACCGCCGAGGACACGGGGGCGGACGCAGCGGTAACGACGACCGCGGAGAACCAGCTCCTGAGGCAGCAGCTACGGGAGATGGCGGGGCAGTTGGCAGCCCTGACCGACCACGTGCGCCAACTGACACAGCAACAGCAGGCCGCTGCGACGGCGGAGGTTGCCCCGGGCCCTCTCCCGGGGCCAGCTGCACCGATGATGGGACCGCCGACGATGGAGGCCGAGGGGGGGGCTGCCCCTACCCGGGTCTCGGCGCCTGAGGTGCCCTTAACCCAACCGACGGCTCCAGAGGTGGCCCCTTCGGCGGCAACGGCAAGACCGGCGCCGACACCGATCGTCGGTGTTGCTCCGAGTGAGACGGTAGTGCTACCCACTCCCGCCGCGACCGCCAACGTCGCGAAGGAAGGGGCGATTCTACCAAACGAGCGAGACCGCGTGCGCGCCAACCTGGCCGACTTCAAGAAGTACGACCCGCCAGTGTTCGAGGGGGGACACGACAGACCCCTGGGTCGTGGAGATGTGGGTGGATACAATGGAGAAATTATTTAAGGACCTATTGATGGAAGACCACGAGCGGGTCCCCCTGGCTGCCCACTTTCTCGAGGGGAATGCCCGCATTTGGTGGAAGACTGTACGTCCCGGCTCTGCGACGGGCGCTACCCTTCCGTCATGGACTACCTTTAAACAGCAGCTGTTCGGGGCGTTCTTTACCAACAGCGTGAAGAAACAACTGGAGGACGACCTCAACCACATCAGGCAGGGAACCAAAACAGTAATGGAGTACCAGAGGGAGTTCAAGACGAGGATATTCCGAAGACGGCGTTCCGGACTCGGTATGGCCACTACGAGTTCACAGTGATGCCATTCGGGCTTACCAACGCCCCAGCAGTGTTCATGGACATGATGAACTGGGTTTTTAGACCCTTCATGGATCAGTTCGTGGTGGTCTTCATCGACGACATCCTGATCTACTCCACCACCGATGAGAAGCACGAGGAGCACCTACGAATTGTTCTGCAGACTCTTAGGGAGCAGGAGTTGTTCGCAAAACTTAAGAAATGCGAGTTTTGGTTTCGCGAGGTGGGATTTCTAGGGCATATCATTTCAGCAGCGGGAATCGCAGTGGATCCCAAGAAGGTAGAGTCGGTGACCGACTGGCCCCAGCCGACCACGGTGACAGAGGTGCGCAGCTTCCTGGGCCTTGCAGGGTACTACAGGCGTTTCGTGGAAGGTTTCTCGAAGATTGCGACCCCTCTGAACCGCCTAACCCGGAAAGGAGTAAAGTTCATTTGGACGACCCAATGCCAAGAAAACTTTGAAGAACTTAAGAAGCGGTTAACAAGAGCGCCTGTGCTTGCCTTACCAACACCCGGGGAAGACTACGAAGTTTACTGCGATGCATCGCGAATAGGACTGGGAGGAGTACTAATGCAGCAAGGAAGAGTCATAGCCTATGCCTCAAGGCAACTCAAGGATTACGAGCAGAACTACCTGATCCATGACTTGGAGCTTGCCGCAGTGGTCTTCGTTCTGAAACTGTGGAGGCACTATCTCTACGGTGTGCATTGCAACGTGTTCTCGGACCACCAAAGCCTTAAGTACCTTTTCACCCAGAAGGAGCTTAACCTACGGCAGAGGAGGTGGTTGGAGCTACTGAAGGATTACGACTTAACCATCCAATACCACCCGGGGAAAGCAAACGTGGTAGCTGATGCCCTAAGCAGGAAGGGACAAGCAGAAGGAACTTCGGCGGGCACGATCACGCAGCAGAATGACTTGATCGCGGAGTTCTCACGACTGAGATTGGAGGTGGTACCAGCAGGGACGGTCGAGCGACTTTTGTCTTTAACAGTCGCGCCGACCCTATTGGAGAGGATTCGAGAAGGCCAAGGTGCGGATCCACAGCTACAGCTGGAACGAGATAAGATTTCACCGGAGCAGAAGGGAGACTTTGCAGTGGGGACAGACGGCACCCTTCGGTTCCGAGGGCGGATTTGCGTGCCTGATCTGCCGGACCTAAAGAAGGAAATCCTGACTGAAGCACATTGCGCCCCCTACGTGGCGCACCCCGGAGGCACCAAGATGTACCGGGATCTCCGACAGACCTTCTGGTGGCCAAGATTGAAGGGAGACGTGATGCTGTTTGTGGCACACTGCTTGATTTGCCAACAGGTGAAAGCCGAGCATCAACGACCGGCGGGGAAATTGCAGCCTCTACCCGTGCCCGAATGGAAATGGGACCAAATCACGATGGACTTCGTCACCGGATTTCCACGTTCGCAGCAGGGACACGACGCCATCTGGGTTGTCGTGGATCAGTTAACAAAGTCAGCTCATTTCCTACCCATCCACATGACCTAGACACGCGACCGGCTGGCTCAAGTCTACATCAGCGAGATTGTGAGGCTACACGGGGTGCCGACATCGATTACTTCGGACAGAGACACAAGGTTCGTTTCGAACTTTTGGCAGAGTCTACAACGAGCCTTGGGGACCAAGTTACACTTCAGCTCAGCCTTTCACCCCCAGACGGATGGGCAATCCGAGCGGGTGATTCAGATACTCGAGGACATGCTCCGAGCTTGCGTACTGGATTTGGGAGACGGATGGTCGCGCTACCTACCCCTTGCAGAGTTCGCTTATAACAACAGCTACCAAGCAAGCATCCAGATGGCGCCGTACGAAGCATTGTACGGCAGACGCTGTAGATCCCCGATCTGTTGGGACGATCTGGGGGAGCGAAAGTTTTTGGGGCCGGACTTGGTGGTTGAGACTGAGGAAAAGGTGCGCCTCATCAGGCAACGATTGGCGACCGCCCAGAGCCGGCAGAAGAGCTGTGCAGACCGGAGACGTCGCGACTTGGAATTCCAGGTGGGAGAGCACGTGTTGTTGCGGGTGTCGCCGTCAAAAGGGGTAAAGCGGTTTGGGTTGAGAGGCAAGTTAAGCCCACGGTACGTGGGGCCGTTTGAGATCCTGGAGCGCATCGGCCCGGTAGCCTACCGCCTCGCCCTACCACCGAACCTTGACCGAGTTCATGATGTGTTCCACGTATCCATGCTTCGGAAGTACCTCCCCGACCCATCGCGAGTGCTCGACGTCTCCGCAATTGAGCTTAAAGAGGACTTAAGTTTCGCGGAAGTACCGGTACGGATCCTAGCCCGAGAGGACAAAAAGCTGCGAAGTCGGACAATTCCCTACGTGAAGGTGCTTTGGAGCAATCAGGAAGAGCGTGAGGCAACTTGGGAACCCGAATCAAAGATGAGGGAGTGCTACCCGGACCTCTTCGCCGCGGGGGAAGTTTAAGTTTCGGGGACGAAACTTATTTTTAGCGGTGAGTGGTGTAAGACCCGGTCTTTCCTAAACCCTTCTTGTCACCCTCTTCTTGTAATGTCCGACCGAGGGCCTCATTTTTGGTGTTTTTCCGGACAGACCGTCGGGGACGGCAGATAATTTTAGGCGGTAGAGCTCGCGGAGCAGAGCGCGTGGGCGCGATCGGTTTCAATTTCCGACTTCCGGTCAGATCAGAATTAATTCGTGAAGTTGGGGCCCCCTTGGGCGCCCCGGGATCCGTGCTGGCGACCCGCACGTCTTTTGAGGTAAACCCTAACTTTTTATATATATAGCCGGATGGGAATAGGAAATTAGGGTTCCTTCCTTTGGCCGTCTCTTTTCTTTTTCTTCTTCCCTCGTAGCCGCCGGCAAGGAGTAACCGAGGACTCGGGAGAGGGTGGACCGGTGGAGCAAGCGGACGATCCCTCTCCTTCCCCCTTTTTCGCGCATCGAGGTGAGTCGGGGGTGCGTTCTTTTTCGTACTCGAGTTCTTTGGTTTTGTACTCGCGAGGAGGGAGGGGGGGCGGTGCCGTCGCGCACCACCGCGCGCGGGGCCGGCCGCGGGTGGGGCGCCCGCGCGGGCTGGTGCCGCGCGGGGTCGCCCCGCACCGCGGGCAGCGGACCCGCGCGGCGCTTATCCGCGCGGGGCCGCCCGCAGGAGGGGCGCCCGCGCGGGCCGGTGCCGCGCGGGGTCGCCCCGCACCGCGGGCAGCGCACCCGCGCGGCGCCTGGCCGCGCGGGGCCGCCCGCAGGAGGGGCGCCCGCGCGAGCCGGTGCCGAGCGGGGTCGCCCCGCACCGCGGGCAGCGCACCCGCGCGGCGCCTGGCCGCGCGGGGCCGCCCGCAGGTGGGGCGCCCGCGCGGGCTGGTGCCGCGCGGGGTCGCCCCGCACCGCGGGCAGCGCACCCGCGCGGCGCCTGGCCGCGCGGGGCCGCCCGCAGGTGGGGCGCCCGCGCGGGCTGGTGCCGCGCGGGGTCGCCCCGCACCGCGGGCAGCGCACCCGCGCGGCGCCTGGCCGCGCGGGGCCGCCCGCAGGTGGGGCGCCCGCGCGAGCTGGTGCCGCGCGGGGTCGCCCCGCACCGCGGGCAGCGCACCCGCGCGGCGCTTGGCCGCGCGGGGCCGCCCGCAGGAGGGGCGCCCGCGCGGGCTGGTGCCGCGCGGGGTTGCCCCGCACCGCGGGCAGCGCGCCCGCGCGGCGCTCGGCCGCGCGGGGCCGCCCGCAGGTGGGTCACCCGCGCGGGCTGGTGCCGCGCGGGGCTGTGCCCAGGCGGAGTGTGCGACGCACGGGCCGGTGCCGTGCGGGGAACTCCGCCGCACGTTGTTGGTAGTCGGTGTGAGTTTCGGACCCCTAAGTCTTGACTTGCCCATGTTCCTTCAGGAGTGCGGGACGCTATTGGCGACTGGTGCACGGATGCGGACGGGACGAACGCAGGACGACGCACACAAGGTGGGTACATTCCCGGGGATTGTGGGAATAGGAATTTACTGATAGAAATAGTATGTTGGGGCAAGGTTGAATTGTTAGTCTCCTTCTGTTTATGCACTAACCCTGTTATATTATTGCACTTAATATCTATCTGAGGCTCAAGTTTTGCTACACGCACACCAGCGGTTTGGCCACCGCAAGGGTGTGCTTTTCCGGAAAAGTGGTACGTTGACCCGTGTACCCCACGCGACGGTGGCGTTAGGAATGGGGGCCCTCATGGGTGGGGGGTGTGAGCGGTGATGTCGAGGCAGGTGCTCGGCGGCCGAGGCAGGTGCTCGGCGGTGGACATCGGGAAAGGTGCCCGATGTTGTTTTGATACAGGGTGTGGTTAACGCGGACGATACATGAGAGGGATGGTTGCTCCAGTTTTTGTGGTTTGCCCTATTTTGTTTCTCTTATGCTTATCATGCTATTTCCAGTCACTAACTTCCCACTCCGTGACAGGTTCGTCCAGGGGCGAGTGCTAGGGCACCGGTGAGGCCGCGAGAGTGCTGTTCTGACTTTTAGTGACTTCAGATACAGTGACTCTTCTTTCCCTTTTCTTTTATTACCCATGCTAGCTAGTTGTGGATAGCGACACCCCCGTGGGGTCGAAGTGGATGTTGCCTTTTCCCTTTTTCGAATAAACGAATGATTGTTGCATTCTTTCTTACTTGGCCATTTTAAACAACGAAAAGCAAAGAAAACCGTTTGCGAAAACTACTTTTAAAACGTGGGTGTCGTGTGGGCACCGAATTTTACAAACCTTGTGGATTTATGTGGCTTTCAAACGGTCTTTCCTAAAACGATGGCATCGTGTGGATGCCGCTTTCAAAACCTTGTGATTATTTATCCTTTCAAAACATCGGCCTCTATGTTCTAAGTGAATACTAGAATGTCATGTGAGTTGTTTGGTTGTATGTGTACGAGACCCCAACTGATGTGGTTAGAGATTGTATGTGCTACACCTTGTGAGACACTTTGTAATTGAGACGCCGTGCATATACAAAGGAGACTCTGCTCGTTTGCAGAGTGAATTTGTGTATGCGGCGGGTCTGGACACGCACCGGGGAGCATTGGTTTACAAAAAAAAATATATGGCTGAATTAGGGGCATCGGTGGCTCCTCTTCTGCGCGATCCGAACCCCCGGGGCGTGATAATGCTCCTTTATTATTATCTCTTATATCTGAGTAGGTTACCGACGCTTCATGTACGCGGGAAATACCGTGTGCACGACGGATCTGTAGACGGGCCCGGGTTCTGGTTTACACCCGGGGCGTGACAATAAAACTACCACTAAATGCCTCAAGTACCATGCTCAAAGGAAATACACATCTAAGAACATACCATGCAATCACCCGCTCATATCACCCATTCTCAATGACTGCCACATCGGGTCCAATCAAGCCTGCGCCTATCGTCTAGGAACGCACCTGCCCACTACCACGCATCCACAAGAGGACGGGATTTACGTGGGGCATCCTCAACTGACTATCTCAATCTCTCTCTAAGTGACCCCATGGTAACTCGGCCAGGGGCATCATGATCATCATCGCATCCAGAGCGTAACCCGAGGGGAGCGACCCCACCAAGCATCAAACGTGTCTCATCTGTCACAAAGGCGGCATCTACAGGCTATAATCCACGATCAATCAGATCGGAAACTCGAATACCAACATCCCAACTCATGTCTAGGTCGGAGAACCCTCCACGACTCAATCTGATATGCCCTCACCAACCCCCAAGACACTAGTAAAAACATCCACAAGTCAAATAAAAACCCCTCGGCCCCCAGGCACGTGGTCACAAGCACCCTGGGACCCTGTCATCTCGCTGGGAAATTCACAATTTAAAAACCACTTTTAAAATGCCGATTTTCCCTTAAAACAGGTTTCACGATTTTTAAAACGATCCCGGTGCAAAAGTAATACTCTGTAACCATGCAATATAGTGTCATACAGTACCAGGAGTATACTAAAAATAATCTGGGGTTCTACTAAATTTTCTAGAATTTTCTAGGCAACTATCAGATTTACCAACAGTAAAAATAATGCACTAGACATGATCAAAGTGCATACAGAAGCTTTAGGAGGCATTCCATACAATTTGGAAGAATTCCAACCCACATGAGGTCAACTGTAGAAATTCCCGCGCACTCGGGCTCACCTCTAAACTCACTCGCGGCACAACTCGGGCAACCAAAGCTCAATCCCTCAAAAAAGCCACCACCTGGCACACCAAGAGCCAACTCACTGCATAAACTCGAGCAACCAAGCTCCCGAGGCTCCGCGCGGCGAAAGCAACGAAAACCGGCCACGTAGTACCCCAAACTGCACTACAAATTGCAAGAAAAGAGAGAAAATCCAAAATCAGCGGAAACACGGCCAATCGCACACGATCGTCGCCGAAAACCAGCCCTCGGCCATCGAAAACGCCGCGCGCTGCGCGAGGAGCTCCCCGTGTACGCGCCGCTGCGCGCTGCCCGCGCGGCTCCCTCACGCCCGCAGCCAGCCGCGCGGCGCCGAGCGCTGTCGCGCGCTGCCCAGGCGCATGCCGCGTGGCACCAGGTGCCAGCCGCGCGGCGCCTGCACGCCTGCCGCGCGGCGCTAGGGCCTGACGCGCGGCACCTGGGCCTGCCGCGCGGCGCCCTGCCGCGCTGCGCGCGGCCTGCTGTGCTGCGCGGCGCCCTGGCGCGCCCGCACTGCTACGCGGCGCCCAGGCGCGCCCGCCAGGCTGCGCAGCGCCCTGCTGCGCGCGTGCAGCAGCCTGGCGCCTGCTGCGGGCGGCGCTCATGCGCGCCCGCGCAACAGTCCGCGCCAGCCGCGCGCATGCCTTTGCGCGCCCGCGCGGCTCCCCCAGCTGCGGCCACCCAGCCCCTCGGACAAGCAGTCCGACAACACCAACCACACACCAGTCCTTTCCAAAAACCCAAACCGAACTCAAAAAAATTCCTCCAAGAAAACCCAAGCTCTCAAAAAAAAACTACACTATCAACATACCTTGTCGAAGCTCGTCGCGCGCGCTCCGCTCGGCTCCACTCGACTACTAGTAGTAGGTCCACACCTCAAGCACACTTTCACTAAACTTCCCTCTTTTTTCTTCTTCTTCTTCACCTTCTTTTTTTTCCCTCTTTCACTCTCTTCCCCTATTTTCTTTTCTCTACTCTGCTTGCAGGGAAGAAGGCAAAGGTGAAGTGGCAACTTAATCAAGGGATGGCTTAATTAAAGGGAAACTTGGGTGCAAGGCAGCTGGCAAAGAAACTTAATTACCTTAATTTAAATTATCCAAAAGAATCCCTCATCCATTCCTTCTTCTCTTCTCTTTCCCTACATCACAAACTGAAGCAACCAACAGTTAATTAAGAAAATTAAATTAATTAATTAAATAATCCTTTAATGTCAACTCCAACTCACTTTTCGTGTTCGGGGCCTCCGCACCTGTCTGAAACCTCCCGAACTCCGCTGTAATCTGAAAATATACATGTCCAAAGCTTTTCTCACTCAAAAAGCTCAATTGTGGAGTCGGTGTGCTCAATCCAAAATCCGGTGCTCTACACTCTCCCCTCCTTCAAAAGGTTTCATCCTCGAAACCAAATGAATCCAAATCTCAGGAAGGTGTCTCAAATAAATAGGGACAGGAAATCCTCAACTCGTCCTCAGGCTCCCAAGTGACCTCTCTCTCTCATCATGATGGCTCTATAAAACCTTCACAAAAGGTATAACCCGATTGCGCAATTCTTTCGTCTCTCGAGCAAGAATTCGCATCGGGCGCTCCTGAAAGCGCATCTCTTCGTCCAGCTCTAAGGAAGTGAAGTTCAAAACATGCGAGGGGTTAAATACATACTTCCTCAGGACGGAGACGTGAAATACATCATGAGTACCCGCCAACCGCAGCGGTAGCGCAACTCGATAAGCAACGGGTCCAATGTGCTCCAATACCTCAAACTACCCAATAAATCACGAACTAAGCTTTCCACGCACTCCAAAGCGGCGTACCCCTCGAGATGGCGAGACTTTCAGAAAAACATGATCTCCAACCTGGAACTCTAAGTCTCGCCGCCTCCTATCGGCATAACTCCTCTGCCGGCACTGTGCAGTCAGCAAATGACGCCTAATGACCTTGACCTTTTCCTCGGCCTCCAAAAGCAAGTCAGGTCCCAAGGTCTTCCTTTCACCCACGTCACTCCAACATAATGGTGATCGACATTTCCATCCATACAATGCTTCGTAGGGCTCCATCTGAATGCTCGCCTGGAAGCTATTGTTATAGGCAAACTCTGCTAATCTCAAATGTCGATCCCAGCTGCCGCTAAATCTCAGGACACAAGCTCTCAGCATATCCTCTAGAGTCTGAATGGTCCGCGCGGACTGTCCGTCAGTCTGTGGGTGAAAGGCAGTGCTAAACTGAAGCTGGGTCCCCAAGGCTGTCTGCAAGCTCCTCCAAAAATGTGAAGTAAACCTCGGGTCCCTATCAGACACAATCGAAGCTGGCACCCCATGTAGTCTCACAATCTCATCCAAGTATAACTGTGCCAATCTCTCCAGAGTCCAACTCGACTGTATCGGCTGAAAATGGGCTGATTTGGTCAATCGATCCACAATCACCCAAATGGCATCAGCTCCACTCTGAGTCCTCGGAAATCCAACAATGAAGTCCATTGCTACCCGATCCCATGTAGAGTCCTGGCGTTCCCTTGCCTACCTTCCTTTTATTTTTGATGACGGGATTGTTAGGAAAACTTTTCACTGTGTTTTCTGCAATGGACTGGCCCGGATCGCGAGTATTTTTCTGCGATTGAGCTCGAAAAACGTAGGACGGCAAAGCAAACGGATTCGGATTCCGATTTACGGATCTCCCGGGATGGGGGTCAAAGCGGTTGCCTTTTAGTGGTGCATCGAAATCCGTGCTAAGTGGCCGGCACGCTTTTCGAGGTGATCGAACGGGATCCTGCTGTGATCGGACTTTTCATCTTTAATGTCAGTGGGTTATTTTTATTTATTTGGTGGCACCTCGACCTTTCGGTTTTCCGTTTTGGGTCCTAATTGAATATTTTCAGTTGTTAAGGGGGGCTGAAATTCGAGAATTTTTGGGCTCATCGTCGGGGTTTGCGGGTATTTTTAGGTGGTAGAACTCGCAAAACGGTGAACGGTGGCGCGATCGGATTTGAATTCCGACCTGGGATCTCCCAAAAATAAATTTTGAAGTTTTACTATCAGTTTGGGTGCATCGAAAGCCGTGCAGGCGATCGGCACGTTTTTCGGGGTAATCTAGACCCCTCGTTGCATCCCGACTAATTTTTAGTTGTGTTTTGGGGATTTAGGGTTTTTTTTCCGGTTTTTCATTTGGGCGTTAAGTCTAATCTGGGTGCGTGCGGGGGGGGGGGAAACCCCAATTCTTGTTTTCTCTCTTTTCAACTGTGGGCGTGAGGAACCGAGGCGACGAGACAGGGAGAAGGAAGGACGATCGCACGTCCTGCGGAACCCGGCGAACGAGAGCGGGACGATCCTCCTTCTTCCTCCCTTACCGGTGAAAACGAGGTGAGCGGTTCGGGTCTTTCCGGTTTTTCAGTGTGAGGTTTCTTTCTTGTCGTGTCGCGTGCGAGGCGTGTTGTTGAACGGGAGGCCGCCGCCGCCGTTGTTAAACGGGAGGCCGCCGCCGCCGTTATCGTGTCCACGGGGTCGTCGCCGCAGTCGCCGGGGTCACAACCGGAGCCGCGGGGTGCGAAAAAGGGATTACTGTTCATCCCTGTACGGCGTGCACCCGGCGCACGGCTCCCGGGCCCAGGGGGCGCGGACCCGGCGCACGAATGCGTTCGCCAGGCCGCGCGGTCCACAGGACCCGGCGTGCACCCGGTGCACGGCTTCCGGACCCAGGGGCGCGGACCCGGTGCACGAATGCGTGCGCCAAGCCGCGCGGTCCACCGGTCGGGCGTGCACCCGGTGCACGCCTCCACAGCCCAACAGGGTGGACCCGACGCGTACTTTAGCTCGTGCGCGGCCCGGCCCATGCCGCAGCGGTATACCGCGGCGGCGTGCGCCTGGTCTGCACCGCTGCCGGCTCGCGCCGTGGACCCGGTCCACGCCTGGACCCGTGCACCGATCTTCAGCCTGAAAGCCCAGAAGCTCCGTTTTTGGCCCGTTTCGCCCCGTTTTTGAGTATTTTTGACCGCGACGATGGTTTTAACATTATTTTCTTACTGTAGTTCTTTTCGGGCACAAGGTGGGAGTGTTTTAACTGGAGTTTTCCGCACACCTTCTTCTTCGCATTTCAGGTGGGTACACTCTTAGAATCCCATTTTGCGCACTATCGTTATTTTCATGTTTATCATGTTGTGTGTTTTCATTCGAGACTTAGTGTGGGACTTTTCGAAAGCTGTTGATGATCTCCAATTATTCGTTTAACTGTACTAATGTTGATAGTGTTTATGGTTTTTATTATTGGTTTGGTTTCGTGTACTTGGTTACAATGCTCGAGGCTGCAGCACGCGCACCCGCGGTTTGGCCACCGCAAAGGGTGTGCTTTTCCGGAAAAGTGGTCGATGACCCGTGTATACCCACGAGGTGACGTAGTGGTGGCCCCCGTAGGTGGGGGGTTTGAGGCGCTAAGGTGTGAGCGGTGCGACCCGTCGAGGTAGGTGCTCGGCGTGGTTTACCGAGGTTGGTGCTCGGTTTGGTTTTCTTTCCCGAGGTTGGTGCTCGGTTCGGTTTTCTTTCCCGAGGTCGGTGCTCGGTTTGGTTTTCTTTCCCGAGGTTGGTGCTCGATTCGGTTTTCTTTCCCGAGGTTGGTGCTCGGTTCGGTTTTCTTTCTTGAGGTTAGTGCTCGGTTCGGTTTTCTTTCCCGAGGTTGGTGCTCGGTTTGGTTTTCTTTCCCGAGGTTGGTGCTCGGTTTGGTTTTCTTTCTTGAGGTTAGTGCTCGGTCTGGGTTGCCGGGGCAGGTGCCTGGTTCAGGTTCTGCAGGGGGAGGGGACACCGTCGATCGCACGATCCGGAGGGCGGTTACTCAGGTTTTCTTACGTTTTGCTTTTGTTACAGTCTTCCTGCATTTCATCTTTTATACCTTGTGTCGCTGACTCCCCACCCTGTGACAGGTTTCCTCGGGGGTGAGAGCGAGGGCGACGGTGAGGCCGTGACAGGAGTACTTTTGGTCCTTCGAGGCCATAGGCGGTATTTACTTCGTATATCGCGCATTTCATTACTTGTTAGTAGCTTACTATGTGGATTGCGATACCCTTGTGGGGTCGATGTGGATGTTGGAATGTCTTTTATTATCCCTGTGGGTGGTTGCATTGCTTTTCCTGATTGGCCACTTTCAAACTACAAAAGAAAAGAAAAAGGAAAATATTTCGAAAACTGTTTTAAAAATGTGGGTGTCGTGTGGGCACCATTTTTAAAACCCTGTGGATTTATGGATTGCGAAAACCGTTTTGAAAATCTGGGTGTCATGTGGGCACCATTTTTTAAAACCCTGTGGATTTATGGATTTCGAAAACTGTTTTGAAAAACCTGGGTGCCGTGTGGGCACCGTTTCTAAAAACTTGTGGATTTATCCTTTCAAAATTTGCCGGCCTCTTTAATACTTATGAAAAATGGTTGTATGTATTCGACTGTTGAACTAGTGTGGTTAAAGTGATGATTGTATGGTTGTTGTAGTCAGGACGCCGTGCATATTCAAAGGAGACTCTGCCCGTTCGCAGAGTGAATTTGTATATGCGGCGGGTCTGGGCACGCACTGGGGGAGGTTGGTTTCAAAAAAAAAATATATACCCAAAAATTCAAATCTTTTTAGTGGTGGTCTTCTGCTTAATGAAACCCCCGGGGCGTGACAGATTAAGATGGTATCAGAGAAACACAGCTTTAACCACAGTTGCCGCTGTCCAACATCCACAGAAGCACATTACCACTGGCTACGAACTAATGAAATGATTAGGGTATAATTGCGTAGGGATGCGAGAGTGCGGGACTGTTGAGTTTAGTTTTCTGGTTTAGAGCGGGTGTTGTGCTAGTGTAGTCGGGTTGATTTGGAGGTTGGGGTCGAGGCCGGCTGCCACCGGGGCCTTGATGGTTGCTTTGAGTAAATGGTTTAGGCAACCAGCATAGGACACGGTGGGTCTGCTGACGGTGTTTATGCACTTGGTGCGGCTGTTGGCACGGCAGATCGTTGCGCCGACTTTTGTTTTTTCCGAACCCCTTCCTCTGCCGACGTTCGGGTCGTCGTCTGTAACAGGACGGGTGGTAGTGCAACCCACCGGTGTTCGTTAGTGTGTCGGCCATTTGTCGGTCGTGGGTAACTGGACAGCCGTTTGTCTAAACTTGTACCTTCTAGGTCTTATGGTGTTAGGTTATAGCAGCTAATCAGCCGATTCTTTTTGCACCATGGGCAAGGTATGGGTGGGAATGAGGATTCCTCCCCTATGGTTGTTACCCATAGTTCGGCTTGTTACCGTAGACACTGTGATGGTTGTAGAAATTGTCGTGATGGGGTCTCGGGGTGCTCCTTTGGGTTAGAAAGGTAGACCACTGGGGCTAGTAAATCTTATTCGTTTGGGCTCGTTTTCGGTTGGAGAGGTCGTGCCTTGTTTCGCACAAGTGTGCGTAAGTGGCGACTTTTTTTATTGGGGGGTTTAGCGTTTGACGCTGGGTGGTGCCAGGTAGCTTTGGGTCGGGTTCCTGTGTTCCGTGCAAGGGGGTCGGTTAGGTTGTCCTATTGGTGGGTTGGCACGTGATCCCTCGAGTGCGTTTAGTGAACCTAGGCAACTTTTGAGAAGGCTCTTCTCGCTGTTTTCGTTGCTTGTCTTCTTCTGACCCTTTAGGTTTCAGATGGATAGTCTACAGTACCTGGAGGTCTTTGTTGAGCGGACCTAGAGCTTAGATTTTTCTCCTAGTTGGGAGTGTCACGGTTTGGTCTGGAGGTTTATCGCTCGATTCGATGCCCGGTGCTTGGAGGGGCAACGGATTGGGACCGAGAGTTAGTGGTTATTTAGAGTGTCGCACCCCGTCGGTGCTAGGACGAAGGTAGGACCTTACCTTATGGGTTTTGTCGCCAGCTTCCCATGACTAAGGCATAGCCTTGAGGCCTAGTTTGGAAACGTTTTGGGTCGTTGGTCTTTTGGGGCAGGTATGGGTCAAGGGGATCTGTCGACTACTCGGAGTTTTGGCACTGGTCACTTTCGGCTAGGAGGCCCCGGTACGCAGCTCTTTCGGTGGGGTAGACCTTGTGGTAGGTCTTAGAGCTGAAACCTAACGTTAGTTTTGACCGTCGCCTCGGTAGGACGGACAGTCGGAACGAGTGGTCCGGGATGGTGGTTATGCTCCGAGTTTGTGGCCCGTGTTGGTGACGGGTGGTAGCGGTCCATGTTGGGGACAGGTGAGTTCGTTGTTTTCAGGTGAGGATTTCTGGTAGTTAGTAACCCAGCCTGTTTTGTTGGCACCTCTTGGAGCCTTGTGAGGGCGTTAGTGTGGTCTGTTTTTCTTGTCGTTGGGTTAGTTGTGTTGGACTTTTAAAGGCTCATCGGTACGGGTTGGGCGGTATGACTGGGGTACCTCGACGCATCGCGAGACTTTATTGCTGACTTCTCAACGCTGGCTGAGGCTGGTTGCGGGCCGGTGGCGTCGTGACGGGAAATTCCGAGTCAGGAAGCAGGATTACGACGAGGTGTCGGGAATGGAGTGGTTCGCGAGGTACCAGGCGGATTTGTAGTTACTTGGTTTCAGTGAGCCTAGCGACTCGACCCTCCGCATCACTCACTGACACCCCCGTTGTAGGGGTTCCTTCCGACGTTCTTCTGACTGAACTGCCGGGAATACTCCCGAGCGAGAGGTCATCCTCTCTTTCAAGCTTCTACCAGGCACGACTAGGAGTTTTCTGGATAAAGGGTTCACTAGACCGTGTGTGTCGCCTTGGGGCGCACCCGTGCTTTTCGTGCGAAAGAAGAACGGAAGCCTACGTCTACGCAACGACTACCGGGAGATAAACAAGGTTACAGTGAAGAACAAGTCCGGGATTGATGACCACTTCGATCAACTACGAGGGGCACTTGCAGATTATTCTCCGGACTCTCAGGGACCAGAGGCTGTTTGCTAAGTTTAAGAAATGTGAGTTCTGACTTCGCGATGTGGGCTTTTTGGGGCACACAGTTTCAACAACGGGAATCGCAGAGAATATGAGCGGAACTACCCGGCACACGATCAGGAACCAGCAGCAGTCGTCTTCGTTTTAAAACTTTGGAGACCCCACCTTTTGGAGTTCATCATGATGTGTTTTCGGATCGCCACAGCCTTGAGTTTTGTTCACAGAGAAGGATTTGATTTTGCGGCAGAAGCATTGGTGGGAGTTGCTGAAGGACTCGGCTTGTCCATTCAGTATCACCCAGGGGAAAAGCAAGTGTAGTAGCGGATATTGTGAGCAGGGAGGGTCAAACCGGGGGGGGGGAATCGATGAGCGCGAGTACTCAGCAGGACCGGTACTGTCGCGCGACCTTTTGTCCTTAGTGATCAAGCCAACCCTATTAGAGAAATCCAGGAAGGTCAGAAGACAGGCGCACCGATACAGCTTGTTCGTGACATGTTTTCCCCCGGACCATGCGAGCGACCTTTCAGCGAGTGCGAACGGCGCAATACGTTTTCGAGGGCGAAATTGCTTACCCGAGCTGCCAGAGTTGAAGGAGGAGATACTGTCAGAGGCGCACTGCACTCCCTATGCGGCGCATCCGGGTGACACGAAGATGTTCAAGGAGGCGATGCGGTTTGAGTTGCTTGGTCGTAAAGGCCTTAACTCTCCCCCGCGATGCCCAAACTCACACCTTTGGAGTTTGGCCTACCCTCTCTGGTCCCTGAGGGTCTGAAGGGTCACCCGAAGACGCTCCTTGTTCGTACGCAAGTTGACCCAAGAAGGGTCTGGAAACTTTCTGTTCATCAAACCCGCGAACACCGTTGGGGCACTCAATAATCCAACCCCCGAAGCGATGACACGCGAAACGCCATATATCTCTTGGCGAAACTCGGTGGTAACCCTGAACGAAAAACTACCGGACTGAACCGCCCTAAGGTTTCAGACAGACGACGGCTCGACCCGCCTGGCAACCCTACCGTCCCGTCTCTCTTGATCGAAACTAACCTAAGTAAGCCTGCTCCTCGACTTGGAGTTCCCTGCTATGACGCCACTGGTTCGCGGACCACCTCTGACGGTGTTGAGCAGTCAGCAGCCAAAGTCTTGCGATGCGTCGAGGTACCCCGGTCCTACCACCAAACCCGGACCGACGGCCCGTAAATGCCCAAACTAACCCGACCACAAAGGGGGAAGCCACACTAATACCCTTACAAAACTCCAGGATGTGCCAATCCAACTAGCCGGGTCACCGCCTACAAGTAATCTTCCTTTGAAAACGACGAACCCACCCGTCGCCAACACGGACTACTAGCTCGGAGCATAACCACCATCCCGGGTTGTCCGTTTCGACTGTCCGTTCTACCGAGGCGACGGTCAAAACTAACGCTAGATTTCAGCTCTAGGTCCTGCCACGAGGCCTACCCCATAGAGAAAGTTGCATGCAGGGCATCCTAGCCGAGAGTGACCAATGCCAGAACGCCGTGCGGTCAACAACCCCCCGTTGACCCGTACTGCCTCACAATCACTAAACTCGCAACCCAAATCCTCAAGACTATACCTTGGTCATGGGAAGCTGGCGACGACAACCAAGAAATACGGTCCTACCTCCGTCTTGGTGCCGAAGGGGTGCGACACTCTAGTTAACCCCTACCGCTCGGTCCCAATCTATTGCCCCTCCAAGCACCGTGCACCGAACCGAGCTGCACACCCCCAGACCAAACGCTCACTTTCCCAACTAGGAGTATTCTAAGCTCTAGGTCCGCTCAACCAAACTCGAGCCCATACGAAACAAGATTTGCTAGCCCCGGGAGTTTCCTTTCTCAACCCAAAGGAGAACCCCACCTCGACGATTTCTACCACCATCGCAGTGTCTATAGTAAAAGCCGAACTATGGGTGACCACCATAGGGGAAGAGTCCTCATACCCACCCCCACCCTATCCAAGATGCAAAAGGTTCGACCGACGATCTGCTATAGCCTAAAATCGGAAGACCTGAAAGGTACAACCTTAGGCAAGAGTCACCCGGTTACTTACGTCCGATAAAACAGCTGACACACTAACAACCACCGCGGATTTCACTACTATCAGTTTCCATTACTAACGACGACAAGAACGCTGCAAGAGGAAGGGGTTCGGAAAAACCACAAGCCGACGCAACTATCTGCTGTGTTAACAGCCGTACCAAGTGCATGAACACCGTTAGCAGACCCACCGTGTCCTGCGCTGGTTGCTTAATCCATTGATTCCCAGCAACCATCAAGACCCCGGTGGCAGCCGGCCTCGACCCCCGCCTCCAAAACAACACGACTGCACAAGCACGACAACCGAGCTAAACCCTCAATTATCACTCTACTAACACTCACATATTACTTGACCAGATTTGAACTAAAAGTGAGCATCATGCTCTGGATAATATACTGAGTCGAGGGCTCACCTTGGGCGTGTCGGAGACCGGCCCGAAAGCTCGCCGGAGCAACACCACCACAAGGCAAGGAGCTTGGTTTGGGCAACTTGGATCAAAACAACTTCAACCCTGCAACAGAGGTGAGCACATGGTCAAGAGCCCTTGCAGATGAAGGTTGGTCACGGCCAAACCTGGCGCCGGCGGCCGAAGACGGCGGCGGCTGGAGAAAAGCCCAATTATCCTCAACCTTAAACAAGGTTGAGCCAGTTCAATTACCAGGGGTTCTAGGCCTAAACAAAAATGGTAGAAAGTCTCTAATTAACACTTAGAGCTTACCCGAAACGGTGGCCGGCAGTCCGAAGCGGCGGCGGCGGCGGTGGTGATGCTCGGCCAAAGAAAAGGGTGCAACTACAAAACAGAAAATTCCCACGTTCAAGTTTGCATGCAAAGGAATGGGAAGCTCCAACTTAACCATAAGAACATACCCGAGTCGGTTTCCCACGTCGCGAAGCTCCGGGTTGGCCGGAAAATGAGTTCGCCGAAAAACTAGAGCTCTAATGGCGGAATCCGGTCCAGTGCACCCGTGCCTCTGCAACTTGGATCAAAAGATTCTGCTGGATGCTAGGGACCTTCCTGCAGTGGTGGTCGGCGACGGGGTCGAGCGGCGGCACCGGTTGAGGGAATTCCGGCGAAGTGCACAAAAAGCCGGTTCTAGGGCATCCCCGTACAGCGCGGTCCCTCAACCGATCTTCCCCAAACTTTGCAGGTGAGTTGCAGTCGATGAGGAGAAGAGAAACAACGGTTCCGATCGTGTTTTCAACGATCGGAAAAACTCTGCTCTCAAGATCGGTCGAAAACAAGATTTTCCCGCACCAAGTTCTTCCGCCGGCTACCGGAGGCGCGGCGACGGCTCGGGCTTCACAGAGAGAGCCCACTCAACATCAGGAACCACACACACACACACGGGCCAAAATAACCAAACATTCTCCAAAAAAACCTTACCTCGCGGGAGCAACAATGGAGAAGATGACTTCGCGGCGGCTCCCGTCGGAGCTGGGTCTCGGCTCGGGTTTCAGACGCACGGAAACACCCTCAGAAGAGGCTTGGTGCAATCAGAGCTCTGCTTGATGCTCCCAACACAACCAACCCGAGAAGAATAATATTCTTCTTATTTCTTCTTCTCCGGCGACGAAGGTGGCGGCGGCAGCCGGTTGCTGCTCCGGGGAGTGCAGCAGAAGGGGTGGAAGGAGTTGAGTTGCGGCTGGGGGCTCGGGCTGCGGGGTTAGGGTTTAAAGGAACCCTAACCCTAACATGCATAATATATAATGTATATATGCACAATTGCAATTTAGTCCTTTAACTCTTAACCCTTTGAGCCCAGTCCTTCACAGCAGCTCTCTTTCACCATTAAGTCCCTCTCCAAGCAGTGGCACGCAAAACGGAGCATAACCTATAAGGTGTTTTGCGCAAAATACCATATTTTCACTGTTTTTCGCACTTTTCGAGGCATTTTAGCCATCAAATCGAAAAAGGGGACTTCACCACGATGTCCGGCTCGACGAAACCTATCAGGTAGCGATTTTTGTTTTTCGAGAAGACGCCCGGATAAATTCTCGGTCCAAAAACACTGTACCAAAATACAGTTTATCGCATTTTTCGAGACCCTAGGGTCGTCAGACGGAAATTCCGTCAGCGCCATTGCGCTCAGAACATCAAAATTAGCTAGAATCGTCTACTCATACAGCTAGGTTTGGATTTTGTACAGTGAAATGGCCAACGACCGATCAAGAGGGGACCGAAATCAGGGGTTACTATTCACTTAAGTCGTGGGTCCCACTAGTTTTCTTGCTGATTTCCGGACGATTCGACCGTCGGATCAGCAAACGGTCTATACCATTTCCACTCGATTCGACGAGACGGTCGCACTGGCGACCTCAGATTTCCGAGATCAGACTCGGATCGGAAAGGAGGAATTTGTGCTTCGGCAACTGTGCCATCCGTACACCGGTACACACCACTAAGGTTAATTTTGTTTCCTCGCACACATTCGCACCTGAAAAACACTCTTTACACTAACACAATTTTCCCGAGTATTACAGCCTGCGTACCTGATTGGGACGATGGATGATCACTGCTGTAGAGCTTAGAGAGGACCTGAGCTTCGGTGAAACACCGGTGCGGATCTTAGCACGGGAGGACATAAAGGATTGCGCAACCGGACGAATCCCCCATGTGAAGGTGCTGTGGAGCAACCAGGAAGAACGTGAAGCGACTGGAGAACTGGAGTCAAAGATGAGGAAGTGCTACCCAGATTTATTCGTTGCGGACCAGGATTAAGTTTCGAGGACGAAACTTCTTTTAAGTGGTGAGTGATGTAGAGTCCTGGCATTCCCTTGCCTACCTCCCTTTAATTTTTGATGACGGGATTGTTAGGAAAACTTTTCACTGTGTTTTCTGCAATGGACTGGCCTGGACCGCGAGTATTTTTCTGCGATTGAGCTCGAAAAACGGAGGACGGCAAAGCAAACGGATTCGGATTCCGATTTACGGATCTCCCGGGATGGGGGTCAAAGCGGTTAGCTTTGAGTGGTGCATCGGAATCCGTGCTAAGTGGCCGGCACGCTTCTCAAGGTGATCGGACGGGATCCTGCTGTGATCGGACTTTTCATCTTTTATGTCAGTGGGTTATTTTTATTTATTTGGTGGTACCTCGACCTTTCAGTTTTCCGTTTTGGGTCCTAATTGAATATTTTCAGTTGTTAAGGGGGGGTTGAAATTCGAGAATTTTTGGGCTGATCGTCGGGGTTTGCGGGTATTTTTAGGTGGTAGAGCTCGTAAAACGGTGAACGGTGGCGCGATCGGATTTGAATTCCGACCCCGGGATCTCCCAGAAATAAATTTTGAAGTTTTACTATCAGTTTGGGTGCATCGAAAGCCGTGCAGGCGATCGGCACGTTTTTCGGGGTAATCTAGACCCCTCGTTGCATCCCGACTAATTTTTAGTTGTGTTTTGGGGATTTTGGATTTTTTTTTCCGGTTTTTCATTTGGGCGTTAAATCTAATCTGGGTGCGTGCGGGGGGGGGGGGGGGGGGGGGGAAACCCCAATTCTTGTTTTCTCTCTTTTCAACTGTGGGCGTGAGGAACCGAGGCGACGAGACGGGGAGAAAGAAGGACGATCGCACGTCCTGCGGAACCCGGCGAACGAGAGCGGGACGATCCTCCTTCTTCCTCCCTTACCGGCGAAAACGAGGTGAGTGGTTCGGGTCTTTCCGGTTATTCAGTGTGAGGTTTCTTTCTTGTCGTGTCGCGCGCGAGGCGTGTTGTTGAACGGGAGGCCGCCGCCGCCGTTGTTAAACGGGAGGCCGCCGCCGCCGTTATCGTGTCCACGGGGTTGTCGCCGCAGTCGCCGGGGTCGCGGGGTTGCAACTGGAGCCGCTGGGGGCGAAAAAGGGATTACTGTTCATCCCTGTACGGCCGCACCACCGCGCGGTCCACAGGACGCGGCGTGCACCCGGCGCACGGCTCCCGGCCCCAGGGGGCGCGGACCCGGCGCACGAATGCGTGCGCCAGGCCGCGCGGTCCACAGGACCCGGCGTGCACCCGGTTCACGGCTTCCCGACCCAGGGGGGCGGACCCGGCGCACGAATGCGAGCGCCAGGCCGCGCGGTCCACCGGTCGGGCGTGCACCCGGTGCACGCCTCCACAGCCCAACTGCGTGGCACCCGGCGCGTGCTTGAGCCCGTGCGGGGCCCGGTGTAAGACCCGACTTTTCCTTAACCCTTCTGGTCACCCTCTTCTTGTAATGCCTGACAGGGGGCCTCATTTTTGGCATTTTTCCGGACAGACCGTCGGGGCCCGCAAATAATTTTAGGCGGTAGAGCTCGCGGAACAGAGCGCGTGGGCCCGATCGGTTTATTTTTCCGACTCCCGGTCTGACCAGAATTAATTCTCGAAGTTGGGGTCCCCCTTAGACGCCTCGGGATCCGTGTTGGCAGCCGCACACCTTTTAAGGTAAACCCTAATTCTCTTAGTATATATATGTAGCCGTGAGGGAAAGAGGATTAGGGTTCCTCTTATTTTTCTTTTGGTGGCCGCCTCTTTTCTTTTTCTTCCTCCCTCGTAGCCGCCGGCAAAGAGAAACCAAGCACACCGCAAGGGTGGACCGGTGGAGGCAAGCGGACGATCCCTCTCTTCCTCCTCTTTCGCACATCAAGGTGAGTCGGACGCGTTTCGTTCGGGGGAATCTCCCTCTTTCTTTCTTTTGTTGGTCACGAGGAGGGAGGAGGCCCGGCGCCGTCGCGCACCGCGGGCCGCGCGCCCGCGCGGCGCTCGGCCGCGCGGGGCCGCCCGCAGGAGGGGCGCCCCGCGGGCTGGTGCCGCGCGGGGCTGCGCCCTGACAGGGTGTTCGTCGCACGGGCCGGTGCCGTGCGAAGAACTCCGCCGCACGCTGTAGGGAGTCGTTGTAAGTTTCGGACTTCTAAGTCTCGATTTGCCTATGTTCCTTCAGGAGTGCGGGACGCTGTGGGCGACTGGAGCACAGACGCGGACTGGACGAACGCAGGACGACGCACACAAGGTGGGTACGTTCCCGGGGGTTTCGGGAATGGGGTTTAACTGTTAGAAATAGCATGTTGGGGCAAGGTGGAATTGTCAGTCTCCTTCTGTTTATGCACTAACCCTGTTATGTTATGTTATGATACTCAATGTCAATCTGAGGCTCAAATTTGCTAGACGCACACCCGCGGTTTGGCCACCGCAAGGGTGTGCTTTTCCGGAAAAGTGGTACGTTGACCCGTGTACCCCACGCGGAGGTGGCGTTAGGAATGGGGGCCCCCATGGGTGGGGGGTGTGAGCGGTGACGTCGAGGCAGGTGCTCGGCGGCCGAGGCAGGTGCTCGGCGGTGGGCATCGGGGAAGGTGCCCGATGTTGCTTTGTGAGGCAGGTGCTCGGCGGTGGGCATCGGGGAAGGTGCCCGATGTCGTAATGATACAAGGTGTGGTTAAGGTGGAAGGTGCATGGGAGGGATAGTTGCTCCGGTGTTTGTGGTTTGCCTTATCTTTGTTTACTACGCTTATCATTCTATTTCTAGTCACTGACTTCCCACTTCGTGACAGGTTCGTCCAGGGGCGAGTGCTAGGGCGCCGGTGAGGACGTTAGGGTGCTGATCTGATTTATGGGTGACTTCAGATACAGTGACTCTTCTTTCCCTTTTCTTTTATTATTCATGGTAGCTAGTTGTGGATTGCGACACCCCCGTGGGGTCGAAGTGGATGTTGCCCTTTTCTTTCCTTTCTTTTTGAATAATTGAATGAATACTACGTTCTCTCTTACTTGGCCGTTTTGAACGATGAAAAACAAAGAAAACCGTTTGCGAAAACTATTTTTAAAACGTGGGTGTCGTGTGGGCACCAAGCTTTATAAACCTTGTGGGATTTATGTGTTTACGAACTGTTTTCACAAACGAGGGCATCGTGTGGATGCCGCTTTCAAAACCTTGTGATTATTTATCCTTTCAAAACACCGGCCTCTATGCTCTAAGTGAATGCTAGAATGTCACGTGAATTGTTTGGTTGTATGTGTACGAGACCCCAACTGATGTGGTTAGAGATTGTATGTACTACGCCTTGTGAGACACTTTGTAGTTGAGACGCCGTGCATATACAAAGGGGCCTCTGCTCATTTGCAGAGCGAATTTGTGTATGCGGCGGGTCTGTGCACGCGCCGGGGAGTAATGTTTTACAAAAAAAAATATATGGCTGAATCAGGGGCATCGGTGGCTCCTCTTCCGCGCGATTCGAACCCCCGGGGCGTGACAGATTAAGATGGTATCAGAGAGGTAAACTTTAACCACAACAGTCGGGGCCTAACATCCACGGGCGCAATACTCTGGCTACTGAGTAATAAAGTGAACACGGGATAAATAAAACGCGAGTGCTCGTTGGGGGAAAAAGGGGGGAGGGAATTAGTGTTCTTTTCTTTTCTCCCTCTAGTGCCAGCACTAGTGGCGTGCCGTCTTATTTAAACTAGGAGTAACTGGTTCGTGCAAATGTTCAGATCATGACCAGGACTAGATCCACAGCCGAGGACACGGGGGCGGACGCAGCGGAAGCGATGACTGCGGAGAATCAGCTCCTAAGGCAGCAGCTACAAGAGATGGCGGAACAGTTGGCAGCCCTGAACGACCGCGTGCGCCAACTGACGCAGCAACAGCAGGCCGCTGCGACGGCAGAGGTTGCCCCGGGCCCTCTCCCGGGGCCAGCTGCACCGGTGATGGAGACCGAAGGAGGGGCTGCCCCCACCCGGGCCTCGGCCCCAGAGGTGGCCCCTTCGACGGCAACGGCAGGGCCGGCGGCGACACCAATCGTCGGAATTGCTCCGAGTGTGACGGTAGTGTTACCCACTCCCGCCGCGACCGCCAACGTCGCGAAGGAGGGGGCGAACCTACCAAACGAGCGAGACCGTGTGCGCGCCAACCTGGCCGACTTCAAGAAATACGATCCGCCAACGTTCGAGGGGGGACACGACGGACCCCTGGGTTGTGGAGAAATGGGTGGATACGATGGAGAAATTATTCGAGGACCTATTGATGGAAGACCATGAGCGGGTCCCCCTGGCCGCCCACTTGCTCGAGGGGAACGCCCGCATTTGGTGGAAGACCGTACGCCCCGACTCTGCGTCGGGCGCTATCCTTCCGTCATGGACTACCTTTAAACAGCAGCTATTCGGGGCGTTCTTTACCAACAGCGTGAAGAAACAACTGGAGGACGACCTAAACCACATCAGGCAGGGAACCAAAACAGTAATGGAGTACCAGAGGGAGTTCGTGAGACTGGCGAACTGTGTCCCGTTCGTCATTCGGGACGAATCCCATAAGGCACAACTGTTTGTGGATGGATTGAGGACTGACATTTTCCAAGTGGTGGACGCGGCGGATCTGCATACCTTTCAGGAGGTGGTCGACCGAGCCACCATCGTGGAGCGAGGCTTTGCCGTCACGCGCGCCCGAAGGGAAGGCTCCCACCAGCAAGACGACAGGAAGCGGACCCAGACGGCTTCAGGGGGAGGGGGCTCCTCCAGCGGGAATCGGCCCCCTAAGCGGTGGAGGCCCCAGCAAAGGACCAGGGGAGCGCCGGGAGAGGGACAACGCCCGGAGGACCGCTCATGCGTGATCTGCGGCGGGGCGCACCGAGTGATGGATTGCTCCAAGAGACAGGACCATTGTTTCCGATGTGGCAAGCAGGGACACTTCCGTTTCAACTGTCCCCTGAACCAAGGCACCACATCTTCAGCAGCCTCCGTGCCTTCACCACAGCACGCAGGGCGGGGGAAAGCGCCAATGACGTCAGCCCCCAGACCGCCAGCACCCCGATCTGTAGGGGAAAAGCCACCGCCTTCGGGAGGCCGCGTCTATTCGATGGGTCAGCAGGAGACGCACCCGTCTGAGCACGTCGTCGCAGGTATCACTCTTGCTTCTGTTTATCGCGCTAGAACCCTTTTTGACACCGGAGCGACCCTCTCGTTTATGTCCCGAGACTTCGCACTGACCCATGATTTTGAGTTGAGACCCTTACCCAGTTTGATGACCGTACACACCGCGGGGGGATCCTTGGAGGCACGCAACATGGTGCCTTCCTGCCCTATATGGATGGGAAGGCTTCCGTGCCCCTGGGATCTGGTAGTCATTCCATTGAAAGAGTATGATGTAGTGCTCGGAATGGATTGGCTCACGTGGTACCTTGCGGTCATAGACTGCGAGAAGCGCGAGGTACGACTGATGTACCCCGATTTTCCGGAGAACGTGTACTTGGCTTACAAGAGCGCCTGTGCTTGCCTTACCAACCCCTGGAGAAGACTACGAAGTCTACTGCGATGCATCGCGAATAGGACTGGGAGGAGTACTAATGCAGCAAGGAAGAGTCATTGCCTATGCTTCAAGACAACTCAAGGATTACGAACAGAACTACCCGATCCATGACTTGGAGCTTGCCGCAGTGGTCTTCGTTCTGAAACTGTGGAGGCACTACCTCTACGGTGTGCATTGCAACGTGTTCTCGGACCACCAAAGCCTTAAGTACCTTTTCACCCAGAAGGAGCTTAACCTACGGCAGAGGAGGTGGTTGGAGCTACTGAAGGACTACGACTTAACCATCCAGTACCACCCGGGGAAAGCAAATGTGGTAGCCGACGCTCTAAGCCGAAAGGGACAAGCAGAAGGAACTTCGGCGGGCGCGATCACGCAGCAGAACGACTTGATCGCGGAATTTTCACGATTGAGGTTGGAAGTGGTACCAGCAGGGACGGTTGAGCGACTGTTGACCCTAACAGTCGCGCCGACCCTATTGGAGAGGATTCGGGAAGGCCAAGGTGCGGATCCGCAGCTACAGCTGGAACGAGATAGGATTTCACCGGAGCAAGAAGGAGACTTTGCAGTGGGAACGGACGGCACCCTTCGGTTCCGAGGGCGGATCTGCGTGCCCGATCTGCCGGATCTAAAGAAAGAAATCCTGACTGAAGCACATTGCGCCCCCTACGTGGCGCACCCTGGAGGCACCAAGATGTACCGGGATATCCGACAGACCTTCTGGTGGCCAAGATTGAAGGGAGATGTGACGCTGTTCGTGGCTCACTGTTTGATTTGCCAACAGGTGAAAGCCGAGCATCAGCGGCCGGCGGGGAAATTGCAACCTCTACCCGTGCCCGAATGGAAGTGGGAGCAAGTCACAATGGACTTCGTCACCGGATTCCCCCGTTCGCAACAGGGACACGACGCTATCTGGGTTGTCGTGGATCGGCTAACGAAGTCAGCTCACTTCCTACCCATCCACACGACCTGGACACGTGACCGGCTGGCACAGGTCTACCTCAGCGAGATTGTAAGGCTGCACGGGGTGCCAACGACGATCACCTCGGACAGGGACACGAGGTTCGTTTCGAACTTTTGGAAGAGTCTACAACGAGCCTTGGGGACCAAGTTACACTTCAGCTCAGCCTTTCACCCCCAGACGGACGGGCAATCCGAGCGGGTGATCCAGATACTCGAGGACATGCTTCGGGCGTGCGTGCTGGATTTGGGAGACGGATGGTCGCGCTACCTACCCCTTGCAGAGTTCGCTTATAACAACAGCTACCAAGCGAGCATTAAGATGGCGCCGTACGAAGCGTGGTACGGCAGACGCTGTAGATCCCCGATCTGCTGGGACGATCTGGGGGAGAGAAAGTTTTTGGGGCCGGACCTAGTGGCCGAGACAGAGGAAAGGGTGCGCCTCATCAGGCGACGTTTGGCGACCGCCCAGAGCCGACAAAAGAGTTACGCGGACCAGAGACGTCGCGACTTGGAATTCCAGGTGGGAGAGCACGTGTTACTGCGGGTGTCGCCGTCGAAGGGGGTGAAGCGGTTTGGGTTGAGGGGCAAGCTGAGCCCGCGGTACATAGGGCCGTTTGAGATTCTGGAGCGCATCGGCCCGGTAGCCTACCGCCTCGCCCTACCGCCGAACCTTGACCGCGTTCATGATGTGTTCCACGTATCCATGCTTCGGAAATACCTCCCCGACCCATCGCGAGTGCTTGACGCCTCCGCGATTGAACTCAAGGAGGATCTAAGTTTCGCGGAAATACCCGTGCGGATCCTAGCCCGGGAGGACAAAAAGCTGCGTAGTCGGACGATTCCCTACGTAAAGGTGCTTTGGAGCAATCAAGAAGAGCGTGAGGCAACTTGGGAACCCGAGTCAAAGATGAGGGAGTGCTACCCGGACCTGTTCGCCGCTGGGGAAGATTAAGTTTCGGGGACGAAACTTGTTTTTAGCGGTAAGTGGTGTAAGACCCGGCTTTTCCTTAACCCTTCTGGTCACCCTCTTCTTGTAATGCCTGACCGGGGGCCTCATTTTTGGCATTTTTCCGGACAGACCGTCGGGGCCCGCAAATAATTTTAGGCGGTAGAGCTCGCGGAACGGAGCGCGTGGGCGCGATCGGTTTATTTTTCTGACTCCCGGTCTGACCAGAATTAATTCTCGAAGTTGGGGTCCCCCTTAGACGCCTCGGGATCCGTGTTGGCAGCCGCACACCTTTTAAGGTAAACCCTAATTCTCTTAGTATATATATGTAGCCGTGAGGGAAAGAGGATTAGGGTTCCTCTTATTTTTCTTTTGGTGGCCGCCTCTTTTCTTTTTCTTCCTCCCTCGTAGCCGCCGGCAAAGAGAAACCAAGCACACCGCAAGGGTGGACCGGTGGAGGCAAGCGGACGATCCCTCTCTTCCTCCTCTTTCGCACATCAAGGTGAGTCGGACGCGTTTCGTTCGGGGGAATCTCCCTCTTTCTTTCTTTTGTTGGTCACGAGGAGGGAGGAGGCCCGGCGCCGTCGCGCACCGCGGGCCGCGCGCCCGCGCGGCGCTCGGCCGCGCGGGGCCGCCCGCAGGAGGGGCGCCCGCGCGGGCTGGTGCCGCGCGGGGCCGCCCCGCACCGCGGGCCACGCGCCCGCGCGGTGCACGGCCGCGCGGGGCCGCCCCGCACCGCGGGCCGCGCGCCCGCGCGGCGCTCGGCCGCGCGGGGGCCGCCCGCAGGAGGGGGCGCCCGCGCGGGCTGGTGCCGCGCGGGGCCGCCCCGCACCGCGGGCCGCGCACCCGCGCGGCGCTCGGCCGCGCGGGGGGCCGCCCGCAGGAGGGGGCGCCCGCGCGGGCTGGTGCCGCGCGGGGCCGCCCGCACCGCGGGCCGCGCGCCCGCGCGGCGCTCGGCCGCGCGGGGCCGCCGCAGGAGGGGGGCGCCCGCGCGGGCTGGTGCCGCGCGGGGCCGCCCCGCACCGCGGGCCGCGCGCCCGCGCGGCGCTCGGCCGCGCGGGGCCGCCCGCACGAGGGGCGCCCGCGCGGGCTGGTGCCGCGCGGGGCCGCCCGCAGGAGGGGCGCCGCGCGGGCTGGTGCCGCGCGGGGTCGCCCCGCACCGCGGGCAGCGCGCCCGCGCGGCTCTCGGCCGCGCGGGGCCGCCCGCAGGAGGGGCGCCCGCGCGGGCTGGTGCCGCGCGGGGTCGCCCCGCACCGCGGGCCGCGCGCCCGCGCGGCGCTCGGCCGCGCGGGGCCGCCCGCAGGAGGGGCGCCCCGCGGGCTGGTGCCGCGCGGGGCTGCGCCCTGACAGGGTGTTCGTCGCACGGGCCGGTGCCGTGCGAAGAACTCCGCCGCACGCTGTAGGGAGTCGTTGTAAGTTTCGGACTTCTAAGTCTCGATTTGCCTATGTTCCTTCAGGAGTGCGGGACGCTGTGGGCGACTGGAGCACAGACGCGGACTGGACGAACGCAGGACGACGCACACAAGGTGGGTACGTTCCCGGGGGTTTCGGGAATGGGGTTTAACTGTTAGAAATAGCATGTTGGGGCAAGGTGGAATTGTCAGTCTCCTTCTGTTTATGCACTAACCCTGTTATGTTATGTTATGATACTCAATGTCAATCTGAGGCTCAAATTTGCTACACGCACACCCGCGGTTTGGCCACCGCAAGGGTGTGCTTTTCCGGAAAAGTGGTACGTTGACCCGTGTACCCCACGCGGAGGTGGCGTTAGGAATGGGGGCCCCCATGGGTGGGGGGTGTGAGCGGTGACGTCGAGGCAGGTGCTCGGCGGCCGAGGCAGGTGCTCGGCGGTGGGCATCGGGGAAGGTGCCCGATGTTGCTTTGTGAGGCAGGTGCTCGGCGGTGGGCATCGGGGAAGGTGCCCGATGTCGTAATGATACAGGGTGTGGTTAAGGTGGAAGGTGCATGGGAGGGATAGTTGCTCCGGTGTTTGTGGTTTGCCTTATCTTTGTTTACTACGCTTATCATGCTATTTCTAGTCACTGACTTCCCACTTCGTGACAGGTTCGTCCAGGGGCGAGTGCTAGGGCGCCGGTGAGGACGTTAGGGTGCTGATCTGATTTATGGGTGACTTCAGATACAGTGACTCTTCTTTCCCTTTTCTTTTATTATTCATGGTAGCTAGTTGTGGATTGCGACACCCCCGTGGGGTCGAAGTGGATGTTGCCCTTTTCTTTCCTTTCTTTTTGAATAATTGAATGAATACTACGTTCTCTCTTACTTGGCCGTTTTGAACGATGAAAAACAAAGAAAACCGTTTGCGAAAACTATTTTTAAAACGTGGGTGTCGTGTGGGCACCAAGCTTTATAAACCTTGTGGGATTTATGTGTTTACGAACTGTTTTCACAAACGAGGGCATCGTGTGGATGCCGCTTTCAAAACCTTGTGATTATTTATCCTTTCAAAACACCGGCCTCTATGCTCTAAGTGAATGCTAGAATGTCACGTGAATTGTTTGGTTGTATGTGTACGACACCCCAACTGATGTGGTTAGAGATTGTATGTACTACGCCTTGTGAGACACTTTGTAGTTGAGACGCCGTGCATATACAAAGGGGCCTCTGCTCATTTGCAGAGCGAATTTGTGTATGCGGCGGGTCTGTGCACGCGCCGGGGAGTAATGTTTTACAAAAAAAAATATATGGCTGAATCAGGGGCATCGGTGGCTCCTCTTCCGCGCGATTCGAACCCCCGGGGCGTGACACCCGGCCCATGCCGCAGCGGTCTACCGCGGCGGCGTGCGCCTGGTCTGCACCGCTGCCGGCACGCGCCGTGGACCCGGTCCACGCCTGGACCCGTGCACCGATCTTCATCCGGAAAGCCCAGAAGCTCCGTTTTTTACCCGTTTCGCCCCGTTTTTGAGTGTTTTTGACCGCGACGATGGTTTTAACATTATTTTCTTACTGTTGTTCTTTTCGGGCACAAGGTGGGAGTGTTTTAACTGGAGTTTTCCGCACAACTTCTTCTTCGCGTTTCTGGTGGGTACACTCTTAGAATCCCGTTTTGCGCACTATCGTTATTTTCATGTTTATCATGTTGTGGGTTTTCATTCAAGACTTAGTGTGGGACTTTTCGAAAGCTGTTGATGATCTCCAATTATTCGTTTAACTGTACTAATGTTGATAGTGTTTATGGTTTTTATTATTGGTTTGGTTTCGTGTACTTGGTTACGATGCTCGAGGCTGCAGCACGCGCACCCGCGGTTTGGCCACCGCAAAGGGTGTGCTTTTCCGGAAAAGTGGTCGATGACCCGTGTATACCCACGAGGTGACGTAGTGGGGGCCCCCGTAGGTGGGGGGTTTGAGGCGCCAAGGTGTGAGCTGTGCGACCCGTCGAGGTAGGTGCTCGGCGTGGTTTACCGAGGTTGGTGCTCGGTTTGGTTTTCTTTCCCGAGGTTGGTGCTCGGTTCGGTTTTCTTTCCCGAGGTCGGTGCTCGGTTTGGTTTTCTTTCCCGAGGTTGGTGCTCGGTTCGGTTTTCTTTCCCGAGGTTGGTGCTCGGTTCAGTTTTTTTCTTGAGGTTAGTGCTCGGTTCGGTTTTCTTTCCCGAGGTTGGTGCTCGGTTTGGTTTTCTTTCCCGAGGTTGGTGCTCGGTTTGGTTTTCTTTCTTGAGGTTAGTGCTCGGTCTGGGTTGCCGGGGCAGGTGCCCGGTTCAGGTTCTGCAGGGGGAGGGGACACCGTCGATCGCACGATGCGGAGGGCGGTTACTCTGGTTTTCTTACGGTTTGCTTTTGTTACAGTCTTCCTGCATTTCATCTTTTATACCTTGTGTCGCTAACTCCCCACCCTGTGATAGGTTTCCTCGGGGGTGAGAGCGAGGGCGACGGTGAGGCCGTGACAGGAGTACTTTTGGTCCTTCGAGGCCATAGGTGGTATTTACTTCGTATATCGGGCATTTCATTACTTGTTAGTAGCTTACTATGTGGATTGCGATACCCTTGTGGGGTCGATGTGGATGTTGGAATGTCTTTTATTATCCTTGTGGGTGGTTGCATTGCTTTTCCCGATTGGCCGCTTTCAAACTACAAAAGAAAAGAAAAAGGAAAATATTTCGAAAACTGTTTTAAAAATGTGGATGTCGTGTGGGCACCATTTTTAAAACCCTGTGGATTTATGGATTGCGAAAACCGTTTTGAAATTCTGGGTGTCGTGTGGGCACCATTTTTTAAAACCCTGTGGATTTATGGATTTCGAAAACCGTTTTGAAAAACCTGGGTGCCGTGTGGGCACCGTTTCTAAAAACTTATGGATTTATCCTTTCAAAATTTGCCGGCCTCTTTAATACTTATGGAAAATGGTTGTATGTATTCGACTGTTGAACTAGTGTGGTTAAAGTGATGATTGTATGGTTGTTGTAGTCAGGACGCCGTGCATATTCAAAGGAGACTCTGCCCGTTCGCAGAGTGAATTTGTATATGCGGCGGGTCTGGGCACGCACTGGGGGAGGTTGGTTTCAAAAAAAAAAAATATACCAAAAAATTCAAATCTTTTTAGTGGTCGTCTTCCGCTTAATGAAACCCCCGGGGCGTGACATCCTATTTCCATTCAGGTATTGGAAGGCTCTGTAACTTGCTAGCTGGAACCTGATGCTCAGCTTTAACTTGCTGACAAGTTAAACAATGGGCCATAAACCTTCCAATATCTCTCTTCATGCCATGCCACCAGAACTGTGCCCTCAAATCCCTATACATCTTAGTTCCCCCTGGGTGGAGGGTATAAGGTGTATAGTGAGCTTCTCTCAGAATTAGCTCTCTAATCTCCAAGTCCACCGGAACACAATAGCGGTCCCTGTACCTAAGTACTCCCGCTGCATCCACAGAAAAGTCCCCACCCTGACCATGCTGAAAAAGGTCTCTAATCCTCTCCAGATAGGGGTCCTCACTCTGTTTCTCTCTAATCCTGTCCAACAGAGTGGGCTGCATAAGCAATTACGCTATCACGCTGCATCAAAACACAACCTAAGCCGCTGTGGGTGGCATCACTGTAAACCATAAATCCCTCTCCCATCACTGTTAACGCAAGGATCGGCACTGAAATCAGTCGCAGCTTCAACTCGTTGAAGCTCTGCTGGCACTACTCAGTCCTGTTAAGGATTTTAGTTTTGGCGTATTTCGTGAAAGTATTTAAGTCTTGAAGATTGAAGATAAAGAAACTTGAATCATATACCTCAATCTCAAGAAAGAAGAATTCAAATGATCAGGTAAGTTTAACTAAACATTATTAGTGATCTGAATATTTCTTATAATGTAGAAACACTTGGATGGGTTTTTAATCGCATAAAAATAAAAAACTGGACAAGTTAGATGTTCAGGATTCGGAACAGGGGACTACAGTCCGGACCCCGAACGTTGATAGTTCATGCACAAATCCAGTCCTGAACATCCCTGTTTTGTTCCGGACCCCGAATGTGGATTTTGGTGAAACTGCATGAACAGTCCGGACCATAGGATTTTGTTCCGGACCCCGAACGTGGAGTTTACTGAAACTACATGAACAGTCCAGAGCGTGGATTTCGTTCCGGACCCCGAACCTTGATTTTTCAGGAATTCTCTGAAAAACAATGACAGTCCTGAACGAGCCTAATCCGGTCCGGACCGTCGTGCGGGAAAAATTCTGTTATAATCAGTTTTTGATTCTTATCCTCTTCCAATGGTTTCTAACCTATAAGTAAACCCTAATTCTATCTTTTAGGGTAATTCACACTAAGTTTTATCTCTGGGAAATGACAGATAAAAATTAACGGAGAAAAAACTTAGAGATCCACATATAGAGAAGGAAGAAAATAACTAGATTTAATTCTTTGTTTCTTCATCTATATTAATTAATTTGATTCTAGGTTTTCATACTCAGATTTTGAGTAGAATCAAATTAATGAATATTAGATGGCATTTCCGATCTATCTTTGATCTAAGTATTCGGCGGATCATCACCACCAACAAAACAACGATTTTCCCCAAAATCGGCGCGTGGATTCGCGTGGCCTTGTGGATTTAAGGTGCAACCGCTCTCGTGGATTCGGAGCGAGGTACGTTCGTGTGATCGAGACGTACTACCTGGTGGAGACCGTGGATTCGGTCAGACATCGTGGACTCGACGTTGGACGCCGTGGATTCGGCGTTGGACGCAAATCATGGATTCGAGGCGCATTGCGGAGCGAGCGGAGAAGATCAACTCGGAGCGTATGGAAAAAGGATGAGTCGTCTGTGAGTGCGTTATATCACCTTTGTACGTGTTATAATCTTAGTTGATTTCACCGTGTTATCGGTCCCGTGGTTTTTTACTCCTGGTTTTGGAGTTTTCCACGTAAAAATCTTGCGTGCTATTTTCATTTCCGCATTGGGTTTTTATTACGCAAAGATTTTTGAGTGTTTATCGTTTACACCTATTCACCCCCCCTGTGAGGTCCCCGAATCCCCCGCGTAGGGTCGCTGGTTGTTGGGCAGCTTTTAGTGGCCGTTGGCAGTGGTTGTCCGCATGTCGGACCCGAGAAATGGATTTGTGATGCAATTTGGAATTTAGTTGCATCACTGGAGGCCTGCGTGGTGTGTCAGTGATGTTTGCGCGCAATTTGGACACAAGTGTTGGACTTCGGGTTTAAATTGAGATCCCGTGGGAATTTGGAGGACCCGTCGGGTGTTTGGAAGTGGTTTCGCGCGATTCAGATGTCAAGATTGGACTCCGGGCGAAGTTTGGATAAAAGTTTACCTCTCCGGTCGCCTTCGGGAATTTTTAGAGTTGGAATTTGGCAAATCGGACTTTAAAAATGGACCCGGCGCGGAAATCGGATCGAGTGGGCATTCGGCAAATTTTCGAACGAGAATTTGGAGAAACGGACATCGATTTTGGATTCAGCGCGCGAAATCGCTAAAAATGGACTATTTATTTGTTGGTTTTGGAGTCCGGTAGGTGTGCGCGTTTTTTGAGACTACGCGGCACGCAAACCGAGACGTTGGCGCGGCGTGGATCCCGAGGTGGCGGCACGGGGCTCGAGGCACGCGCGGCAGGCGCGTTAGGTGCGCGGGGAGGCGCGCCTTCAGTGCGGGCCACGCGGGGGCCGCCACGTGGCGGGCCCCCGTTGGCGCCCGCGCGGGCGCGGGGGCGCACGCCCGTGTCACGGGCGCGTGTCCCGCGCTTGGGGGGTGCGCGGTGTAACGCCGCGCATGCGGCCCAGGGCTGTGCGGCCGCGTGGCGCGCAGGGAGCGCGGCCACGTGGCCGCCTTTTGCTTTGCCTGGACCGGGTGCACCCGCACGGGTGCTGTGGACCGGCGGGTGCACCGTGGACCCCGGGCCCGTGGACCATCTCTCTCTCCCTTTCTCTTTTTCTTCTTCTTCTTCCTCCCCGCACACGCCATTTTCTCTTCTTCTTTCCTTTTCTTCTCCAACCGAGAGCGAGAGGGTGTGAGGGAGAGGATTGTGTGTGGTGCGGCGGTGCGTCGTGGGCCTCATGGAGCGCGCGAGATTTTTCGAGGGGAGCGTTTCGGCGACGGCGGCGCAGTCGTGTAGGTCCCGTGTGTTAATTTTACGGTGTTTTTGGCACAGTTTTGGGGCGTTCGTTTGGACTGTAATTAACCCCTTATTCTTATTTGTGTTAGGGACTGTGTTTTTTTGCACCGTTTTGCGTGCGGTCCCCGACGGCGTGCTCCGTTTTGCGTGCGGATTCCGGCACCGTGCACCATTTTGCGTGCGGACTCCGTTTTGCGTGCGGACTCCGGCACCGTGCACCGTTTGCGTGCGGACTCCGGCATCGTGCACCGTTTTGCGTGCGGACTCCGTTTTGCGTGCGGACTTTTGCGCCGTGCACCGTTTTGCGTGCGGACTCCGGCATCGTGCACCGTTTTGCGTGCGGACTCCGGCACCGTGCTCCGTTTTGCGTGCGGATCGCGTGGAGGCCAATTGCAAGTGTCTACGAGCAATTGGTGGCAAATCGAGGTGGGTGGCCTTATCTCCAAGTTCTATGGACTGTACAATAATTCTACTGATGTAGGACTATGCATGATAGTTTATTTTCTTGTGTAGCATGATAGATTGTAGGAATTGTTATTCCTTTTATCATCTGTTAATATAGTTATCTTGGAACTTGACCTAGCACCCCCGTCATATGTTGCATGTGTAACCAGACCAGTAGAAAACCCTCATTTGGGCTAGGGTTATTTATGTTTAGACACCCACACTGTTTTTCTATTCCTGGACATAGTGTTATCCTCGCCCGGGTAGTGGGCCGTGAGGTCGGGACTGTCTTTTAGTGTGGGATGCGTTTGCACTCGTGCTTGGGAGCAGAGTGGAGTCTGGTGGTTGTTGTGGGTTGCTTATTTGTGCCGGGAGCCGTTTGGGTAAACGGTAGTCCCGGGAGGTCTTGTATCCCTGTTGTGCTGTCGTGGGAGGGAGCCGTTGAGCAGACGGTGGTCCCGGGCCGTCGAGTATCTTCCGGTCAGTGATGTTGGGAACCGTTGGGGTTAACGGTGGTCCCAGGTCGTTGAGTGTTGTCCGACCAGTACTGTTGGCCTGAGTTGTTGGTCGTTCCTGGCTGTGGAGTACCTCCAGCCAGTGTGCTTTGTGCTGCGAGCTGTTGGAGAGGCTAGTGTCTCGTGTTTCGTGTGAGCTGATCAGCTGAGTCGTCGAGAGTGCTCCGGCTGTTGTGCGAGATATTTGGGGATCTTGAGTCCTACCGTTCTGGGAGTGAGCGTGGTTTTTGACTATAGCCTGCTTATGCCAATTTGTGATACTCTATGCCGCGCCGTTTTCCTCAGTTGGAGTCGCGTCTCTGAGATGCCGCTGTGGATACGATGGTTGGCCTGTTGAGGCAGTTTTCCGCAGTGGATGCAACGATGGGCCTGTTGAGGCAGTTTTGCACGAGGGGTGAGTTAGTCGGGCAGGACGCCCCACGTAAATCCCGTCCTCATGTGGATGTGTGGTAGTGGGCAGGTGCGTTCCTGGTCGACAGGCGCAGGCTTGACTGGACCCTATGAGGCAGTCAGTTCGATTGGGTCTATTGAGCACCTTGGGTGCGAGTGGTCTTTTTTACTTTCATCTGTTCCACTTTTTGAGTATCTAGATAGAGGCATGGTAGCTGTAGAGTAGCTCCAGCGTTTCTTGTACAGATTTCATTGCACTGTCATCTTTTACCTCTAGTAGACTCAGTGGGCAGACCGTTGGGCTTGTTGACGGCACCCACTGAGAACTACCGTGGGAAGTAGTTCTCACACCCGTCGTGTGTCTTTTCCCCAGGAACTTCTTCTCCTGTTCCTGTTGCTCCAGTTGCTGATCCTTCTGACCGAGGCGAGGGAGTCGCGATCTAGTTCCCTACCCGTCATTGGAGTGTAGCGGTACCCCTTTAGAGGAGAGCTTCAGTAGATTAGTTTACTTCTTTTTCCTCTGTTGAGAGACCTTTGTTGTGAGGTATAGAGTTGTACTTTATTTTACAGTTTGAGAGACTGATGTAGTGAGGATATTTTTGTAGTGAGAGCTTGTACACCGATGTACTTTATTAGAGATATCTCCCTTTTGAGTTTTGTATCAGAGGACTTTGTATACGATCGTATTTGGGAGATGGATATTGTATTATTTTCAGTTGTACAGTGTTTGGTTTTCAGTTCTTAGTAGTTTACTTTCAGCTCTGATATCTGTATTTCTGTAGTTGATTCTTTTTGCAGGTTAGACGCTTCGTCTGTACGGCAGTTTCCGTACAGATGGCGGATCTGTTAGTGAGCCCGGGTCGCAGTTTCGACCCCGGGGCGTGACACCCCCTCCAGGTGGTTTTTCCCCTATTTAGATCCTTATTGTAGAGGTGACCCAACAATTGGTATTAGAGCGGGAATAGGGTTGTAAATAATGGTTGAAGGTGGAAACATCAATAGACCCCCGTTCTTCGATGGAACAAACTATGCCTACTGGAAAGTACGGATGAAAGCATTTTTAATTTCCATCGACGAACGGGTGTGGCAATCTATCGAGTTAGGATG
Organism: Tillandsia leiboldiana; assembly: GCA_029204045.2. Classification (NCBI taxonomy): domain Eukaryota; kingdom Viridiplantae; phylum Streptophyta; class Magnoliopsida; order Poales; family Bromeliaceae; genus Tillandsia; species Tillandsia leiboldiana. The sequence continues at coordinate 30,300,827 of CM055065.1, forward strand.
GTCAAATCCAACTGAAGTTATTGTTGATGTTCACACCATCAAACCTAGGTCGAAATGGACCAAGGAAGAGATTGACTCATCTTCTTACAATGGCAAAGGAATTAACGCCTTATTTAATGCTTTGTCACAAACTGAGTTCTCTCGCGTCTCGGCATGTGAGACTATGAAAGAAATCTAGGATGTTCTACAAGTTACACATGAGGGAACAAACCTTGTGAAGATTCAGAAACTACAAATGCTTACGAGCAAGTTTGACTCTATTTTCATGGCAGAAAATGAATCGTTCACAGATTACTATACGCGATTGCAAGACATCGTGAATACATGTGCTAACTTGGGAGAGAAAATTCCAGAATTTAAAATTGTAAGAAAAATTTTAAGGACTCTTCCTGAAAGATTTCGTTCCAAGGTTACGGCCATTGAAACTATTAAACACCCGGACGAAATCCGTGTAGAAGAATTAGTTGGTGCACTTCAAACATATGAAATGACATTTCCTACTAACTATTCTTCTGGAAAGGCATCTACTTCTAAGTCTTCAGGTTTTGTGTTGAAAACAACAAAAGAAGAAGACGCGGATTCATCCTCCTCAGACGATGACGAGAACCTATCTATGGAGGATTTCGAGAAGCAGCTTGCTCTCTTGACAAGAAAATTTCGCCGAAATTTTCGAAGGGGTAATTCAAGTAAAACCTCATCATTCGTAAAGTGGAAGAAAGGCAAAGGTTTTTCAAGCCACAAGTCAAGAAAGCAAGAGAGTTTTTCAAAGGATAAGAAAAGCTCAGAGGGACAAGTCCAATGCTTCAAGTGCCGAGGGTACGGCCATATCTCAACGGAGTGTCCCAATAAGAATCCGTCAAAGAAGAAAGCGATGCAAGCCGTCACTTGGGATGACATCTCAACGTCAAATGAGTCATCTTCCAGTGATGAAGAGAATAACGCAACGGCGTTCCACGCGTCCACAACTTCACCTTTCGTGTGCTTTATGGCAAGTACATCCGATTCCTTGTCCAACTCCTCCCAAGTTGAAAAGAATGCAACAGACAACGAATCGAGTAATTCCGAAGGTGAAGACTTTGCTTTTGCCTACCATAAACTCTTAAGGGATTCAAAGAAACTGGCAAAGCAAAACAAGGGGTTGAGAGGGAGATTGCAGGATCTTGAAGAAGAAGTAAAAATGGCAACTTCTCTCTCAACCGGTCTTGAAGTGGAAAGGGATAACCTGATAAAAGCAAATGCTTCACTTCAAGAGAAAAATGAGCATTTCGAGAAGGAACATGTAAAAATGGTTGATAAAGCTGGTTACTTCTTGAAGCTCTACTCCGAGGCTCGACAGGAAAAAATGGAGATGACGAAGACCATTTTCCAACTTAAAGATGATTTAAAGCAATTTTCTTCGAGAAGGAGCACGTTGGATAAGATGCTTGGTCTTGGTCAAACAAACCGTTTCGGCCTTGGATACAATCGAACTGAAGATAATCCTAGTTCGGTTGGGACAGTTTTTGTGCCCCAGTCTGTAACTCCTCATCCGACGACGGAATTCACTACAATCAACGACAACAACCTTACCTCACCTACTTCGGGATCGTCAAGTACAAAGGTATGTTTTCGTTGTGGTTATGCAGGGCACATAAGAAGAAATTGCAAGATTGGAGCAAAACAAGCAAATCAAGCGCCTCTTGCAACTACTACCAATGAGTTCACTCCCCGAAAATCAAAGAAGGATTTTTTCAAAAGAAAAGAACATTGGTAGTACATTAAACAAGACGACGACGTCAAGAAAAAGCGATAAATCAATCAAGACGCTTTCACTAAAGGTAATAACTTCACCATCATTGCCGACGTACTCCAAAACTCAAAAGGTTTGGGTACGCAAAGGTGAATTCTTCCTTCGTCTTTGAACCACGTTGGTACCAATCGGCCCTTGGAATTACTGCACATGGACTTAATGGGGCCGACTCGTCAACCATCTTTGGGAGGTAAATGGTACATTTTTCTTTTGGTTGATGATTTCTCTAGATATTCATGGGTAACATTTTTAAAAGAGAAAGCGGATACTTTCGACTCTTTTCATGAGGTTTGTCATCGTATTATGATTGAAAGAAATGAAAAGAGCGTTCGTGTTCGAAGTGATAGAGGTGGAGAATTCATTAATTCTAAATTCATTGATTTTTGCACTTCCAACGGCATAAAACATGAATTCTCAGCACCCTATACACCTCAGCAGGATGGTGTAGTCGAGCACAAAAACAGGGTTGTTCAAGAGATGGCGCGTGTGATGCTTCATAGCCGGAAACTCCCATTACATTTTTGGGCTGAAGCTGTGAACACCGCCGTCTATGTAATTAATCGAGTGTATTTGCGCCCGGGAACTTTAAATACACCATATGAGCTGTGGTTTTGTAGAAAACCGAATATCAAATATTTTCGTATCTTTGGGAGTCGTTGTTTTATTTTGCGTGATTGTGAAAATCTTGATAAATTCGACTCTCGAAGTGACGAAGGGATTTTCATGGGTTATTCTACAAACAGTAGAGCATATCGGGTATTTAACTTGGAATCTAAAACGATGGTAGAATCTATTAATGTTAAAGTAGATGAAGCTTTCCATTTTGCATCTGATAAATCTACCCCTGATATGTCTCTAGATGATGATACTCCTGTAAATACATCTTCTCATAATAACTCTTTTGATAAAGTTGATGCATCTAATGGTTCTTCTAGTTTATCTGAAATGTAGAAATCATCACATGTACCTCCGAGTACTCCGTTACCTCAAACGCTACGGATCTCCAAGGATCATCCGGAATCGAACATTATTGGAGACCCACAAGAAGGAGTCAGGACTCGGAGACAGTTGGTTTGTGGAGTCGCATGCTACGTCTCCATGGTAGAACCAAAGAACGTCGATGAAGCTCTTCAGGATGACTACTGGATTGAAGCAATGCAGGAAGAGCTCCATCAGTTCGAAAAAAACAAAGTCTGGGAACTAACGAAGCCACCGAAGCAACATAATGTGATTGGTACTAAATGGATTTTCAAGAATAAGAAAAACGAGGATGGTACCATCATCAGGAACAAAGCACGCCTAGTTGCTCAGGGCTATTCACAAATAGAAGGTATAGACTTTGATGAGACGTTCGCCCCAGTTGCTCGACTCGAGTCGATTCGTATTTTATTCGCGATTGCTTGTCATTTTAAAATCAAACTCTTTCAAATGGACGTTAAGAGCGCGTTTTAAAATGGGTTTTTGAACGAGGAAGTTTATGTGGCTCAACCGAAAGGTTTTGTAGACTATAAACAACCTAACCATGTTTTTCGTTTGAAAAAGGCTCTTTACGGTCTAAAGCAAGCACCGCGAGCGTGGTACGAAAGGTTAACAAAGCACCTATTGGAAAAGGGCTATACTCGAGGGGGAGCAGACCGGACTCTCTTTGTGAAGCGTTATCAGGATAATTTCATTGTAGCACAAATCTATGTCGATGACATTGTATTTGGTGCAACGAGAGACAATAATGCTTCTAAATTCGCGGAAACCACGGAAAGCGAATTTGAGATGTCTATGATGGGCAAACTGACATACTTTCTTGGATTGCAAGTGAAACAAAATGATGAAGGCATCCATTTGTGCCAATCCAAGTATGCAAGGGAGTTGGTGAAGAAATTCGATTTAGAGAACTCTAAAGACTTTCTGACTCCGATGGGAACTAGCAATAAGGGATTAGGAAGTGAATCTCTTAGTGAAAGTGTAGACGAGAAGCTTTATCGCAGCATGATTGGAAGTCTACTCTACCTCACGGCTAGTCGCCCGGATATATCCTTTAGTGTTGGGATCTGCGCGAGATATCAATCAGCACCAAAGGAGGTTCACCTGAAAGCGGTGAAAAGGATCATCCGGTACGTCAAAGGAACACTGAACTTCGGAATTTGGTATCCTATGGGAACAACGCTTGACATTATAGGATATTCAGATGCCGATTGGGCAGGATCTGTGGATGATCGGAAAAGTACGAGTGGTGCATGTTTTTATCTTGGCCATTGCCTTGTTGCATGGCATAGTAAAAAGCAAAACTGCATAGCACTCTCAACTGCCGAAGCGGAATATATTTCAGCAGGTAGTTGTTCAACTCAACTCATTTGGATGAAAAGCATGTTGAGCGACTTCCGAATTTCAGCAACTTCGGTAACTATTCTTTGTGACAACACAAGTGCTATAAATATTTTTAAAAATCCTGTGTTGCACTCGAGAACAAAACACATTGAACTTAGATATCATTTTCTAAGAGAGCTAGTTGAATCAAATATTCTTCAAATATCTTATATTTCAACTGAGGATCAATTAGCTGACTTTTTAACAAAACCTTTGGATCAAAAACGGTTTATTCATTTACGTAAAGCAATTGGAATGCTTTCTTTGAAATAACACTTTTTGAAATCATTGCTTAGGTTAGGTTTTGTTCTGTGTTTTTGTTCCTTGTCTATGTTTGTACATAGAACATTAATTGAGCATATGTAATTGACTTTACTTGCATCCTTTCATATATTTTGAAATTTATTATGCTTTGGATATCATAATAATTCTTTTGATGCAATGATCATTTATGTCAATTAAGTTATCTTTAATTGATCAAAGTCAATTTCTCTCTCATATGATCTCTTGGTATAGTTTTTATCATATTTGAAAATTGAGTTAAGTATGAAACTCGAGATCAATCTTTGGTTGAATACCTTATATCTTAAATAATTGATAACCAATTGAGGGAGAGTTTGTTAAAATATTTATGCTCATAAGATGTGGAAAGAGTTACATCCCAATGAGGAGTGTGAAAACTACCACTACATGGAGGAAAGAGCTACCACCTCGGTCGTCCGAGTACTGTGTGCAGCTACCACATGTATACCAAGCATGGTTTTTCGAGTTGATTAGATAAAATGCTTTTTGGAATACTTGACCCTGTCAAATTCCAAGGTTGGTATAAGGTGGGGATTTTATTGAAAGATGCTCAAAGAGCCACTCCTTACAATAAATCGATTAGATATATTATCTAACCTATTTGGGATTTCAAACATCTATTGATCTTGGTACTTCATTTTCTTTACTATGTTAATGATTTGATAAACGCATTACTCATAAGATCAAGATAGATGTCATTGAACTTGTTCAACTTTAAAGTTTTTAATTTTTATAAATTTTCATTTCATTACTTGGATATTATTGATAGATTTTGCATTATCTATTTCTTTTGATGTGAAATGATGATTTTTGTTTAAAGTTGACATGCAAAAGTGCTTACATACTTTTTCTGGATTTTCTGAATTTTTTCTAAATTTTTCTGAAGAAAAAGTTTGGAGCCGATCCGGATCGGAACATCCGTTCCGGATCCCGAACGCAGAAATTTCTGCGGGTAGCCGTTCCGGACTGGATTCTTGTTCCGTTTCGGACTGCGGCTAGGGTTTTATAAGAAACAAAAGGGATTTGATTTCTTTTTACAACAATCTTTTGTTTCCAAGTCTTCAGAGCTTCTCTCTCTAGAAATCATCCAATTTGGAGCCTGTCCAACTAGAGTTCTTCGAATCAAAGTGAGTTTTCATGATCAAAACTTTGGTATTTCACAGTTTTTCTCTATTTTGCTCAAAACGTGGATGAAATCATGTATCTTTTTCGTTTGAGATTGGTTTTTGATCAAATTTCTTTTGAAATAAGAACTCTGTGTAGATTAGTTTTGTTTATATGCTTGTTACTCTCTTGATTAACGGATTTTTAGGCTTCGATTTCTGAAAATTCGGTTTTATGACATATAATAGGAATTTTTGAAAATCATGGGATTGATCTATTTTTAAAATTTCTTTTGCAAAACTAATTTGATTCCTAGTCTCTCTACATGATAATGATTGTTTAGGTACAATTTTTCAAAATTTTGAAAATAAACAATTCTTTCGTGTTCTTGAGTTCGTGCTCGCAGGTTTCTCAAGAAATAGCAGAGATGGTGTTCACTTGGATAATCGTTCTTCTGACTGCTATGGTTCACAGTAGAGCAACGAACAAACTGAAGAGAGCAAAGAAAACTCAACGAAGAGGTGAGTTTGTCCTCATTAACGACTCCGAGACGGAATCGGATAAAGACGATGTGAATTGGGATGAATTACTAGAGGACGACACAACGCCTGTCAAGACAAAAGGGAAGTCCCCTAGTTCGCTTAAGGAAAAGGCAGCACCGACTGCTGTGGAAAAAGGCAAAGCACCAATGCCATCATCATCTATCTCGGTGAAACGAAAGAGACTAGCTCGACGGTTAGGACGAGCACGAGGGGTCGAATTTAACGAACCAATAGCTCCTGATTCACCACCCTGTGAGGAACAAGTGTTCGTTAATGCAGATCATCTAAGGGCGTTTGAGAATCGAGAATGCATTGGCGAAAGACATGTTAACATTGGGGCTCTTCGAGACCACTCGCCGGAGTTTGGTAATTTGATTGAACAAGCCCATCTTCTTCAAGTATGCAGATTCCCAGAAATGCTTGGATATTGTTTGCATCGCGTAAGGACCTTCTACACAAATGCACGGCACCTTCAAGAAAATGAAGACGGTCCGATGGAGTTTTACACGAATGTCCAAGGGATAAGACTTAAAATAACTCCACAATTGATTGGCGAAGTCTTAGGGATGCAGTCTAGCAGGTCAGGGATAAACTACTTGAAAGGATGAAGTTTAACGAATATAATGTGGCAAACGGTTGTAAAGGGAATTTGTTTGGAAGAAACTCAGCCTACGGGCAATTCTATCAAGTCCAAAGAACTTCGACTTGAATACCGGTTCCTTAACTTCATCACCTGTTATAATATTCTTCCTAACATGCAGACGAAAGTCTTAAGATGGGATCGATTGGTGTTCTTATATCTCTTAGGACATCCGTCAGAGGAAATGGGATTAAATATCAATATTCCATACATTATTTGGAATAGGATGACTAGATACGTTGAGCATCCTCATCCCACTGAAAGACTGCCATTTCCATTAATCATAATGAGGATTTTGAAGAAATTCCAGGTTGATATCAGCTCGACAACTTATCAACACTGCTTGGGTATGATCAATGAGTCCACAGTTGTTAAGTCTTTCCATAAAATGCCTCATGCCACCCCAACTCCTCCGTGCGGAACAAAACCCTCCGTCGGCACTTCTGCGTCACCGTCACGACAAGTACCTCGGTCGGATGATGAAGCGTCTGTTACTTCGATTTATAAGGAGCAACAACGTTTATCGTTTGAACAAGAACAAATCACTAAGGAGCAGAAGCGAATTTCTGATGAACTCGAACTCATCACAGCAGCCCAGATCACCTTGACAAAGAAATTCACGTCAATGAAAAAGTTGGTGAAGAAAATGTTTTCGAAGATGGGCTGTAGTAGCTCTGAGGACTCTGAGTCCGACGATTGATTCTTTTCTAATCATTTTCTCTTTTGCAGGTTTTCAGTTTTAGTTCTTACATTTCCTTTTGTTTTTGAACTTGTTAACTCCTTTATTTTGTAATTTTGGCTACTTTAGTGACAAAAAGGGGGAGAGAGATATGAACAATTGGAACAATGGCTACAATGGTTTACAATGGTTTGTGAGAACTTTGAACTTTGAACTCTGGAAGGTAAGTATCAAAACAACTTTTGGTTTTGTATTGTGATTGCATGCATGCCTCGACTAACTATTTGACTAACTATTTGGGCATGTATTATTACTAACAAGTTGTTTGATTACTAACAAGTTCTGTGATATTTGGATTTTATTACTTAGAAGATATGTCTATTTCTGATTATGAAATCTTAATACATATCTGAGGTCATAAATGTCATAGTGAGTATAAACTCTATCTCTGTTTGGTTTTGAATGATAAATATTCTTGAGGTATCTAACGATCTCCCTTGTCAAGAATGATTTCTTTTTGCAAAGAGTACAGATGTCTAAGTCTAGAGTCTGTTTTAGGAGTTTATCTCATGTATTTGTTTTATTTGGATCTCTAATGTAAATTTTTGTTGTATGGTGATAGCAACAAAAATATCTTTTTGAATTTTCTTAAGTGGATCTCCGTTTTGTCACGAAACCGCGAAAGGGGGAGATTGTTAAGGATTTTAGTTTTGGCGTATTTCGTGAAAGTATTTAAGTCTTGAAGATTGAAGATAAAGAAACTTGAATCATATACCTCAATCTCAAGAAAGAAGAATTCAAATGACCAGGTAAGTTTAACTAAACATTATTGGTGATCTGAATACTTCTTATAATGTAGAAACACCTGGATGGGTTTTTAATCGCATAAAAATCAAAAACTGGACAAGTTACATGTTCAGGATCCGGAATAGGGGACTATAGTCCGGACCACGAACGTCGATAGTTCATGCACAAATCCAGTCCTGAACATCCTTGTTTTGTTCCGAACCCCGAATGTGGATTTTGGTGAAACTGCATGAACAGTCCGGACCATAGGATTTTGTTCTGGACCCCGAACGTGGAGTTTACTGAAACTACATGAACAGTCCGGACCGTGGATTTCGTTCCGGACCCCGAACCTTGATTTTTCAGGAATTCTCTGAAAAACAACGACAGTCCTGAACGAGCCTAATCCAGTCCGGACCGTCGTGCGGGAAAAATTCTGTTACAATCAGTTTTTGATTCTTATCCTCTTCCAATGGTTTCTAACCTATAAGTAAACCCTAATTCTATCTTTTAGGGTAATCCACACTAAGTTTTATCTTTGGGAAATGACCGATAAAAATTAACGGAGAAAAAACTTAGAGATCCACATATAGAGAAGAAAGGAAATAACTAGATTTAATTCTATGTTTCTTTATCTATATTAATTAATTTGATTCTAGGTTTTCATACTCAGATTTTGAGTAGAATCAAATTAATGAATACTTAGATGGCATTTCCGATCTATCTTTGATCTAAGTATTCGGCGGATCATCACCACCAACAAAACAATGATTTTCCCCAAAATCGGCGCGTGGATTCGCGTGGCCTTGTGGATTCAAGGTGCAACCGCTCTCGTGGATTCGGAGCGAGGTACGTTCATGTGATCGAGACGTACTACCTGGTGGAGACCGTGGATTCGGTCAGACGTCGTGGACTCGACGTTGGACGCCGTGGATTCGGCGTTGGACGCAAATCGTGGATTCGAGGCGCGTTGCGGAGCGAGCAGAGAAGATCAACTCGGAGCGTATGGAAAAAGGATGAGTCGTCTGTGAGTGCGTTATATCACCTTTGTACGTGTTATAATCTTAGTTGATTTCACCGTGTTATCGGTCCCGTGGTTTTTTACTCCTGGTTTTGGAGTTTTTCACGTAAAAATCTTGCGTGTTATTTTCATTTCCGCATTGGGTTTTTATTACGCAAAGATTTTTGAGTGTTTATCGTTTACACCTATTCACCCCCCCTCTAGGTGGTTTTTCTCCTATTTAGATCCTTATTTTAGAGGTGACCCAACAAGTCCATACAAATCTCATCCCCTTCCTAGTCAATTTGGTGAGGGGAGTAGAGAGCTTTGCAAAGCCCTCTACGAACCGACGGTAGTAGCCTGCTAGGCCCAAGAAGCTCCGAATCTCTGTCACCGTCGTAGGTCTAGGCCAATCCCGAACTGCATCTATCTTCGTCGGGTCCACTGCCACTTCTGCGGCTGAAACTACATGGCCTAAGAATGAAACTTCCGGAAGCCAGAATGCGCACTTCTTCAGCTTGGCATACAACTTCTTCTCTCTCAGAAGTTGCAGCACTATCCTCAAGTGCTCCTCGTGCTCAATGTCGCTTCGGGAATACACCAAGATGTCATCAATGAATACCACAACAAAACGGTCCAAGTACGGCTGGAGCACTCGGTTCATCAGATCCATAAAGGCGGCAGGGGCATTCGTCAATCCAAAAGGCAACACCGTGAACTCGTAATGCCCGTACCGAGTCCTAAACGCCGTCTTGGATACATCCTCGGCCCTCACCCTCAACTGGTGGTAACCGGACTGAAGATCTATCTTCGAGAAGACCGTAGCTCCCTTAAGCTGATCAAACAAATCATCAATCCGAGGAAGGGGATACTTATTCCTGACGGTCACTTTATTTAATTCCCGGTAGTCCACACATAACCTGAGTGACCCGTCTTTCTTCTTCACAAATAGAATCGGGGCTCCCCAAGGAGAAACACTAGGTCGAACAAACCCGCGATCCAAGAGATCCTGCAACTGAGCCTTTAGCTCTCTCAACTCTGCAGGGGCCATCCTGTAGGGTGCCTTGGAGATTGGTGTAGTTCCAGGGACTACATCAATCACAAACTCTACCTCTCAGTCCGGCGGCATAGAAGATAACTCTGGGGGAAACACATCCGGATACTCTTGGACAATAGGGATGTCCTCGAGCCCAGGCATCGCCGTAGGCACCACTACTACAGTTCCTAAGAAAGCGACACAACCACGACTCAGCATCTGTCGTGCTCTGGCAGAAGATATCGTCGCTGCAAACAGAGTACTCTGACATCCCCTATAAACATACTCCTCCTGACCCGGCTCACGAAGGGTCACTGTCCTCTCTCTACAGTCAATGGTAGCATAAAACTGAGTCAACCAATCCATACCCAACACTACATCGAAATCCCATAGCTGACGAAGGACCAACAGATCAATAGGCAAAATCTAAGGCCCTAACTGCACTGGGCAGGACCGACAACACTCATCTATGTGCAACACGTGATCAGGAATTTGAACCTCACGTGCACTAGCTAACGGTCCTATCTCTAGCCCATGCAAAGATGCAAATGCCCTACTGATGAATGAATGCGATGCTCCGGTATAAAATAAAGCTCTAGTGCAAGTAGAGGAAATAAGAATAATACCCGCTTGTCACGCCCCAGGGGTTTCATTAAGCGGAAGACAGCCACTGAAAAGAGTTGAAGTTGCATATAAATTTTTTTGAAAGCGATCTCCCCCGGTGCGTGCCCAGACCCGCCGCATATACAAATTCACTCTGCAAACGGGCAGAGTCTCCTTTGTATATGCACGGCGTCCTGACTACAATATCCATACAAACATCCACTTAACCACAATAGCTCAGCAGTCGGGTACAAACAACTACTTTTCCATAAGTATTAATGAGGCCGACAAATTTTGAAAGGATAAATCCACAAGTTTTAAAACGGCGCCCACGCGGCACCCATGTTTTCAAAGCTGGTTTCGCAATCCATAAATCCACAGAGTTTTAAAACGGTGCCCACTCGACACCCATATTTTCAAAACTATTATCGCAATTCCATAAATCCACAGAGTTTTTAAAACGGTGCCCACTCGACACCCATATTTTCAAAACTGTTTTCGCAATGTTTTCTTTTACTTTTTCTTTGTATTTTGAAAATGGCCAACGAATAGAAGTAAAACAACCATTCATCCACAAGGTATGAAAACATTCCAACATCCACGTCGACCCCACAGGGGTATCGAAATCCACAAAATAAGCTACTAACAGGTAATAAAATGAACAAGGAAAGAAGAAGTCAAAGTCTGCAGCCTCGAAGGACCAAAAGATCGCTCGTGCGGCCTCACCGTCGTCCTAGCACTCACCCCTGGACGAACCTGTCACAGAGTGAGAAGTCAGTGACCAGAAGAATAAAGCACGAAAAGCAACAAGGGCTATAAATAAAGCAAACCACAGTGAAACCAGAGCAACCCCCCCCCCCCCCCCCCCTCATCGTGCAATCGACACTATCACCTCCCCCTGCATAACCTGGACCGGGCACCTGCCCCGGCAACCCAGACCGAGCACCAATCTCGGCAAACCAGACCGAGCACCAACCTCGGAAAACCAGACCGAGCACCTACCTCGGTAAACCACGCCGAGCACCTACCTCGACGGGTCGCACCGCTCACACCTTAGCGCCTCAAAACCCGCCACCTACGGGGGCCCCCAACTACGTCACCTCGTGGGGTAACACGGGTCATCGACCACTTTTCCGGAAAAGCACACCCTTTGCGGTGGCCAAACCGCGGGTGCGCGTGCTGCAGCCTCGAGCATCGTAACCAAGTACACGAAACAAAACCAATAATAATGAACCATAGAGATCACCAAAGATTAACACAGTTAGTTGAGCAAGTGAAATATATTTACAGTTTTCAAATCCCGACACTAAACCTCAGAACGAGTACCCACATACATATACATAATATAGGGCACCGAGACACTTGGTCGCTATAACATCGATAAGAGCATATGATAAATGATAACGGGAGTTAACAATATTAAATGATGCAACTACTTACTCTTACACCTTTCCCACAATACCGTAATTCAAACACCGGAAAAATTCCCCACAACGGGATGTATTCTCGTGCACCGTGACCCTCAGTCGCCACAAATATGATGACAATGAAACATAATAGTAACGAGAATATGCACAAGAGGTTCTAAGGGGTACCCACCTGAAAGGCGAAGAAGAAGGTGTGCGGAAACTCCCGCTAAAACACTCCCACCCTGTGTCTGAAAAAGCTACAGTAAGAATTATTGTTAAAAATGTCGTCGCGGTCAAAAACACTCAAAAACGGGGCGAAACGGGCCAAAAACGGAGCTTCTGGACACTTATGCTGAAAACTGGTGCACGGGTCCAGGCGTGGACCAGGTTCACAGCGCAGAGGAGGCGGCGGTGCAGACCGGGCTCACCCCGGGAGCGTGCACCAAGAGGATTGGGCCGGGCCGGTGCACGGCAGAGCGCGCACCGGGCTCACTCGCTCCCGGTCGCGGCGGCAGCGCCGGGTGCACGCCCAGGCGTGGACCGCGCCTGCGGGCCGGGCTGGCGCACGCGCCCGTGCGCCGGGTCCGCGCCTTCGGGCTGCGGACACGTGCGCCGGGTGCACGCCGGCCCGGTGGACCGCGCGGTGCGGGGGTGGGCTGGCGCACGCGCCCGTGCGCCGGGTCCGCGCCTTCGGGCCACGGACACGTGCGCCGGGTGCACGCCGGTCCGGTGGACCGCGTGAAGGCAGCCGTACGGGAATGAACAGTAATCTCCTTTTTCGTCCCCCGCGGCTCCGGTGATGACATCGCGAACACGGCGACTGCGGCGGCGACCCCGTGAGTACGATAACGGCGGCGGCGGCCTCCCGTTTAACAACGGCGGCGGCGGCTTCCCGTTACCACAAAACCCACATCGCGCGACAACCAAACAACCACCACCCAAACCCTCGACCCCACAGAAATTGCAAAAGAAGGGAAACAACAAGAGGGTTTGTGAGGACCCGAAATTCCCACTTATGGATTACGGCTACATTACAGCTTCTGGAGGCCTACGAGGTATGTCGGTGGTGTTTGTGCGCAAGTTGGGCACAAGTGGTCGACTTCGGGATTAAAAAGGGATCACGTGGGTGATTGGAGGACCCATCGAGTGTTTAAAAGTAGTTTCGCGCGAAACGGAGATTAAAATTGGACTCAGTGCGAAGTTTGGACAAAAGATCACCTTTCCGGATGCCTTCGGCAATTTTTAGAGTTGGAATTTGGCAAAACGGATTGCGGATTTGGATTCAGCGCGCGAAAACGATGAAAATGGACTATTTACTTGCATTTTTCGGAGCCCGGATGTCGCGCACGGATTTCGAGGCAGATTGACACTGTTCCGTCGGCTGGCGTGCAGCGGCGGAGCGCAGCGGGCAGCGGCGGAGCGCGGCGGCGGGCGCGCGGGCAAGAGCGCGGCGCACGGGCGGGTGCGCGGTCCACCGCGGAGGCGTGCACCCGGGTGCAGGACACGTGGCGGCTCCCGGTTGGCCGGCGCAGCAGTCTTGGTCCACGAAATGTATCGCGGGTGTACGGTGGACCGGTGGGTGACACGTGGTAGCGTGTGATTGGCGCGGTGTTGTGCGCTCGGTCCACAGAACCGCTGCACCGCCTCGGGGCGCGTGCGTGTAGAGGGCGCAGGCGCGCGCCAGGCGCGCCTTGACTGGCAGCGGTGCCACGCGTCGCCCTCCGGTGCGGCCACGTGTCGTGCGGTGTGTGGGCGTTTTCGCTGTTGCCTGTTCGGCGAGCTACGTGGAGGCTCGTGAGGAATTCGGGCATGCACAGTGTTGGGCCGGGCCCAACACTGTAGCAGCCCGGATCTTCCGGGCGCCCGATTGTGGGGACAAGACCGGTATTTCTTGAATTGTTTTTTTGGGGTATTTAAGCGATCCGAGCCTTCCTCTTCTCCCTTTTTTCGCCATTTCCGAGCTTCCTCTCGCCGCGGTGTCTTCAGTAAAATTGTTCCCCTTCGTGTTCTGCATCCTCTGGAGGATTTCTAGGATTTTACGTGGCACGCATCCCGAGGTTTCCCTTTTTACGGCGCGGCGCGACGCTCGTCCATTTGTGTTCCACTTTGTCGCGTTTCTGTGCGCGAGCTCCCCCGTCCTACTCCGACCACCTTTTCAGGTGATTTCTTTGCCGTTGGATCCGCGACGGACAGAGCTACGATCTAGGTATTTTCAGTATTCCCTAGTTTCGCGCTTTTCGAGGAGTTTTTCCATACTTACTGGGGGTCTTTTGCTGTGAGTGTTTTCTTGAGGACAGCGGGTTGTTTCGAGGATATCTCCGCAACCGGGCTTCGTATTGAGACGAGCCTTTGCATTTTTTTCATCTACTCGACGCAATGATCATAACAGTATTTTCTTGGATTTTTCTGAGGTTTGCCCGAAGGTATATGTTTTCCCCCTTATCTGTGCATGGAATTACAGTTATGTTGCTGTATGGTCTTGCGCACCCTGTGTTGTGGAATTTGTAACTTGGCCTGCGGTGCTCGGAATTGGGCGTGCAGGTACCCGTTTCGAAGGTCTCGACGTGAGGATCGCTGTGGTATTTTTATCGGAATTTTCAGGGAACTTTCAGCAGGTGAAATAATTGCATCTTTGGGGCTGATTTCAGATTGTGTTTGTTTGGGTAAATTTTGGGAATTTAAGTGTAACTGTGAACTTGGTGTTGTACCCAGGAGAGTTTGCGGGTATTGCTGGACCCGTTGGAGTTGGAGATTTGGATTTCCTGGTATTTTCAGCTGTGGGACTTGGACAGTTCAGCTCTTCAGGTGGGTGGCCTTGTCTTCATGACCTATGGACTGTGCATTAATTCTATCTGTGTAGGGACTTGCATGTTGTAGATGTATTCTGTATAGCATGCTAGAACATAGGAATTTATGTTCCTGATGTTGTTAGATGATCATGTGTTTGTTTCTTCCCTACAAGCTGTTGTTTATTGATATCTTGGAACTTGACCTAGCACCCCCGCCATATGCAGCATGTTCAGCCAGACTGTAGAAAACTTCAACTTGGGCTAGGTTTTTATCGCTCTAGATATTCCCACATCACTATTCTATATATCATTCTGGACTTAGCTTTTTCCTCGCCCGGGTAGTGGGCCGAGAGGTCGGGTTG
Source organism: Tillandsia leiboldiana (assembly GCA_029204045.2). Classification (NCBI taxonomy): domain Eukaryota; kingdom Viridiplantae; phylum Streptophyta; class Magnoliopsida; order Poales; family Bromeliaceae; genus Tillandsia; species Tillandsia leiboldiana. The sequence goes on from CM055065.1 coordinate 30,316,230, forward strand.
TTGTGGGATGCATTTACACTCGTGCTTGGGAGCAGAGTGGAGTCTGGTAGATGCTGTTGGTCGTTATCTGTGGCGGGAGCCGTTTGGGTAAACGGTGATCCCGGGATATTTTGTTTTCCTGTTTGTGTTGTCGCCACTGTGTTAGTGGCAGTTGTGTACTAGTGTTAGCAGGACCTAGAACCCAGAACCTTTTTGACATACACATGATTTTAGTCTACCAATGGTTTTCTTCCAAGCATCGAAGGGCCGCTGGAGTCTGTTCTTGTTTGATTGGACAAAGGCATTAGCCCTTCGGGGTTTGGGTATAAAATACTTGTTTTCTAACTGTTTTTCCTAAAAAAACTAAAATCATTAAAAATGGGTTTCTCCTTAAATCAAGATAGTTTTTCAAAAAGGGAACTACTTTTAGTCCTCGCCCTGCGTGGGTTGAGTGAAAATGGGTTTCAGTAGCAAATGTCACCTTTTTCCTGTAATTCTCTCCACTCGAAAGGATTCGAGTGGTCTGGGTTCTAGGGGCCGTTCATTTGTCGGGACGAAAGCCACGGGGGCCGAGCCTGGAACCTGTTCTTGTTGATAGGGTTGTAGGTGTTGGTCTCCCGGAACTTTCGGGCCCTGGTTGGTGTCTTCTGTGAGTTTGATGTTCTGTCGGGGGGAGCCGTTGTGTAGACGGTGGTCCCGGGCCGTCGAGTATCTTCCGGCCTGTGTTGTGGGGAACCGTTGGGGTTGACGGTGGTTCCGGGTCGTTGAGTGTTGTCCGACAAGTTTTGTTAGCCCTGAGTTGTGGGTCGATCCTGGCTGTGGAGTATCTCCAGCCAGTGTGTTTTGTGCTGTGAGTTATTGGAGAGGCTAGTGTCTCGTGTTCGTGAGAGCTGATCAGCTGAGTCGTCGAGAGTGCTCCGACCGTTGTGCGAGATGATTGAGGATTCTGAGTCTTTCCGTTCAGAGCGTGAGCGTGGATTTTGGACTATAGCCTGCAGTGCCACCTGAGCGACAGAGTGCGCGGATACCATTTCCTCGGTGGGGTCGCGCCCCTCGAGAGCCACGCCCGGGGTGGATTTGTTACTTTTGTATCGCGACTTGTTGACGCAGTCCCTCTGGCTGGGCCAGTTTTGGCAGTCACGGACGCCCTACGTCAGTCCGGTCCTACGTGGATGTAACGGCAGTAGGTAGGCGCAGGTTTGACTAGACCCGAGGAGGCAGTCAGTGTAGATTGGGTAACTATACTTGAGAGTTAGAGATGCATCATGTTTCCATCTGTTCCACTTTTTGAGAATCTAGATAGAGGCATAGTAGCGGTAGAGTCATTCTCTTCCAGCTCTTTTCTTTCAGTGTTACTTGTTACTTTATGCCTCTAGTAGACTTAGTGGGCAGACCGTTGGGCTTGTTGGCGGTACCCACTGAGAACTACTGTGGGATGTAGTTCTCACACCCGTCGCGGTGTCTTTTCCCCAGGGACTTCTACTCCTGTTCCTGTTGCTCCAGTTGCTGATCCTTCTGACCGAGGCGAGGGAGTCGCGAGCTAGTTCCCCACCAGTCGTCTGCCAGAGAGAGTGTAGAGGTACCCCTTCAGATGAGATCTTCAGTAGATTAGTTATTTTTTTCCCTTTTGAGAGACTGATGTAGTGAGGACATTTTTGTATTGAGAGCCTGTACACTGATGTATTTATTGGAGATATCTCCCTGTTGAGTTCTGAGTTTTGTAGTAGAGGACTTTGTATATGATCGCATTTGGGAGATGGACATTGTATATTTATTTTCAGTTGTTCAGTGGTTGATTTTACTTTTATAGCAGATTATTTTAGTTCTTTTTAGCTCTGATATCTGTTAGCTGTAGTACTTTTCTTGCAGGTAGGACGCTTCGCCTATGCAGAGTTTGGCATAGGTGGCGGATCTGTTGGCGAACCCGGGTCGCAGTTTCGACCCCGGGGCGTGACAGATTAGAGTGGTATCAGAGCCTAGAATGTAGGTCGTTGTGGACTTAGAAACCCTAGGCTTGTGGTTGGACATTAGGATGACTACGTGAGAGTCGTGACTTTTAGCGAGAGTCCTGATTGAGTTTTATACCTCTCCCAAGAGACGGGATGAGTGATTGGCATGGTTATTCTCCTAAGCGATTATGTTGGCTGCAGACAACATAATGCTACGGAATGGATGACATGTCTTAGACTCTCGCTGGATTGGGTCGATTGGTTGTTGTGTCCTGATGTTTGTTATTGTGCAGTGGCATCTTCAGTTGTACCAGTGGCACCGATGGAGCGAGTAACCCCCTCCGTGCCAACGTTTAGTGCCGAGGCACCGAGGCAGGGTGGATAGTTGACAGCAGAGGAGCTGTGGGGCATGTTTGATTGAGTGAGCCAGATTTGGCAGATGAACCTCCCCGACTCATAAGATTGAGTTTGGAGCCTTTGGAGGCAGAGTCGTGGTTGGTGGTGATGGAGTAATCAATTGAGAGCCTCCCTGTGCTAGAGAGTTTTGCAGTTGTTGAACTACGCGCTCCATGTTAGAGGGACGAGGCGCACAAGATATGTGTGACTGGGAGTGGATTGCGCCAGGATACCTTTCAGTTTAGTTGATCCCTCCGTTACGGATTATTGACGCTTCGATGGAGTAGGCGTGGTGTATGGAGCGTGGCGTTGCAGTTCCTTTGATCTGCCGCCAGAGGCGAGTTCTGGATTTTGGTGCTTCGCGCGGGGTGATGGAGGATAGATCGGTTGGCAGAGACATTTCTGATTTCTTTTTCTAGGGTAGTAGATTTCTAAGATGCCAGAGATCGGATGAACCCCGATGGCAGTATCAGCGTCTTTATCAGAGTGGCGCAGCGGTAGCGTGGACTTGTTATCTGCGGAGGACCCTATTCGTCGCCTCAATGTGAGTAGAGACAGAGGTCGTGCTCCCTTGTGGATAGTCTTGATTTTCAGGCAGATTGAGCGACGACCACGTGTATTGAGCGGATGAATCTGTGCCGCCCGGTTGGAGGGCGCCACAGCAGTGGATCGGGTTGTCGCAGGTGTGATTTCATCACAGCAGTCGGAGTTAGAGCAGGTTGCTTTCCCGCATGGACTAGAGGCAGATTTGTTACCACGTGCACTAGAGGTATAGGTTCCTGATGGTGTGGTACATGTGGGGGAGGCTTTTGGATCATGTCCAATGCAGTTGAGGCCGCGAGTTATACCGGTAGACTTATTGGTAATTGTGGCAGTCGGTATTTTGACCATGTGCATGAGAATGATTGGCACAATGCCACAGGATGTTTTGACTGAGGAGAGAGAGGACATTGATTTTCTACGAGGCAGACGAGAGGAGGTTTGGTTGTTGAGATTGTTAGAGCACACAGGCTTTAGCGATAGTGTGAGAGGTGCTCACGGCGGCACCGGGACTCAAGGATATCTCTGTTGCCCACGAGATCCCGGGTGTGATTTTACCTGAGCTGTTGATGATGCCGCCGATTAGGGAGATAGAGATTGCGTTTGACGTGGTTCGGGGAACCGCGCCACCCTCGACAGCACCTCATTGGATATCGCCTGTAGAGCTGAGAGAGCTGATGGCACAGTCGCAGGATCTGATGGATTGAGGGGTCTGTTTGACTTAGTGCCACGTCGTTGATACACGATGGTGATGCCACGTCATTGATACACGACTTGAGGGCCCTTTTATGGTTCGAGTGTAGACAGGTCCGGGTGGTATCTAGGACCTTTTGATGGAGTCATACTCCGGCAGTTATTGTATGGTGCGAGTGCCTACTTGGAATTAGACAGCCGAGGACCTTGCCTAGATGGCGTTCAGGACACGGTAGGGCATCTTGAGCTCACAGTGAGGCCAAGTGGATTGATTAATGCCCTGCCACTCTTATGATTTGAGGAATTGTGCTCCAGTTGTACTTGATTGGAATGGTAACAAGATCCTCCAGGGATATTTGGATTTACTCCCAGAGCGACTTGGAGCACGAGGAGCACTTGTGGGTGTGCTACCATGCTCGTGTGGATGAAGCTGTATGCCAAGTTATTGAGGTACAAGTTGTAGCTTCAGAAGCATACCTTCTTGTGTCACTTTGTTCGAACCGTAGGAGCGGTGGTGGAAATCCGGCCAATATGGATACTAATCGGGAATTGGCCGAGATCGGCAATTATTGTCGAGGTGAGGATCTTCTTGGACTGGGCAGTGCCAGGAGAGCATAGCAATTGAATGATGAGACTGATACCAGCACCAACTCTTCTAGTTTTGTCAGTGTTGGGAGAGAGATCTGCGAGTTTTAGTGATGCCTCCTATAGCGACTGTGGAATTACCGCTGGGTTATTATTGAGCATTCTGGATTACCCCGACAGGGCCACTGTGATGGCGGATACCTGGAGCAGGAAAGCTGTCTGGGGTTAAGTTTGATGATTCCACAGCTGGCACTGTGTGGACTGTTGAGGTAAACATGGCTTATGGTTGTGTCCCTGAGGGTTCCTTTTGATGGTAGACCGTGGTTGAGCAGTCCACTCGGATAGTCAGGATTCGGGAGTGACCGAGTGAGGAACCTAGTTTGTGAAGGCTTCTTTTCTTCTTGGATGGCAGAGTGGGTATGCTTCGGGTTGCCTTGGTTGAGTTGACACTGGATGTGGTTTGGTGCGTGTTGCACTGGTGGTTATGTTGTTTTTTCCCCCCAACTTTTTGATGGAGTCCCTGAGGTTTTTCCCACGTTTCAGCACGGAGTGATGTGCTTATGGATCCCTCGCCCGTGATTTACTCGCTCCATTTGAGATCAGTGAGTGTTTGGAGTATGAGGGACGCCCGTTGCGAGTTCTGGCTCAAGAGATGAGAGGATTGCGCAACCAGGCCATGCCGTACTGACTGTTGTTGTTGTTGTTGAGGAGTAATCACGGGGAGTGAGAGGTGACTTGGGGAGCTTGAGACGGTGATTTTGAGTCCCTACCCTTGAGTTTGAGACTCCTGTTTGAGTTGTGTTAGTTTCGAGGACGAAACTTTCTTTTAGTGGGGGAGGATGTGAGGACCCGAAATTCCCACTTATGGATTACGGTTACATCTACAGCTTCTGGAGGCCTACGAGGTATGTCGGTGGTGTTTGTGCGCAAGTTGGGACAAGTGGTGGACTTCGGGCTTAAAAAGGGATCACGTGGGTGATTGGAGGACCCATCGAGTGTTTAGAAGTAGTTTCGCGCGAAACGGAGATTAAAATTGGAATCAGTGCGAAGTTTGGACAAAAGATCACCTTTCCGGATGCCTTCGGCAATTTTTAGAGTTGGAATTTGGCAAAACGGATTGCGGATTTGGATTCAACGCGCGAAAACGATGAAAATGGACTATTTACTTGCATTTTTCGGAGCTCGGATGTTGCGCACGGATTTCGAGGCAGCTTGATACTGTTCCGGCGGCCGGCGGGCAGCGGCGGCGGTGGCGGGCAGCGGCGGAGCGCTGCGGCGGGCGCGCGGGCAGGCGCGCGGGCGTACGGGCAGGCGCGCGAGCGTACGAGCAGGTGCGCGGTCCACCGCGGAGGCGTGCACCCGGGCGCAGGACACGTGGCGGCTCCCGGTTGGCCGGCGCAGCAGTCTTGGTCCACGGAATGTATCGCGGGTGTACGGTGGACCGGTGGGTGACACGTGGCAGCGTGTGATAGGCGCGGTATTGTGCGCTCGGTCCACGGAACCGCTGCACCGCCTCGGGGCGCGTGCGTGCAGAGGGCGCAGGCGCGCCTTGACTGGCAGCGGTGCCACGCGTCGCCCTCCGGTGCGGCCACGTGTCGTGCGGTGTGTGGGTGTTTTCGCTGTTGCCTGTTCGGCAGGCTACGTGGAGGCTCGTGAGGGATTCGGGCCTGCACAGTGTTGGCCCGGGCCCAACACTGTAGCAGCCGGGATCTTCCGGGCGCCCGATTGTGGGGACAAGACCGGTATTTCTTGAATTGTTTTTTGGGGCTATTTAAGCGATCCGAGCCTTCCTCTTCTCCCTTTTTCCACCATTTCCGAGCTTCCTCTCGCCGCGGTGTCTTCAGCAAAATTGTTCCCCTTCGTGTTCTGCATCCTCTGGAGGATTTCTAGGATTTTACGTTGCATGCATCCCGAGGTTTCCCTTTTTACGGCGCGGCGCGACGCTCGTCCATTTGTGTTCCCCTTCGTCACGTTTCGGTGCGCGAGCTCCTCCGTCCTACTCCGACCACCTTTTTGGGCGATTTCTTCGCCGCTGGATCCGCGACGGACAGAGCTACGATCTAGGCATCTTCAGCATTCCCTAGTTTTGTGCTTTTCGAGGAGTTTTTCCATGCTTACTGGGGCTCTTTTGCTGTGAGTGTTTTCTTGAGGACAGCAGGTTGTTTCGAGGATATCTCCGTATCCGGGCATCGGATTGAGACAAGCCTCTGCATTTTTTTCATCTACTCGACACAAGGATTATCACAGTATTTTCTTGGATTTTTCTGAGGTTTGCCCGAAGGTATATGTTTTCCCCCTTATCTGTGCATGGAATTACAGTTATGTTGCTGTATGGTCTTGCGCACCGTGTGTTGTGGAATTTGTAACTTGGCCTACGGTGCTCGGAATTGGGCGTGCAGGTACCCGTTTCGAAGGTCTCGACGCGAGGATCGCTGGGGTATTTTTATCGGAATTTTCAGGGCACTTTCAACAGGTGAAATAATTTCATCTTTGGGGCTGATTTCAGATTGTGTTTGTTTGGGTAAATTTTGGGAATTTAAGTGTAACTGTGAACTTGGTGTTGTACCCAGGAGAGTTTGCGGGTATTGCTGGACCCGTTGGAGTTGGAGATTTGGATTTCTTGGTATTTTCAGGTGTGGGAGTTGGACAGTTCTGCTCTTTAGGTGGGTGGCATTGTCTTCATGACCTATGGACTGTGCATTAATTCTATCTGTGTAGGGACTTGCATGTTGTAGATGTATTCTGTATAGCATGCTAGAACATAGGAATTTATGTTCCTGATGTTGTTAGATGATCATGTGTTTATTTCTTCTCTACAAGCTGTTGTTTATTGATATCTTGGAACTTGACCTAGCACCCCCGCCATATGCAGCATGTTCAGCCAGACTGTAGAAAACTTCAACTTGGGCTAGGTTTTTATCGCTCTAGATATTCCCACATCACTATTCTATATATCATTCTGGACTTAGCTTTTTCCTCGCCCGGGTAGTGGGCCGAGAGGTCGGGTTGTTGTGGGATGCATTTACACTCGTGCTTGGGAGCAGAGTGGAGTCTGGTAGATGCTGTTGGTCGTTATCTGTGGCGAGAGCCGTTTGGGTAAACGGTGATCCCGGGATATTTTGTTTCCCTGTTTGTGTTGTCGCCACTGTGTTAGTGGCAGTTGTTTTCTAGTGTTAGCAGAACCTAGAACCCAGAACCTTTTTGACATACACATGATTTTAGTCTACCAATGTTTTTCTTCCAAGCATCGAAGGGCCGCTGGAGTCTGTTCTTGTTTGATTGGACAAAGGCATTAGCCCTTCGGGGTTTGGGTATAAAATACTTGTTTTCTAACTGTTTTTCCTAAAAGAACTAAAATCATTAAAAATGGGTTTCTCCTTAAATCAAGATAGTTTTTCAAAAAGGGAACTACTTTTAGTCCTCGCCCTGCGTGGGTTGAGTGAAAATGGGTTTCAGTAGCAAATGTCACCTTTTTCCTGTAATTCTCCCCACTCGAAAGGATTCGAGTGGTCTGGGATCTAGGGGCCGTTCATTTGTCGGGACGAAAGCCACGGGGGCCGAGCCTGGAACCTGTTCTTGTTGATAGGGTTGTAGGTGTTGGTCTCCCGGAACTTTCGGGCCCTGGTTGGTGTCTTCTGTGAGTTTGATGTTCTGTCGGGGGGAGCCGTTGTGTAGACGGTGGTCCCGGGCCGTCGGGTATCTTCCGGCCTGTGTTGTGGGGAACCGTTGGGGTTGATGGTGGTCCCGGGTCGTTGAGTGTTGTCCGACCAGTTTTGTTAGCCCTGAGTTGTGGGTCGATCCTGGCTGTGGAGTATCTCCAGCCAGTGTGTTTTGTGCTGTGAGTTATTGGAGAGGCTAGTATCTCGTGTTCGTGAGAGCTGATGAGCTGAGTCGTCAAGAGTGCTCCGACCGTTGTGCGAGATGATTGAGGATTCTGAGTCTTTCCGTTCAGAGCGTGAGCGTGGATTTTGGACAATAGCCTGCAGTGCCACCTGAGCGACAGAGTGCGCGGATACCTTTTCCTCGGTGGGGTCGCGCCCCTCGAGAGCCACTCCCGGGGTGGATTTGTTACTTTTGTATCGCGACTTGTCGACGCAGTCCCTCTGGCTGGGCCAGTTTTGGCAGTCACGGACGCCCTACGTCAGTCCGGTCCTACGTGGATGTATCGGCAGTAGGTAGGCGCAGGTTTGACTGGACCCGAGGAGGCAGTCAGTGTAGATTGGGTGACTATACTTGAGAGTTAGTAGATGCATCATGTTTCCATCTGTTCCACTTTTTGAGCATCTAGATAGAGGCATAGTAGCGGTAGAGTCATTCTCTTCCAGCTCTTTTCTTTCAGTGTTACTTGTTACTTTATGCCTCTAGTAGACTTAGTGGGCAGACCGTTGGGCTTGTTGGCGGTACCCACTGAGAACTACTGTGGGATGTAGTTCTCACACCCGTCGCGGTGTCTTTTCCCCAGAGACTTCTACTCCTGTTCCTGTTGCTCCAGTTGCTGATCCTTCTGACCGAGGCGAGGGAGTCGCGAGCTAGTTCCCCACCAGTCGTCTGCCAGAGAGAGTGTAGAGGTACCCTTTCAGAGGAGATCTTCAGTAGATTAGTTATTTTTTCCCCTTTTGAGAGACTGATGTAGTGAGGACATTTTTGTATTGAGAGCCTGTACACTGATGTATTTATTGGAGATATCTCCCTGTTGAGTTCTGAGTTTTGTATTAGAGGACTTTGTATATGATCGCATTTGGGAGATGGACGTTGTATATTTATTTCCAGTTGTACAGTGGTTGATTTTACTTTTACAGCAGATTATTTTAGTTCTTTTTAGCTCTGATATCTGTTAGCTGTAGTACTTTTCTTGCAGGTAGGACGCTTCGCCTATACGGAGTTTGGCATATGTGGCGGATCTGTTGGCGAGCCCGGGTCGCAGTTTCGACCCCGGGGCGTGACAGGGTTTGCCCCGATCGCTTACCGTGATCCCGCGAGGAAGGAGAAGGTGGATCGTCCCTCTCGTCACCAACGTGATGCTCCACGAGAGATGGATTCACCCCCCTTTCTTTCTTCTCCTTTTTCTCTCGCTCCCCTAAATCGGATTTTTGAATTTCGAAAACTCCCCCCCTCTGTTCAATTTCTCGAAAGGAAAAAGAAAAGGGTACTACTAAAAGGGCGCTATACATATATATCCTCCCTATCCTAGGCCAAGATCTGACTCAGACTTCATCAAAAATCGTGCAGATTACAATGCACGAATCTCGGTGCACTTTACGTCACGGGAGCTTCAAACCCCAATTCCGGGAGATCCGTAAGTCCGATTTCAGATCCGATCGCACCGCCGTTCCTCATTATGCGAGCTCTACCACCTAAAAATACCCGCAAACCCCGACGGTCAGCCCAGAAATTCTCGAACTTTCAACCCCCCTAACAACTATAAAGATTCAAATAAGACTAAAACGGAAAACCGGAAGGTCGAGGTATTACCAAAAATTTAAAATAAACCAATAACATAAATAACGTGAAAAAGTCTGATCGTAGAAGGGTCCCGTTCGATCGCATCGAAAAGCGTGCTGGCCACTTAGCACGGATTCTGGTGCGCAACTCAAAGGCAAACGCTTTGACCCCCATTCCGGGAGATCCGTAAATCGAAATCCGAATCCGATCGCTTTGTCGTTCTCCGTTTTCCGAGCTCAAACGCAGAAAAATACTCGCGGTCCAGGCCGGTCCATTGCAGAAAACACAGTGAAAAGCTTTCCTAACAATTCCGTCCTAAAAAGAAGGTATTCAAAGGCATTGGAACGCCAGGACACTACATCACTCACCTCTTGAAACAAGTTTCGTCCACTAAACTTAACCCTCGTCCGCAACGAATAAAACTGGGTAGCACTCCTCCATCTTTGACTCCAGTTCCCACGTCGCTTCACGTTCTTCCTGGTGGCTCCACAGCACCTTCACATAGGGGATCGTCCGGCTGCGCAACCCTTTTTGTCCTCCCGTGCTAAGATCCGCACCGGTGTTTCATCGAAGCTCAGGTCCTCTCTAAGTTCAATAGCAGTGATCATCCATCATCCGAATCAAGTACGCAGGGTCGAAGCATATCTTCGAGAATCCGGATCGCTCTCTCGGACTGTCCGTCGGTCTGGGGGTGAAACGCCGTGCTGAAGTGTGGTTTAGTCTCTAGAGCTCATTGTAGACATTGCCAAAGGTTCGACACGAGCCGAGTGTCTCTAGTCCATGTCGTATGGATGGGTAGGAAAAGAGCCGATTTCATCACTCGATCCACTCTAACTCAAACCGCATCGTGTCCTTGATGCGATGCGGAAGACCCGTGACGAATTCCATGCGGCTTCACTCCTATTTCCACTCTGGTACATGTAGAGATGGTAGTTTTCCCCACCGGCGCTGATGTTCGGCCTTTACTTGTTATGTAGTAATCCAGAATTATAAAACCTCTATTTGCTTTTAAAGATGTTAAATTATTAATTTTTGGCAAAAGTGGAGAGATAGTGGGTCAATAGTGGGCCCAGAAATATCGACTTTTGATCGGGTTCTGATTTGAAAAATCCGAGATCACCATTGCGATCGTCTCGTCGAAACATAGAAGTTTCATATTCATATATTTTCGATCCAACGGTCAGATCTTCCAGAAATCAGAAATCAAAAGTGGGCCCCGCGACTTAAGTGAATAGTAACCCTCGAGTTTTTAATCCCTCGCTTTCACTAATGGCCGAACCACTATCTAGAGTTTTAACCTAGAGGTATGAGTAATGGAACCTAGCTAATTTCGACGTTCTGAGCGCAATGGCACTGACGGATTTCGCGTTTGGCGAACCGGGTGCATCGAAGTGTGTGCCATGCGCGATAATTCGACGAACTTTATGGAACGACTTTTAATCCGAGCGTCGAACAAACCAAACAAACACGCTACCTGACAGGTCTCGACGAGCCGGACGTCGTGGCGAAGTCCGCTTCGCAATTCGGCGAACAGTTTGTCTCGAAATGCGTGAAAAGTGCCGAAAATTGGACTAAACTGTGTAAGAACCTAATATTTTATGTGCCTAAATGTTAGGGCTTAAACCATGGGGTGTTGGGTGCATTTTGTACCTACTGTGAAGACCCCGGAGGCTTGGGTTAGGTCTGAACCGGGTTTGAGTTGGTTTTTTTGCAAAGAGTTGTTGGGCTTTTGGGCTCCCTCGTGGGGGGGGGTTACAAGAGAGGCTCTTGGGATTTTCTAACTCCCAAGAGTAACTCCTCTTAAGCCTCGGATGCTGGGGTGGCCGAGAGAGATCACCCTATTGAGAGGAACCCGAGAGAGAGAGAGAGAGAGAGGAGGAAGAAGGTTGGGACCAAGCTTCTTCAAGTTTGGATTTGGAGTCCCTGAGGAGTTCCCCTGTGCCTGTGGTGCAACCTGGGAGGTTTCCTTGGCCGCGCGAAGGAGGAGGAAGAGAACCGGCTTCATCCCTTCTTCATCAACTCCGGCCAAGGTAAGGTTCTCTCAAACCACGGTTTGTTTGAGCACTAGACCACTAGCAGTAGATTATTTAGGTCCTTAGGATGCTTCGAGCCAAGTTTGAGCTCCCCATGTACACTGGTTTGCCGGCGGAAGCGAGATCTCGCCGGAAACCTAAGTTTGCTCTGCCACGGTCGTTCTCTTCAACCAATGGATCAAAACGGGTTAAAATTGGTAGGCATGGACTGTAGGGGATGAGGATCAACCCCACCAAATTTGGTGGAGTATTATCGAGCGGATCAATGGCAGATTTATGCCCTAGTTTTTGGGAAAATTTCACTTCGGCCGAGCTTCGTGCTCCGGCGCCGGCGAGCCTACCCACCGCCGGGCACATGGCCAAGAAGCTTCATGGGACCATTTAGAGTCCAACCATGCCTTTGCATGGCAACAATGCAAACTGGAGGTGGCGCGGCCAAGTTTGAACCGAAATGGGTTCAACTTGTGGTCGCCGGCGCTCCGGCCAACTCCGGGCGGGCAGGGTTGGTCGGGAAGCTTTGTATGGACCAGAGGAACTTTCCATCCAAGTTAGAAGGCTTCTTCTAGCCTTTATCAAAATCCGCCATTAACGGGGTGAAGCTCGAAATGGAACTTTGCTCCACCGCCGCCGCCGCCACACCCCGTCGCCGGGCACGGGTTCAGGTAAGTTTGGGATGTGTTTTAGCATCAAATTGTGCAATTGGTTTGATCCCAGATCTCTTGGTGGAGTGGTCACAAATTTCAATGATAAACACATCATCTTCTTCCCCGAGCTCCGGCCAACCGTGGGTTTTGGGCTTGCTCTAAGTTGCTAGAAAAGCTCCTGCAACTTGGAGGAGCATTTCCTTCCAAGTTGGAAAACCCATGGTGCAGTGGTTGCAGAGAAAGAGCTCGGGTTATGGTTGTGGGTGCTTGTATATGAATAGTGCACATTAGGTGTTTGATTAAATGCCACAGAGAGTTTTATGTTGGAATTAGACATTGATGTAAATATGAAAGATGCTTCAAATGATCCCCTGAGCTTGATGCTCACTTCAGATCAAGTTAGATCTGTGTGGACAGAGGTTTGGAGCATTGTACTTTATGTTAGTAAGCAAGGTTGATGGATCTTTTGATCCAGCCATTTCTGTGTTGCACTAGGGCAAGCCCAGTGATTTTTGAGCCATTTTAGGTTTATGTTTAAAGCAGATTTTTATTTGGAATAATAAAAGTTAAGTTATAGGTTAAACAACCCTAGAATGAATAATTGGCCAAGGTCCTGTTTCTGGACTGTTTAAAAAGCTGAGGCAGTGAGCTCCTGGCTAATTTGGGGTCACTGGACGCGGTGCTCGCGTCGAAATTAGGTTTTGATGATCCGGAGAAACAAAATTACAAATAGGCTAGGTTAGAGAAGAAAACTATGGCCCGAAGTTTCCCTCGGGTTCCGTGCTGCCACAAATTGGTGAGCACGGTGTTCAGCAAGTCAAATGTCACCTGCTGGAAGTGACGGTTCGTGAAAATGAATTTCCAATTAAGAGAACGAGCGAAAACAGTGCTCAAAAAGCATTAAAAGTGCGGTTTTTGAAAACCTTAAGGGTCTAGGTAAGTTGTTGGTCGGGTTTGAGTTTTCCCTGATCAGTATTTTTTGATTCAGGTTGGCACGGTTTGCCTCTGGTTTCGAGTGTTCAGTTGATACAGTTTAGTCGCCTGCAAAACGACAGGTGGGTTATCTTCGGTCCGGGTTTTATCAGTTCGGCCCTCTGGGGTGCGATACTGGTTGGACTCCTGTTCTTGGTAACTTAGTTTATTTTGAGCCTGTCTGCCTTTGGTTGCAATATATACTACTGTTAGTTGCTTTGACTAATTGGCCATTTCGTAGTTGCACTCCTATGCTTGATTATTATATCAGTCTATTAATGCTTGAGCCTGCCTTTCCATTGATTCAGTGATTTGCTACCTTATGTGTCACGCCCCGGGGTCGAAACTGCGACCCGGGCTCGCTAACAGATCCGCCATCTGTACGGAAACTGCCGTACAGACGAAGCGTCTAGCCTGCAAAAGACAAAACTACAGCTACACAGATATCAGAGCGGATAAAAAGCTGTACAATAAAATTTTTCTCAACAACAAAGCTGCTACAACCCATAGCCTATCTCCCAAAATCAGATGATACAAAAAGAAGTGCACCTACACAACATCTACAAATCCAAAGGGGAGATAGCTAACAAGAACATAACCAACTCCCACAATCCGGGATGGTACATCTACCTCTCTCTAAGGTAACAATGCTGGTAGGGAACTATCACGCGACTCCCTGTCCTCGGTCCGTCCAGTCAAGCACAGCAGGAACGGAAGAAAGCCTCAGCAACCTGTCACCGACAGAGGGTGTGAGAACTACATCCTACAGTAGTTCTCAGTGGGTACCGTCTCCAAGAACCACGGTCTGCCCACTAAGTCTACCAGAGGCATAAGATAGAGAAAAGACTGATGAGAAATATAAATAAGCTGGAAAAGAATCTACAACTATCATGCCTCTATCTACTATGCTCAACAAGAAGAGACTATGGATGATGGTATGCAGTCACTCACAGCTGACAACATGTCACAAGTACTAAGCCCAAGATGCTCTACTATGACACATGCTACACCATCACTCTCTCAGTATATCCCAAATCTCGGCGACTGCCCACCCGGGTCCAGTCGAGTCAAGCCTGCGCCCCCTGGTGTATCAACCAGGGTGTCCCAACGGACAAACTCAATATCTCACACAGTGACCCCATGGTAGCACGGCCAGGGGTATCAAGCGACCACTAGTATATGAACTAGGCGCATCATCGAAGCCTCGTCAGGCTCGGTATCATCATCGCAGCCTCATCAGGCTCGGAATCATCAACGCACCCGGGGCGTGGTTCGAGGGGTGCGACCCCACCGAACTCAAGTATCTCATCAGTATCACTGTCTCACAAGTGGCTCCTGCAGGCTGTGGTCCTCGATCAAACAGATCGGTATCTCGATGCTCAAAGCACAAACTCAGTCGGAGAAACCCTCCACGACTCAATCTCACAACACAGACCCACTCAACGAAGGTACTACACAGCTGGGACCACCGTCTCACCCACGGCTCCCACAACACAACTCCACTGAACTCAACACTCAACTCACGGCCGGAGCTACTCCACGGCCAGATCTACGAAGGGTCCGAAACCCAGGGAGACTAACATCTACGTCCCCAAGAGAGAAAGCAGCCCTTAGAACCCAGATCACTCGAATCCACTCGGGTGGATAAGTTTATAAGAAACCATGTCATTTATTTCAGAAAACCATTCGATCTGAGAGAAATCCATCTTTTTAATGATTTTTAGTCTCTTTTAGGAAAACCCTTTGAAATCAAGTTTTATGCCTAAACCTCGAAGAGCTGATGCCTTCGTCCCAACAGACGAGAACAGACTCAAACAACCTTGCGAGGCTTGGAAGAAACATTGGCTGACTAAAATCATGTATTTATCCAAAAAGGTTCTGGGTTCAAGGTCCTGCTAACACACGTGCACCACGACCCCAACCTGGTGGTGACGAGAAGAACAGTGGAAAGGAAAAACCCCCGGGACCACCGTTTACCTGAAACGGCTCCCCAAAATGCTAACACTGGCCTAACCCAGCCACCAGACCCCACTCGGCCCCCCGGGCCCGAGTGCAACACCCGTCCCACAACACTCTGACCACTCGGCCCACTACCCGGGCGAGGAAACTCTAAGTCCCGAAGGATATGAAAAGTGCGGGATGTCTAAAGCATAAGGAACCTAGCCCAAATTAAGGTTCACAATTGGTCTGGTCAAAATCATGCACATATGACGGGGGTGCTAGTTAAGTTCCAAGAAAACACTTAAACTAGCATGCAATCCTAACACATTAGAATTAGAAGGAAGTCCGTAGACTTGGAGAGAAAACCAACCCACCTCAGAAAGCCACCAATTGCTCGTCGACACTTGCAATTGGCTCAGCGGGCTTACCTGGCCTCCAAGGGGTCCGCACGCAACACGAAGCCCGATGCCAGAAACCGCACGCAAAACGGAGCACGCGGCGACCAACCACACGACCGCGCGCTCCGCGCAAGCAAAAACCGCACCGCAAGCTGTCAGAAGCGAAGAAATCGCAAAATCAATCAAAAAGGTCGAAACCGAGCATCCGACGGCGAAAAAACAGCTTCCGTCAGCGAAAAATCAGCGCCCGACGGCGAAAAACAGCCCGTCGGCGAAAACCAGCGCCCGACGGCGAAAACAGCTCCGTCGGCGCAAAAACTGCTCAAAAACAGCTTGCGAAAAGCCAGCGAAAACTGCTCAAACCGCTCGCGAAATCTGCTCGAAAAACGCGCTAAACCGCTCGCAAACTGCTCGCGAAAAACGGCGAAAACCTGCGCGAAAACCTGCGCGAAACGGCGCGAAAACCTGCGCGAAAACTGCGCGAAAACCTGCGCGAAACGGCGCGAAAACCTGCGCGAAAACAGCGCGAAACCAGCGCGAAAACCCCTCGCGAAAACAGCGGCCGACGGTGGGAAACAACGGCGAAAAACGGTGCCGGCACGCAAACCGAGGCGCCACCGCTGTCCCGGGAGCACGCCGAGCGGCAAAAACCCAGCCGCGCGACGAGGGAGGCCCGCCGCACGCCGCCCAACCAAGCGGCGCCGCGCAGCGGCCTGCTGCGCGGTGCCGGAGCGCACCGCGCAGCGCCCAGCGGCGCTGCGCGCGGCGCCCAGCGGCGCTGCGCGCGGCGCCCAGCGGCGCTGCGCGCGGCGCCCAGCGGCGCTGCGCGCGGCGCCCAGCGGCGCTGCGCGCGGCCCCGCGCGCAGCCCACTGCGCTGCGCGCGGCCGCGCGCCTGCGCAGGCCCGCGCGCGGCCCTGCCGCGCGCCCCTGCGCGCGGCCCTGCCGCGCGCGCCTGCGCGCGGCCAGGAGGGCCCGCGCGCACGCGCGCGGCCCGCGCGCAGGCGCGCGCGGCCCTGCCGCGCGCCCCTGCGCGCGGCCAGGAGGGCCCGCGCGCACGCGCGCGGGCCCTGCCGCGCCCCTGCGCGCGGCCCTGCCGCGCGCCCCTGCGCGCGGCCAGGAGGGCCCGCGCGCACGCGCGCGGCCCTGCCGCGCGGCCAGGAGGTGCCGCGCGCACCTGCGCGCGGCCCTGCCGCGCGCCCCTGCGCGCGGCCAGGCAGCGCCGCGCGCACATGCGCGCGGCCCTGCCGCGCGCACCTGCGCGCGGCCAGGCAGCGCCGCGTGCAGCACTTTGCTGCACGCGGCGCCGCGCCCAGCGGCACCGCCACAGGGTGCTGCCAATAGCAGCACCCTGGCGCCGCGCGTGCGCCGTTGCGCGCGCGCGCGGCCGCCGGCGACGGCAAAAATCAGAAAAAACCCAGAAAAACCCGATAAAATCCGAAAATCCCATTTAATCCAAAAATCCATTTTTCCTCATTAAAACCAATTAAAATAAACTCGAAGCTCAAAACTCCAAAATGCACAAACCTCCAAAAATCCCAAAAATTAGAATTTACATACCTTGACGACGCTCGCCGCACGCCCTCGAGCTCCTCGCGGCCTCCAACGGCGAGTCGAAAAATCCACGAAGCTCCAATCCCTTTTCTTCTTTTTCTTCTTCTTCCTTTTTCCTCTCTTTTCCTCTCCTTTCTTTCTCTTTTCCTTTCTTTCTCTTTTCCTTGCTGCAGAGGGTGGAGGTGGAGGCAGCTTTTATAAAGTAAAAGCTTTATAATTAATTAACTAATTAATTAAATCCAATAATTCCAACTCCAACTCACTTTTTGCCTTCGGGCTCTCCGCCGCTGCCCGGAACTTCCCGAACTCCGCTGTAAATCGAAAATACACGCGCTCACAGCTTTTTCTCTCCAAAAAGCTCATCCGTTGAGGCGGGGTGCTCAAATCAATTACCGGCTCCAAAATTGCCAGTTCCAACTCACTTTTTGCCTCCGGGCCCTCTGCGTCAGTCCGGAACCTCCCGAACCTCGCTGTAAATCAAAAGTACACGTGTCCACGGCTTTTTCTCCTCAAAAAGCTTATCCGTTGAGTCGGGGTGCTCAAATCAATTACCGGCTCCAAAATTGCCAGTTCCGACTCACTTTTTGACTCCGGGTCCTCCGCGTCAGTCCGGAACCTCCCGAACTTCGCTGTAATCTGAAAGTACGCCTGTTCCAAGTGTTCCTGAATTTCCGGCGCTCCACGGTGAAGTCTGAAATTCCCAATCTCATCCTCAATCGGCCTACAAAGCCCGGAAAAACCCCGAATCGAGCTGGAGCTTCCGCGTTGATCC
The DNA here is from genome assembly GCA_029204045.2 of Tillandsia leiboldiana. Lineage (NCBI taxonomy): Eukaryota > Viridiplantae > Streptophyta > Magnoliopsida > Poales > Bromeliaceae > Tillandsia > Tillandsia leiboldiana. Next base: position 30,334,126 of record CM055065.1, read on the forward strand.
GAATCAACCCGGCATCAACTGTAACCTCAGATACAACATGCTCAAGGCAACTCTCTGCTCCAAGTCATCTGAGTGGTCGGCGCGCTATCCAAAGTCCCGGTACTCTACATTCTCCCCTCCTTCAAAAGGTTTCGTCCTCGAAACCAAACACACACCCTACCACAAGAAACCTACATCGGGAAATCATCAACTCCAACTCTCTCTCAAAAGAAAAGCAGCCGAAAATAGCGAAAAGTCCAAAATTTCCAACGGACCGATGCCTTCGCCCCGATCAAAACAGAACAGGTTCCCGCATCGCCTCCATTTCTGGAGTAGTCCTCCGAAATTTTTCATTCCGCTGCTATTTTCGGCGATAAAACGGAAAAACAAGGAGAGAGAGATGTTGAAGCTGTCCCAGCTGTGGCCGCAACCCAAAACCACAGTCCACCAACTCAACCAAGTAGGGGTGCAAAACTCTGATCTCAACCACAAGGAAAGGAAGTCATACCAAGTACCAAGCGATCCGCTAACCTGGCGCCCACCAATCGGCACCCAAACTCATCCTCTCGGCTCTCAGGTGGTCGCTCTAACTCAACAAACGGGCATCGCCGAACCTTCACTGGGTAAACTCAACCGTAAATTCCATAACTTCACAAGTAAGAATTTCTTCGGTTGCTTCAGTTAGCTCAAATCCTTGTTCGACTCCAACGAAGAAAAGCCGATAAAGTGCGAGGGTTCAATTACACTTCTTCCCATCAGCCGAAAATCACGGTCCAAACTCCCCGCGTAAACTCAAGTCTATAAACATAAACCTCTGCGGCTGGTGGGTTCCAAAAGATCGAAGTCTCCAAAAGGCAAAAACTCCTCCGTTGCTCCTTAGCAACCAAAACAATCAAGTCTCGCAGGTACAACTCTCGATTAGGCAACCAACATCTCCCCTCTTAGGAGTTGCTGCACCAACCTCCAGTGATCTTGAAGCTCTAAGCCACTTCGGAAACAAATCCAAATGTCCACGACGGGTCCGGCTGCTAACCCGTTCCAACACAGCTGGAGAACTCGATTCTTCAAATACTAACCATCGCAGGCCTCAGCCAATCCACTTGACCGCAAGGCAAGCTCAAAAAGCCCCTACCGGGTTCTGAACACTAGCCGGGCACAATCTCGACTGCAAGGTTCCATAACCATGTCGACCCCTATCTCGGTCTCCAATCCACTATCTCGGCACCTCAACCGCCGAGAACCTCCAGGTCTCTGTCTCCTCTGAGACACATGATCCTGGGACTGGCACCATGGCAAATTCGATCCACTCCACTATCCCGAAATCAGGCAATACTGGGAGACTCTCTCTCTGGAGCTGGTTCCTTGATCTCCGTCCCTCCTGGACGTGATCAGTGATCCCCGGTCAATCCATCGCACATGCCCAATCGCTGCATCTACGGTCGGCACTCGCCGAGAATACACAATGAGATAGATATCCAGGTGCAGTCCCCTCTCAACAATACACAACCCTGAAGCCTCAACCTGGGCGACAAGGGCCCACTGCTCAACCATCGCGGAAACTCACTCTCGGTGGTCCAACAGGACGAACCCGACGCCACCAACTCTCGGCGTCCCAAACGAAAGGCGCAAGATCCCGCGTCCTGATGCTCTTCCTGGATGAACAACCCTTGAACAGCTTTTCCATAGCAGCGATCCAGTTCTCGGCCTCCCAAGGCCCCCAACTTAAATCCCAGAATCTGTAGGGGATGGGACTGGATGAGGTAGAATAACCGGTTGGCAACCTCTCGCTGCTCCTGCACCATCAGTGGTGCGACCAGGGTCGAAATCGACGATGTCGCGACTGGAGTACTACTGGCGATACCTCGGGAGATGCTCTCAGCTCAAACATGCGCAACACACGCTCCATGTTCTTCTCCTGGCACCGCAACGCCTCCGACATCTGGGCCACCCGAGCCCGCAGATCCTGTACCTCACCCTGCCTAGTCTGCTCGGCAGCCCGCCGTCCGGGCTCCTCAGCTGAGGTCAAACGCCCGCTCGTCGCTGCACGACGTCTCGGCGGCCTCGCAAGTAACTGAAACAAAAACAAACATCAGGACACAACAACCATACGACCCAATCCAGCGAGAGTCTACAATTTGTTATCCTTCCTAAAGTATTATGTTGTCTGCAGCCAACATAATCACTTTGAGAGAATAACATATCAAATCACTCATCCCAACCCGAGGGAGAGGTAAAAACTCAATCTGGACTCTCGCTAAAAGTCACGACTCTCACATAGTCATCCTAATGTCCAACCACAAGCCTAGGGTTTCTAAGTCCTCAATGACCTATAACCTAGGCTCTGATACCACTCTAATCTGTCACGCCCCGGGGTCGAAACTGCGACCCGGGCTCGCTAACAGATCCGCCATCTGTACGGAAACTGCCGTACAGACGAAGCGTCTAGCCTGCAAAAGACAAAACTACAGCTACACAGATATCAGAGCGGATAAAAAGCTGTACAATAAAATTTTTCTCAACAACAAAGCTGCTACAACCCATAGCCTATCTCCCAAAATCAGATGATACAAAAAGAAGTGCACCTACACAACATCTACAAATCCAAAGGGGAGATAGCTAACAAGAACATAACCAACTCCCACAATCCGGGATGGTACATCTACCTCTCTCTAAAGTAACAATGCTGGTAGGGAACTATCACGCGACTCCCTGTCCTCGGTCCGTCCAGTCAAGCACAGCAGGAACGGAAGAAAGCCTCAGCAACCTGTCACCGACAGAGGGTGTGAGAACTACATCCTACAGTAGTTCTCAGTGGGTACCGTCTCCAAGAACCACGGTCTGCCCACTAAGTCTACCAGAGGCATAAGATAGAGAAAAGACTGATGAGAAATATAAATAAGCTGGAAAAGAATCTACAGCTATCATGCCTCTATCTACTATGCTCAACAAGAAGAGACTATGGATGATGGTATGCAGTCACTCACAGCTGACAACATGTCACAAGTACTAAGCCCAAGATGCTCTACTATGACACATGCTACACCATCACTCTCTCAGTATATCCCAAATCTCGGCGACTGCCCACCCGGGTCCAGTCGAGTCAAGCCTGCGCCCCCTGGTGTATCAACCAGGGTGTCCCAACGGACAAACTCAATATCTCACACAGTGACCCCATGGTAGCACGGCCAGGGGTATCAAGCGACCACTAGTATATGAACTAGGCGCATCATCGAAGCCTCGTCAGGCTCGGTATCATCATCGTAGCCTCATCAGGCTCGGAATCATCAACGCACCCGGGGCGTGGTTCGAGGGGTGCGACCCCACCGAACTCAAGTATCTCATCAGTATCACTGTCTCACAAGTGGCTCCTGCAGGCTGTGGTCCTCGATCAAACAGATCGGTATCTCGATGCTCAAAGCACAAACTCAGTCGGAGAACCCTCCACGACTCAATCTCACAACACAGACCCACTCAACGAAGGTACTACACAGCTGGGACCACCGTCTCACCCACGGCTCCCACAACACAACTCCACTGAACTCAACACTCAACTCACGGCCGGAGCTACTCCACGGCCAGATCTACGAAGGGTCCGAAACCCAGGGAGACTAACATCTACGTCCCCAAGAGAGAAAGCAGCCCTTAGAACCCAGATCACTCGAATCCACTCGGGTGGATAAGTTTATAAGAAACCATGTCATTTATTTCAGAAAACCATTCGATCTGAGAGAAATCCATCTTTTTAATGATTTTTAGTCTCTTTTAGGAAAACCCTTTGAAATCAAGTTTTATGCCTAAACCTCGAAGAGCTGATGCCTTCGTCCCAACAGACGAGAACAGACTCAAACAACCTTGCGAGGCTTGGAAGAAACATTGGCTGACTAAAATCATGTATTTATCCAAAAAGGTTCTGGGTTCAAGGTCCTGCTAACACACGTGCACCACGACCCCAACCTGGTGGTGACGAGAAGAACAGTGGAAAGGAAAAACCCCCGGGACCACCGTTTACCTGAAACGGCTCCCCAAAATGCTAACACTGGCCTAACCCAGCCACCAGACCCCACTCGGCCCCCCGGGCCCGAGTGCAACACCCGTCCCACAACACTCTGACCACTCGGCCCACTACCCGGGCGAGGAAACTCTAAGTCCCGAAGGATATGAAAAGTGCGGGATGTCTAAAGCATAAGGAACCTAGCCCAAATTAAGGTTCACAATTGGTCTGGTCAAAATCATGCACATATGACGGGGGTGCTAGTTAAGTTCCAAGAAAACACTTAAACTAGCATGCAATCCTAACACATTAGAATTAGAAGGAAGTCCGTAGACTTGGAGAGAAAACCAACCCACCTCAGAAAGCCACCAATTGCTCGTCGACACTTGCAATTGGCTCAGCGGGCTTACCTGGCCTCCAAGGGGTCCGCACGCAACACGAAGCCCGATGCCAGAAACCGCACGCAAAACGGAGCACGCGGCGACCAACCACACGACCGCGCGCTCCGCGGAAGCAAAAACCGCACCGCAAGCTGTCAGAGGCGAAGAAATCGCAAAATCAATCAAAAAGGTCGAAACCGAGCATCCGACGGCGAAAAACAGCTTCCGTCAGCGAAAAATCAGCGCCCGACGGCGAAAAACAGCCCGTCGGCGAAAACCAGCGCCCGACGGCGAAAACAGCTCCGTCGGCGCAAAAACTGCTCAAAAACAGCTTGCGAAAAGCCAGCGAAAACTGCTCAAACCGCTCGCAAAATCTGCTCGAAAAACGCGCTAAACCGCTCGCAAACTGCTCGCGAAAAACGGCGAAAACCTGCGCGAAAACCTGCGCGAAACGGCGCGAAAACCTGCGCGAAAACTGCGCGAAAACCTGCGCGAAACGGCGCGAAAACCTGCGCGAAAACAGCGCGAAACCAGCGCGAAAACCCCTCGCGAAAACAGCGGCCGACGGTGGGAAACAACGGCGAAAAACGGTGCCGGCACGCAAACCGAGGCGCCACCGCTGTCCCGGGAGCACGCCGAGCGGCAAAAACCCAGCCGCGCGACGAGGGAGGCCCGCCGCACGCCGCCCAACCAAGCGGCGCCGCGCAGCGGCCTGCTGCGCGGTGCCGGAGCGCACCGCGCAGCGCCCAGCGGCGCTGCGCGCGGCGCCCAGCGGCGCTGCGCGCGGCGCCCAGCGGCGCTGCGCGCGGCGCCCAGCGGCGCTGCGCGCGGCGCCCAGCGGCGCTGCGCGCAGCGCCCAGAGGCGCTGCGCGCGGGCGACGAGGGAGGCCCGCCGCACGCCGCCCAACCAAGCGGCGCCGCGCAGCGGCCTGCTGCGCGGTGCCGGAGCGCACCGCGCAGCGCCCAGCGGCGCTGCGCACGGCGCCAGCGGCGCTGCGCGCGGCGCCCAGCGGCGCTGCGCGCAGCGCCCAGAGGCGCTTGCGCGCGGGCCCGCGCGCAGCCCACTGCGCTGCGCGCGGGCCGCGCGCCTGCGCAGGCCCGCGCGCGGCCCGCGCGGCCCGCGCAGGCCCGCGCGCGGCCCTGCCGCGCGCCCCTGCGCGCGGCCCTGCCGCGCGCGCCTGCGCGCTGGCCAGGAGGGCCCGCGCGCACGCGCGCGGCCCTGCCGCGCGCCCCTGCGCGCGGCCCTGCCGCGCGCGCCTGCGCGCGGCCAGGAGGTGCCGCGCGCACCTGCGCGCGGCCCTTCCGCGCGCCCCAGCGCGCGGCCAGGCAGCGCCGCGCGCACATGCGCGCGGCCCTGCCGCGCGCACCTGCGCGCGGCCAGGCAGCGCCGCGTGCAGCACTTTGCTGCACGCGGCGCCGCGCCCAGCGGCACCGCCACAGGGTGCTGCCAATAGCAGCACCCTGGCGCCGCGCGTGCGCCGTTGCGCGCGCGCGCGGCCGCCGGCGACGGCAAAAATCAGAAAAAACCCAGAAAAACCCGATAAAATCCGAAAATCCCATTTAATCCAAAAATCCATTTTTCCTCATTAAAACCAATTAAAAATAAACTCGAAGCTCAAAACTCCAAAATGCACAAACCTCCAAAAATCCCAAAAATTAGAATTTACATACCTTGACGACGCTCGCCGCACGCCCTCGAGCTCCTCGCGGCCTCCAACGGCGAGTCGAAAAATCCACGAAGCTCCAATCCCTTTTCTTCTTTTTCTTCTTCTTCCTTTTTCCTCTCTTTTCCTCTCCTTTCTTTCTCTTTTCCTTTCTTTCTCTTTTCCTTGCTGCAGAGGGTGGAGGTGGAGGCAGCTTTTATAAAGTAAAAGCTTTATAATTAATTAACTAATTAATTAAATCCAATAATTCCAACTCCAACTCACTTTTTGCCTTCGGGCTCTCCGCCGCTGCCCGGAACTTCCCGAACTCCGCTGTAAATCGAAAATACACGCGCTCACAGCTTTTTCTCTCCAAAAAGCTCATCCGTTGAGGCGGGGTGCTCAAATCAATTACCGGCTCCAAAATTGCCAGTTCCAACTCACTTTTTGCCTCCGGGCCCTCTGCGTCAGTCCGGAACCTCCCGAACCTCGCTGTAAATCAAAAGTACACGTGTCCACGGCTTTTTCTCCTCAAAAAGCTTATCCGTTGAGTCGGGGTGCTCAAATCAATTACCGGCTCCAAAATTGCCAGTTCCGACTCACTTTTTGACTCCGGGTCCTCCGCGTCAGTCCGGAACCTCCCGAACTTCGCCGTAATCTGAAAGTACGCCTGTTCCAAGTGTTCCTGAATTTCCGGCGCTCCACGGTGAAGTCTGAAATTCCCAATCTCATCCTCAATCGGCCTACAAAGCCCGGAAAAACCCCGAATCGAGCTGGAGCTTCCGCGTTGATCCGAATCAACCCGGCATCAACTGTAACCTCAGATACAACATGCTCAAGGCAACTCTCTGCTCCAAGTCATCTGAGTGGTCGGCGCGCTATCCAAAGTCCCGGTACTCTACATTATGCCTGCTTTATACCCGCTTCCTTGTTGTTCGCCCGTTATGTTGCTAAATACATGATCTTTTAAAATAAATATTTTTTTACCAAGCCTTGTAGGGTAGCCTGAGTCTGTTCTTGTTTGATAGGACGAGGGTAACGCTCTACGAGAGTTGGGACCCAAAAACCTATTGTTTTCAAAGGTTTTCTTAAAAACATGTGTTTAGTTGCATAAGGGGTTAGTCTGTCTGATTGGGTGAGATGTTGAGCCATGCCTGTTATCAGTTCTATTCTGCCTTACATGATTATTCTTAGTGCCTCTGGTATTTATATCTTATCTTGGAACATTTCCATGGTTGATGAGTAAGCCTGTTTGTCCTGTCGATCAAATGAAACACTGCTGAGCACATAGATTTGTTTAACTGATGTTTTTACCGAGCTTCGTAGGGTCGCCGGAGTCTGTTCTTGTTTGATAGGACAAAGGCAATTGCTCTACGAGGTTTGGAAACCCAAGCTTCGTAGTGTCGCCTGAGTCTGTTCTTGTTTGATAGGACGAGGGCAATGCTTTTCGGGGTTTGGACTTTTCAAAACAGTTTTCTTAAAAATATGTGTTTAAGTTTTGTATCATTTGGTTGGTTTGTGTGGTTGAGTTGAGTTTATATGTGAGCTTCTGCTGAGTTGAGATTTGCCTTGATCTTGCATATGAGTTGAGATTTATTGCTGAGTGTTCCTGCATAAGTGTTGAGATTCAGTTGATCTTGTCATTGCATCCCAGTGGGGATTTCCCGGCTTGTTGCCGATTACCCGGTCAGTGGACCGTGAGCTTGAGCATTTGCATATGATTCACCCGCACCGTTGTACTTCACGAACATCAGCGGATTTGCTACCCGTAGCGATGTTCTTTACCGGTAAAGTGGTTAGCTGTGCAACCCGTGACCCTTGTGAAGGGAATGTCAACCAGGTGGTGCCAAGTGGGCAGCCTTGCCTGAGGTCTTGTGAAGGCCAATATGGTAGCTTGTGATTGGGTCTTTGCATTTTCATCTATTTGATGCATGTGTTGTTAAGTTGCTTTAACATGATTCTTTGATTCTTTGATCTGGCTTCTAGTTATCTACCTTTATATGATTCTATGTGATGCCTTTGATTATAGTTTCATTGTTATCTTGCTGATTGTCCTAACTCCTTGATGTGTTGATTATCCTGATACATGTTTTAAATTCTGCTAAAATTATCTCCTATGCTTGTACCCAGATTATGAGTTTTGCTTTCTTTACAGCACCAGTTATATATCTGCTTTACCCTAACCCTGATCTATTACTATCCTCTAGCATTGTATACCAGTAGGTACGATCTGCTATTTCTCGGCTCGTCGTGCCCACTGGGATACACTCCGGTGTGTCTCACACCCTCGGGTGACTGTTTTTCAGGTCGAGCGGGTGTTGAGATGTCGGGACGAGTTGGTGAGATCACGAGATAGAGCTTGACCCTGGACAGCCGATAGCCAAGCATTTAGTTATTTGATGTAACAAGGAAAATGTAATAAGTTGTTGTAATTGTGTAATTTACTATCCGTGTTATATTAGTGGTACGTAGTTAGTACTCTGTTGATTGCCAAGCTAGCCGTGCATATATAGAAAAGGCTCAATCCCCAGTGGGATTGGGACTCTTCTATATATGTGGCGGTCTGTTGCGCCCTGGCTGGTTTGCAACTTTGATTTCAAAAAAAAAAAAAAAAAAAAAAAAAAAAAGAAAAAAGAAAAAAAAATTTAGACGCTGTTTTTTTAAACTCGGGGCGTGACAGATTAGATGGTATCAGAGAAATAGGAAACGCAATGTCTAGGTTTGGCTAGGAACGAACCCTAGGATGACTCGTGTCACGTGAGAGCGCTGGGTTTTGGTACAGTAAGTTGGGAACTTAGAAGTGTTTCGTGTTCACATTTCAGGATTTGCCGCGGTCATGGTTTCGACCGTGGGCTTGAAGTTTCAGTAGGGCCAAAAGGCTCAGATCGGTTACAGGTATCAGAGACTAAAAGATAGACCACCGTGTTGTAATTAGTAAACACTGAAGTATGGTTCCAGTTTGTCGTGAGTTAGCATTCATGACCTCGGGAGTATAGTGACCTTTAGTAGAGGTGATATTAACGGCATAGAGACTGTATGGGAAGGTATGTGATGTACCTTCGGGTGTAAGTTGTGTCCCCAACCAGTCGTTGGAGACAGATCTGTGGTATTTCGCCTTTCTTTTGGTATGCACGTTGGCGGCCGACAGCGTACTTTCGAAAGAATTGAGAAATACTCTGACCTGTGATGGGGAATATTCAGATTGGGTCTAACCTAGTAGCCTTGAAGATTATTGATGTCTTGTGACTAGTTGTCACTATCGTGAATCCATTAGAGACCTACTAAAAGTATGTTTTGTTAGGGTTCGGGGACGAAACTTCTTAGAAGTTGTGGGTGATGTAGTAATCCAGAATTATAAAACCTCTATTTGCTTTTAAAAATGTTAAATTATTAATTTTTGGCAAAAGTGGAGAGATAGTGGGTCAATAGTGGGCCCAGAAATATCGACTTTTGATCGGGGTCTGATTTGGAAAATCCGAGATCACCATTGTGATCGTCTCGTCGAAACATAGAAGTTTCATATTCATATGTTTTCGATCCAACGGTCAGATCTTCCAGAAATCAGAAATCAAAAGTGGGCCCCGCGACTTAAGTGAATAGTAACCCTCGAGTTTTTAATCCCTCGCTTTCACTAATGGCCGAACCACTATCTAGAGTTTTAACCTAGAGGTATGAGTAATGGAACCTAGCTAATTTCGACGTTCTGAGCGCAATGGCACTGACGGATTTCGCGTTTGGCGACCCGGGTGCATCGAAGTGCGTGCCACGCGCGATAATTCGACGAACTTTATGGAACGACTTTTAATCCGAGCGTCGAACAAACCAAACAAACACGCTACCTGACAGGTCTCGACGAGACGGACGTCGTGGCGAAGTCCGCTTCGCAATTCGGCAAACAGTTTATCTCGAAATGCGTGAAAAGTGCTAAAAATTGGACTAAATTGTGTAAGAACCTAATATTTTATGTGCCTAAATGTTAGGGCTTAAACCATGGGGTGTTGGGTGCATTTTGTACCTACTGTGAAGACCCCGGAGGCTTGGTTTAGGTCTGAACCGGGTTTGAGTTGGTTTTTTTGCAAAGAGTTGTTGGGCTTTTGGGCTCCCTCGTGGGGGGGGGGGGGGTTACAAGAGAGGCTCTTGGGATTTTCTAACTCCCAAGAGTAACTCCTCTTAAGCCTCGGATGCTGGGGTGGCCGAGAGAGATCACCCCATTGAGAGGAACCCGAGAGAGAGAGAGAGAGAGAGGAGGAAGAAGGTTGGGACCAAGCTTCTTCAAGTTTGGATTTGGAGTCCCTGAGGAGTTCCCCTGTGCCTGTGGTGCAACCTGGGAGGTTTCCTTGGCCGCGCGAAGGAGGAGGAAGAGAACCGGCTTCATCCCTTCTTCATCAACTCCGGCCAAGGTAAGGTTCTCTCAAACCACGGTTTGTTTGAGCACTAGACCACTAGCATTAGATTATTTAGGTCCTTAGGATGCTTCGAGCCAAGTTTGAGCTCCCCATGTACACTGGTTTGCCGGCGGAAGCGAGATCTCGCCGGAAACCTAAGTTTGCTCCGCCGCGGTCGTTCTCTTCAACCAATCGACCAAAACGGGTTAAAATTGGTAGGCATGGACTGTAGGGGATGAGGATCAACCCCACCAAATTTGGTGGAGTATTATCGAGCGGATCAATGGCAGATTTATGCCCTAGTTTTTGGGAAAATTTCACTTCGGCCGAGCTTCGTGCTCCGGCGCCGGCGAGCCTCCCCACCGCCGGGCACATGGCCAAGAAGCTTCATGGGACCATTTAGAGTCCAACCATGCCTTTGCATGGCAACCATGCAGACTGGAGGTGGCGCGGCCAAGTTTGAACCGAAATGGGTTCAACTTGTGGTCGCCGGCGCTCCGGCCAACTCCGGGCGGGCAGGGTTGGTCGGGAAGCTTTGTATGGACCAGAGGAACCTTCCATCCAAGTTAGAAGGCTTCTTCTAGCCTCTATCAAAATCCGCCATTAATGGGGTGAAGCTCGAAATGGAACTTTGCTCCACCGCCACCGCCGCCACACCCCGTCGCCGGGCACGGGTTCAGGTAAGTTTGGGATGTGTTTTAGCATCAAATTGTGCAATTGGTTTGATCCCAGATCTCTTGGTGGAGTGGTCACGAATTTCAATGATAAACACATCATCTTCTTCCCCGAGCTCCGGCCAACCGTGGGTTTTGGGCTTGCTCCAAGTTGCTAGAAAGGCTCCTGCAACTTGGAGGAGCATTTCCTTCCAAGTTGGAAAACCCCTGGTGCAGTGGTTGCAGAGAAAGAGCTCGGGTTATGGTTGTGGGTGCTTGTATATGAATAGTGCACATTAGGTGTTTGATTAAATGCCACAGAGAGTTTTATGTTGGAATTAGACATTGATGTAAATATGAAATATGCTTCAAATGATCCCCTGAGCTTGATGCTCACTTCAGATCAAGTTAGATCTGTGTGGACAGAGGTTTGGAGCATTGTACTTTATGTTAGTAAGCAAGGTTGATGGATCTTTTGATCCAGCCATTTCTGTGTTGCACTAGGGCAAGCCCAGTGATTTTTGAGCCATTTTAGGTTTATGTTTAAAGCAGATTTTTATTTGGAATAATAAAAGTTAAGTTATAGGTTAAACAACCCTAGAATGAATAATTGGCCAAGGTCCTGTTTCTGGACTGTTTAAAAAGCTGAGGCAGTGAGCTCCTGGCTAATTTGGGGTCACTGGACGCGGTGCTCGCGTCGAAATTAGGTTTTGATGATCCGGAGAAACAAAATTACAAATAGGCTAGGTTAGAGAAGAAAACTATGGCCCGAAGTTTCCCTCGGGTTCCGTGCTGCCACAAATTGGTGAGCACGGTGTTCAGCAAGTCAAATGTCACCTGCTGGAAGTGACGGTTCGTGAAAATGAATTTCCAATTAAGAGAACGAGCGAAAACAGTGCTCAAAAAGCATTAAAAGTGCGGTTTTTGAAAACCTTAAGGGTCTAGGTAAGTTGTTGGTCGGGTTTGAGTTTTACCTGTTCAGTATTTTTTGATTCAGGTTGGCACGGTTTGCCTCTGGTTTCGAGTGTTCAGTTGATACAGTTTAGTCGCCTGCAAAATGACAGGTGGGTTATCTTCGGTCCGGGTTTTATCAGTTCGACCCTCTGGGGTGCGATACTGGTTGGACTCCTGTTCTTGGTAACTTAGTTTATTTTGAGCCTGTCTGCCTTTTGTTGCAATATATATTACTTTTAGTTGCTCTGACTAATTGGCCATTTCGTAGTTGCACTCCTATGCTTGATTATTATATCAGTCTATTAATGCTTGAGCCTGCCTTTCCATTGATTCAGTGATTTGCTACCTTATGCCTGCTTTATACCTGCTTCCTTGTTGTTCGCCCGTTATGTTGCTAAATACATGATCTTTTGAAATAAATATTTTTTTACCAAGCCTTGTAGGGTAGCCTGAGTCTGTTCTTGTTTGATAGGACGAGGGTAACGCTCTACGAGGGTTGGGACCCAAAAACTATTGTTTTCAAAGGTTTTCTTAAAAACATGTGTTTAGTTGCATAAGGGGTTAGTCTGTCTGATTGGGTGAGATGTTGAGCCATGCCTGTTATCAGTTCTATTCTGCCTTACATGATTATTCTTAGTGCCTCTGGTATTTATATCTTATCTTGGAACATTTCCATGGTTGATGAGTAAGCCTGTTTGTCCTGTCGATCAAATGAAACACTGCTGAGCACATAGATTTGTTTAACTGATGTTTTTACCGAGCTTCGTAGGGTCGCCGGAGTCTGTTCTTGTTTGATAGGACAAAGGCAATTGCTCTACGAGGTTTGGAAACCCAAGCTTCGTAGTGTCGCCTGAGTCTGTTCTTGTTTGATAGGACGAGGGCAATGCTTTTCGGGGTTTGGACTTTTCAAAACAGTTTTCTTAAAAATATGTGTTTAAGTTTTGTATCATTTGGTTGGTTTGTGTGGTTGAGTTGAGTTTATATGTGAGCTTCTGCTGAGTTGAGATTTGCCTTGATCTTGCATATGAGTTGAGATTTATTGCTGAGTGTTCCTGCATAAGTGTTGAGATTCAGTTGATCTTGTCATTGCATCCCAGTGGGGATTTCCCGGCTTGTTGCCGATTACCCGGTCAGTGGACCGTGAGCTTGAGCATTTGCATATGATTCGCCCGCACCGTTGTACTTCACGAACATCAGCGGATTTGCTACCCGTAGCGATGTTCTTTACCGGTAAAGTGGTTAGCTGTGCAACCCGTGACCCTTGTGAAGGGAATGTCAACCAGGTGGTGCCAAGTGGGCAGCCTTGCCTGAGGTCTTGTGAAGGCCAATATGGTAGCTTGTGATTGGGTCTTTGCATTTTCATCTATTTGATGCATGTGTTGTTAAGTTGCTTTAACATGATTCTTTGATTCTTTGATCTGGCTTCTAGTTATCTACCTTTATATGATTCTATGTGATGCCTTTGATTATAGTTTCATTGTTATCTTGCTGATTGTCCTAACTCCTTGATGTGTTGATTATCCTGATACATGTTTTAAATTCTGCTAAAATTATCTCCTATGCTTGTACCCAGATTATGAGTTTTGCTTTCTTTACAGCACCAGTTATATATCTGCTTTACCCTAACCCTGATCTATTACTATCCTCTAGCATTGTATACCAGTAGGTACGATCTGCTATTTCTCGGCTCGTCGTGCCCACTGGGATACACTCCGATGTGTCTCACACCCTCGGGTGACTGTTTTTCAGGTCGAGCGGGTGTTGAGATGTCGGGACGAGTTGGTGAGATCACGAGATAGAGCTTGACCCTGGACAGCCGATAGCCAAGCATTTAGTTATTTGATGTAACAAGGAAAATGTAATAAGTTGTTGTAATTGTGTAATTTACTATCCGTGTTATATTAGTGGTACGTAGTTAGTACTCTGTTGATTGCCAAGCTAGCCGTGCATATATAGAAAAGGCTCAATCCCCAGTGGGATTGGGACTCTTCTATATATGTGGCGGTCTGTTGCGCCCTGGCTGGTTTGCAACTTTGATTTCAAAAAACAAAAAAAAAAAAAAAAAAAGAAGAAATTTTAGACGCTGTTTTTTTAAACTCGGGGCGTGACATGTTAACCATCCAAACAGCGAGTAGCGAACTGTGTTACCTCCCCCTTTTCCGTTTAGTCCACCAAAAAAAAAAAAACAAAAAAATTCTGCTTGAGGTCCTTGTACATCTTCGTGTCACCCGGATGCGCCGCATAGGGAGCGCAGTGCGCCTCTGACAGTATCTCTTCCTTCAACTCTAGCAGCTCGGGCACGCAGTCCCGCCCTCGAAAACGTAATGCGCCATTCGCACTCGCCGAAAAGTCGCTCGCGTGGTCCGGGGGATGTTGTCTCGAATAAGCTGTATCTGTGCGCCTGTTTTCTGACCTTCTAGGGTTTCTCTAATAGGGTTGGCTTGATCGTCAAGGACAAAAAGGTCGCGCGACAGTACCGGTCCTGCTGAGTACTCGCGCTCATCGGTTTCCCCCTCGATTTGACCCTTCCTGCTCAAAACATCCGCTGCTACACTTGCTTTTCCCGGGGTGATACTGAATGGACAAGCCGAGTCCTTCAACAACTCCAACCAATGCCTCTGCCGCAAAATCAAATCCTTCTATGTGAACAAAACTTAAGACTCTGGCGATCCGAAAACACATTACGATGAACTCCAAGAAAAGGTGATGTCTCCCAAAGCTTTAAAACGAAGGCGACTGCTGCCCGTTCCTGATCGTGTGTCGGGTAGTTCTGCTCATATTCTCTGTGATTCCCGTTACTGAAACTGTGTGCCCCAAAAAGCCCACTTCGCGAAGTCAGAACTCACATTTCTTAAACTTAGCAAACCGCCTCTGGTCCCTGGAGTCCGGAGAATAATATGCAAGTGCCCCTCGTAGTTGATCGAAGTGGTCATCAATCCCGGACTTGTTCTTCACTGTAACCTTGTTTATCTCACTGTAGTCGATGCGTAGACGTAGGCTTCCGTTCTTCTTTCGCACGAAGAGCACGGGTGCGCCCCAAGGCGACACACTCGGTCTGATGAACCCTTAAAAGTCCAAAACAACTAACCCGACGACAAGGAAAACAAACCACACTAACGCCCTCACAAGGCTCCAAGAGGTGCCAACAAAACAGGCTGGGTTACTAACTACCCGAAATTTTCCCCTGAAAACAACGAACTCACCTGTCACCAACACGGACCGCTCCCCTCCGTCACCAACACGGGCCACAAGCTCGGAGCATAACCACCATCCCGGACCACTCGTTCCGACTGTCCGTCCTACCGAGGAGACGGTCAAAACTAACGTTAGGTTTCAGCTCTAAGACCTACCACAAGGTCTACCCCACAGAAAGAGCTGCGTACAGGGTCTCCTAGCCGAAAGTGACCAGTGCCAAAACTCTGAGTAGTCGACAGATCCCCTTGACCCACACCTGCCCCAAAAGATCAACGACCCAAAACGCTCCCAAACTAGGCCTCAAGGCTATGCCTTAGTCATGGGAAGCTGGCGACAAAACCCACAAGGTAAGGTCCTACCTCCGTCCTGGCACCGACGGGGTGCGACACTCTAATTAACCACTAACTCTCGGTCCCAATCCGTTGCCCCTCCAAGCACCGGGCATCGAATCGAGCGGTAAACCTCCAGACCAAACCGTGACACTCCCAACTAGGAGAAAATCTAAGCTCTAGGTCCGCTCAACAATGACCTCCAGGTACTGTAGACTATCCATCTGAAACCTAAAGGGTCGGAAGAAGACAAGCAACGAAAACAGCGAGAAGAACCTTGTCAAAAGTTGCCTAGGTTCACTAAACGCACTCGAGGGATCATGCGCCAACCCACCAATAGGACAACCTAACCAACCCTCTTGCGCAGAACCTAGGAACCCGACCCAGAGCTACCTGGCACCACCCAGCGCCAAAAGCTAAACCCCCCAATAAAAAGTCGCCACTTACGCACACTTGTGCGAAACAAGGCACGACCTCTCTAACCGAAAACGAGCCCAAACGAATAAGATTTACTAGCCCCGGTGGTCTCCCTTTATAACCCAAAGGAGCACCCCGAGACCCCATCACGACAATTTCTACAACCATCACAGCGTCTACGATAAAAAGCCGAACTATGGATAACAACCATAGGGGAAGAATCCTCATTCCCACCCATACCTTGCCCATGGTGCACAAAGAATCGACTGATTACCTGCTATAACCTAACACCAGAAGACCTAGAAGGTACAAGTTTAGACAAACAGCTGTCCAGTTACCCACGACCGACAAACGGCCGACACACTAACAAACACCGCTGGGTTGCACTACCACCCGTCACTGTTACAGACGACGACCCGAACGTCGGCAGAGGAAGGGGTTCGGGAAAAAAAAACAAAAGCCGGCGCAACAATCTGCCGTGCCAAGAGCCGCACCAAGTGCAGAAACACCGTCAGCAGACCCACCGTGTCCTATGCTGGTTGCCTAATCCATTGACTCATAGCAACCATCAAGGCCCCGGTGGCAGCCGGCCTCGACCCCAACCTCTAAATCGACCCGACTACAATAGCACAACACCCGAGCTAAACCGAAAAACAAAACTCAACAGTCCCGCACTCTCGCATCTCTACGCAATTATACCCTGATCATTTCATTAGTTAGTAGCCAGTGGCAATGTGCTCCTGTGGATGTTGGACAGCGACTACTGTGGTTAAAGCTGTTTCTCTCTGATACCATCTTAATCTGTCACGCCCCGGGGGTTTCATTAAGCGGAAGACAGCCACTGAAAAGAGTTGAAGTTGCATATAATTTTTTTTGAAAGCGATCTCCCCCGGTGCGTGCCCAGACCCGCCGCATATACAAATTCACTCTGCAAACGGGCAGAGTCTCCTTTGTATATGCATGGCGTCCTGACTACAATATCCATACAAACATCCATTTAACCACAATAGCTCAGCAGTCGGGTACAAACAACTACTTTTCCATAAGTATTAACGAGGCCGACAAATTTTGAAAGGATAAATCCACAAGTTTTAAAATGGCGCCCACGCGGCACCCATGTTTTCAAAGCTGGTTTCGCAATCCATAAATCCACAGAGTTTTAAAACGGTGCCCACTCGACACCCATATTTTCAAAACTGTTTTCGCAATTCCATAAATCCACAGAGTTTTTAAAACGGTGCCCACTCGACACCCATATTTTCAAACCTGTTTTCGCAATGTTTTCTTTTTCTTTTTCTTTGTATTTTGAAAACGACCAACGAATAGAAGTAAAACAACCATTCATCCACAAGGTATGAAAACATTCCAACATCCACGTCGACCCCACAGGGGTATCGAAATCCACAAAATAAGCTACTAACAGGTAATAAAATGAACAAGGAAAGAAGAAGTCAAAGTCTGCAGCCTCGAAGGGCCAAAAGATCGCTCGTGCGGCCTCACCGTCGTCCTAGCACTCACCCCTAGACGAACCTGTCACAGAGTGGGAAGTCAGTGACCAGAAGAATAAAGCACGAAAGCAACAAGGGCTATAAATAAAGCAAACCGCAGTGAAACCAGAGCAACCGCCCTCCTCATCGTGCAATCGACAGTATCCCCTCCCCCTACATAACCTGGACCAGGCACCTGCCCCAGCAACCCAGACCGAGCACCAATCTCGGCAAACCAGACCGAGCACCAACCTCGAAAAACCAGACCGAGCACCTACCTCGGTAAACCACGCTGAGCACCTACCTCGACGGGTCACACCGCTCACACCTTAGCGCCTCAAAACCCCCCACCTACGGGGGCCCCGCACTATGTCACCTTGTGGGGTAACACGGGTCATCGACCACTTTTCCGGAAAAGCACACCCTTTGCGGTGGGCAAACCGCGGGTGCGCGTGCTGCAGCCTCGAGCATCGTAGCCAAGTACACGAAACAAAACCAATAATAATGAACCATAGAGATCACCAAAGATTAACACAGTTAGTTGAGCAAGTGAAATATATTTATAGTTTTCAAATCCCGACACTAAACCTCAGAACGAGTACCCACATACATATACATAATATAGGGCACCGCGACACTTGGTCGCTATAACATCGATAAGAGCATATGAAAAATGATAACAGGAGTTAACAATATTAAATGATGAAACTACTTACTCTTACACCTTTCCCACAATACCGTAATTCAAACACCGGAAAAATTCCCCACAACGGGATGTATCCTCGTGCACCGTGACCCTCAGTCGCCACAAATATGATGACATTGAAACATAATAGTAACGAGAATATGCACAAGAGGTTCTAAGGGGTACCCACCTGAAACGCGAAGAAGAAGGTGTGCAGAAACTCCCGCTAAAACACTCCCACCCTGTGTCCGAAAAAGCTACAGTAAGAATTATTGTTAAAAACGTCGTCGCGGTCAAAAACACTCAAAAACGGGGCGAAACGGGCCAAAAACGGAGCTTCTGGACACTTAGGCTGAAAACTGGTGCACGGGTCCAGGCGTGGACCGGGTTCACAGCGCAGAGTAGGCGGCGGTGCAGACCGGGCTCACCCCGGGAGTGTGCACCAAGAGGATTGGGCCGGGCCGGTGCACGGCAGAGCGCGCACCGGGCTCACTCGCTCCCGGTCGCGGCGGCAGCGCCGGGTGCACGCCCAGGCGTGGACCGCGCCTGCGGGCCGGGCTGGCGCACGCGCCCGTGCGCCGGGTCCGCGCCCGTGCGCCGGGTCCGCGCCTTCGGGCTGCGGACACGTGCGCCGGGTGCACGCCGGCCCGGTGGACCGCACGGTGCTGGGGGGTGGTGCACGCGCCCGTGCAACGGGTCCGCGCTTTCGGGCCGCGGTTACGTGCGCCGGGTGCACGCCGGTCCGGTGGACCGCGTGAAGGCAGCCGTACGGGAATGAACAGTAATCTCCTTTTTCGTCCCCAGCGGCTCCGGTGATGACCCCGCGAACACGGCGACTGCGGCGGCGACCCCATGTGTACGATAACGGAGGCGGCGGCCTCCCGTTTAACAATGGCGGCGGCGGCTTCCCGTTACCACAAAACCCACATCACGTGACAACCGAACAACCACCACCCAAACCCTCGACCGCACAGAAATTGCAAAAGAAGGGAAACAGCAAGATGGTTTGCCCCGATCGCTTACCGTGATCCCGCGAGGAAGGAGAAGGTGGGTCGTCCCTCTCGTCACCAACGTGATGCTCCACGAGAGATGGATTCGCCCCCCTTTCTTTCTTCTCCTTTTTCTCTCGCTCCCCTAAATCGGATTTTTGAATTTCGAAAACTCCCCCCCTCCGTTCAATTTCTCGAAAGTTAATAGAAAAGGGTACTACTAAAAGGGCGCTATAAATATATATACTCCCTATCCTAGGCCAAGATCTGACTCAGACTTCCTCAAAAATCGTGCAGATTACAATGCACGAATCTCGGTGGACTTTATGTCACCGGGAGCTTCAAACCCCAATTCTGGGAGATCCGTAAGTCCGATTTCAGATCCGATCGCACCGTCGTTCCTCATTTTGCGAGCTCTACCACCTAAAAATACCCGCAAACCCCGACGGTCAGCCCAGAAATTTTCGAACTTTCAACCCCCCTAACAACTATAAAGATTCAAATAAGACTAAAACGGAAAACCGAAAGGTCGAGGTATTACCAAAAATTTAAAATAAACCAATAACATAAATAACGTGAAAAAGTCTGATCGTAGAAGGGTCCCGTCCGATCGCCTCGAAAAGCGTGCTGGCCACTTAGCACGGATTCTGGTGCGCAACTCAAAGGCAAACGCTTTGACCCCCATTCCGGGAGATCCGTAAATCGGAATCCGAATCCGATCGCTTTGCCGTTCTCCATTTTCCGAGCTCAAACGCAGAAAAATACTCGCGGTCCAGTCCGGTCCATTGCAGAAAACACAGTGAAAAGCTTCCCTAACAATTCCGTCATAAAAAGAAGGTATTCAAAGGCATTGGAACGCCAGGACACTACACCGCTACCACATGGCTAGCTGCCCCAGAATCCTCAACCTGAGCGGCATATACTCGCCCGCTCGGAGGTGGTCGCCTGTCTGACTGTCGCGACGAAGTGGCCCTATCCCCCTGGCCGAAACCCATCGAAGCTCCACCCGTCTGAAAGGGCGGAGGAGGAGTCGATGCTGCCGATGGAACGGGCGACCCTAACCCCGGAGATGATCATGCTCTGTGCCCCGACTGCCCACAACGGTAACACATCTATCTGGGCGCCTCTGCTGCTGCTGCTGTCTCGGCGGCCGAAAGCTTCCTGACCTCTGTCTCCCCTGAGACCCACGACCTCGAGGCTGGAATCGTGGTGGTCTCGATGGTCTCGGCCTACTCGACTGGCCAAAATCTGACGGCACAGGACGCTTCTCTCCAGAACTAGTCCCTGGAGCTAGCCCCCGCTCTGACATAACCACAGATCCTCGGTCAACCCACTGAGCGTGCTCAATAGCCGCATCCAGAGTTAGCGCTCTATGCGAATGTACAAGGGGATATATATCCTGATGCAGACCTCTCTCGAAAAGCTCAACTCTTTGGGCCTCGTCCTAGGCAACATGGGGCACACTGCTCAAAAGCCGCTGAAACTCAAGAACGTACTCATGAAGGGGCCGACTCCCCGGCTGCAGACGTCGTAAATCCCCTTCTAGTTTCTGCTTTGCACTATCGGGAAAATAGACCCCGAGCAGCAAAGCATGAAACTCCGCCCAAGTCAACAACGGTACTCCCGGTGGTCCCACTGGACGAACGCGACGCCACCAAGTCTCGGCGTCCTTCTCAAGAAAGTGCGTGGCCAGGTGCACCTGTTGTTTCTCCTGAATAAACAGGTTCTCGAACAGCTTTTCCATTGCTGCTATCCAGTTTTCAGCGTCCCAAGGCTCTGAACTTTGCCCTGCAAATTGTCGGGGATGAAACGAGCTGATATAGGACAACCGGTCAGTAAGCTCCCTCTGCTCTACAACCGTCAACGGAGCAATCTGAGTCGAGGTCGACGATGTCACAACCGGAGGTGCTGCTGGTGGTGCTGCAGGAGATGTCCTCTGCTCATGCAACCTCATCATACGCTCCATATTCGCCTCCTGGCGCTGAAACGCCTCAGACATCTAGGCCACCTGGGCCCGCAACTCCTGAACCTCACTCTGCTCGGCCTCCCGCTGCTCGGGCTCCTCATCTGACGCAGAATGCGCCCTCGTTATCGCACGACATCTCGGAGGCATCGCAGGCAACTGCAGCAAAAGCAAAATGTCAGAGAGCAGAAATCTCTCGACCCGATCAAGCGAAAGTCTAAAATATGTCACCCATTCTAAAGCATTATGTTGTCTGTAGCCAACATAACAACTTTAGAGAATAAACATGCAAGGTTACTCGCCCTAATCCCCTGGGGAGTTACAGACTCAATCAGGACTCTCGCTAAAGTCACGTCTCTCACGACTGTCATCCTACTGTCCAACCAATAGCCTAGGGTCTCTAAGTCCTCAACGACCTATACACCTAGGCTCTGATACCACCCTAATCTGTCACGCCCCGCAGTCAAAACTGTGACCCAGGCACGCCAACAGATCCGCCGCCTGCACGGGGCTTCCCGCATAGACGAAGCGTCTAACCTGCAAATAAGATCTAAAGCTATACAAATATCAGAGCTGGAAAGAACAAAAGCTATAGAAATAAAAATTGAACAGCTGAAATCACTATATAACATGATCCAAATACACAGTCCTCTCTCTAAGACGTAAGTATAAATATCACTGTCCAGTACAAAAGTGAAAACAAAAAATACAGGGTAACTCTACCTCTGACTATACAGACTCAGGTAAGCAACTAGTCGGCCACGCCCTTACCTCGGTCTGATGTCTCCGCACGAGCTGGACCCGGAATAGCTGCCTCGGAAAGACCTGTCACCACAGTAGGTGTGAGAACTACTACAGAAGGTAGCTCTCAGTGGGTACCGTCACCAAAGTACACGGTATGCCCACTAAGTCTACTGGAGGCAAACAGATAGATAGGTAGATAGATAAAATGCAAGCTGGAAATAAAACTACCACTAAATGCCTCAAGTACCATGCTCAAAGGAAATACACATCTAAGAACATACCATGCAATCACCCGCTCATATCACCCAATCTCAATGGCTGCCACATCGGGTCCAGTCAAGCCTGCGCCTGTCGTCTAGGAATGAACCTGCCCACTACCACGCATCCACAAGAGGACGGGATTTACGTGGGGCGTCCTAAACTGATTATCTCAATCTCTCTCAAAGTGACCCCATGGTAACTCGGCCAGGGGCATCATGATCATCATCGCATCCGGAGCGTAACCCGAGGGGAGCGACCCCACCGAGCATCAAACGTGTCTCATCTGCCACAAAGACGGCATCTACAGGCTATAATCCACGATCAATCAGATCGGAAATCGAATACCAACATCCCAACTCATGTCTAGGTCGGAGAACCCTCCACGACTCAATCTGATATGCCCTCACCAACCCCCAAGATACTAGTAAAAACATCCACAAGTCAAATAAAAACTCCTCGGCCCCCAGGCATGAGGTCACAAGCACCCTGGGACCCTGTCATCTCGCTGGCAAATTCACAATTTAAAAACCACTTTTAAAATGCCGATTTTCCCTTAAAACAGGTTTCACGATTTTTAAAACGATCCCGGTGCAAAAGTAATACTCTCTAACCATGCAATATAGTGTCATACAGTACCAGGAGTATACTAAAAATAATCTGGGGTTCTACTGAATTTTCTAGAATTTTTTAGGCAACTATCAGATTTACCAACAGTAAAAATAATGCACTAGATATGATCAAAATGCATACATAAGCTTTAGGAGGCATTCCATACAATTTGGAAGAATTCCAACCCACCTGAGGTCAACTGTAGAAATTCCCGCGCACTCGGGCTCACCTCTCAACTCACTCGCGGCACAACTCGGGCAACCAAAGCTCAATCCCTCAACAAAGCCACCACCTAGCACACCTAGAGCCAACTCACTGCATAAACTCGAGCAACCAAGCTCTCGAGGCTCCGCGCAGCGAAAGCAACAAAAACCGGCCATGTAGTACCCCAAACTGCACTACAAATTGCAAGAAAAGAGGGAAAATCCAAAATCAGCGAAAACACGGCCAATCGCACACGATCGTCGCCGAAAACCAGCCCCCGGCCGTCGAAAATGCCGCGCGCTACGCGAGGAGCTCCCTGCGCACGCGCCACTGCGCGCTGCCTGCGCGGCCCCCGCGCGCACGCAGCCAGCCGCGCGCACGCAGCCAGTCGCGCGCACGCAGCCAGCCGCGCGGCGCCGCGCGCTGTCGCGCGCTGCCCAGGCGCATGCCGCGCGGCACCAGGTGCCAGCCGCGCGGCGCCTGCACGCATGCCGCGCGGTGCTAGGGCCTGCCGTGCGACACCTGAGCCTGCCGCGCGGCGCTTGGGCCTGCCACGCGGCCTGCTGTGCTGTGCGCGCCCGCAGCCAGCTGCGCGGCGCCCTGGCGCGCCCGCACTGCTGCGCGGCGCCCTGGCGCGCCCGCACTGTTGCGCGGCGCCCAGGCGCGACGCTCATGCGCGCCCGCGCAGCAGTCCGCGACAGCCGCGCGCACGCCTTTGCGCGCCCACGCGGCTCCCCCAGCTGCGGCCACCCAGCCCCTCGGACAAGCAGTCCGACAACACCAACCACACACCAGTCCCTTCCAAAAACCCAAACCGAACTCAAAAAAATTCCTCCAAGAAAACCCAAGCTCTCAAAAAAAAAACTGCACTATCAACATACCTTGTCGAAGCTCGTCGCGCGCGCTCCGCTCGGCTCCACTCGGCTACTAGTAGTGGGTCCACACCACAAGCACACTTTCACTAAACTTCCCTCTTTTTTCTTCTTCTTCTTCACCTTCTTCTTTTTTTTCCCTCTTTCACTCTCTTCCTCTGTTTTCTTTTCTCTACTCTGCTTGCAAGGAAGAAGGCAAAGGTGAAGTGGCAACTTAATTAAGGGATGACTTAATTAAAGGGAAACTTGGGTGCAAGGCAGCTGGCAAAGAAACTTAATTACCTTAATTTAAATTATCCAAAAGAATCCCTCATCCATTCCTTCTTCTCTTCTCTTTCCCTACATCACAAACTGAAGCAACCAACAGTTAATTAAGAAAATTAAATTAATTAATTAAATAATCCTTTAATGCCAACTCCAACTCACTTTTCGCCTTCGGGGCCTCCGCACCTGTCCGAAACCTCCCGAACTCCGCTGTAATCTGAAAATACACATGTCCAAAGCTTTTCTCACTCAAAAAGCTCAACTGTGGAGTCGGTGTGCTCAATCCAAAATCCGGTGCTCTACAAAACCCATCCACTAAAGGAAACCCCGGTCCTCAATCAGATGCAAAAGTACTCAATAAGTGGGAAACTCCATCCACTAGAGAAATCTGATACCCAATCTGATGCATAAGTAAATATCCGGTCAACCGCCCAATATCCGCGGTTGCCGCAATACCCTGCCGTCCATAATCAAGTCCTATAACCGACCTCCGGTCAACCGTCCAAAGTCCGCGGTCACCGCAAAATCCTGCCAACCACAATCCAGCACAACCCGTCCCTGACACCAAGGTCCCGGCTACACTACCCCAAACCCCTGCTCGTACCCGAGCAACATAGACCGCCTGACTGACAACGAAGGAGAAAGGAATAACATGGTTTCTCCTAAGTCAAGTTCCAATATGTAGTGTAGCAGTAAAAGATGGCCTAACTAGATGTCCATACAAGCATGCAATTGTCCTCAAGAAAGATAGAAGAAAGTAAACCGCATGCCAAGATCACTAATGAACTACACCTGTCCACAATCCTTGATCCATAATGACTCCTCAGAGTAATACCCGCACATAGCTACATAATCCTGCCTCATCGCATAAACCAATCTCATAAAAGGCTATGTGCTAACATGGCATGCTACATAATCATATAGGGTAACATTATCTTAGATAAGCTTTCACTAATCACCAACATAGATATCCGAATCATGCAAGTCCTCAATATACAACATGAATATTATTCTTGCAATTCTTTTATACAATTACCATTATCAAGCTTACCTACCTCTCAATCACATACAATGTACCCTAGACATGCATGCATTCTAACATAAGGAATTAGAGAACCGTCCACCGGTTCTGGGGACAAAGCAACCCACCGAAAACGCTTTCCGCAGGCAAAGCCGAAGTCGGTGAAGAGCGTGGCCACAAGCTAACAAAATTCGCTGAACCCGCATCCTCGGTACATGTCGCGCAAGCCTCGGCTCCAAACAACATCACACCAACAATACAACACAATCAATAACCAACACCACAACATTCTCGAAAAACAGTACAAGCTGTTTTTACCAACCAGCAGAGAAGAGGGGAATTTTCACCAGTGTACAATGCTCCGAAAAATCCAAAAAAATCACGGTTGCGATCCTTGCGATGAGTAGCCCCAAAACGAGTATTTATATGCCTCGTTCCGACACCTGTAGGCCAAGAAATAAATCAAACAATGTGGCATGCCGGCATATCATCAACACTGTAAAAACTGCGGGATACAACCCCCAAAAAGCTAAAATATCACCTTCGAAGAGTCCTCGGAAAAATCCAATAAAAATACAGGTGCGTTCCTCTCGAAGCGTAGATGTCGATCGAGTCCTCATACGTCCCAAACCGACTCCCGTAGGCCGAGAAATCACAACATAACTCCACGTTGTCCCATACTTCGCAGCAGCACAAAGGGTCACAAAAACACCTCGGGAACTGTGCCAAAAACTCGAAATGAGGAGAAGTGATCAACATAGAAATCGAAGCTTTACCTCTCGTGAACGCGCTTCCGCAGAAATCGGCTCAAAACTCCATCGAGGTGATCCGGTGTGTCTCGCGGACTGAAGAGCGACGGTAAAAGCCAAAAATCCAAGGAGCGTCGATGTGCGCCGCGTCGCAGAAAACGCCGATGCCACGGCCTCCAAAAATCCCCAAGATCCAAGTAAGGGTAGAGGACAATGTGGGGAAAGCGTCTGTCAAAAGGGGCTCTAGGAAAACTCCAAAATCCCGCAAAGGGGGCACCCCATGCCTATTTATAGGCTGAATCTAAAGAGAAAACACCCAGTTTTGGGTGCACTTTCCGGGCGCCCGAATGATTCGGGCGCCTACAATGCACCCGAAACACTCCCCCACGGTGCGCCCGAATTAACGTGGTTGCGCCACGTCACCCGCCAAACAGGCTATAGCCGATCCAGCCACCAGCCTTGCGCCGCGTGGCCTGCCGCGGACGCCGACGCGTGGCGTGCCCGAGCGCGGGAAACGGCATCAACGCGCCCACGTGCGCGCCTGCGACAGCCGCCTGCGCCCCCTGCCAGGCACGCATCCCGAGGCGGCCCATACTCCTCCGTAGACTGCGACCATTGCACCAACAAATCACAAGCTGCCACGTGTCCGCACCTAGCCCAATGGAAAAATGCCACGTGGCACACCACCCCGCTGCACCGTGCGTTGCCCGTGCACTGCCCGCGCCTGCCCGAGCCTGCGCCGCCGCGCTTCGCCATCGCCGACGCTGCCCCAGCCGCCGGAACAGTGCCCCTTGCCTCGAAATCTGTGCACTGGCATCTGGTCTCCGAAAAATACAAATGAATAGTCCATTTTCATCGTTTTCGCGCGCTGAATCCAAATCCGCTGTCCGTTTTGCCAAATTCAACTTGTAAAATTTTTCGAAGGCATCCAAATAAGTAATCTTAATCCAAATTTTGACGCTGAGTCTAAATCTTGGGTCCAATTTGCGCGCAAACACCCCCAATACTCAACATAAGCCTCCAGAAGCTGTTGATCCAATAGTAATCCTTACGTGGGAATTTCGGGTCCTCACAAAATTGGTGACAACCGTGGATTCGGTTAGACGTCGTGGATTCGACGTTGGACTTCGTGGATTCGAAGTTGAAAACGCAAATCACGTGATCGAGGCGCATTGAGGACTGCGGAGAAGATCTACTCGGAGCGTATGAAAAAGGTTTGAGTCGTGTGTTGCGTTATATCACCTTGTACGTGTTTAATCGTAGTGGATTTTCCGTGTTATCGGTCCCGTAGTTTTTTACTCTTGTGATGGAGTTTTCCACGTAAAATCTTATGTACTTTATTTATTTTCAGCATTGGGTTATTTTTACGCAAAGATTTTTGAGTTTTATTGTTTACACCTATTCACCCCCCCTCTAGGTGATTTTTTCCCTTTTTAGATCCATTATCCCATAACCCACAATAGGGTCCAGTCAAGACTGCGCCCACCTACTACCACCATCCACGCCGAGCAGGATTTACGTTGGGCGTCCCACAAGGACTACATCGACGTCGCGCGTACACAAGTAACAGGCCCAACTCCGGAGCGGCACTCGAGGGGAGTGTTGGGGCCAAAAATTTTGGTCGTCGATTGGCCCCGATGGGTGGTTGACCATCTGGAATGTGAAGCGTCGCGTGCCAATGGATCTAGCGATCGGGCCGAGGAGGGATCTGCTCGATCGGGTTATTCTCAAATAGTTCTCACGACCGTCTGGCTTAGATTAACCGAATCGGGATATGGAGATAGAGAGAGGCTGAGTCCGGCCTAGAGTAGCCAAACCAGATAGTATGAACAATAATTTGACATGGCTAAAGAGCCGATTAAGACTTTGTATTGATTAGAAAGGAGTTACAGGGAGAAAAGGGATATAAATTATAAGTAAGCCTACTCCTAGAAAATGCGGTAAATGTAGATATGAAAGATATGATGTAGTGTCCTTGACTTTTTACAATCACTTAAATTTTAAGAGTTTATTTTATTAGCGACTTTTGGAATTTTGATTTGGTACTCGCGGGTATTTTTTTCGGTGATAGGGCTCGAGAAATGACGAACGGTGGTGCGATCGAATCTGAAATTTGAATTCCGGATCTCCCGGAATAGAATTTTGAAGTTCGCGTGTCTGTATCGTTCATCGGAATTCGTGCCGCTTGATTTGCACGCTTTTCGAGGCAACAGGGTAGGTTTCTATTGGATCGGATTAGCAACTGTGTTTGTGCGAGTGTAAAACGAGTCGTTAATTAACCTTATTTTTAATCCCTTATGTGTGCGCACGAGGTGAGGGTTTGGGGTAGTTGCGTTTATATTAGGGTTGGGGTTTTTCCTCCTATGTATATAAATATAGACGATTTTACCCTAAGAGAGAAAGGAACCCTTGTAACCTAGCCGTCGGGAGAAGGAAATTGGGAACCTCGTCATCTCGCAACCTAGCGTACCGGAGGCCGAGGACGAGACGGGGAGCAGATCCGGAACCTTGTACCGTGAGGGACGGGACCGGATCATCCTCGCTGAAACCTCGAGGTAAGCATTGCTTGTTTCTTGGGTTTTCTCTTTGTTGTTTTAGAGTCGTGTTGCCCTAGCCACGGCCTTCGCCGCCACCGCTGTCGCGTTGCTGCCGCGCCGCGCCCGCGCGGGGCTCTGCTACCAATGCAGCCGCGCCGCGCCCGCGCGGGGGGTGTGCCCGCGCGGGGCTCTGCCGCCGCGCCGCGCCGCGCCCGCGCGGGGCGTGTGCCCGCGTGGGGCTCTGCCGCCGCGCCGCGCCCGCGCGGGGCGTGTGCCCACGCGGGGCTCTGCCGCCACGCCGCGCCCGCGCGGGGCTTGTGCTTGCGCGGGGCTCTGCTGCCGCTGCTTCCGCGCCGCGCCTGCGCGGGGCGCGTGCCCGCGCGGGGCTCGGCCGCTGCGCCGCGCCCGCGCGGGGCTTGTGCCCGCGCGGGGCTTTGCTGCCGCTGCCACTGCGCCGCACCCGCGCGGGGCTTGTGCCCGAGCGGGGCTCTGCTGCCTCTGCCACCGCGCCGCGCCCGCGCGGGGCTTTGTTGCCGCTGCGGCCGCACCGCGCCCGCACGGGGCTTGTGCCCGCGCGGGGCTCTGCTGCCTCTGCCGCCGCGCCGCCCGCGTGGGCATGCGCCCGTGCGGGGCTCGCTGTCGCCGCTGCTGCTGCTTCTGCTGCCGCGGCCCCGCTGTGCCGCCGCCGCTCAACTCCGTTCGTGTTTCTGCTGTGTGCGTTCGTGTCCCGGCTGCCACCTAATTACTGTGGAGCCGTTCGTGTGTAGTGTCTTCGCACTAATCTTCGATCTTAACTATTGGTTTATTTGGGGACTCCGTAGGTCGGCGTGTCGTTCGGGGGCTGTGAGTCAACTTCGGGTGTTCCGACCAAACGCTGTTATGGTGGGTGCCCCTTCAAATCCTAACATTTATGATATATGGTAAATTTTCGTGTATGCATGAATATAATAATATTGAAATTATGATCTCATCTAACCCCTGTTTTACATAAGCATGTTTATTACTAATATCTCTGGCGACTGCGGGTCGCTCTGGTTTATGATACACACAATTATCACGTTATGAGCCCAAGGTTGCTTGCACGCACACCGGCGGTTTGGCCACGGCACTGGTGTATTTTTTCGGAAAGATGGCACGTTGGCCCGTGTACCCCACGACTAGTGATGATGGGGACCTCTCACGGCTGCTCAAGTGCCACAGCGAGCGCCGTGGAGGGGTATAAGCAATCATGAGAGGCAAGTGCACATGTTTGATTGTTACAGGAGCAAGTGCACATGTTTGATTCTTACAGGAGCAAGTGCACATGTTTGATTGTTACAGAAGCAAGTGCACATGTTTGATTTTTACAGGAGCAAGTGCACATGTTTGATTGTTACAGGGGCAAGTGCACATGTTTGATTGTTACAAGGGCAGGTACACATGTCTGATTTGTTACAGGGTACCGTGGCTCTCTTGGGAGGGGGTAAACCTGGACACGCAGGTGGCTCGGTTTGCATTAATTTCAGTTTCCCAATTATCGCATATATTGTTTACCTTGGTTTATGTTGCATCCTGGTAGTGTCACTGACTCCCCACTCTGTGACAGGTTGGTCGGGTGCGTGCACGAGACGGATGTGAGGACGGTTTACGAGGATGTGTCGTTTGTTTTGGCAATTCTATGAGTGTCATTGCTAGGTTTTATTCATGATTATCTGCTTAGTTTTTCGTGCTGTGTGAGTGGGTTCGACTGTGCTGTGGTGTGGATGTTCAAATTACTGTGGTGACCCTGTTTGCTTTCATACTCTATAGTTTTCAGCCTATTTTCAAACCAGGAAAAATGTTTGTGAAAACACCTTTTAAAACAACGAGTGTCGTGTAGGCACCGATTTGAAAACCCATGGATTTATCCTTTCTAAATCTCGACGGCCGTGTTAAGTAGTTATAGTACTCTCTCTTACTATTGTGAACGATGATTGTGGTTAAAGTGTGAACGAGATTACATGCGGGTTGGTATGCCTATTTAAGTTGAAACCACCGTGCACGTGCAAAGGAGACTCCGCTCTCGGGGTCGAGGAATTTGCACGTGTGGCAGGTCTGGCACGCACTTGGGGACCCTGTAAAGAAAAATTTTAATATTTCACGTTTTCCGCTTAACCGAAAAACCCCCGGGGCGTGACATATGAAAAGCAGAGGGGTGGTCCTGGCTTACGAGATTGTAGGACCCCTTCTTCTTCGATGGTTCGGGTATTTATACACTTCCCGAACCATGCTTACATGCACCGATTTGAATAATCGGCGTAATTTGGGGAGAATCATCGTAAATCCCTCATCCACTTCCTTTTGATTCGAACTTCTTCAAGCAGGCTAGTAATCATTTTTCCGTCCAAATTCATCCCCTTATTTACGCGCCAAAGTGTGATCTTCGGCGCTTTCCAATACTGGACGTCATCTGTCGCTCTGGTGGCTGTTACGAGCAAGGATTTAAGTATCCATCGGCACGGGCCGTATCCACCGTGCAGTACCGTGCCAATAAGATACCGGCACGATACAGCCCCCTTGCCGATAGCACAGTTCAAAACTCTTTTTTCTTAAATTAACTAAGTAATTTTCTCAATAAAGTTAAAAATCTTTGATAAAGATACATAATAAGCAATTAAAAAATTTTGTTGCTAAAGAAAATTAATATTTCATGCCATTATGTATCGGCACGCATGTATTTTTTGTAACCGGCACTAATCGGCACGGCTCGGCACGCACCGTGCCGTACCGTGCCGGCAAGTTTTCGGCACGACCCCGTCCCATGGCACTTAAATCCTTGGTTACGAGATTCGCTCCCAAATCTCGTACTCTTTCCTTTCAAGGTTTTTTCTTCCGCGGCTCGGTCAGCCGAGAATTGACCTTGACTCCGCTTTTCCGTCGCTTGACCGAAGTTGTCTGGTTTTTACCTTCGGCCGAGGTCGGTCCTAGATGAGGCAATAATTTCCTTATTTCGGCTGCTTTTCCTATCGGCTGATGCCTTTAGCCGATAGCACATGTCGCGTGCCATGCTTGTCACGCCCCGAGACCGCCAATTTGGACAGTTCGGGCACGCCAACAGACTCGCCAATCGGGCATGACCTCCCAATACCCGAAAGAAACGGTAACATTCATCTCCAATCAAAACAAGTGTATGATGAGATACAATATCAGAGTATAACAACTACTAACTAAAACTTTCATTCAATAAACAACAAGTTTAAACTGTAAATGAAAGCATACATGAGTTAACCATAATATAAGATTAATTACATTTTTCGTATCTCAACTAGAAATTTAAACAATATTACAATTTTACATTCATTTTTCCTCATAATACATTGTTCACTCAAAATAACCAAAAAGGTAATAACTGCTAGACCCTCTAGGTCTCTATGCTGTTGGGCCCTTGCCACTGTCGTCTGTCTCAACGGCTGTACCTGGACTTGGAAAAATGGTCACCAAAGGGTGTGAGAACTACTCAAAGTTTCCAGTGGTTTCAACCACCGAGAAAGAATGCTCTACACCACTTGGTCCAATGGAAGCAAGATAGCAAGATAACATATGCTAAAATAACTGCAGATACTAACTAACATGATCATATACATGTATGAATATCTCTACACTAACTGTGTATGCTCAAAATCTTATTGCTATCATATCCCACCATACTAGGCTATTATTCATAACTCGACCACTATGCCGCTACAAACGGTTTACGCTAACCCGGCCACCCCGGCTGTTGGGTTATGATAATATGGATCTAAATAGGGAAAAAAAACACCTAGAGGGGGGTGAATAGGTGTAAACAATAAACACTCAAAAATCTTTGCGTAATAAAACCCAATGCGGAAATGAAAATAACACGCAAGATTTTACGTGGAAAAACTCCAAAACCAGGAGTAAAACACCACGGGACCAATCACACGGTGAAATCAACTAAGATTAAACACGTACAAAGGTGATATACCGTACTCACACACGACTCATCCTTTTTCCATACGCTCCGAGTTGATCTTCTCCGCTCGCTCCGCAACGCGCCTCGAATCCACGATTTGCATCCAACGCCGAATCCACGGCGTCCAATGTCGAGTCCACGACGTCTAACCGAATCCACGGTCTCCACCAAGTAGTACGTCTCGATCACATGAACGTACCTCGCTCCGAATCCATGAGAGCGGTAGCACCTTGAATCCACAAGGCCACGCGAATCCACGCGCCGATTTTGGGGAAAATCGTTGTTTTGTTGGTGGTGAAAATCCGCCGAATACTTAGATCAAAGATAGATCGGAAATACCATCTAAGTATTCATTAATTTGATTCTACTCAAAATCTGAGTTTGAAATTCTAGAATCAAATTAATCAATATAGATAAAGAAACATAGAATAAATCTAGTTATTTCCTTTCTTCTCTATATGTGGGTTTTTCTAAGTTTTCTCCGTTAATATTTTTCTGTCATTACCCGGAGTACAAAACTTATTTTGGATTACCCTAAAAGATAGAATTAGGGTTTACTTATAGGTTAGAAACCATTGGAAGTGGATAAGAATCAAAAACTGACTGTAACAGATTTTTACCCGCACGACGGTCCGGACTGGATAAGGCTTGATCCGGACTGTCGTTGTTTTTCAGAGAATTCCTGAAAAAACTGTGTTCGGGGTCCGGACTGAAGTATCCACGGTCCGGACTGTTCATGCGATTTCTGCAGAATCCACGTTCGGGGTCCGGACTGAACCAAGGTTGTTCCGGACTGGATTTGCGCATGAACCTACCTACGTTCGGGGTCCGAACTGTAGTACCCTGATTCGGATCCTGAACATATAACAGTCCAGTTTCTTGATTTTTATGCGATTAAAAACCCATCCAAGTGTTTCTACACTACAAGGAGTATTCGGATCACCAAAGTTATTTAATTAAACATACCTGATCCTTTTAAATTCTTCTTTCTTGAGATTGAGGTATATGGTACAAACATCTTCATCTTCAATCTTCAAGACTTAATCACTTTCACAAAATACACCAAAAAAAAAATTCCTTAACAATCTCCCCCTGTAATGACATGATTTTTCTAGTAATATTTTACCCTCCTGTTAATAAAGTACTTTATTGGGAAGATGAGTTATCGAGTTCCTTAAGTTGACTGTTGTGCTACACGGGTATTTTTCTGTGAAAGGGCTCGAAAAACGATGACCAACGGTGCGATCGGATCTGGAATCCGACCTTGGAATCTCCCGGAACAGGGTTTTTAGGGTTGCGGTGGCTTAGCGCGCATCGGAATCCGTGCAGGATATCCGGCACGCTTTCCGAGGAAATTTGGGTTTATCCCGTACAATTAAATAATTATTTATTAATTAATAATTATTTAAAGGTGGGATTTATTTCATACGTACTAGAGGAAATCCCACTTTTCGCAAAAAGAGAAACCTAGCCGGAGAGATCGAGAGAGAAAAGAAAAGAACGGAACCCTAACCGGAGGAAAAAGAGAAGCCTGAGGCAGAAGGCGGAGGAGTCCGAACACCCGGATCGACGTGTTGGAAACGGGAGTACAATCGGATCGTCTTCCCCCGTCGGAAACGGTGAGTGGATTTGGTTTCTTGTATTTTTCTAGGGTTTCGTGTCTTTTTGGGGTCTTCTTCGCCGCCACCGCCGCAGTCGCGCGACCCCGGGCGCGCAAACCAGACCGCGGGGGGCGGAGTCCGCGCGGGTAGGCGCTGCATGGGCGCCACCAGCGGGAGCGCGCCGCGCGGCCTCGTGCGGCGCGGGGCGCCCGCGGGCGGCTGGCGCCGCGCGGGCGCCACCCGCGGGCGCGCGCCGCGCGGCCTCGTGCAGCGCGGGGCGTCCGCAGGCGGCTGGCGCCACCAGCGGGCGCATGCCGTGAGGCCTCGTGCCGCGCGGGGCACCCGTGGGCGGTGGCACCCGCGGGCGGCGACGCCCGCGGGGGCGGCACCGCACGGGCGCCACTCGCGGGCGTGCGTGCCGCGCGGCCCCGTGCCGCGCGGGGCACCCGCGGGCGGCGGCGCCCGCGCGGGCAGCACCGTACGGGCGCCACCCTCGGGCGTGCGCGCCGCGCGGCTTCATACCGCGCGGGGCACCCGCGGGCTGCGGCGCCCGCGCGGGCAGCACCGCACGGGCGTCACCCGCGGGCGTGCGCGCCGCCCGGCTTCATGCCTCGCGGGGCACCCGCGGGCGGCGGCGCCCGCGCGGGCAGCACCGCACGGGCGCCACCCGCGGGCGTGCGCGCCGCGCGGCTTCTTGCCGCGCGGGGCACCCGCACCGCACGGGCGCCACCCGCGGGCGTGCGCGCCGCGCGGCTTCATGCCGCGCGGGGCACCCGCGCGCGGCGGCGTCGCGCGGGCAGCACCGCGTGGGCAGCATCGTCCGCACGGATAGGCGCCGCACGGGTGGATGCCGCGCGGGGAGCCATCGTGCGTCGTGAACACGCCGCTATTGTATTTTTGTTGCGTCGTCGGGTTTTGGGTCTCGTTTTGCGGCATGGTGCGTCAAGTTTGACTTATCGTTCTTTTTGGGGACTTCTTTAGGTCCAGGTGATGAGCGGGAGGGTGCCAAAGTTCAAGGTGTCCCGATCTTCGCGCAACAAGGTGGGTGCTCTCGTAATAAGTTGATGTATGTTATCGTTATGACATGTGTAATAAAGTAGATGAATTGTATTAACTGTTTAAACCCATCGCATGAGTATTTCCCATTCTTTCATTGTTAACTGTGGCGACTGAGTGTCGCGGTGATTATTACACGCCGGTTTCGGCTATTCTGCTCTTAGATGCTTACACGCACACCGGCGGTTTGGCCACCGATTGGGTGTACTTTTCCGGAATTGTGGTACGTTGACCCGTGTACCCCACGAAGGTAAAGGTGTCGAGTGGGGACCCCTCACGGTTGCTATAGGTGCAGCACTAGCATCGTGGAGGGGTTAAAAGCAATACGCGAGCAAAGTGATCGTTCACGAGGGGGTCTTTTGACCTTCCGACAGGTATTATGTAATTAAATCAAGGGATACGGTGACTCATGAGGGGGAAAGCGAAAGGTTCCGGTGTATTCGGTTTGTCTTAACAATACTTTTTATTGCTTTACTCATCTACTTTATTTGTCACTGACTTCCCCACACTGTGACAGGTCCGACTAGGTGTAGTAGCCGGGACGATGGTGAGGCAGCGTCTAGAGGACATTAGCCATATGAGGCTTTATTTCATCGTTCTTGCTTTGGGTTATCTCGTCTCCTTTCCTGTTTAACTGTTAAGTTTCAATTGCTTGGATGTGGAACATTATGGACGTTGGATTGATAGCTATTTTAGTAATGTGAACTTGATATACTTTTATGGACTTATATGCGGCATGTTTTATACTAAACAAAATGGTTTCGAAAATGATTTCCAAAACCAAGTGTCGTGTGGGCACTACTTTGTGAACCTCTGGATTTATCCTTTCAAAAGATGTAGACGCCCGAATGAGACTCGCGAAATTACTTTGGAAAACTAGGTGTCGTTTAGACACCGTTTGTAAATCCGCAGTCTCATCTTCGATGTCGTGAATGAAAACTTTAGTTTATGGATAAAAGTATTACTCTCTATCAATGTATTCAATGGGACTGTGTGGTTAAAGAATAATGTTGTTAATGTAACGCCGTCCATATATAAAGGAGACTATGTCCGTTTAAAGAGTGAATTTGTATATGTGGCGGGTCTGACGCGCACTGGTAGGAGAGGTTGTCTTTCAAAAGAAAAAAATATTCACGTTTTTCGCTAATTCTTAAACCTCCGGGGCGTGACACCCCCTTTGGCGGTTTCGTGACAAAATAAAAATCCACTTTAAGAAAATTCAAAAAGATATTTTTGTTGCTATCACCATATAACAAAAATTTACAATAGAGATCCAAATAAAAATGAGTACATGAGTTAAACTCCTAAAACAAACTCTAGACTTAGACGTTTATACTCTCTGCAAAAAGAAGTAATTTTGACAAAAGAAATCGTTAGATACCTCAAGAATTTAACAATAAAAAAACCAATCAGAGAGATGGAGTTTATACTCACCATGACATTTATATAAGTAGATATGTATTAGAATACCAATCAGAGATAGACATATCTTCTAAGCAATAAATTCCAAATGTCATAAGTATGTTAGTCATCAAACAACTTGTAAGTAATATTACATGCCCAAATAGTTAGTCAAATAATTAGCTGAGGCATGTATGCATTCACAATACAAACCAAAAGTTGTTGTGATACTTACCTTCCAAGGTTTAAGTGTTCCAAAGTTCTCACAAACCATTGTCAAACCATCATTGTTCATATCTCTCTCCCCCTTTTTGTCACTAAAGTTAGCCAAAATTACAAAAATTAAGGGAGTTAAAAATTCAAAAAGATAGTAAGAACTAAGACTAAAAACCTGCAAAACAAAATAATTAGAACAACAAAGAAAACCCAAGATTAGATTCATTAGAGCAAATGGTCATTCTAGATCAGACCTGTCTGAACTGCTACAATCCAATTTGTTCAAAATTCCTTTAAGTAACCTTGATATTTTTGAACATTTTCTTTTTATCTGTTGTTGTCCAGAATTGATGCGTTGTATGTCAATGGCCATTATTTCTTGTTCAACAGACAGTCTCCGCTATTCTCGTTGGATAGAGGACAATATATTAGCTTCTGTGGTGTCTCTCCTGGAGGTCGAAGGAGGTTGTGTGGATGCGGACGGTGCATTTTGACCTTCATTCCATGGAGATTCTCTAGGCAGAGAGTGTGCTCTGGCGAGGGGTTCATTAATCTGAATTCCACTGCCCCTTGAATTTTTTCGCCTAGTGTACTGCTTGGTTGTTGAGCAAGACTTCATAAGCTTTTTGTTCTTTAAGTAAAACCTGTCTTCTTCATCAACAGCCTGTTGTATTTCTTGACAAATTTTGTCCCAATCCTCTTCCTCTGATTCTGAATTATCCTGAAGAACATTCTTTATCTCTTCTTGATTTGTTCCATCTTGTTCCTTCTTAATAGCCGCTCGAGTTCCTACCATTCCTACAATGAGCACTATAATCCATGCAAACACCATCTTTGCTAGTGCTTTAGAAAATGAGAAACCTGCGAGCAAGAACTCAAGAACACGAAAAATTGTTTAATTTTCAAAAATTTGAAAAATTGTATCCAAACAATCATTATCGTGTACAGAGACTAGGAATCAAGTTAGTTTTGCAAAAAGAATTTTAAAAATAGATCAATTCCATGATTTACAAAAATTCTTATTATATGCCCTAAAACCGAATGTTCAGAAATCGAAGCCTAAAAATCCGTTAATCAAGAAAATACCAAGCATATAAACAAAACTAATCTACTCAGAGTTCTTATTTCAAAAGAAATTTGATCAAAAACCATCTAGAATTGAATTCGAATCATGATTTTCACTCACGTTTTGAAGAACAATGCAAAAACAGTGAAAAAATTGAGTTTTGATCACAAAAACTTACTTGAATCCGAAGAACTTGAGTTAGAAAGGCTCCAAATTGGTTGTTTTCCAGAGAGAGAAACTCTGGAGACTTGGAAACAAAAGCTTGTGATAAAAAAAAATCAAAACCCTTTTGTTTCTTATAAAACCTAGCCGCGGTCCGGATCGGATCAAGAATCCAGTCCGGATCGGCTATGTCACGCCCCGCGGTCGAAACTGCGACCCGGGCTCGCCAACAAATCCGCCATCTGTACGGAAATCTCTGCACAGACGAAGCGTCTACCCTACAAGTCAGATCTATAGCTAAACATGTATTAGAGCTGAATAAGAATAAGTAGCTACAAAATCATAATTGAACATCTGAATATACATCATCCAAAATACATAGTCATCTCTCACTATGAACAAGATACAATAAATCTCTCAGACTGTCCAGTACAAAAAAAAATCTCATATACAGGGTACATCTACCTCTGACTCTCAAATAAGCTGGTAAGGAACTAATCGACCACGCCCTTACCTCAATCTGCTGCCTCCGCTCGAACTGAAGCTGGAACAGCTACCTCAGAAATACCTGTCACCACAGCGGGTGTGAGAACTACACCGTCACGTAGTTCTCAGTGGGTACCATCTCCAACTCTACGGTCTGCTCACTAAGTCTACTAGAGGCATAAGGTAATAGGGAATGCTGTAAACAAGAATAGCTCAGCTGGAAAGAAATCTACAGCTAACATGCCCCTAGCTACCATGCTCAAAGGAATAACACTCAACTATGAACATGCTATGCATCCACTCGCTCACGAGGTGCTCACATCAACCCAATCTCACTGACTGCCAAATCTGGTCCAGTCAAGCCTGCGCCCCCTAGTGTATCAACTAGGGTTCTACCGGTACTCCAACCTAGTCCAAAACTCAATCTGATCGCCCGGTACACCAACCCGGTCCAATCGAAATATCACAATATCACGCAAAGCAGCCTCATCGGGCGCATCATCATCAAGCAGCCTCATCAGGCGCATCATCATCAAGCAGCCTCATCAGGCGCATCATCATCATCGCATCCGGAGCGGCTCTCGAGGGGAGCGACCCCACCGAGGAATAAGCGTGTCTCATCTGGCTCAATAAGCGGCATCTGCAGGCTATAATCCAAATCTATGATCAATCAGATCGACAATGTCAAGCTCACAATACTAACTCACTGACTGGAGATACTCAACAGTTGGGATCACCGTCAACCCAAACGGCTCCCTGAATAGGAATCCACTCAATCAAATAAAAGAAACTGGCTGGAGATACTCAACAGCCGGGATCACCGTCAACCCAAACGGCTCCCAACACAGGAATCCTACTCGATCCACTATAGCTCACTGGCTGGAGATACACAACAGTTGGGATCACCGTCAACCCAAACGGCTCCCAGGATAGGAATCCACTCAATGCACTAAAAGAAACAGCCATACCAATGAAAGGTCCTAGAACCCCGAAAGATTAATATCTACAACCCCAATGAAACAAGAACAGGTTATAGGCATAGCCCTCCGTTGTTCTAGACCCGAGGAAGAAACAACCCTTGGAACCCAGATCACTCAACCCTCCTGGGTGAGTAGCTTTATAAAAAAAATAGTGATCTTTATTGTTAAATACTATTTCCACTCAAACGCTCTCGGGGTGAGGATAAAATAGCTCACCTTTTTAGAAAATCATATTGATCTGAGAAAACCACTTTTACAGATTTTACTTCTTCTGAAAATTAGTTAAAAGCAAGTTTATTTTTCCAAACTCCGAAGGGCTAGTGCCTTCGTCTTAATCAAACGAGAACAGACTCTGGCGACCCCTAGAAATTTGGAAGGAAAAATAGCAGTTTACTAAAATCATGAGTGTCCAAAAATATTCTGGGTTCAAGGTCTTGACATCACAAGCCCACCACGGCCACAGCCTCGGTGGCATCAACAAATCGGAAAATTCCCGACTATACGGGACCACCGTTCCCTCGAACGGCTCCCAAAACTGGCACAACACTGGCCACAGCTACCATACTCCACTCGGCCCCTGGGCATGAGTGCGACATGCATCCCACACTATCCCAACTACTCAGCCCACTATCAAGGCGAGAAAAAGCTCTATATCCAAGAAAAGGAATGCAAAGGGATGGGGACTAGAACATACAAGAACCTTGCCCATGTGAACATATTCTAACAGTCTGGCTAAATAAATGCAATCATATGTCGGGATTCTGACGCATGAAAAATCATCAGAAAAGTCCTCCCGGTCACCGAGATATGAGCCAAACACTGCGGTAAGGTCAAATCACTCAAAACAGTAATCTCATCGCGCATCTGTCCATAAAACAGAAAATTACCTCTTATGAGATGCCCTCCAAAAATTCCAACAAAAATATGGTTCCGATCCTCTCGAAGTGTAGATGTCAATCGAGTGCTTAAACTCCCTGTTCCGACAACCGTAGCTTGAGAAATTGCAAGATCACTCCTCCGCTGTCCAGAAAAAGTGTTGCAGAAAAAGGGGGTCTAAAGATGCTACACAAACTCCCATAAAAAC
This sequence comes from Tillandsia leiboldiana, assembly GCA_029204045.2. Lineage (NCBI taxonomy): Eukaryota > Viridiplantae > Streptophyta > Magnoliopsida > Poales > Bromeliaceae > Tillandsia > Tillandsia leiboldiana. The sequence continues at coordinate 30,374,441 of CM055065.1, forward strand.
TCAAAAAGGAGCAGAGTGATGAATATCATAATCGAAGGCCTACCTGTCATGGAAACGTTGCCGTAAAAATCGGCAAAAAATTCCAAAAGATGAGCTCAGGGGAGCTCTCCGACGAAAAGTCGACGGAAGAAACCGATGTCAAAGGAACGACGCGACTCTCGAGATCAAGTAGGGAAAAATAGCAGATGATCTCCAAAAAATCTCCAAAACCCCAAAAATTGAAGAAGACTTCATGTAGAATCTCACTGTAAAAATTGGCACTCAATTTGGATCCCGAAACCCTAAAAAAAACTGCACTCAAATCTGATTCCAAAATGGCCTATTTATAGCCAAACCATTCGGGCTCCACACAGGATCCAGGCCGAACAGGAAACAGCAAAAACAGCCACTCGGGTTGCGCCACATATGCCAAAACATGAAACAGCCATGAAAGGGCCTTCGGGAAGCGCCACGTGTCCTAGCCGCCCTCGTGTTCCACGTGCCTCGTGCACGTGGGCGGCTTGAGCCAGCCAATGGGGACATGCCACGTGTCCCCACGCGGTTCACGTGGTCCATGCCCCCGGTGTACGCGCCGGGTCTTCCGGAATGTGTCGGCCAACCAGAAGCCACCACGTGTCACAGACCAGCCGCCCTCCTTGACGCCACCCGACCAATGAGGGGATGCCACGTGGCAGAGTCGAACCCCAGCGCTCTCGGTGCACGCGCCTGCCCGTGGACCAGCCGCCCGCGCGCTGTGCCTGCCCGCGCTGCCCGCGGCCGCGCTCCGCCGCTGTGCCGCCGCGCTCTGCCGTGTGCCGCTGCCTGCCGGAACCTGCCGGATGCCGGAATCACTGTTCCGGCTGCCGGAACAGTAAAAATATTTTCCAAGGTCCGAAAAATACAAGTAAATAGCCCATTTTCAACGTTTTCGCGCGCTGAGTCCAAATCCGCCGTTCGTTTCTCCAAATTCTCATCCGAAATTTTGCCAGAAGCCCCCGGAATAGCAAACTTGATCCGATTTTCATGCCGGTTCCAAATCTGGGATCCTATTTGAACACAGACAACTTGATTACTCATCTTAGGCCTCCAGAAGTCACTACTCACCTTGTATATCCATATCGGAGGTCCGGATAATCACAGGCTACCCGCAGACAAGTTCTGCGTTCGGGATCCGGAATAGAAATTCCATTCCGGATCGGCTACAACTTTAGACCCCCTTGGAATTTGACAGAGTCAAGTATTCCAAAAAGCATTTTATCTAATCAACAAGAAAAACCATGCTTTGTATACATGTGGTAGCTGCACACAGTACTCGGACGACCGAGGTGGTAGCTCTTTCCTCCATGTGGTGGCAGTTTTCACACTCTTCATTGGGATGTAACTCTTTCCACATCTTTTGAGCATAAACATTTTAATAAACTCCCCCTCAATTGGCTATCAATTATTTAAGATATGAGGTATTCAACCAAAAATTGATCTCGAGTTCATACTTGACTTAATTTTCAAATAGGATAAAAACTATACCAAGAGATCATTGAGAGAGGAATTGACTTTGATCAATTAAAAATGAACTAATTGATATAAAAGATCATTGCATCAAATGAATTATCATGATATCCAAACCATAATAAATTTTAAAAAATATGAAAGGATGCAAGTAAAGTCAATTATACTAATGCTCAATTAATGTTCTATGTACAAGCATAGAAAAAGAACACAAACACAAAACAAAACCTAACCTAAGCAATGATTTCAAAAAGTGTTATTTCAAAGAAAGCATTCCAATTGCTTTACGCAAATGAATAAACCGTTTTTGATCCAAAGGTTTTGTTAAAATATCGGCTAATTGATCTTCAGTTGAAACATAAGAAATTTGAAGAATACTTGATTCAACTAGCTCTCTTAGAAAATGATATCTAAGTTCAATGTGTTTTGTTCTTGAGTGCAACACAGGTTTTTAGAAATATTTATAGCACTAGTGTTGTCACAAAGAATAGTTACCGAAGACGCAGGGATTCGAAAGTCGCTCAAAACACTTTTCATCCAAATCAATTGTGTTGAACAACTTCCTGCTGAAATATATTCCGCTTCGGCAGTCGAGAGTGCAATGCAGTTTTGCTTTTTACTATGCCATGCAACAAGACAATGGCCAAGATAAAAACATGCACCACTCGTACTTTTCCGATCGTCCACTGATCCTGCCCAATCGGCATCTGAATACCCTATTATGTCGAGAGTTGTGCCCATATGATACCAAATTCCGAAATTCAATGTTCCTTTGACGTACCGGATGATCCTTTTCACCGCTTTCAGGTGAACCTCCTTTGGTGCTGACTGATATCTCGCGCAGATCCCAACACTAAAGGATATATCCGGGCGACTAGCCGTGAGATAGAGTAGACTTCCAATCATGCTGCGATAAAGCTTCTCGTCTACACTTTCACTAAGAGATTCACTTCCTAATCCCTTGTTGCTAGTTCCCATTGGAGTTGGAAAGTCTTTAGAGTTTTGTAAATCAAATTTCTTCACCAACTCCCTTGCGTACTTGGATTGGCACAAATGGATGCCTTCTTCACTTTGTTTGACTTGCAATCCAAGAAAGTAGGTTAGCTCGCCCATCATGGACATCTCAAATTTGCTTTCCATGGTTTCCGCGAATTTTGAAGCATCGTTGTTTCTTGTTGCTCCAAATACAATGTCATCGACATAGATTTGTGCCACAATAAAGTTATCCTGAAAATGCTTCACAAAGAGTGTCCGATCCGCTCCCCCTCGAGTGTAGCCCTTTTCCAAAAGGTGCTTTGTCAACCTTTCATACCATGCTCGCGGTGCTTGTTTTAGACCGTAAAGAGCCTTTTTCAATCGAAAAACATGGTTAGGTAGTTTATGGTCAATGAAACCTTTCGGTTGAGCCACATAAACTTCCTCATTTAAAAAATCGTTTAAAAAGGCGCTCTTAACGTCCATTTGAAAAAGCTTAATTTTGAAATGACAAGCAATCGCGAAGAGGATGTGAATTGACTCGAGACGAGCTACCAGGGCGAACGTCTCATCAAAGTCTATACCTTCTATTTGTGAATAGCCCTGAGCAACTAGGCGTGCTTTGTTCCTGATGATGGTACCATCCTCGTTTTTCTTGTTCTTGAAAATCCACTTAGTACCAATTACGTTGTGTTGCTTCGGTGGCTTCGTTAGTTCCCAGACTTTGTTTCTTTCAAACTGATGGAGCTCTTCCTGCATTGCTTCAATCCAGCAATCATCCCGAAGAGCTTCATCGACGTTCTTTGGTTCCATCATGGAGACGTAACATGCGACTCCACAAACCAATTGTCTCCGAGTCCTGACTCCTTCTTGTGGGTCTCCTATAATATTTGATTCTGGATGATCCTTGGAGATACGTAACGTTTCAGGTAACGGAGTACTCGGAGGTATGTATGATGATTCCTGTATATCAGATAAACTAGAAGAACCATTAGATGCATCAACATTATCGGAAGAATTATTATGAGAAGATGCATTTACAGGAGTATCATCATCAAGAGACATATCAGGGGTAGATTTATCAGATGCAAAATGAAAAGCTTCATCTACTTTAACATTAATAGATTCTACCATCGTTTTAGATTCGAGGTTAAAAACCCGATATGCTCTATTGTTTGTAGAATAACCCATGAAAATTCTTTCGTCACTTCTAGAGTCGAATTTTCCAAAATTTTTGCGATCACGTAAAATGTAACAGCGACTCCCAAAGATTCGAAAATATTTGATATTCGGTTTTCTACAAAACCATAGCTCATATGGTGTATTTAAAGTTCCCGGGCGCAAATACACACGATTGATTATGTAGACAGCGGTGTTCACTGCTTCAGCCCAAAAATGTAATGGGAGTTTCCGGATGTGAAGCATAACACGTGCCATCTCTTGTACTACCCTGTTTTTGCTCTCGATTACACCATTCTGCTGAGGTGTATAGGGTGCAGAGAATTCATATTTTATGCCATTGGAAGTGCAAAAATCAATGAATTTAGAATTGATGAATTCTCCACCTCTATCACTCCGAACACGAACGATCTTTTCATTTTTCTCGATCATAACACGATGACATATCTCATAAAAAGAATCGAAAGTATCCGCTTTCTCTTTTAAAAATGTTACCCATGTATATCTAGAGAAATCATCAACCAAAAGAAAAATATACCATTTACCTCTCAAACTTGGTTGACGAGTCGGCCCCATTAAGTCCATGTGCAATAGTTCTAATGGCCGTTTGGTTCCCACGTGGTTCAAGTTCTTGTGCACGGACCTTAATTGTTTTCCCTTTTGACAACCTCCACACACAATGTTTTGTTTAAAAGATAGTTTAGGAACCCCCTTAACCACGTCTTTATTTGAAATCCTTGCTAGTTCCTTAAAATTTATTTGACCTAGTCTTTCATGCCAAAGAGTTTCGTTATCTAAAGAAACTAGGTTATAATGTTCAGAAATTTTGTTTGGAACAACATAGCAATTATTTTCAGATCTAACCCATTTCAAAAAGAATAAATGGTCCTTATCAGTTACAATACATTCTGCTGAAGAAAAATTAAGTGAAAAACCATTATCACAAAGTTGACTAATGCTAATGAGGTTAGTCTTAAGTCCTTCAACAAATAAAACATTGTTCAAAACCGGGCCTTCTGGAATAGTGATTGTCCATTTTCCAACAATTTTTGAAGAACGACAGTCTCCGAAAACTACAAGTCCTCCGGAGGTTTTCTCTAAAGTTTGAAAATAATTTTTGTCACCGGTCATATGACGTGAACACCCACTATCCAGATACCAAGACGAGTTGTCATAAACATGCAAAGAAGTATGAATGACAAGACAAGGGAAGATTTCACCTTTGCGCACCCAAACCTTTTTAGAATGCGTCGGCAATGATCGTGAAGTTGTTCTCCTTGGTGAAAGCGTCTTGTTTGATTGATCGCTCTTCTTTGATGACGTCGTCTTGTTAGGTGAACTACCATGGTTCTTTTCCTTTGAAAAATTCTCCTTTGATTTCCAGGGAATGACCTTGTTGGTAGTTGTTGCAAGAGGCGATTGATTTGATCGTTTCGCTCCAATCTTGCAATTTCTTCTTATGTGCCCTGCAAAACCACAACGAAAACATACCTTTGTACTTGATGAACCCGAAATAGGTGAGGTAGGCTTGTTGTCGTTGAATACATTAAATTTCGTCGTCGGAGGAGGAGACACCGACTGGGGCACAAAAATTGTTCCACTCGAACTAGGACTGTCTCCAGTTCGATTGTATCCAAGGCCCAAACGATTTGTTTGACCAAGACCAAGCATCTTATCCAACTTGCTCCTTCCAGAAGAAAAACACTTCAAATCATCCTTAAGTTGGAAAATGGTCTTCGTCATCTCCATCTTTTCTTGACGAGCCTCGGAGTAGAGCTTCAAGAAGTAATTTGCTTTATCCACCAATTTGATGTGTTCCTTCTCGAAATGCTCATTTTTCTCCTGAAGGGAAACATTTACTTTGATCAAGTTATCCCTTTCCACTTCAAGAGCGTTTGAGAAAGAAGTTGCCCTTTTTGCTTCTTCTTCAAGATCCTGCAATCTTCTTCTCAAACCCTTGTTTTGCTTTGCCAGTTTCTTTGAATCCTTTAAAAGTTTATGGTAGGCAAAAGCAAAGTCTTCACCTTCGGAATTACTCGATTCATCGTTCGTTGCATTCTTTTCAACTTGGGAGGAGTTGGACAATGAATCGGATGTACTTGCCATAAAGCACACGTAAGGTGAAGTTGTGGACGCGTGGAATGCCGTTGCGTTGTTTTCTTCATCACTGGAAGATGACTCATTGGAAGTTGAGGTGTCATCCCAAGTGACGGCTTGCATCGCCTTCTTCTTTAACGGATTCTTATTGGGACACTCCGTTGAGATATGACCGTAGCCTCGGCACTTGAAGCATTGGACTTGTCCCTCCGAGTTTTTCTTGTCTTTTGAAGAACTCTCTTGCTTTCTTGACTTGAAGCTTGAAAAACCTTTGCCTTTCTTCGACTTTACGAAGGATGAAGTTTTGCTTGAATTACCCCTTCGAAAGTTTCGGCGAAATTTCCTCGTCAAGAGAGCAAGTTGCTTCTCGAAATCCTCCATTGATAAGTTCTCATCATCATCTGAGGAGGATGAATCCGCGTCTTCTTCCTTTGTTGTTTTCAATGCAAAACCTGAAGACTTAGAAGAAGATGGCTTTCCAGAAAAATAGTTAGTAGGAAAAGTCATTTCATAAGTTTGAAGTGCACCAACTAATTCTTCTACTTTGATTTCGTCCGGGTGTTTAACTGTTTCAATGGCCGCAACCTTAGGGCGAAATCTTTCAGGAAGAGTCCTTAAAATCTTTCTTACAACTTTAGATTTTGGAATTTTCTCTCCCAAGTTAGCACATGTATTTACGATATCTTGCAATCGTGTATAATAATCTGTGAAAGATTCATTTTCTGCCATAAAAATTGAGTCAAACTTGCTCGTAAGCATTTGCAGTTTTTGAATCTTCACAAGGCTTGTTCCCTCATGTGTAACTTGTAGAACATCCCAGATTTCTTTCGCAGTCTCACATGCCGAGACGCGAGAGAACTCGGTTTGCGACAAAGCATTAAATAAGGCGTTAATTCCTTTGCCGTTGTAAGAAGATAAATCAAATTCTTCCTTGGTCCATTTCGACCTAGGTTTGATGGTGCGAACATCAGCAATAATTTCAGTAGGATTTGTCCATCCAAATTCTATTGATTGCCACACCCGTTCATCGATGGAAATTAAAAATGCTCTCATCCGTACTTTCCAGTAGGCATAGTTTGTTCCATCGAAGAGCGGGGGTCTGTTGATGTTTCCACCTTCAACCATTGTTTACAACCTTATTGTGATGATCCAGGTTTCCATGCACTATTTTTCCCCTGAATCCAATGTGTTAAACACCTATTGATGGTGTTTGATCCACAGTGTGTCAAAGGGACAGCACAGATGGGTCCATGGTAGTATTTATTATTAGTTTGGCCTTCGGCGGCATTTGTCGAATTTTAGAAAAGTTTCTAGGCCAAACGGAGGGCGTATTTGGATTCAGCGCGGAAAAACGCTTGAAAACGACTATTTACTTGTTGAATTCGGAGTCCGGATGCCCAAAAAGGGACTCCCAGATGTTTCTGGTGGTTTCTGGTGCATGGGGAAGTCGTGGACCACCGGAGCGCCACGTGGTGGGCCCTCATTGGCCGGTCCGCAGCAGCCGGTCCATGGAGCAGCGCGGCAGGGTGCATAAGCCGGCGCTAGGACACGTGGCAGGCGCTGATTAGCGGGCCTACGGTGTGCGGTCCACGGAGTTTAGGCGGCCGGTGCAGGGTTTTGAGTGGCGGTGCACAGGATCGGGCGGGAGCCACGTGTCGGTTGAGGATTGGGGCGGTGCAGGGGCGCGGTCTACGGAGTTCCCTGCGCGGGTGCATAGGCCCGGTGCAGGGACACGTGGCGGAATACCACTGGCAGGCTCACGGGGCGCGGCGCACGGGAAAAGGACCCCAAGGTGGTTTTTGGCTTTATATAGGTCATTTGAGGGCCGAAATCCTCTTCTCCTGTTTGGTTTCACTTCGAGGTCCCTTCTAAGAAAATCTTCCTCTCACTGTTCTACACCTCCTGTAGATTTCTCAAGAATTTAGGAGGCTCGGATCCTGAGGTTTGAGATTTTTCCGGCGCGGCGCGACGATCATTCTACGGCAACCTAATTCGTCGCATTTCGGTGTTCAGGCTTCCCCGACTCACCCCGACCTCCTATTTTCACGATTTTTGCGCCGTCGGATTCTTCACAGGTAGGGCTTCATTTTCTCTGTTGTGAGTTTCTCCTAATTCCGAGGTTTTGTTGGAGTTTCTGTGGCCTCATTTTGACCCTTTTTCCGTCGCGGAGTTTTGGGACAGCACTGCCTTGTTTTGGCGATAACTTTGCGCACGGACGTCGGATCAGGGCGATGCATCTACGCATCGCAAGGAGTCTCTCTGAATTTTCTTAGATTTTCTAGAATTTTCCCCGAAGGTGAGAAACCCCTTTTTACAGAACCTTGTATCACAGTTTTGGGTGAATGTATTGTTCGGGGTGGTTCCCTTGTCGATTTTGGTTCTCAGCGTAGGAAAATCGTGTGGAAACGTGCAGGTACTTGTTTCGACCGGATCGTCGCGTAGATCGCAGTAGTATTTTTCTGCGAATTTCTTGGGCAAGTTTCGCAGGTGAAATTGGCTGAACTGTTAAACAGATTTTGGGGACAGATTTTAGATTAAACTTGGATAATAATTATGTGTGCATCCTTTGGGACTTATGGTGCAGTATTGCGGGATTTTTGGGATCGAGCGCGGACTTCACTGTCGGGACTTGGATTTAGCGCTCGAGGTGGGTACCGTTGTTTAACCTCCTACTTGTGATGTCCCCACTAGGCCTATTTGAGTTGCTACTATGTTGCATTGTTAAAAGAACCGGTAAAAATGAATCTGGCATGCTAATCAGGAAATTGGACTTATAACTAGAGTTTGTGACTTCAAAAGGACTAAGTGCTGATTAATGGTTAATTCTTGTAAATAATATGTCGCCTAAAACCATGGGAAGAGCTTTGTTAAAATGGATATGTTGCATATACATGATGGGACCTCTTATACATATACATAGACCAACTTGGGGCAACTTAGTAAAATGGAAGCTTATTTAAACGGCATACCTCTACTTTGTGAGAACTAGAATACTTGAATCATGTTTTGATTATTATAAAGGACTTTGCATGCTTGTATGGTCACCTAGATAGGCCACATTTTCCTGCTACACTATCATGCTGGAATTGACATAGGAGAAACCTTTTTATTATTCTTTTCTCCTTTCATTTGAGGCTCAGGGTATTTGTAGCTCGTGCGCGAGCAGGGGGTTTGGGGATAGTGTAGTCAGACAGTTGTGGGTTTTGGGACAGGCAGGCTGTGAGGGCAGGGCATTGCGGCAACTGCGGATCTTTGGCGGTTGACCGGACAGTGGTTTTTGCATCAGATTGGGGTAGAGGATTTGGGCTTCTTTTAGTGGATGGGTTTTCCCACTTTGATCAGAGTCATGATCCCGTCCTGCTGATCTATGATACTTGTTACTGAGGCATTATACTCGTGTGGGTCGCTCCCCTCGAGTGCCACTCCGGAGTGTGCGATTTACAGGCTTCGAGTCCTTGAGACTCTCATCCCCTATCGGTGTTATGCGTAGGCTGGCATACCCGATTTGGCAGGCAAAGCAGGCAGTACCAGTTCCTACTGGTGTATCGATTGGGTCCAGACAGGCAGGCATTTTACATTCTGATGCATACATTTAGCTATATTCCTAGCTGGCACTTTAGAGGCATTTAGTGGTAGCTTCATACATCATCAGTTGGCATATTTACAGCTTACCACCTTGTTTTATTCTTCCGCCTCTTATAGTCCTAGTGGGCATGTCTGAGTTGAGGTCTACCCACTAGGGGGAGGCTGCTGTTTACAGTAGTTCTCACCCCCACTGCTTTCTCTTTTCTCTTCCCCCTTTGTTTTGCAGAGTTGTCTGCGGGAGTTGCAGGACCCTCCTCAGCGGACCGAGGTAAGAGGATCGCGGATTAGATAGCGGTGTACCCAGGCACCAGTTCAGTTACTAGATGTACCCCGATACTCTCAGATACTCTACTTTTCATTTCTTTTGGGTCTGGCTTCGGCCGGCTGGTTGTATTTGATTAGTTAGCTGGGAGAGATATTTGTATTATTGAGAGTTTACTTCCGCACTTTTACTTTCCAGCTTTATCTGAGATGTACTAGTTCCAGTTTAGCTCTGTTTATGCTCTTTTATTATGTCATCTATATTTGAGCAGGTTACCAGCGCTTCGTGTACACGGGAAATTCCGTGTATACGGCGGATCTGTAGACGAGCCCGGGTTCTGGTTTTCACCCGGGGCGTGACAGATTAAGTTGGTATCAGAGCTTAGGGATAGGTCAGTTGGGACTTAGGAAACCCTAGGCTTTTGGCTAACCCCAGGATGATAGGGCGTGAGAGCCGTGACTTTTTGCGAAAGCCGGTGATTTGGTTTGGACTCTTCCAGTGAGTGAAGTGGGATCGGCATACACTATTTTTGTGGGACAGTTATGTTGGCTGCAGACAACATAAAGTTACAAAAATAGGGGGATGCCTTTGACTTTCGCTAGATTGGGTCGTGTGTGGTTGTGTGGCTGACTTGTGGTTCTTGTGGCAGATGCCTCCCCGACGTCGGATTCCTACCCGGGGTGCCCCCACACCCCCTGTTGAGCGAGGACAGGCTGGATCTTCTGAGATTGCTGAGTTGAGGGCCTTGGTAGCCCAATTGGCGGAGAGCAGCCGCCGGCAGGAGCAGCGGATTGAGCAGCTACTGGCGCGGAGAGGGGCGCCGCCTCCGACAGTGTTAGAGACCCCGGCACCACCCGTGGAACCACTTGTGCCGACGGCGCCATATTTGAGTAGCGGGGCTCAGGGCGTGGCCCAGCCTTTGACCCCGGCTGAGGAGCAGGACTTCGCTGACAAACTGGTTAAGTTTTGTAAGCACGGACCACCCAGGTTCTCGGGGCGGGATACGCAGCCGTGGGAGGTTGGGACATGGTTAGCAGCGATGGAGAAGATTTTCAGGGATTTCTTCATCGACCCGAGGTACAGAGTTCATATGGCGGTACATTGCCTAGATGGAGATGCAGACCTCTGGTGGCGTCGGGTGGAGCCACGGGAGTTTCAGATTTCTCGACAGTTACCCTGGTCTGAGTTTCGATGTATGATAGTGGATACCTATTTTTCGACCAGCGTGAAGAGGAAGCTGGAGGATGATTTGAAAAACATTCAGCAGGGCGACCGGTCAGTTCAGGATTACCATCAGGAGTTCATGCGGCTGTTTAATTATGTGCCCTATGTCGCCCGGGATGGACCACATCAGGTTGAGTTATTCGAGGCAGGCCTCCGCAGCGAGCTTTATATCCTTGTGCATGCACAGCGACACCAGACTCTCCAGGAGGCCGTCGAGCATGCCTCTTGGGTGGAGAGAGGCGACACAGTGGTGGCAAGGCAAGGCGGGATGGTCGCGCTGAGTTCTGTGAGGAAGCGACCAGTGCCCGAGGATGAGGGACAGACTAGTTCATGGAGACCGCCACGGCCCCAGTCACCCAGCCGTGGGCGTGTGGAGCAGCGAGAGTCTAGTGGATCCCAGTGGCCATCGCAGCAGCAGCAGGTGTCACGCCCCGGGGTCGAAACTGCGACCCGGGCTCACTAACAGATCCGCCATCTGTACGGAACCTGCCGTACAGACGAAGCGTCTATCCTGCAGGAAGAATCAACTACAGTATACAGATATCAGAGCTGAAAGTAAACCACTAAAAGAGCTGAAAACCAAACCCTGTACAACTGAAAATAATACAATACCCATCTCCCAAATACGATCGTATACAAAGTCCTCTGATACAAAACTCAAAAGGGGAGGTATCTCCAAAAATACATCAGTGTACAAACTCTCGATACAAATATCCTCACTACATCAGTCTCTCAAACTGTAAAAAGAAGAAAACTAATCTACTGAAGCTCTCCTCTGAAGGGGTACTGCTACACTCCAATGACGGGTAGGGAACTAGCTCGCGACTCCCTCGCCTCGGTCAGAAGGATCAGCAACTGGAGCAACAGGAACAGGAGAAGAAGTTCCTGGGGAAAAAGACACCACGACGGGTGTGAGAACTACTTCCCACAGTAGTTCTCAATGGGTGCCGTCAACAAGCCCAACGGTCTGCCCACCAAGTCTACTAGAGGCCAAAGATAACAATGCAATGAAAACTGAACAAGAAAGCTGGAGCTACTCTACAGCTACCATGCCTCTATCTAGATACTCCAAAAAGTGGAACAGATGAAAGCAAATGAGACCACTCGCACCCAAGGTGCTCAATCGACCCAAACGAACTGACTACCTCAAAGGTCCAGTCAAGCCTGCGCCCGTCGACTAGGAACACTCCTGTCCACTACCACACATCCACATGAGGACGGGATTTACGTGGGGCGTCCTGTCCTACTAACTCATCCCTTGCGCAAAACTGCCTCAACAGGCCCATCGTTTCCTCAACTGCGGAAAACTGCCTCAACAGGCCAACCATCGTATCCGCAGCGGCATCTCAGGACGCGACTCCCACTGAGTAGAACGGCGCGGTATAGAGTATCAAACATAGGCATATGCAGGCTAGTCAAAAACCACGCTCACTCTCAGAATGGTAGGGCTCAAGATCCCCAAATACCTCACACAACAGTCGGAGCACTCTCGACGACTCAGCTGCTCGGCTAACTCGAAACACGAGACACTAGCCTCCCCAACGGCTCGCAGCACAAGGCTCACTGGCCGGAGATACTCCACAGCCAGGAACGACCCACAACTCTGGGTAACAACACAGGTCGGACAACACTCAACGACCTGGGACCACCGTCAACCCCAACGGTTCCCAACAAGACGGACCGGAAGATACTCGACGGCCCGGGACTGCCGTCTGCGCAACGGCTCCCTCCACGACGGCACAACAGGGAAACAAGACCTCCCGGGACCACCGTTTACCCAACGGCTCCCGGCACAGAAAAGCAACCCAGTACAACTACCAGACTCCACTCTGCTCCCAGGCAAGAGTGTAAAAGCATCCCACACTAAAAGCAGGTCCCGACCTCTCGGCCCACTACCCGGGCGAGAAAACACTATGTCCAGGGATGAAGGTACGGTGTGGATGTCTAAGCATAAATAACCCTAGCCCAAGTGAGGGTTTTCTACTAGTCTGGTTACACATACAAACATATGACGGGGGTGCTAGGTCAAGTTCCAAGATAACTACATTAACAGATAATAAAGGGATAGCCATTCCAACAATCTAGCATGCTACACAAGGAAATAAACTATCATGCATAGTCCTACATCAATAGAATTATGTACATTCCATAAAAACATGGAGATAAGGCCACCCACCTCGATTTGCACCAATTGCTCGTAGGACACTTGCAATTGGCCTCCACGGAGTTCGCACGCACAAAACTATGCACGGTTGCCGGAATCCGCACGCCAAACGAGAAGTCCCGCACGGCAAACGAGTGCACGGGGGCCTGGAATCTGCACGCCAAACGGGGTCCGCACGCAAAACGGTTGCAGCGGGTGCCAGAGTCCGCAGGCCCACCCAAAACGGGTGCATGGTGCCAGGATCCGCACGCAAACGGAAGTCCGCACGACAAAACGGTGGCCACGGTGCCGGAGTCCGCACGCAAAATGTGTGCACGGTGTCCAGGATTCGCACGCAAAACGGAGTGCCGCAACGCAAACGGTGCACGGTGCCGGAGTCCGCACCAAAACGTGCACGGTGCCAGGATCCCGCATGCAAAATCAGAGTCCCGCACGCAAAACGGTGCACGGTGCCGAAGTCCGCACGCAAAACGGTGCACGGTGCCAGGATCCGCACGCAAAACGGAGTTCCGCACGCAAAACGGTGCACGGTGCCGGAGTCCGCACGCAAAACGGTGCACGGTGCCCAACACAGAAAGGAGCAAGAGGGTCAGTTACAGTCTAAAAGAACGCTCCAAAAACTGTACAAAAATACAGAAAAAACCACGCACGGGACCTACCCGTTGGCGCCGCCGTCGCCGAAACGCTCCGCCGGGCGACCTCGCACGCAAAACGAGGTCGACGACGCGCCGCCGCACCTCACGCAACCCCCCCTCCCTCACTCCCTCTCGCTCTCGGGTGCAGAAGAAAGAAAGAAAGGGAGAAAATGGCGGTGCGGGGAGGAAGAAGAAGAAGAAAAAGGAGGGAGAGAGAAGGTGGTCCACGGGGCCGGTCTACGGCCCGGTCCACGGCTCGGACCAATGGGGAGCCCCAACAGCCGGTCCACAGCGCATGGGCGCGCGCACCCGGTCCACGCGCGCGGCCACGCGCCACGTGGCGCACGGCAACGCGCCCGCCACACGGGCGCGTTGCAGCCGTGCCACCCCAGGCGCGGGAAACCGCCCGTGTACACGGGCGCCGTGCCCCCGCGCCCGCGCGGGCGCCAACGGGGGCCCGCCACGTGGCGGCCCCCGCGCGTCCTCGCGCTGACGCTCGCCATGCGCGCACCGCCGCCCGTACACCCTCGGGAAACGCGCCGCTTCACGGGTTTCCGTGCCGCGCCACGCCTCGGTAAACGTGCCGTTTTGCCTCGAAAAAAACGCGCACTTCATCCGGCTCCAAATCCAACAATAAATAGTCAATTCTTAGCGATTTTGCGCGCTGAATCCAAAACGATATCCAATTCTCCAAATTCTCACCCGAAAATTTGCCCGAATGCCCACTCGCTCCGATTTTCGCGCCGGGTCCATTTTTTAAAGTCCGATTTGCCCAATTCCAACTCTAAAAATTCCCGAAGGCGACCGGAGAGGTAAACTTTTATCCGGACTTCACCCGGAGTCTAATTTTGACATCTGATTCGCCGCGAAATCACTTCTAAACACCCGACGGGTCCTCCAACATCCCACGGGGTCTCAATTAAGCCCGAAGCCCACCACTTGTGTCCAAAATGCGCGCACCCACACAGGCCTGCAGTGATGCAAGCAAATCCCAAATTGCATCACAAATCCATTTCTGGGCCCCAACACGCGCACCAACACCCCCAACGGCGACCGAAAGCTGCCCAACACCAGCAACCCTGTGCGGGGGATTCCGGGACCTCACATCCTCCCCACTAAAAGAAAGTTTCGTCCTCGAAACTAGATCAAGCCCATCAGGAGTCAAGAATACCACGGCTAGGTATCTAACAATACGCCTCCAGCTCCCCCACTCGCTCCTCGTGATTACTCCGCAACAACAACAACAAGTACGGTATTACCCGATGTGCAATTCTCTCATCTCTCGAGCCAGAAATTGCAACGGGCGTCCCTCGTACTCCAGTAATCACGGATCTCAAAGGGGCAAGTAAATCACGGGCGAGGAAAAATCACATCACTACTGAGCTGAGACGTGAAAAACCAAGGGCTCCACAAAAAGGCTGGGGGAAAACTGAAATAACCACAAGTGTAATACGCACCAAACAACAACATGGTGCTACCCTCAACAAGACGACCCGAAGCATACCGCGGACTCGTCCAATAAGGAAGGGAAATCCAATAAGTTGGGGTCTTTACTCGGTCACTTCCCGATCCAAAACCACCCGAGTGGACTACTCAACTGCCGGCTACCCTCAAAAGGGATCCTCAAGAGACACAATCTCGTGCCACAGTTGGTCGCTCAACATGCTATCATAACCCCAACGGACCCACGGGTCGAAGTCGATCCCCCAACTCATAAAAACCCTGACGGGGACCAAACCGTCGGTGAACGGGACTGAAAACTGGCTCACAAGGCGATCATAAAGCTGATGCCCAACTCGCGGTCAAAAGTCCGAAACATCCAAAAGCCTCTCACCGTTGTGTACCTACAACGTGGCATCACTGCCGTGCACCCACGGCGTGGCATTACTGCCGTGTACCAACGGCGTGGCCTCACTGCCGTGCGCCAACGGCGTGGCATCACCACCGTGTATCAACGGTGTGGCATCACTGCCGTGTATCAACGGCGTGGCATCACCACCGTGTATCAACGGCGTGGCATCACCACCGTGTATCAACGGCGTGGCATCACCATCGTGTATCAACGGCGTGGTATCTAAAGCATCAAGGCCTCAGATCTTCACAGCCCTATACCCAACACTACCTCGAAAACCCGGAGCTGAGGAAGGTCCAAAAGATCAACAGGCAAAAACCAGGGCCCCAACTGCACTGGGCAGGACCAATAACTCCCATCTATGTGCAACACGTGATCAGGTATCTGAACCTCACGAGCACAAGCTAAAGGTCCTATCTCTAGCCCATAATTCAATGCAAATGCCCTAGCACTCTCACAGCTATGTCGGAGAACCCTCAACGACTCAACTCACAGCAACACCCCACTCATAGGCGAGAAGAACCGACTGACGCGGCAAGGATCCAAAAATTCTGATAGACCGTGCCTAGAACCCCAACCAAACAAGAACAGACCCTAGGCTCAGTCTATCGAAGTTTTCGCTCCTTTACCGTTCAGGGATTCGGTCCCTCTCGTTCAAAGCGGGAAACTATGTCAACAAGCAGCTCACGGCTGGAGACGCTCCCGGTAGTCCATCAGGACGAACCGACGCCATCAAATCTCGGCGTCCTGTCGGGTCATCTCAATCTCACTAAAATAACCTGGTAACTCGGCCGGAGGTGAAAATTGCCTCAACAGGCCGAACCTTCGCCAATTGGGCGGCATCGCCACTCACTAGGCGCATCGCCCCTCACTGGGCGGCCTCGCCTCCCGCTGGGCGGCATCGCCCCTCACTGGGCGGCCTCGCCTCTCGCTGGGCGGCATCGCCCCTCACTGGGCGGCATCGCCTCTGGTAGCTCGCCGGGGAAAGTATCCATCTGGTAACTCAGCCAGTGATAATTATCATCTGGTAACTCGGCCAGTGATATTATCCATCTGGTAACTCGGCCAGTGATAATTACCCATCTGGTAACTCGGCCAGTGATAATACCATCTGGTAACTCGGCCAGTGATAATTATCATCCGGTAACTCGGCCAGTGATAATTATCCATCTGGTAACTCGGCCAGTGATAATTATCCATCTGGTAACTCGGCCAGCGATAATTTCCATCTGGTAACTCGGCCAGTGATAATTATCCATCTGGTAACTCGGCCAGTGATAATTATCCATCTGGTAACTCGGCCAGCGATAATTATCCATCTGGTAACTCGGCCAGCGATAATTATCCATTGGTAACTCGGCCAGTGATAATTATCCATCTGGTAACTCGGCCAGCGATAATTATCCATCTGGTAACTCGGCCAGTGATAATTATCCATCTGGTAACTCGGGAATTATCCATCTGGTAACTCGGCCAGCGATAATTATCCATCTGGTAACTCGGCCAGCGATAATTATCCATCTGGTAACTCGGCCAGCGATAATTATCCATCTGGTAATCCATCTGGGAACTCGGCCAGTGATAATTATCCATCTGGTAACTCGGCCATGATAATTATCCATCTGGTAACTCGGCAGTGATAATTATCCATCTGGTAACTCGGCCAGCGGAAATGCCCGCCTGGTAAACTCAGCCAGGGAAAACGCTCTCCTGGTAACTCAGCAGGGAAAACGCTCTCCTGGTAACTCAGCCAGGGAAAATGCCCTCTGGTGACTCAGCCAGGGAAAATGCTCTCCTGGTAACTCAGCCAGGGAAAACGCCCTCCTGGTGACTCAGCCAGGGAAAATGCTCTCCTGGTAACTCAGCCAGGGAAAACGCTCTCCTGGTAACTCACCAGGGAAAATGCCCTCCTGGTGACTCGGCAGGGAAAATGCCCTCCTGGTAACTCAGCCAGGGAAAATGCCTCCTGGTAACTCAGCCAGGGGAAAATGCTCTCCTGGTAACTCAGCCAGGGAAAATGCCCTCCTGGTGACTCGGCCGGGAAATGCCCTCCTGGTAACTCAGCCAGGGAAAATGCCCCTCCTGGTAATCAGCCAAGGAAAACGCTCTCCTGTAACTCAGCCAGGAAAACGCCCTCCGGTGACCTCGGCCGGGAAAATGCCCCTGGAACTCAGCCAGGGAAAATGCCCTCCTGGCAACTCAGCCAGGGAAAATGCTCTCCTGGTAACTCAGCCAGGGAAACTGCCCTCCTGGTGACTCGGCAGGGAAAATGCCCTCCGGTAACTCAGCCAGGGAAATGCCCTCCTGGTAACTCAGCCAGGGAAAACGCTCATCCTGGTAACTCAGCAGGGAAAACGCCCTCCTGGTGACCTCAGCCAGGGAAAATGCTCTCCTGGTAACTCAGCCAGGGAAAACGCTCTCCTAGTAACTCAGCCAGGGAAAATGCCCTCCTGGTGACTCAGCCAGGGAAAATGCTCTCTGGTAACTCAGCCGGGAAACGCTCCTGGTGACTCAGCCAGGGAAAACGCTCTCCTGGTAACTCAGCCACGGAAAAGCCCTCCTGGTGACTCGGCCAGGGAAAATGCCCTCCTGGTAACTCAGGCCAGGGAAAATGCCCTCCTGGTAACTCTGCCAGGGAAAAATGCGTGTCCTTTTCACAACACGACGTCTCCGAGGTATCGCAACCACTGCACAACTACAAACGTCAGGACACAACACCCATACGACCCACTCCAGCAAAAGTTAAAGACATGTCATCCATTCCATACATTATGTTGTCTGCAACCAACATAACGATTAGGAGAATAAACATGCAACCTCTCATCCCGTCTCTTGGGAGAGGTAAAAGTCAATCAGGACTCTCGCTAAAAGTCACGACTCTCACGTAGTCATCCTAATATCCAACCACAAGTAGGGTTTCTAAGTCCACACGGACCTACAACTAGGCTCTGAACCACTCTAATCTGTCACGCCCCGGGG
>CM055065.1:30392977-30509859 GCA_029204045.2 Tillandsia leiboldiana
TCCTCAGAAGAATCAACTACAGTATACAGATATCAGAGCTGAAAGTAAACCACTAAAAGAGCTGAAAACCAAACCCTGTACAACTGAAAATAATACAATACCCATCTCCCAAATACGATCGTATACAAAGTCCTCTGATACAAAACTCAAAAGGGGAGGTATCTCCAAAAATACATCAGTGTACAAACTCTCGATACAAATATCCTCACTACATCAGTCTCTCAAACTGTAAAAAGAAGAAAACTAATCTACTGAAGCTCTCCTCTGAAGGGGTACTGCTACACTCCAATACGGGTAGGGAACTAGCTCGCGACTCCCTCGCCTCGGTCAGAAGGATCAGCAACTGGAGCAACAGGACAAGAGAAGAAGTTCCTGGGAAAAAGACACCACGACGGGTGTGAGAACTACTTCCCACAGTAGTTCTCAATGGGTGCGTCAACAAGCCCAACGGTCTGCCCACCAAGTCTACTAGAGGCCAAAGATAACAATGCAATGAAAACTGAACAAGAAAGCTGGAGCTACTCTACAGCTACCATGCCTCTATCTAGATACTCCAAAAGTGGAACAGATGAAAGCAAATGAGACCACTCGCACCCAAGGTGCTCAATCGACCCAACGAACTGACTACCTCAAAGGTCCAGTCCAAGCCTGCGCCCGTCGACTAGGAACACTCCTGTCCACTACCACACATCCACATGAGGAGGGATTTACGTGGGGCGTCCTGTCCTACTAACTCATCCCTGCGCAAAAACTGCCTCAACAGGCCCATCGTTTCCTCAACTGCGGAAACTGCTCAACAAGGCCAACCATCGTATCCGCAGCGGCATCTCAGGACGCGACTCCCACTGAGTTAGAACGGCGCGGTATAGAGTATCAAACATGGCATATGCAGGTAGTCAAAAACCACGCTCACTCTCAGAATGGTAGGGCTCAAGATCCCCAAATACCACCTCACACAACAGTCGGAGCACTCTCGACGACTCAGCTGCTCGGCTAACTCGAAACACGAGACACTAGCCTCCCCAACGGCTCGCAGCACAAGGCTCACTGGCCGGAGATACTCCACAGCCAGGAACGACCCACAACTCTGGGTAACAAAACAGGTCGGACAACACTCAACGACCTGGGACCACCGTCAACCCCAACGGTTCCCAACAAGACGGACCGGAAGATACTCGACGGCCGGGACTGCCGTCTGCGCAACGGCTCCCTCCACGACGCACAACAGGGAAACAAGACCTCCCGGGACCACCGTTTACCCAAACGGCTCCCGGCACAGAAAAGCAACCCAGTACAACTACCAGACTCCACTCTGCTCCCAGGCAAGAGTTGTAAAAGCATCCCACACTAAAAGCAGGTCCGACCTCTCGGCCCACTACCCGGGCGAGAAAACACTATTCCAGGGATGAAGGTACGGTGTGGATGTCTAAGCATAAATAACCCTAGCCCAAGTGAGGGTTTTCTACTAGTCTGGTTACACATACAACATATGACGGGGGTGCTAGGTCAAGTTCCAAGATAACTACATTAACAGATAATAAAGGGATAGCCATTCCAACAATCTAGCATGCTACACAAGGAAATAAACTATCATGCATAGTCCTACATCAATAGAATTAATGTACATTCCATAAAACATGGAGATAAGGCCACCCACCTCGATTTGCCACCAATTGCTCGTAGACACTTGCAATTGGCCTCCAGGAGTTCGCACGCAAAACGATGGCACGGTGCCGGAATCCGCACGCCAAACGAAGTCCGCACGCAAAACGGTGCACGGTGCCGGAATCTGCACGCCAAACGGGTCCGCACGCAAAACGGTGCACGGTGCCAGAGTCCGCACGCAAAACGGTGCACGGTGCCAGGATCCGCACGCAAAACGGAGTCCGCACGCAAAACGGTGCACGGTGCCGGAGTCCGCACGCAAAACGGTGCACGGGTGCCAGGATCCGCACGCAAAACGGAGTCCGCACGCAAAACGGTGCACGGTGCCGGAGTCCGCACGCAAAACGGTGCACGGTGCCAGGATCCGCATGCAAAACGGAGTCCGCACGCAAAACGGTGCACGGTGCCGGAGTCCGCACGCAAAACGGTGCACGGTGCCAGGTCCGCACGCAAAACGGAGTCCGCACGCAAAACGGTGCACGGTGCCGGAGTCCGCACGCAAAACGGTGCACGGTGCCCAACACAGAGAAAGGAGCAAGAGGGTCAGTTACAGTCTAAAAGAACGCTCCAAAAACTGTACAAAAATACAGAAAAACCAACGCACGGGACCTACCCGTTGGCGCCGCCGTCGCCGAAACGCTCCGCCGGGCGACCTCGCACGCAAAACGAGGTCGACGACGCGCCGCCGCACCTCACGCAACCCCCCTCCCTCACTCCCTCTCGCTCTCGGGTGCAGAAGAAAGAAAGAAAGGGAGAAAATGGCGGTGCGGGGAGGAAGAAGAAGAAAGAAAAAGAGGGAAGAGAGAAGGTGGTCCACGGGGCCGGTCTACGGCCCCGGTCCACGGCTCGGACCAATGGGAGCCCCAACAGCCGGTCCACAGCGCATGGGCGCGCGCACCGGTCCACGCGCGCGCCACGCGCCACGTGGCGCACGGCAACGCGCCCGCCACACGGGCGCGTTGCACCGTGCCACCCAGGCGCGGGAAACGCGCCCGTTACACGGGCGCGCGGTGCCCCCGCCCGCGCGGGCGCCAACGGGGGCCCGCCACGTGGCGGCCCCGCGCGTCCCGCGCTGACGCTCGCCAGGCGCGCACGCCGCCCGTACACCCTCGGGAAACGCGCCGCTTCTCGGGTCCGTGCCGCGCCACGCCTCGTAAACGTGCCGTTTTGCCTCGAAAAACGCGCACTTCATCCGGGCTCCAAATCCAACAAATAAATAGTCAATTCTTAGCGATTTTGCGCGCTGAATCCAAAAACGATATCCAATTCTCCAAATCTCACTCCCCGAAAATTTGCCGAATGCCCACTCGATCCGATTTTCGCGCCGGGTCCATTTTAAAGTCCGATTTGCCCAATTCCAACTCTAAAAATTCCCGAAGGCGACCGGAGAGGTAAACTTTTATCCGGACTTCACCCGGAGTCTAATTTTGACATCTGATTCGCGCGAAATCACTTCTAAACACCCGACGGGTCCTCCAACATCCCACGGGGTCTCAATTTAGCCCGAAGCCCACCACTTGTGTCCAAAATGCGCGCAACCCACACAGGCCTGCAGTGATGCAAGCAAATCCCAAATTGCATCACAAATCCATTTCTGGGCCCCAACACGCGCACCAACACCCCAACGGCGACCGAAAGCTGCCCAACAACCAGCAACCCTGGCGGGGATTCCGGGACCTCACATCCTCCCCCACTAAAAGAAAGTTTCGTCCTCGAAACTAGATCAAGCCCATCAGGAGTCAAGAATACCACGGCTAGGTATCTAACAATACGCCTCCAGCTCCCCCACTCGCTCCTCGTGATTACTCCGCAACAACAACAACAAGTACGGTATACCCGATGTGCAATTCTCTCATCTCTCGAGCCAGAAATTGCAACGGGCGTCCCTCGTACTCCAGTAATCACGGATCTCAAAGGGGCAAGTAAATCACGGGCGAGGAAAAAATCACATCACTACTGAGCTGAGACGTGAAAACCAAGGGCTCCACAAAAGGCTGGGGGAAAACTGAAATAACCACAAGTGTAATACGCACCAAACAACAACATGGTGCTACCCTCAACAAGACGACCCGAAGCATACCCGCGGACGTCCAATAAGGAAGGGAAATCCAATAAGTTGGGGTCTTTACTCGGTCACTTCCCGATCCAAAACCACCGAGTGGACTACTCAACTGCCGGCTACCCTCAAAAGGGATCCTCAAGAGACACAATCTCGTGCCACAGTTGGTCGCTCAACATGCTATCATAACCCCAACGGACCCACGGGTCGAAGTCGATCCCCCAACTCATAAAGAACACCCTGACGGGGACCAAACCGTCGGTGAACGGGACTGAAAACTGGCTCACAAGGCGATCATAAAGCTGATGCCCAACTCGCGGTCAAAAGTCCGAAACATCCAAAAGCCTCTCACCGTGTGTACCTACAACGTGGCATCACTGCCGTGCACCCACGGCGTGGCATTACTGCCGTGTACCAACGGCGTGGCCTCACTGCCGTGCGCCAACGGCGTGGCATCACCACCGTGTATCAACGGTGTGGCATCACTGCCGTGTATCAACGGCGTGGCATCACCACGTGTATCAACGCGCGTGGCATCACCACGTGTATCAACGGCGTGGCATCACCACCGTGTATCAACGGTGTGGTATCTAAAGCATCAAGGCCTCAGATCTTCACAGCCCTATACCCAACACTACCTCGAAAACCGGAGCTGAGGAAGGGCCAAAAGATCAACAGGCAAAAACCAGGGCCCCAACTGCACTGGGCAGGACCAATAACTCCCATCTATGTGCAACACGTGATCAGGTATCTGAACCTCACGAGCACAAGCTAAAGGTCCTATCTCTAGCCCATACATCAATGCAAATGCCCTAGCACTCTCACAGCTATGTCGGAGAACCCTCAACGACTCAATCACAGCAACACCCCACTCATAGGCGAGAAGAACCGACTGACGCGGCAAGGATCCAAAAATTCTGATAGACCGTGCCTAGAACCCAACCAAACAAGAACAGACCCTAGGCTCAGTCTATCGAAGTTTTCGCTCCTTTACCGTTCAGGGATTCGGTCCCTCTCGTTCAAAGCGGGAAAACTATGTCAACAAGCAGCTCACGGCTGGAGACGCTCCCGGTAGTCCATCAGGACGAACTCGACGCCATCAAATCTCGGCGTCCTGTCGGGTCATCTCAATCTCACTAAAATAACCACCTGGTAACTCGGCGGAGGTGAAAATTGCCTCAACAGGCGAACCTTCGCCACTCATTGGGCGCGGCATCGCCACTCATAGGCGCATCGCCCCTCACGGGCGGCCTCGCCGCCGCTGGGCGGCATCGCCCTCACTGGGCGGCTCCTCTGCTGGGCGGCATCGCCCACTGGGGGCGGCATCGCCTCTGGTAGCTCCGGCAGGGAAAGTATCCATCTGGTAACTCGAGCCAGTGATAATTATCATCGGTAACTCGCGCCAGTGATAATTATCCATCTGGTAACTCGGCCAGTGATAATTACCCTCTGGTAACTCGGCCAGTGATAATTACCCATCTGGTAACTCGGCCAGTGATATTATCATCCGGTAACTCGGCCAGTGATAATTATCCATCTGGTAACTCGGCCAGTGATAATTATCCATCTGTACTCGCCAGCGATAATTATCCATCTGGTAACTCGGCCAGTGATAATTATCCATCTGGTAACTCGGCCAGTGATAATTATCCATCTGGTAACTCGGCCCAGCGATAATTATCCATCTGGTAACTCGGCCAGCGATAATTATCCATTTGGTAACGTCGGCCAGTGATAATTATCCATCTGGTAACTCGGCCAGCGATAATTATCCATCTGGTAACTCGGCCAGTGATAATTATCCATCTGGTAACTCGGATAATTATCCATCTGGTAACTCGGCCAGCGATAATTATCCATCTGGTAACTCGGCCAGCGATAATTATCCATCTGGTAACTCGGCCAGCGATAATTATCCATCCATCTGGTAACTCGGCCAGTGATAATTATCCATCTGGTAACTCGGCCAGTGATAATTATCCATCTGGTAACTCGGCCAGTGATAATTTATCCATCTGGTAACTCGGCCAGCGGAAATGCCCGCCTGGTAACTCAGCCAGGGAAAACGCTCTCCTGGTAACTCAGCCAGGGAAAACGCTCTCCTGGTAACTCAGCCAGGGAAAATGCCCTCCCTGGTGACTCAGCCAGGGAAAATGCTCTCCTGGTAACTCAGCCAGGGAAACGCCCTCCTGGTTGACTCAGCCAGGGAAAATGCTCTCCTGGTAACTCAGCCAGGGAAAACGCTCTCCTGGTAACTCAGCCAGGGAAAATGCCCTCCTGGTGACTCGGCCAGGGAAAATGCCCTCCTGGGTAACTCAGCCAGGGAAAATGCCCTCCTGGTAACTCAGCCAGGGAAAAAATGCTCTCCTGGTAACTCAGCCAGGGAAAATGCCCTCCTGGTGACTCGGCCAGGGAAAATGCCCTCCTGGTAACTCAGCCAGGGAAAATGCCCTCCTGGTAACTCAGCCAAGGAAAACGCTCTCCTGGTAACTCAGCCAGGGAAAACGCCCTCCTGGTGACTCGGCCAGGGAAAATGCCCTCCTGGTAACTCAGCCAGGGAAAATGCCCTCCTGGCAACTCAGCCAGGGAAAAATGCTCTCCTGGTAACTCAGCCAGGGAAAATGCCCTCCTGGTGACTCGGCCAGGGAAAATGCCCTCCTGGTAACTCAGCCAGGGAAAATGCCCTCCTGGTAACTCAGCCAGGGAAAACGCTCTCCTGGTAACTCAGCCAGGGAAAACGCCCTCCTGGTGACTCAGCCAGGGAAAATGCTCTCCTGGTAACTCAGCCAGGGAAAACGCTCTCCTAGTAACTCAGCCAGGGAAAATGCCCTCCTGGTGACTCAGCCAGGGAAAATGCTCTCCTGGTAACTCAGCCAGGGAAAACGCCCTCCTGGTGACTCAGCCAGGGAAAACGCTCTCCTGGTAACTCAGCCACGGAAAATGCCCTCCTGGTGACTCGGCCAGGGAAAATGCCCTCCTGGTAACTCAGCCAGGGAAAATGCCCTCCTGGTAACTCTGCCAGGGAAAAATGCGTGTCCTTTTCACAACACGACGTCTCAGAGGTATCGCAACCCACTGCACAACTACAAACGTCAGGACACAACAACCATACGACCCAATCCAGCGAAAGTCTAAGACATGTCATCCATTCCATAGCATTATGTTGTCTGCAACCAACATAATCGATTAGGAGAATAAACATGCCAAACTCTCATCCCGTCTCTTGGGAGAGGTAAAAAGTCAATCAGGACTCTCGCTAAAAGTCACGACTCTCACGTAGTCATCCTAATATCCAACCACAAGCCTAGGGTTTCTAAGTCCACCACGACCTACAACCTAGGCTCTGATACCACTCTAATCTGTCACGCCCCGGGGTCGAAACTGCGACCCGGGCTCACTAACAGATCCGCCATCTGTACGGAACCTGCCGTACAGACGAAGCGTCTATCCTGCAGGAAGAATCAACTACAGTATACAGATATCAGAGCTGAAAGTAAACCACTAAAAGAGCTGAAAACCAAACCCTGTACAACTGAAAATAATACAATACCCATCTCCCAAATACGATCGTATACAAAGTCCTCTGATACAAAACTCAAAAGGGGAGGTATCTCCAAAAATACATCAGTGTACAAACTCTCGATACAAATATCCTCACTACATCAGTCTCTCAAACTGTAAAAAGAAGAAAACTAATCTACTGAAGCTCTCCTCTGAAGGGGTACTGCTACACTCCAATGACGGGTAGGGAACTAGCTCGCGACTCCCTCGCCTCGGTCAGAAGGATCAGCAACTGGAGCAACAGGAACAGGAGAAGAAGTTCCTGGGGAAAAAGACACCACGACGGGTGTGAGAACTACTTCCCACAGTAGTTCTCAGTGGGTGCCGTCAACAAGCCCAACGGTCTGCCCACCAAGTCTACTAGAGGCCAAAGATAACAATGCAATGAAAACTGAACAAGAAAGCTGGAGCTACTCTACAGCTACCATGCCTCTATCTAGATACTCCAAAAAGTGGAACAGATGAAAGCAAATGAGACCACTCGCACCCAAGGTGCTCAATCGACCCAAACGAACTGACTACCTCAAAGGTCCAGTCAAGCCTGCGCCCGTCGACTAGGAACACTCCTGTCCACTACCACACATCCACATGAGGACGGGATTTACGTGGGGCGTCCTGTCCTACTAACTCATCCCTTGCGCAAAACTGCCTCAACAGGCCCATCGTTGCCTCAACTGCGGAAAACTGCCTCAACAGGCCAACCATCGTATCCGCAGCGGCATCTCAGGACGCGACTCCCACTGAGTAGAACGGCGCGGTATAGAGTATCAAACATAGGCATATGCAGGCTAGTCAAAAACCACGCTCACTCTCAGAACGGTAGGGCTCAAGATCCCCAAATACCTCACACAACAGTCGGAGCACTCTCGACGACTCAGCTGCTCGGCTAACTCGAAACACGAGACACTAGCCTCCCCAACGGCTCGCAGCACAAGGCTCACTGGCCGGAGATACTCCACAGCCAGGAGCGACCCACAACTCAGGGTAACAAAACAGGTCGGACAACACTCAACGACCTGGGACCACCGTCAACCCCAACGGTTCCCAACAAGACGGACCGGAAGATACTCGACGGCCCGGGACTGCCGTCTGTGCAACGGCTCCCTCCACGACGGCACAACAGGGAAACAAGACCTCCCGGGACCACCGTTTACCCAAACGGCTCCCGGCACAGAAAAGCAACCCAGTACAACTACCAGACTCCACTCTGCTCCCAGGCAAGAGTGTAAAAGCATCCCACACTAAAAGCAGGTCCCGACCTCTCGGCCCACTACCCGGGCGAGGAAAACACTATGTCCAGGGATGAAGGTACGGTGTGGATGTCTAAGCATAAATAACCCTAGCCCAAGTGAGGGTTTTCTACTAGTCTGGTTACACATACAACATATGACGGGGGTGCTAGGTCAAGTTCCAAGATAACTACATTAACAGATAATAAAGGGATAGCCATTCCAACAATCTAGCATGCTACACAAGGAAATAAACTATCATGCATAGTCCTACATCAATAGAACTAATGTACATTCCATAAAACATGGAGATAAGGCCACCCACCTCGATTTGCCACCAATTGCTCGTAGACACTTGCAATTGGCCTCCACGGAGTTCGCACGCAAAACGATGCACGGTGCCGGAATCCGCACGCCAAACGAAGTCCGCACGCAAAACGGTGCACGGTACCGGAATCTGCACGCCAAACGGGGTCCGCACGCAAAACGGTGCACGGTGCCAGGATCCGCACGCAAAACGGAGTCCGCACGCAAAACAGTGCACGGTGCCGGAGTCCGCACGCAAAACGGTGCACGGTGCCAGGATCCGCACGCAAAACGGAGTCCGCACGCAAAACGGTGCACGGTGCCGGAGTCCGCACGCAAACGGTGCACGGTGCCAGGATCCGCACGCAAAATAGAGTCCGCACGCAAAACGGTGCACGGTGCCGGAGTCCGCACGCAAAACGGTGCACGGTGCCAGGATCCGCACGCAAAACGGAGTCCGCACGCAAAACGGTGCACGGTGCCGGAGTCCGCACGCAAAACGGTGCACGGTGCCCAACACAGAAAGGAGCAAGAGGGTCAGTTACAGTCTAAAAGAACGCTCCAAAAACTGTACAAAATACAGAAAAAACCAACGCACGGGACCTACCCGTTGGCGCCGCCGTCGCCGAAACGCTCCGCCGGGCGACCTCGCACGCAAAACGAGGTCAACGACGCGCCGCCGCACCTCACGCAACCCCCCCTCCCTCACTCCCTCTCGCTCTCGGGTGCAGAAGAAAGAAAGAAAGGGAGAAAAATGGCGGTGCGGGGAGGAAGAAGAAGAAGAAAAAGGGGGGGAGAGAGAAGGTGGTCCACGGGGCCGGTCTACGGCCCCGGTCCACGGCTCGGACCAATGGGGAGCCCCAACAGCCGGTCCACAGCGCATGGGCGCGCGCACCCGGTCCACGCGCGCGCCCACGCGCCACGTGGCGCACGGCAACGCGCCCGCCACACGGGCGCGTTGCACCGTGCCACCCAAGGCGCGGGACACGCGCCCGTTACACGGGCGCGCGTGCCCCCGCGCCCGCGCGGGCGCCAACGGGGGCCCGCCACGTGGCGGCCCCCGCGCGTCCCGCGCTGACGCTCGCCAGGCGCGCACGCCGCCCGTACACCCTCGGGAAACGCGCCGCTTCACGGGTTCCGTGCCGCGCCACGCCTCGGTAAACGTGCCGTTTTGCCTCGAAAAACGCGCACTTCATCCGGGCTCCAAATCCAACAAATAAATAGTCAATTCT
This sequence comes from Tillandsia leiboldiana, assembly GCA_029204045.2. Lineage (NCBI taxonomy): Eukaryota > Viridiplantae > Streptophyta > Magnoliopsida > Poales > Bromeliaceae > Tillandsia > Tillandsia leiboldiana. The sequence goes on from CM055065.1 coordinate 30,403,030, forward strand.
TAGCGATTTCGCGCGCTGAATCCAAAAACGATATCCAATTCTCCAAATTCTCACCCGAAAATTTGCCGAATGCCCACTCGATCCGATTTTCGCGCCGGGTCCATTTTTAAAGTCCGATTTGCCCAATTCCAACTCTAAAAATTCCCGAAGGCGACCGGAGAGGTAAACTTTTATCCGGACTTCACCCGGAGTCTAATTTTGACATCTGATTCGCGCGAAATCACTTCTAAACACCCGACGGGTCCTCCAACATCCCACGGGGTCTCAATTTAAGCCCGAAGCCCACCACTTGTGTCCAAAATGCGCGCAACCCACACAGGCCTGCAGTGATGCAAGCAAATCCCAAATTGCATCACAAATCCATTTCTGGGCCCCCAACACGCGCACCAACACCCCCAACGGCGACCGAAAGCTGCCCAACAACCAGCAACCCTGCGCGGGGGATTCCGGGACCTCACAGCAGGAGTCTCAGCATCTGACACAGAGACAGCAGCAGTCGGGGCGGCCACGGCTTCGCGATAGAGACAGATGCATATTCTGTGGAGGACCTCATTTGTCGAACACTTGTGATCAGAGATGGGGTTGTTGTTACAAGTGTGGACAGCCAGGCCACCTTCGAGCTTCGTGCCCCCTTTCGACTTCAGTGGCACCCTCATCGGCATCGGCTCTTTTTTTCGCCTCAGCAGCAGTTGTCGACTCAGTGGCCTCATGCTCCAGCGAGCGGATCACCACCTTTTTACCTTGCGGATCATCAGCCGCCGGATCAGGGCGGTCCGGTCTACGCCGCTCAGGTGGAGGGTTTTACAGCAGCCGACCTTGTGGGGGCAGGTATGGTTTTACTGTGTTTACCGGCATTGATTGTGCATTGTATTGCATTTGGGCATCCTAGTCATTTGTTAGGAGTGCATGTACTTCCTTGCATTGGGTTAAGGATAGGACGGTTACCGGGTGTTCGGGAGGTCGTATTCCCGATCTTTAGCACGTAGGGACGTGTTGTGGGTCCTGCCCGGTGCAGTTGAGTCCTTGATTGTACCTGTAGACCTGATGGTCTTGACCTGGTTGTGGGGCTTGGTTTGACGGTTGGGCTGGCTCAGTCATTTTCTTTTCGCGGCAACTGATTATGCTGCGAGGACGGTTCTCGTGGGAGCCAGGCCCGGAGGTGCTGGTGTACCTGGGTTGCTTGAGAGTATCTTCGCTTCTTTGGTTTTGACTTTGTGAGCGAGGCGGATGTCTCGTAGTGGGTGAGTAGCTTGTTGGCTGGTGTGTTTGAGGGACCTGCGGCGGCATCAGGACTTGGAGATACCCCTTTTGGCTGTGAGTTCCCAGTTGTTCTCCTATCGGAGTTGTCTGGCATGATACCAGTTTGGGAGTTGAGGACCCAACTCCAGGATTTGATGTTTTGGAATTATGTCTGGCCAAGTGTGGCACCTTTGGGGGCGCCGGTGCTATTCGAGTTGTGGAAAGTTGGTTCACTTCGGCTTTGTGAGGACCCATAAGAATTTGATGAAGTGATCATCGGGAGCTAGCACCCTTCTGCCAAGCTTGGAGGATTTGATTTACCAGCTGCAACGGTACTGGATCTTCGCGAGGATTGATTTGCAATCTGGTTCCCTCGACTACTCATGGCTGAGTGTTGATGCCGGAGGGTTAGGGAATTGCTTCTACATCCCGACGGTTTTGGATTAGAGATCAGAGGCTACGGGATTAGTTGGGGGACTTATATCGGATGCCTCGGGAGTACCGAGGTACTTGGATCGAGTTGGGTGTTGTTGGACTTGTGGTTGGATTATCTGAGGCCCTAGCAGGGGCAGATGCTTGTACCGATGCAGATTACTTGATGGCCGAGCAGTTAGCCCAGCTGTACCTAGTTGAGGTGGCGTGGTTCTCTGGAGTGTTCTCCTTTGTTTCGTTCTGGTTAGAGACCCGAGGATTGCATCGCGTCTCTGAAGGAGGTATTTGACAGCCTTGAGAGCTTGAGTGGTGGATAATTGTATATTTACCACCTCTGTATGGTTGGGATTCCGTGTTGAGGAATGACTTTAGTTTCGAGGACGAAACTTTCTTTTAGTGGGGGAGGATGTGATGATCCAGGTTTCCATGCACTGTTTTTCCCGTGAATCCAATGTGTTAAACACCTATTGATGGTGTTTGATCCACAGTGTGCCAAAGGGACGGCACAGATGGGTCCATGGTAGTATTTATTATTAGTTTGGCCTTCGGCGGCATTTGCCGAATTTTAGAAAAGTTTCTAGGCCAAACGGAGGGCGTATTTGGATTCAGCGCGGAAAAACGCTTGAAAACGACTATTTACTTGTTGAATTCGGAGTCCGGATGCCCAAAAACGGACGCCCGGATGTTTCTGGTGGTTTCTGGTGCATGGGGAAGTCGTGGACCACCGGAGCGCCACGTGGCGGGCCCTCATTGGCCGGTCCGCAGCAGCCGGTCCATGGAGCAGCGCGGCAGGGTGCATGAGCCGGCGCTAGGACACGTGGCAGGCGCTGATTAGCGGGCCTACGGTGTGCGGTCCACGGAGTTTAGGCGGCCGGTGCAGGGTTTTGAGTGGCGGTGCACAGGATCGGGCGGGAGCCACGTGTCGGTTGAGGATTGGGGCGGTGCAGGGGCGCGGTCTACGGAGTTCCCTGCGCGGGTGCATAGGCCCGGCGCAGGGACACGTGGCGGAATAGCACTGGCAGGCTCACGGGGCGCGGCGCACGGGAAAAGGACCCCAAGGTGGTGTTTGGCTTTATATAGGTCATTTGAGGGCCGAAATCCTCTTCTCCTATTCGGTTTCACTTCGAGGTCCCTTCTAAGAAAATCTTCCTCTCACTGTTCTACATCTCCTGTAGATTTCTCAAGAATTTAGGAGGCTCGGATCCCGAGGTTTGAGATTTTTCCGGTGCGGCGCGACGATTATTCTACGGCAACCTAATTCGTCGCATTTCGGTGTTCAGGCTTCCCCGACTCACCCCGACCTCCTATTTTCGCGATTTTTACGCCGTCGGATTCTTCACAGGTAGGGCTTCATTTTCTCTGTTGTGAGTTTCTCCTGATTCCGAGTTTTTGTTGGAGTTTCTGTGGCCTCATTTTGACCCTTTTTCCGTCGCAGAGTTTTGGGACAGCACTTCCTTGTTTTGGCGATAACTTTGTGCACGGACGTCGGATCAGGGCAATTCAAAAGAGGATTTGCATCTACGCATCGCAAGGAGTCTCTCTGAATTTTCTTGGATTTTCTGGAATTTTCCCCGAAGGTGAGAAACCCCTTTTTACAGAACCTTGTATCACAGTTTTGGGTGAATGTATTGTTCGGGGTGGTTCCCTTGTCGATTTTGGTTCTCAGCATAGGAAAATCGTGTGGAAACGTGCAGGTACTTGTTTCGACCGGATCGTCGCGTAGATCGCAGTAGTATTTTTCTGGGAATTTCTTGGGCACGTTTCGTAGGTGAAATTGGCTGAACTGTTAAACAGATTTTGGGGACAGATTTTAGATTAAACTTGGATAATAATTATGTGTGCATCCTTTGGGACTTATGGTGCAGTATTGCGGGATTTTTGGGATCGAGCGCGGACTTCACTGTCGGGACTTGGATTTAGCGTTCGAGGTGGGTACCGTTGTTTAACCTCCTACTTGTGATGTCCCCACTAGGCCTATTTGAGTTGCTACTATGTTGCATTGTGAAAAGAACCGGTAAAAATGAATCTGGCATGCTAATCAGGAAATTGGACTTATAACTAGAGTTTGTGACTTCAAAAGGACTAAGTGCTGATTAATGGTTAATTCTTGTAAATAATATGTCGCCTAAAACCATGGGAAGAGCTTTGTTAAAATGGATATGTTGCATATACATGATGGGACCTCTTATACATATACATAGACCAACTTGGGGCAACTTAGTAAAATGGAAGCTTATTTAAACGGCATACCTCTACTTTGTGAGAACTAGAATACTTGAATCATGTTTTGATTATTATAAAGGACTTTGCATGCTTGTATGGTCACCTAGATAGGCCACATTTTCCTGCTACACTATCATGCTGGAATTGACATAGGAGAAACCTTTTTATTATTCTTTTCTCCTTTCATTTGAGGCTCAGGGTATTTGTAGCTCGTGCGCGAGCAGGGGGTTTGGGGATAGTGTAGTCAGACAGTTGTGGGTTTTGGGACAGGCAGGCTGTGAGGGCAGGGCATTGCGGCAACTGCGGATCTTTGGCGGTTGACCGGACAGTGGTTTTTGCATCAGATTGGGGTAGAGGATTTGGGCTTCTTTTAGTGGATGGGTTTTCCCACTTTGATCAGAGTCATGATCCCGTCCTGCTGATCTATGATACTTGTTACTGAGGCATTATACTCGTGTGGGTCGCTCCCCTCGAGTGCCACTCCGGAGTGTGCGATTTACAGGCTTCGAGTCCTTGAGACTCTCATCCCCTATCTGTAACACCCCCGGAGTTTGGATTAGTCCTCTATATAAATGATATAATAGGACTAAATCTCTAACCCGGCTATAGCATTTTGGATGGTAGCAAGATCCAAGAGGAACATGAGAGTTAAGCGTGCTAGAGCTAGAGTAGTTCTAGGATGGGTGACCCCCTGGGAAGTGGGGCGTCACAGTTGGTATCAGAGCCATTCACCAGCCGGAAATGTGAGATGAGTCTCGGCTGAGCCAGGGTTATATAGCGGGTAGAGCAAGGCTCCCCGGCTAATGACCGTTGTGAGTGGAGTGCAGCTCCTCACAAGGTCGGCTAAGGCTAGCGAGACGAGTCTCACATCGCCTGGTGCTTGTGAGTGTGCTTGAGCCTGACGTGGACGTCAGGGCTTAAAGGGGGGAAGAATGTAACACCCCCGGAATTTGGATTAGTCCTCTATATAAATGATATAGTAGGACTAAATCTCTAACCCGGCTATAGCATTTTGGATGGTAGCAAGATCCAAGAGGAACATGAGAGTTAAGCGTGCTAGAGCTAGAGTAGTTCTAGGATGGGTGACCCCCTGGGAAGTGGGGCGTCACACTATCGGTGTTATGCGTAGGCTGGCATACCCGATTTGGCAGGCAAAGCAGGCAGTACCAGTTCCTACTGGTGTATCGATTGGGTCCAGACAGGCAGGCATTTTACATTCTGATGCATACATTTAGTTATATTCCTAGCTGGCACTTTAGAGGCATTTAGTGGTAGCTTCATACATCATCAGTTGGCATATTTACAGCTTACCACCTTGTTTTATTCTTCCGCCTCTTATAGTCCTAGTGGGCATGTCTGAGTTGAGGTCTACCCACTAGGGGGAGGCTGCTGCTTACAGTAGTTCTCACCCCCACTGCTTTCTCTTTTCTCTTCCCCCTTTGTTTTGTAGAGTTGTCTGCGGGAGTTGCAGGACCCTCCTCAGCGGACCGAGGTAAGAGGATCGCGGATTAGATAGCGGTCTACCCAGGCACCAGTTCAGTTACTAGATGTACCCCGATACTCTCAGATACTCTACTTTTCATTTCTTTTGGGTCTGGCTTCGGCCGGCTGGTTGTATTTGATTAGTGAGCTGGGAGAGATATTTGTATTATTGAGAGTTTACTTCCGCACTTTTACTTTCCAGCTTTATCTGAGATGTACTAGTTCCAGTTTAGCTCTGTTTATGCTCTTTTATTATGTCATCTATATTTGAGCAGGTTACCAGCGCTTCGTGTACACGGGAAATTCCGTGTATACGGCAGATCTGTAGACGAGCCCGGGTTCTGGTTTTCACCCGGGGCGTGACACTTATTCCCGCTCTGATACTACTTGTTGGGTTATGATAATATGAATCTAAATAGGGGAAAAAAAATACCCAGAGGGGGGTGAATAGGTGTAAACAATGAACACTCAAAAATCTTTGCGTAATAAAACCCAATGCGGAAATGAAAATAACACGCAAGATTTTACGTGGAAAAACTCTAAAACCAGGAGTAAAAAACCACGGGACCGATCACACGGTGAAATCAACTAAGATTAAACACGTACAAAGGTGATATACCGTACTCACACACGACTCATCCTTTTTCCATACGCTCTGAGTTGATCTTCTCCGCTCGCTCCGCAACGCGCCTCGAATCCACGATTTGCGTCCAACGCCGAATCCACGGCGTCCAACGTCGAGTCCACGACGTCTGACCGAATCCACGGTCTCCACCAAGTAGTACGTCTCGATCACACGAACGTACCTCGCTCCGAATCCATGAGAGCGGTAGCACCTTGAATCCACAAGGCCACGCGAATCCACGCGCCGATTTTGGGGAAAATCATTGTTTTGTTGGTGGTGAAAATCCGCCGAATACTTAGATCAAAGATAGATCGGAAATACCATCTAAGTATTCATTAATTTGATTCTACTCAAAATCTGAGTTTGAAATCCTAGAATCAAATTAATCAATATAGATGAAGAAACATAGAATAAATCTAGTTATTTCCTTTCTTCTCTATATGTGGATTTTTCTAAGTTTTTCTCCGTTAATATTTTTCTGTCATTACCCGGAGTACAAAACTTATTTTGGATTACCCTAAAAGATAGAATTAGGATTTACTTATAGGTTAGAAACCATTTGAAGTGGATAAGAATAAAAAACTGACTATAACAGATTTTTACCCGCACGACGGTCCGGACTGGATTAGGCTTGATCCGGACTGTCGTTGTTTTTCAGAGAATTCCTGAAAAAACAGTGTTTGGGGTCCGGACTGAAGTATCCACGGTCCGGACTGTTCATGCGATTTCTGCAGAATCCACGTTCGGGGTCTGGACTGAACCAAGGGTGTTCCGGACTGGATTTGTGCATGAACCTACCTACGTTCGGGGCCCGGACTGTAGTACCCTGATCCGGATCCTGAACATATAACAGTCCAGTTTCTTGATTTTTATGCGATTAAAAACCCATCCAAGTGTTTCTACACTACAAGAAGTATTCGGATCACCAAAGTTATTTAATTAAACATACCTGATCCTTTTGAATTATTCTTTCTTGAGATTGAGGTATATGGTCCAAACATCTTCATCTTCAATCTTCAAGACTTAATCACTTTCACGAAATACGCCAAAATAAATTCCTTAACACCGGCCACTCTACATTCCCTTTTACTCATTCACATTCTTGTGCTTTAATTCAAGTTGCTCATCCCTTGGAAATCTCGCCCAACGGGCCCGTGCCCAACAGTCATGCTACCATAAGACGAGATAATCCAAGGTTGTCGATAGCCCACGCATGTGCTATCCCGCCCAACGGAAGTAACTCGGCCATACGGGAATCCGCACGGGAGATGGTCCTTGTGCTTACTCTCCTACACGAGTTTAACCTCCGAAGGTGCGATTATCCTTTCTTTTCATTCACTTTAGCGTTTAACCTCTTTTGCATTTTAAGCATTTACTTTTCATTCATTCAAGCTTTTAGCTTATTTTGCTCTTAAGCAATTTCTTTCATTCATTCATCGCTTACCCTTGGTCCATTCCACAAGGGTAACGAGAAAGTCTCTTGGACTTTTAAGCATTTCTTTCATCTTGGTCACGAATGAGTTTAAAGCACCTTGGCACTCATCCCGAGGTTCAGCGTGCGGATCTCGAGGCGATGGCACGCGACTCGAGGCATGGCGTACTGCGCAAGGCACGCAGCACGCGGCTCGAGGCATGGCGTACTGCGCAAGGCACGCAGCTGGAGCGCTGGGGAAGCGCGCTTTCCTGCGCGGGTCAACGCGGGGGCCGCCACGTAGCGGGCCCCCATTGGCGCCCGCGCGGGGGTGCGCGCCCGTGTGGCGCGCACAGTGTCCCGCGCCCCGTGTGGCGCGCGGGTGTCGCACCCGCGTGGCGCGGTGGGAAGCGCGCCCGCGTGGCGCAGGGGGCGTGCGCCTGGGCTGGCGCGCGCGTCCGCAGGCGGGTGGACAGCCACATGGCGGTTCCCCATTGGGGGGCTCCATGGACCGGGTCCAATGGAACACCCCCCTTCCCTCCTTCTTCTTCTTCTTCTTCTCTTTTTCTTTTGTTCCTTCTCCACCCGCGCACCCATTTTCTCTTTTCTCCCTTTTCTTCTCCACCCGAGCACTAAAGAGAGAGAGAGGGAGGGGATTTCATGGGGCGCGGCGGTGCGCCGTGCCTCGTTTTGCGTGCAAGCTTGTGGAAGAAATGCACCGTTTTGCGTGCGAATTCGGCGAATATGCGCAGTTTTGGGCGCAAACTTAGAAAACGCGCACCGTTTTGCATGCAACGTTGGAAAAGGACCGTGCACCGTTTTGCGTGCCAATCCGAGGTACGTGCTTCGTTTTGCGTGCAGGTTGAGTTGTTGTGCACCATTTTACGTGCAAATTCTAATATTTTGCAACATTTTGCGTGCAGGATTAGAAAAGTGTACACCGTTTTGCGTGCAACCCTACAGTAAAACGTGCACCATTTTGCGTGCTGATTTGAGGTACGTGCACCGTTTCGCGTGCAGGTTGTGTTGTCGTGCATCGTTTTGCGTGCCGTTTCTAATGTTATGCACCGTTTTGCGTGCAGGGCTAGAAGAACGCGCACCATTTTGCGTGCAACCTTAGAGGAGAGCGTGCACCGTTTTGCGTGCAAACCCGAGGTACGTGCACTATTTTGCTTGTAGGTTGAATTGACGTGCATCGTTTTGCGTGCCGACTGAAGTGGCGCTCACCGTTTTGCGTGCGGGTTTTACTGTCGTGCACCGTTTTGCGTGCAAGCTTGGAGGACGTGCACCATTTTGCGTGCAAGCTTGAGAAAACAAGTGGAATTGCGCGGAGACCAAATGCAAGTGTCTACAAGCAATTGGGGACACCACAAGGTGGGAGATTCTGCCGAAATTGGGTGACCTCTCCCCTTGCTCCTTTGCTTTTCGATTTAGAAGCATGATAGTAGCCTGTTAGAGGCGTTAGGTAATTATGGTTAAGATTGCATGTGTAGATGGACACAGATGAAAAGTGCAACTGTTGGTTGCCAAGGACAAATGATAATTGTACTTGTGTAGAGAAATTTAGAGGAAAAGTGACATTTATGAATTATCCAAAGTAGAGGACAAACCTGTATGTGTAGATGGACACAGATGAAAAGTGCAACTGTTGGTTGCCAAAGACAGGTGACGATATGCATGCGTAGAAGTAAATATTATTCTGTGAAATAGATGATAATTGCATGCGTAGAGGACAAATATTATTTTATGCTGGATATGAAAATAATTGCATGTGTAAAAGTGGATAATTATGTTATGACTGTGATCATGTTAGGGTACAACCCTAGGAATCATGTGACATAAGGGAACAGGACTTATTGGTAGTAAGACTAGGAGAAAACCTAGTATAGGGGTTTGACGAGTGACATCCACTTAGGAGTTATACTAGGATTGGACGAGTGGCATTGTCTTAGGGGATAACCTAAGGACACTGGATAGAGTGATCAACATAGAGTCAAGGAACTCTAGGATGAGTGTGACTTGGAACTTAGGTAAAGGGAACCTAAGGTGAACTAGTGATTAACATAGAGTCAAGGAACTCTAGGATGAGTATGACATGGAACTTAGGTAAAGGGAACCTAAGGTGATCCAGAGGAGTTTAAACTCACAGACAGGAAATTAGAGTCAGTGAAACTCTAAGATAAAAGTGGAACAGGAAATTAGAGTCAGTGTAACTCTAAGATAAAATTGGAATAGGAAATTAGAGTCAGTGTAACTCTAAAATAGAGGTGGAACAGGAATTTAGAGTCAGTGTAACTCTAAGTTAAAAGTGGAACAGGAAAGTAGAGTTAAGTTAACTCTAGGATTCAGCAAGGAATCAGGAAAGTGGGATAAAATCCCAGGGTTAAAGAATTAAACAGATATAACCCTAGAAAGTCATAGGGTGTCTGGGCAAAGGGACAGTAACTTTAACTTCAATTTGAGTTAAATAAGTAAAAGAGAAATGTTTTAGAGTCCAAGTGACTCTCTAGTTATCGTCATGGCAAGACTTAGGATAAGAGGTAAATTGTTGCAAAAAGGCAAAGTTTAAAAGCAAGCTAAAAGCGGCTAAAAAGCATCAAGAGAATGTAAAGGACGCCTTCGAATTTGAGACTCGTCAAGTGGAGCAGGACTCCCTGGGCAGTGACCCGTCGGACGAGGTACTTTCGAAAGGCTAAAAGTAAAGTAAAGAGCTAGATGCTCAAAGGAAAGAGAAAAGGATTTGCCAGTGGCAAAAAGGGAGCTATAAGCTCGAATAAGAAAGAAAAGTGTTTAAAAGCAAAGAGGCTAAGAACTAAAGTAAAAAGAGAAAGAGAAAAGAAAAGAAAAGAAATAAAATATAAAGATAAAACGGGCGGACCTACGGAGTGAAACGCGGCCCATGTTGGAGTTGCAGGCAGTGCCCCTCTCCCGGGTAGAGACCCGTTCGCGACGTTTCTTTCGTAGGACGGGGTAACACTTGCGGGTGTTATCGGCAACCTTAGAAATCTTATCTTATGGTAGCAGGACTACCGGGCTGGGGCCCGTTGGATAAGAATTTCTGAGGTTTAACTTGAACTAAAGCACCAGAATTTAAATAAAGAGAGAAAAATAGAGTGGCCAAGGTGGCCGGGTTAGTTGAACCCTGTATATAGCGGCATAGTTGCCGAGTTGGTGCTTAGTAGCCTAGTATGGCTAGACAGAGTAGTGCTGGGTCGATGAGTATACACAGATAGTGTAGTGATATATTATATTGCATAGCCGCATTTTGATATTGAGGATTTTAGTTTCCTAGCACTCTATTATTATTGCTTCCATTGGACAAAGTGGTGAAGGATACTTTTTCTCGGTGGTTGAACCCACTTGGAACTCGGTCGTAGTTCTCACACCCCTTGGGTGACCTCCCCACAGGTTCAGGTATGGATACAGCGGTCGAGACGGTTCAGATGCAGACGGCGAGTCATACGACAGGGGCAAGGGCCCAACAGCATAGAGACCTAGAGGGTCTAGCAGTGGTATCCCTTTTTATATATTTCTTGAGTGAACCTTGTATGGTGAGGAAATTATGTAAAAGAATTGTAATAATTTTATTTGCAAGTTCAGAAATGTAAAGTGTAATAAATTTAATTTATGGTTCATTCTTGTATGCTTTCATTTCCGCTTAACTGTTTGTTATTGAATGAAAGTTTTAAATTAGTAGTGATTTTTAGTACTCTGATATTGAGCTTCCGCATACACTTGTTGTATTATTATGGATGTTACCGTTCCTTTCGGGTAGTGAAGGGTCATACCCGATTGGCGGGTCTGTTGGCGTGCCCGAACCGACCAAATTGGCAGACTCGGGGCGTGACAGATTGGAGTGGTATCAGAGATTAGGAATAGTCCTAGGTGGTTAGCAACCTTAGGGAGACCCTTGGGATTAGCACGAGAGAGTATGTGGATTGTTGGCGAAAGTATTTGATTGGTTATTGTAGTTCCCAAAAAGAATATTGGGACGGATTGAGGGTAACGAGCTTTCATTCTTCGGACTATTACGTTGGCGGCCGACAACGTAATGTTGGAGATGAAAATGACTACCCTCTTATACTTTCGCATGATTGGGTCGACGAGCCTTTCCGTCGGTATATAGATTGCGCGTTGCTCAAATGGCTAAATTTGGGCTAATTGTTTCGTTATGGTGTGCATATTAGTGATGACACCACGCAGGGGTGCGCGCTTGTCTCGACTCAAGCCGCGAGAGGGCTCTGGGTCGAACGAGGTACACGACCTGCAATAGCAGGTGGCCGCGCTTATTGGTGTGGTCCAGCAGCATATGGAATCTTCTTGCCGATATGCGGAAATTTTCCACCGGCAGGGAGGCAGACTCCGACGCCTAAGGGTGGCGTCAAGGTGACAGTCGGAGCAGATCAATAGTCTCCAGTGGCTGATAGCGCAGCAAGCTGTAGCTGTATAAATGACACGTGAGTATACGGCGTTGCCGCATGTAGGGACAACAGTGGAGAGAGTGGCAGTGGCCGCCGAGCTTTTGTCGGCGCACCCCGCACCTTCACCAAGGGGTGTCATAAGCTTGTGTCAGCTGGATTGCTGGCAAAGTGTGGTTAGTAGGGTCCAGTGAGAGACCGACTCACGAGGTAAATGGTGATCGCTATGTTGCGAGAACCAAGCTATTATGCCTTAAGGGTTAGGGCAAGAAAGATTTACAGGCCTGGCAGGGGAATTTGCCCCTGATGACGGTAGTAACCGTGTGGCGTGACGATTGTGGCTGAGTTGCCGCATAGTGGAGTTAGTGAGGCCCAGAGTAGGCTTCAAGGTACGAGGATCTCTCGAAAGAGCGAGAGTTTTATGGCGTCGGTCTGATGGATCGGTATAATGGCAAGGGTTGCCACCGCAGGGTTCGCGTGTTAATCACCAGAGTTGGTGAACAGTTATTGTGGTGCCTCGACCCAGTTGGGAGAGTTGCACAAGAGCCGTAGGGGTGCTTAAGCAAATCGCTTAACACTGGATTTTTGCGAGTTAGCGTGGGGGCATAGGACGCCCAACCGGTTGGGTGCTCATGGAGCACAAGTATCGTTTAGCCAGAGAGAGCTGGTTAGGTGGCACATTAGCCTTTGCCCAGTGTGGCCAGAGTTGATAGAGAGTTTGGGTCGTGGATTGACGACTTGTTAGTTGGTTTTGCACAGTGAGCATAGTGGTCGTGTGGCGACGATTAGCGGGTTCGCTTGGGGACGACCCGTGCCTGGACCATGTTTGTGGACTGTGGGCCTGTAGCCCAGTGGGCAGGCGCAGTCGGCTGTGAGAGACAGTGGCCCGAGACCTGAGGGCGGGGCATGATAGAGATTTGGTCAGGGCGGTAGTCCGAGCGATGACTCGGGGACGTGGAATGCCACGTGTGAGCATTGAGGCTATTAGTACACCGAGAGTGTGATATGACCAGGCCGTAGAGCTAGTGATGGTCGAGGTACTGTAGCTCCTAGTGGGAGTGTTGGTGTAGTAATACTAAGTGTGGATCTACCCGTATGACGATTGGGTCTGTGTGCTAGCGACAGCCGTTCCACAGTGTTGGACTAGTTTTGGGCTATAGGCCCCTATTGGACCGTGGTCTGTGAACCTATTAGTAGTCCGAGATATCGGGTTAGCTGATAACCCGTGAATTTAGAGCACTAGCAACGTGTGGGATAGCTGAGGACTTGTGGATTGGCCTTTGCCCTCCACATTAGGCAGCGGAGCGACCGGAAAAATGTGGTAAATGTAATTGGTTGCAGATGCAACCTCGTTGTGAAAAAAATGATGGCAGAATTAAAGTGAAGATTTTGCAAGAAAAGACTGGGTCATTCGTGGCAATTGAGAGAGCAAGTGCTCAACGGTGTCTTTCACCTACTTGGTGAAAGTGGCCAGACACCAGGTCTGAGTTTGTCCCTGGATTGAGATAGGGATTCTTGAATGAGTTGCTCGTGTAGTCTCGGCGAGCAGGCGGTATGATGCCGGTCACGACATACAGTGAGCCCGGCAGTGAGGGCAAGATTCCTCCCTCTTGATCAAGTAGGAGTCGAGATGTAATTCAAGTTTCGAGGACGAAACTTATTTTAAGGGGGGTAGAATGTAATGTACCAAATTTTGGTATATAAGTTAATGTAAATAAAAATGGTATGAAACACTATTTTTATTGAGTTTGGAAAAGTAAAGTATGACCTGGGAAGGAATCGGGCCCAAATCGGGATTAAAATAAGATATCTAGAATCTTATGTGAGAAAGTGGGCCCAGATTGTAAGTGGAAAATTCACAGTTTCCGAAAATTTCGAGAAAATTATGGGAGCTCCGTAAATATGTTTTAAGGCCACAGTAAAAGTTTCGCGTTGATCGGACACCCGGATAGTGAGAACGGGCTCCGCCAGCGATTCTGGATACAACGAGACTTTTGGTGACTCATTAATGGCCCAAATTGAAAATTTAAAATTTTTTGTGATAAATTAAGTTGAGAGGAGCCTGCCTGTCAAATTTGGGCGAAAACGGGATGAAAACGGATGAAAATGAGCGAATTCCAGATTGGGCTGTACTTCCGGGTGCCCGAAATTCACTGTAGCTATGCCCGATTTCCACTGTAACGGCGGGCACGCATTTCGAGGCGGGCACGCATTTCGAGATGCATGCGCGAATCTCGAAACGACACGGATCCCGAGGTAAAGCGCTCGGATCCCGAGGCGATGGCACGCGGCTCGAGGCGTGGCGTACTACGCAAGGCATGCGGCACGCGGCTCGAGGAGTGGCGTACTGCGCAAGGCACGCAGCTGGCGCGCTAGGGAAGCGCGCTTTCCTGCGCGGGTCAATGCGGGGGCCACCACGTGGCGGGCCCCTATTGGCGCCCGCGCGGACGCGGGAGGCGCCCGCGCGGGGGTGCGCGCCCGTGTGGCGAGCATAGTGTCCCGCTCCCCGTGTGGCGCGCGGGTGTTGCGCCCGCGTGGCGCGCTGGGAAGCGCGCCCGCGTGGCGCAGGGGGCGCGCGCCTGGGCTGGCGTGCGCGTCCGCAGGCGCGTGGACCGCCACGTGACGGTTCCCCATTGGGGGGCTCCGTGGACCGGGTCTAATGGAACACCCCCCTTCCCTCATTCTTCTTCTTCTCTTTTTCTTTTCTTCCTTCTCCACCCGCGCACCCATTTTCTCTTTTCTCCCTTTTCTTCTCCACCCGAGCACTAAAGAGAGAGAGAGGGAGGGGATTTCGTGGGGTGCGGCGGCGCACCGTGGATCCCGTAGAGCGGGCGAGGTGTTCCAAAGAGTCGAATGGACGCGTTGGACGGCGCGACATTGTCGAGGTAAGCCCCGCGTGTTGTTTTTGCGGTATTTTTGGCACAGTTTTGAGGCGTCGTTTTGGATTTTAGATTTGACCCCATGCCCACGTGCGTGTTAGGGACCGAGTTTACTATGCCATTTTGCTGCTCGGAGTGTCGCCGGGCGTTTTGGCGCGCCTCGTTTTGCGTGCAAGCTTGAGGAAGAAATGCACCGTTTTGCGTGCGGATTCGGCGAATATGCGGAGTTTTGGGCGCAAACTCGGAAAACGCACACCGTTTTGCGTGCAACGTTGGAAAAGGAACGTGCACCGTTTTGCGTGCCAATCCGAGATACATGCTCCGTTTTGCGTGCTGGTTGAGTTGTTGTGCACCGTTTTACGTGCAAATTCTAATATTTTGCAATGTTTTGCGTGCAGGATTGGAAAAGTGTGCACCATTTTGCGTGCAACCCTACAATAAAACGTGCACAGTTTTGCGTGCAGATTTGAGGTACGTGCACCGTTTCGCGTGCAGGTTGTGTTATCGTGCATCGTTTTGCGTGCCGTTTCTAATGTTATGCACCGTTTTGTGTGCAGGGCTAGAAGAACGCGCACCGTTTTGTGTGCAACCTTGGAGGAGAGCGTGCACCATTTTGCATCTAAACCCGAGGTATGTGCACCGTTTTGCGTGCAGGTTGAATTGACGTGCATCGTTTTGCGTGCCGACTGAAGTGGCGTGCACCATTTTGCTTCTGGGTTTTACTCTCGCACACCGTTTTGCGTGCAGGTTTGGAGGACGTGCACCGTTTTGCGTGCAAGCTCGAGAAAACAAGTGAAATCGCGCGGAGACCAATTTTAAGTGTCTACAAGCAATTGGGGACACCACAAGTTGGGGGATTCTGCTGAAATTGGGTGACCTCTCCCCTTGCTCCTTTGCTTTTCGATTTAGAAGCATGATAGTAGCCTATTAGAGGCGTTAGGTAATTATGGTTAAGATTGCATGTGTAGATGGACACAGATGAAAAGTGCAACTGTTGGTTGCCAAGGACAGATGATAATTGTACTTGTGTAGAGAAATTTGGAGGAAAAGTGACATTTATGAATTATCCAAAGTAGAGGACAAACCTGTATGTGTAGATGGACACAGATGAAAAGTGCAACTGTTGGTTGCCAAAGACAGGTGACAATATGCATGCGTAGAAGTAAATATTATTCTGTGAAATAGATGATAATTGCATGCGTAGAGGACAAATATTATTTTATGCTGGATATGAAAATAATTGCATGTGTAAAAGTGGATAATTATGTTATGACTGTGATCATGTTAGGGTACAACCCTAGGAATCACGTGACATAAGGGAACAGGACTTATTGGTAGTAAGACTAGGAGAAAACCTAGTATTGGGGTTTGGCGAGTGACATCGACTTAGGAGTTATACTAGGATTGGACGAGTGGCATTGTCTTAGGGGATAACCTAAGGACACTGGATAGAGTGATCAACATAGAGTCAAGGAACTCTAGGATGAGTGTGACATGGAACTTAGTTAAAGGGAACCTAAGGTGAACTAGTGATCAACATAGAGTCAAGGAACTCTAGGATGAGTATGACATGGAACTTAGGTAAAGGAAACCTAAGGTGATCCAGAGGAGTTTAAACTCACAGACAGGAAATTAGAGTCAGTGAAACTCTAAGATAAAAGTGGAACAGGAAATTAGAGTCAGTGTAACTACAAGATAAAAGTGGAACAGGAAATTAGAGTCAGTGTAACTCTAAAATAGAGGTGGAACAGGAGTTTAGAGTCAGTGTAACTCTAAGTTAAAAGTGGAACAGGAAAGTAGAGTTAAGTTAACTCTATGATTCAGCAAGGAATCAGGAAAGTGGGATAAAATCCCAGGGTTAAAGAATTAAACAGATATAACCCTAGAAAGTCATAGGGTGTCTGGGCAAAGGGATAGTAACTTTAACTTCAATTTGAGTTAAATAAGTAAAAGAGAAATGTTTTAGAGTCCAAGTGACTCTCTAGTTATCCTCATGGCAAGACCTAGGATAAGAGGTAAATTGTTGCAAAAAGGCAAAGTTTAAAAGCAAGCTAAAAGCAGCTAAAAAGCATAAAGAGAATGTAAAGGACGCCTTCGAATTTGAGACTCGTCAAGTGGAGCAGGACTCCCTGGGCAGTGACCCGTCGGACGAGGTACTTTCGAAAGGCTAAAAGTGAAAGTAAAGAGCTAGATGCTCAAAGGAAAGAGAAAAGGATTTGCCAGTGGCAAAAAGGGAGCTATAAGCTCGAAAAAGAAAGAAAAGTGTTTAAAAGCAAAGAGGCTAAGAACTAAAGTAAAAAGAGAAAGAGAAAAGAAAAGAAAAGAAATAAAATATAAAGATAAAACGGGCGGACCTACGGAGTGAAATGCGGCCCATGTTGGAGTTGCAGGCAGTGCCCCTCTCCCGGGTAGAGACCCGTTCTGGACGTTTCTTCCGTAGGACGGGGTAACACTTGCGGGTGTTATCGGCAACCTTAGAAATCTTATCTTATGGTAGCAGGACTACCGGGTTGGGGCCCGTTGGATAAGAATTTCTGAGGGTTAACTTGAACTAAAGCACCAGAATTTAAAGAAAGAGAGAAAAATAGAGTGGCCAAGGTGGCCGGGTTAGTTGAACCCTGTATATAGCGGCATAGTTGCCGAGTTGGTGCTTAGTAGCCTAGTATAGCTAGACAGAGTAGTGCTGGGTCGATGAGTATACACAGATAGTGTAGTGATATATTATATTGCATAGCCGCATTTTGATATTGAGTATTTTAGTTTCCTAGCACTCTATTATTATTGCTTCCTTTGGACCAAGTGGTGAAGGACACTTTTTCTCGGTGGTTGAACCCACTGGGAACTCGGTCGTAGTTCTCACACCCCTTGGGTGACCTCCCCACAAGTTCAGGTATGGATACAGCGGTCGAGACGGTTCAGTTGCAGACGGCGAGGCATACGGCAGGGGCAAGGGCCCAGCAGCATAGAGACCTAGAGGGTCTAGCAGAGGTATCCCTTTTTATATATTTCTTGAGTGAACCTTGTATGGTGAGGAAATTATGTAAAAGAATTGTAATAATTTTATTTGCAAGTTCAGAAATGTAAAGTGTAATAAATTTAATTTATGGTTCACTCTTGTATGCTTTCATTTTCGCTTAACTATTTGTTATTGAATGAAAGTTTTAAATTAGTAGTGATTTTTAGTACTCTGATATTGAGCTTCCGCATACACTTGTTGTATTATTATGGATGTTACCGTTCCTTTCGGGTAGTGAAGGGTCATACCCGATTGGCGGGTCTGTTGGCGTGCCCGAACCGACCAAATTGGCGGACTCGCGGTGTGACATGTAACCTCTTGTTCATTCACATTTTCGCATACAATGCCACTTGGAAATTTCTTTAGTTCTTTAGCCATTTAAGCTTTCTTTTGGGTTTCAATTACCTAGGGCTCGAAAGTTCCAAGAGACGGATGCCTACAACCCCAATCAAACAAGAACATGTTCCAAGCAACGCTTCCCGTGGTTCCCGATCCTAATCCTTTTACTTAAACCTCTTTCATTCATTTCTTTACTTGCTTAATCTTATGTCTTAACCCTATGTTCATAACCTTAAGGTTTCACTATGTCCCGTGGACATTGATCATTTCAATTTCCTTGGCCTAGAGTTTATTAACTCTACATTCACTTTTACTTATGGCCTAGAGTTTATTAACTCTATTACATTCCAACATATCCCTAGAGTTCATTAACTCTATTTGCATTTCAACATTATTCTAGAGTTCCTTAACTCTATTTACATTTCATATCATTTTCGCCCTAGAGTTACTTGACTCTAAGTTTCACCCTGCTCATTAACTTAGAGTTTATTAACTCTATGTTTTCCACATTCCACATAACCTAGAGTTCTTTTGACTCTATATTAAATACTCTATCAAGCAACCTTAGGTTATTCCCTAAAATGATGCCACTCGTTTGCTTAGAGTTCACTCCTAGATTTCATGCCACTCGTTTACATCTTTAATCTAGGTTTTCTCCTAGTTATATATCCATGTGAATTGACCTTGTTTTCTCCTAGTCTTTATACCGATCATGCACTTTCCTCATGTAGCATTTGCATAATTTATAGGGTTGTACCCTATCATGGTCACATTCATATTAATCCTTTACTATTTACACATGCCAACATAACCTATATTAGGTTTAACATGATCCTCTTTTAGGGCTAAACCCTAATTAACCCACACTTCAATGATCACTACCCTAACATGCTTACTAACAAACTTCTAAATCAAAAGGCAAAGGAAAAAGGGGAGAGATGACCCATTTTCGAAAAATATCTCCCACCTTGATGTTCTTGCAAGAGGAGATGAGTTTGATCTCTTTCTTCTCCAAGAAAATCCCTAAAAAGGGAATTATATCCATAAGAGATCATTTCTATCTCTATTAGAATCCATAAAAACTCTAAAAAGAGAAACCCTAGATTTCTTACTTACCTTTCTCTTGAATTCTTAGCCAAAAGAGAGAGAGAAAAGGGGTTGAAACACCACTTGAAAGGCTCCCTTGAAGCCTTCCACGAAATCCCCAAGCTCCTTGGAGATCAAAACCAAAGCCCATGCCTCCCACAACCACCTTCTTCTTCTTCTTATTCTTCTTCTCCTTATTTTCCTTCTTCTTTTCATTCTCTGGTTCCTCACGCAGAGAGAGGGAGAAAAAGAGTGTGGGAGATGGAGGAGAGAGAGTGAGAGGGGTGGGCCTTATGTCAGGGGTAGGTGGGTTTGCAGGTGGGGGCGAAGTTACGAAACTACCCCTACTTACAAAAAAATTTCCCACACTGTCCCAGCATTCTGGGCACTGGGTACCGGTACTCGGGTTCTGGGTACCGGTAGGCGGCCTTCGGTTCCAGTACCGAGCTTCAGGTCCCGGTACGTAGCCCACGAAACCTCCAAACCGAGAGCTAGGATTCCCTTGTTTTACATGGGGTACCGGTACCCAACCTTTGGTACCGGTACCTAGGGACTTAGAATATTTTTGGTTGTTCTCCAACCCGAGAGCTGGAAACCTGGGTTTCCCCCACTTGGTTCCGGTACTCAACAATGGATTCTGGTACCCTATCCGAATTTTGAGATCTCCAGATTTGGATCTCCAAATCCTTGTGTCACGCCCCGAGGGTTGGCCAAATGCGAAAAAGTGCCCAATTTTTTTTTCTAATAAAACATCATCACCCACCGACACGTGCCCAGACCCGCCACACATACAAAGTAACCCCACAAACGGACAGAGTCTCCTCTGTATATGCACGGCGTCGCACAACATACATACACCACATACCTCACTAGTTTACATACACATTGTCACATAAGGGAATCACATAAACTCATACAACATTCCGAGGATAATCGCCCACACGACATACACCAATTTGAAAGGATAAAATCACAAGTTTTGAAAATGTGCCCACACGACACTTTGTTTTAGAAATCCGTTTTCGCAAACATTTAATCTTTTCAAAACTTTCGCACGCACAACCAATTATCCCACGAGAGAAAGAAATATGAAAGTTTATTATTCCACAACATACAAGCATTCAAGTTCCAAAGTCATGTCTCATCATCCACAAACAAGTCGAACAAGTGGCATGCTACCATATCTACGTAGTATCTCAACAATAGAGGAGTAAGAAGTCACCGAGATGACGTAAAGGGATGTCACTCGTGCGTCGATGTCTCCCCTCCGCCCCCGCCGGATCATGTCACATGGTGGGAATCAGCGACCAAAAACATAGGAAGAAGAATAACCGATACATAATCATGATGCATAATAGATGGATGCAAGAGCAAATAGGACGATAAACCACCACCAGAACATCCGTTCCAAACATCACCATTCCTAGTCCGTCGACCTAGGAATACCCAATCTGCTCAAAACCTTGGTGCTCTCTAACCCACCCCTTATACCTTTAGTGGGCCCTACACAATAGCCGCGTAGAGTACATGGGTCCATCCCGGACCACCCTTCCGAAAATGCACACCTGCCTGCGGTGGATCAAACCGCTTGGTGTACGTGTTAGCGCCATGAGCTTATCGTTTCCTTGTTGCGTACAACCCTGCGATACCTTTCACGATCCCATACTTGTGAAATAAGATGTGGTACTTCTCACGATCCCATACTCGTGGAATAAATCGCGGTTTACCTCACGACCCCGTTGTAGTGGCCCAGATTCCCATGCAACCTTTTTCTGGTGAATCCACTGTTAGAACACCTAGTGTTGGTGTATCTGGCCCATGGTGCATCAAAGGGATGCCACAGATGGACCCTGTGAGGTATCTTTAGCTGTGTTGGCCTTCGGCTGCATTTTCCGAAATTTTGAAGAGGTTTTAGGCCAAACAGAGGTTGGAAATGGATTCAGCACGGAAAAACGCTTGAAAATGGCTATTTGCTTGTTTGATTCTGAGTCCGGATGCCCAAAAACGGACTCCCGGAAGTTTTTATTGGCTTTTGGTGCATGGGAGGGGCCGTAGACCACCGGCATGCCACGTGGCGGCCTATAATTGGCCGGTTTTCAGTGCTCGGTCCACAGAGCAGCGCGGCTGGGTGCACAGACCAGGCGCAGGGACACGTGGCACCGCCTGATTGGCGGGCTCAAGGCGCGCGGTCTACCGGGCGAGCGCGGCGGTGCATGGACCAAGGCGGGGGACACGTGGCAGCCTCCGGTTGGTCGGTGCATGCGGCGCGGTCCACGGAATTCCAAAGTGGGATGCGTGGACCGGGTGTAGGGGACACGTGTCACCCTTTGATTTGCGGGCGCATCAGGTGCGATGCACGGGAGGGTGCGCTGGCGCCTCGGGGCGCGTGCGCATGTGGGGGGCCATGCCGCGCGACCGGCGAGGCAGCGACCGGTCGGCGGGTCTTCCGGGCTGGACACGTGGCGCCCGCGCATTGGCGGGCGCCAACTGACATGTTGACCGGGGATGGGCCACGTGGCCGTCCCTGAGTGGCCCGCGCAGCTGTTCGCTGTTCGGCGGGCCACGTGGCATCACCTGGTTGATTCGGGCGCAAACAGTGTTGGGCCGGGCCCAACACTGTAGCAGCCCGAATCTTTCGGGCGCCCGGAATCTGGGCCCAAAAGCCCAATGCGAGCTTTTTTGGATTTCTTTCCGGGTTGGGCCTATAAATAGGCCATTCACTCATTCTTTTCAGGCTCTTTTCGGGCTTTTTAGACTTATCCCCCTTCATCAAAGTTGTTGCTCACCTTGTTGTGTATCTTGCGGAGGAAGCCCGGAATTTTTGGAGGCCACAGCGTCGACGACTTCGGCATCGTAGCGCAGAGCGACGATATACTGTTGGAGGCCCGTTTTCGTCACACTTCAGTCAGAGAGGTCTACAGAGCTACCCCGACTGTATTTTAGGACGATTTTCACGGCGTTGGATCCACGAGAGGTAGGCCTATGTTTTTCCTATGGACCACTTTCCTCGCTTCTGAGTTTTTCTTGGGGTTCTTGGTACATTTCTAACCCCCATTGCCACTGGTTTTTTCTCTTGACAACTGAACCTTGCCGGAATTTTATCTCCGCGCTCAAGCGTCGGATTGAGACGAGCCTATACACTTTTTTCATCCACTCGTCGCGATTATTATCACCATATTTTTCTTGGATTTTTCCGAGACCTTCCCGGAGGTATACTATTCCCTTTTTATCTGTGCAAGAGTTTACAGTTGTGTGGTTGTGAGTGTTTGCGCAAGTGTACTGTGGAATTTGTCACTCGGCCTACGGGGCTCGGAATGGGACGTGCACGTACCCGTTTCGAAGGTCTCGACGCGACGATCGCAGTGATATTTTTATTGGAATTTTCAGGGCACTTTCAGCAGGTGAAATAATTGAATCTTTGGGACTGATTTTCAGATCGTGTGTGCTTGGTAATTTGTTGGGATTAAAGTGTAATTATGAACCTTGTGTTGTACCCAGGAGAGTTTGCGGGTATTGCTGGACCCGTTGGAGTTGCAGATTTGGATTTCTGGGTATTTTCAGCTGTGGGAATTCTGTCAGATCAGCTCTTCAGGTGGGTGGCCTCGTCTTCATGACCTATGGACTGTGCATTAATTCTATTTGTGTAGGGACTTGCATGTTGTAGATGTATTTTGTATAACATGATAGAATATAGGAATTGATATTCCTGATGTTGTTAGATGATCATGTGTTTATTTTCTTCCCTACAAGCTGTTGATTATTGATATCTTGGAACTTGACCTAGCACCCCCGCCATATGCAGCATGTTCAGCCAGACTGTAGAAAACTCCAACTTGGGCTAGGTTTTTATTGCTCTAGACATTCCCACACCACTATTCTATATTTCACTCTGGACTTTGAGTTTTCCTCGCCCGGGTAGTGGGCCGAGAGGTCGGGTTGTTGTGGGATGCATTTACACTCGTGTCTGGGGACCGAGTGGAGTCAGATAGCAGTCTATAGATCAGGGTTCTTTTGGGAGCCGTCAGAGTGACAGTGGGTCTCGGCTGTGTAGTTTTCCAGCCTGTGAGTGAGACAGTGTTTTGTTGGTTACAGCCGATCTTGTTGATCGAGGATTTGGATTATAGCCTGCATGAGCCACATTTGAGCTTGACAGAGATGCACGGATACTTTACTCGGTGTGGTCGCGCCCCTCGAGTGCCACTCCGGAGTTGGGCCTGATACTTCTATCGCGACTTGTCGATGCAGCCCCTCTGGCTAGGCCAGTTTTGGCAGTCACGGACGCCCTACGTAAGTCCGGTCCTCCGGGATGTAACGACAGTAGGTAGGCGCAGGTTTGACTGGACCCGAGGAGGCAGTCAGTTTAGATTGGGTGATCTGAGTTGAGGGCTAGTTGTGGCATCATGTTTCTTTCTGTTCCACTCTTTGAGCATCTAGATAGAGGCATAGTAGCTGTAGAGTTTACTTTTCCAGCTTTTCCTTACAGCACTGCATATGTTACTTTATGCCTCTAGTAGACTTAGTGGGCAGATCTTCGGGCTTGTTGGCGGCACCCACTGAGAACTACTGTGGGATGTAGTTCTCACACCCGTCGTGGTGTCTTTTCCCCAGGGACTTCTGCTCCGGTTCCTGCTGCTCCAGTTGCTGATCCTACTCCTTCAGACCGAGGTAAGGGAGTCGCGAGATAGATCCCTTCCAGTCATCCTCTGAGAGAGAGTAGATGTACCCCTTACCAATTTTTGTGAGTGATATGTTGAGCAACCCTTGTAGTGAGGTATCGAGTTGTACCTTTCCTTTACTGCAGAGAGTGACTTATGTATATTTGGTGAGGACTTAGTTGTATTATATGGGAGTTGTACTTATTTTTATTTCAGCTTTTACTTTTCAGCTCTGATATCTGCTAGTGTAGATGATCTTTTGCAGGTTAGTCGCTACGTCTATACGGGGCTTCCCGTATGGGCGGCGGATCTGTTGGCGAGCCCGGGTCGCAGTTTCGACCCCGGGGCGTGACAGATTAGAGTGGTATCAGAGCCTAGGATGTAGGTCATTGAGGACTTAGAAACCCTAGGCTTGTGGTTGGACCCTAGGATGACTCACATGAGAGCCGCAATTTTTAGCGAGAGTCCCGATTGGGGTTCTAACTCTCCCGAGCGGATTGGGATGAGTGATTGACATGTCTTCCTTCGGTGGCAACTATGTTGGCTGCAGACAACATAGTACTATGGGAAGGGGGACATGCCTTTGACTTTCGCTAGATTGGGTCGAGTGTTGATTTGGGTTCTGATTGTTCATTTTGTTCCTCAGGTGAGTGATGCCTCCGCGACGCACGATGTCGACGCATTCGCAGCCTTCTTCCTCTGAGCCCGAGCAGGAGGACTCGGGGCAGGGACAGCAGAGAGAGGTTCAGGAGCTCCGTGCCCAGTTGGCACAGATGTCTGAGGCTGTTCGGCGTCAGGAGGAGACATCACAGCGCCAGGAGGAGGCTTCACGGCGCCAGGAGGAGGCTTCACGGCGCCAGAAGGAGGCTTATCGGCGCCAGGAGGAGGCCATGGGTCGGTTGATGCTCATGATGGAGCAGAGGGCGCAGCCGGTTGTAGCACCCCCAGAGAGTTCGCCTGTGCCTTCTTCGCCAGTCGAAGGGACCTTTGACTCCAGCTGAACAGCGTGAGGCGGTGGATCTGTTGATGAGGTTCCGCCAGTTCGATCCGCCTCGTTTTTCTGGACTGAGTGCAGAGCCGTGGGAGGCTGAGTCTTGGATCACGGCTATGGAGCGACATTTTGAGAGTTTGTTCATTGAGGAGCGGTTTCGGGTCCTTCTGGCTACAAACTTCTTGGAGCGCAACGCCGAGGCTTGGTGGCGGCGTGTGCGACCTGCTGGTCCGCCTGGGACGCAGCTTCTCACTTGGGCGGAGTTCCACAGTCTTATTCTAGGGGCCTTCTTCCCAGAGAGTGTTCGTCAGAGATTGGAGGAGCAGCTGAAGAATCTCCGCCAGGGAGATCGGCCCGTGCATGAGTACATAGCTGATTTCAACTAGCTGTTAACTTGTGTACCTCACGTGGCCAGGGATGAGGCTCACCGGATTTATATGTTTGAGCGAGGGTTGCGCCGGGACATCTATCAGTTTGTTCGCTCACTTCGATTGCAGACTCTGGAGGCCTCTATGGAGCAGGCACTATATGTTGAGCGAGGAGAGGCGGTGATGGAGGAGGTGGCTCCAGCCCCCGCAGTGGTTCCAGGGGCGAAGCGCCCAGCACTGATGGAGGAGGGGCAGTCGAGTCGGCAGGGACCCCCGAGACCTCCACGTTTCCACTCTCAGGGTCGTGGGTATCAGGGGCGCCAGAGATCAGGAGCATCTCGTCAGCAGCAGCAGCAGCGTCGACCGCCTCGGCAGCAGCAGCCTTCGCAGCAGCAGTAGACCTCGCGGCAGCCACGCCCTGACCGATGTGTCATTTGTGGAGGACCGCACTCACCGATCCAGTGCCCTCAGAGGCAGGGCCGTTGTTTTCGTTGCGGGCAGACCGGTCACTTTCAGAGTTCGTGCCCCAGAGCAGGTCATCCAGCTCTTTCCTCAGCTTCAGCACCCTCTGTTCCTCATCAGTCGGCAGGACCTTCTGCGGCCTACGGTAGGCCAGATCTTGCTTCAACGTCCTCGCGACAGCCAGAGCGACGTCCCCAAGCGCCGAGCGGGCGAGTCTATGCCGCTCAGCTTGAGGATGCTACAGCAGCAGAGCATGTCGTCGCAGGTATTATTTTCATTTCTGCAGTTCGTACTCGTGCTCTTTTTGATACCGGTGCGTCGCATTCATTATCAGTAGAGCATTTGCATCCCTACATGGTATAGAGGTAGTTTCCTTATCGCATGCATTAGAGGTTCAGATTTCAGATCATGTCTTGCATGTCGAGGAGTATTGTAGGGATTGCCCTGTGCAGTTGGGATCCTGGATTTTGCCGGCAGACTTGCTTGTCTTGCGGCAGCTCCAGGATTTCGATGTTGTACTTGGCATGGATTGGTTGTCGCGGCATTTTGCTACCATAGACTGCAGAGAGAGGACGGTGACCCTCCGCGAGCCGGGACAGGAGGAGTTTGTTTACAGAGGATGCCAGAGCTCCTTGTTTGCAGTGACGATTTCTTCGGCGAGGGCTAGGCGGATGATGGGCAGAGGCTGCACCGCTTTCTTGGCGATGATTGTTGAGGTGCCTACGGCGGCACTGGGGCTGGAGGATATTCCTGTTGTCCGTGAGTTCCCATATGTGTTTCCCCCAGAGTTGACGACTATGCCGCCGGAGAGGGAGATAGAGTTTGTGATTGATGTGGTTCCAGGAACCGCACCAATCTCAAAGGCATCTTATAGGATGGCACCTGCCGAGTTGAGGGAGTTGAAGGCCCAGCTTCAGGATCTGATGGACAGGGGCTTTGTTAGGCCCAGTGTTTCTCCGTCGGGAGCGCCTGTGTTATTTGTGAAGAAGAAGGATGGGTCGCTTCGATTGTGTGTGGATTACAGGGAGTTGAATAAAGTGACCATCCGGAACAAGTATCCCCTACCACGGATACATGATTTGTTCGATCAGTTGCAGGGAGCATCAGTGTTCTCGAAGATTGATCTCCAGTCAGGTTACCACCAGCTGAGGGTGAGGGCCGAGGACATTCCCAAGATGGCTTTCAGATCCCGGTACGGGCATTATGAGTTCACAGTTATGCCTTTTGGTTTGACTAATGCCCCTGCTGCATTTATGGATTTGATGAACCGGGTATTCCAGCCGTACTTGGACCTGTTTGTGGTGGTATTCATAGATGATATTTTGATTTACTCCCGGAGTGATATGGAGCATGAGGAGCACTTGAGGATAGTGCTGCAGCTTCTGCGAGAGAAGAAGCTGTATGCCAAGCTTAAAAAGTGCGAGTTTTGACTTTGGGAGGTTGCATTCTTGGGCCATATCGTATCAGCCGCAGGAGTAGCAGTTGACCCGACGAAGATTGATGCAGTTCGGGATTGGCCGAGACCGACGACGGTTACAGAGGTTCAGAGTTTTCTGGGCTTGGCAGGCTATTACCGTCGGTTTGTAGAGGGCTTTGAGAAGCTCTCTACTCCCCTGACCAGTTTGACTAGGAAGGGGACGAGGTTTGTGTGGACTGAGCAGTGCCAGCAGAGTTTTGAGGAGCTGAAGAGGAGATTGATTTCAGCACCAGTTCTTGCATTGCCAGTGATGGGAGATGGATTCGTGATTTTTAGTGACGCCTCTCACAGTGGATTGGGTTGTGTTTTGATGCAGTATGGTAGGGTAATTGCTTATGCTTCACGGCAATTAAAGGATTATGAGAAGAATTACCCTACTCATGATTTGGAGCTTGCAGCTGTGGTGTTCGCGTTGAAGTTGTGGCGGCATTACCTCTACAGTGAGCACTGCGAGATTTACACGGATCATAAGAGTTTGAAGTACTTGTTTACTCAAAAGGAGCTGAATTTGAGGCAACGCTGGTGGTTGGAGCTACTAAAGGACTATGATTTGAGCATCCTTTATCATCCCGACAAGGCCAATGTTGTAGCAGATGCTTTGAGTCGGAGGTCAGTGCAGAGTTTGAGCATGTTGATCACACAACAGGCACCGCTTGTTGAGCAGATGAGGCGACTACAGATTGAGGTGGTATCCCCTAGGGTCTCTGCTAGACTTATGTCAATGGTCTTGCAGCCCACTCTGTTGGACGGGATTAGGGAGACACAGAGTGAGGACCCCCACTTGGCGAGGATTAGATCACAGATTCGGGCAGATCAGATAGGGGATTTTACAGTGGATAGCTCGGGAGTACTGCGGTACAGGGACCGAGTATGTGTGCCTATGGATCCTGAGATCAGAGACCAGATTTTGAGAGAGGCCCATTATACACCTTATACCATTCATCCTGGTGGTACTAAGATGTATAAGGACCTCAAGGCACATTTTTGGTGGTCCGGAATGAAGCGGGACATTGGGAGATTTGTGGCTCACTGTTTAACTTGCCAGCAAGTGAAGGCAGAGCACCGGGTTCCTGCTGGCAAGTTGCAGAGTATTCCAATTCCCGAGTGGAAGTGGGACCACATTACTATGGATTTCGTCACTGGACTGCCGAGGGCGCAGAGTGGGGCCGACGCGGTTTGGGTTATTGTGGATAGACTCACCAAGTCTGCACACTTCTTGCCTGTACAGATGACTTGGCCGTTGGAGCGTCTGGCACAGTTGTACTTGGATAAGGTGGTGAGGCTACACGGTGTACCCGCCTCGATTGTATCAGATAGGGACCCGAGGTCTGTATCACACTTTTGGGGGAGTCTACAGTCAGCCTTGGGGACCCAGCTCAGGTTTAGCAATGCTTTCCACCCACAGACTGATGGCCAGTCCGAGCGCACCATACAGACCCTCGAGGATATGTTGAGAGCGTGCGTTATGGATTTTGGAGGGGGGTGGTACCGACACTTACCATTGGTTGAGTTTGCGTACAACAACAGCTATCAGGCGAGCATTCAGATGGCTCCGTTTGAGGCGTTGTATGGACGTAAGTGTCAGTCGCCCTTGTATTGGAGTGACGTGGGTGAGAGGAGGACTTTGGGACCGGATTTACTTTTGGAGGCTGAGAAGAAAGTCAGATTAGTTCGCCGACATCTTGAGGCAGCCCAGAGTCGTCAGAGGAGCTATGCTGATACTCGACGGCGAGACCTAGAGTTTCAGATTGGTGATCATGTCTTTTTGAAGGTCTCGCCTTCGAAAGGGGTCCACAGATTTGGAGTTCGTGGGAAGCTCAGTCCCCGCTTTATTGGACCCTTTGAGGTTCTTGAGAGAGTTGGCCCTGTGGCTTACAGAGTTGCTCTTCCTCCACGCCTGGCCGGAGTTCACGATGTTTTCCACGTCTCAGCTCTGAGGAGATATGTTTTTGACCCGTCGCACGTGATTGACTTCACTTCTTTGGAGGTCGGCGAGGACCTGGTATATGAGGAGCGCCCGTTGCGAATTCTTGCTCGTGAGGTGAGGGAATTGCGCAACCGGGCCATTCCGTATGTGAAGATCTTGTGGAGCAATTGTAGTAACCGCCTTCGTTAATTGTCTTTTCGGAATTTCTTTCATTTTTTTATTCACCCCCTTTTTGTGGTCCGACGGGAGGTGGGTTAATAATTCTTTGTTTCTGGGCAGATCGTCGGGGCTCGCGGGTATTTTTAAGTGGTAGAGCTCGCGAAACGGGGAACGGTGGGGCGATCGGATTCAAATTCCGATCCCGGGATCTCCCAAAATAAATTTATGAAGGTTACCAGCGGTTCCGGGTGCATTAAAAAGTGTGCGGGAGATCGGCACGCTTTTTGAGGTAAGTTAGACCCCAGGTCCGCACCCGATCGCTAAGTGTTGTTTTTGGGGATTTAGGGTTCAATCCCACTCCCCATTCACACCAGAACGATTAATTTACTTTGTTTGGGGGCGTAGGGTTTTTCCCCACTCCTCATTCCTGTGCGTTAGTTCCCCATTTGAGCGCGAGCGAGGAACCCTTTTTCTCCAACCTCTTCCCTCTAGCAGTCGGCGTGAAGAACCGAGGCATCGTGACGGGAAGAAGGAAGAGACGATCACTTTTCCCGCGGAATCCGATAAGCGTGAACGGGACGATCCTTCTCCTTCATCCATTGCCGACGAAACCGAGGTGAGCGGTATTATTGTCTCTTTTTCGGTCTTCTTGATTACAGCAAGGGGAGGGGGTTCCCGGAATCCGGCCGTTGGGCACCCGACGCCCGCGGAGGGGGAGGGCGAGCCACCCGCAGGCAGGGCACCCGCACGGGCTGGGCGCCGCGCGGGGCCGCTCGCGCCTGCGGGCAGCTCACCCGCGCGGGTCTGGCGACGCGCGGGGCTGCCCGCCCATGCGGGCAGCGCGCCCGCGCGGGGTCGGGCGCCGCGCGGGGCTGCCCGCGCATGTGGGCAGCACGCCGCGCGGGCCGGGCGCCGCGCGTGTCTGCCCGCAGGCAGGGCGCCCGCGCGGGGTCTCGCTCTGCGCGGGGTAGCCCGCGCACGCGGGCAGCGTGCCCGCGCGGGGTCGGGCGCCGCGCGAGGCCGCCCGCGCATGCGGGCAGTACGCCGCGCGGGCCGGGCACCGCGCGGGGCCGCCCGCGAGCGGGGCGCCCGCGCGGGGTCTGGCACCGCGCGGGGCAGCCCGCGCATGCGGGCAGCGCGCCCGCATGGGGTCGGACGCCACGCGGGGCCGCGCGCGCTGGTAGGCTGCCCGTCCTTTTGTCCTCGCCCCGGGACGTCGCCGCCGCCGCCGGATCTGCGGGCTGCGTTCCGCGACCGACCGGGAGAGTCTTATGTTTCGTGGTCCTTATTTGGGGTTACGAGTTACTGATTTCTTTGAGTCGGGTTCGTGTAGGTCCTGGGAACACACCAAGACGCGGAGGAATCGCACATGGATCACCGCACGAGATAGGTGGGTTTTTATTTAGAGACTTAGCGTGGCACTTCCGACACTTGTAACTAACTCTATTTGTGCGTTTAACTGTGATATTGTTGACAGTCTCTATGGTTCTCGTTACTTGATTATATATGGTTGATAGTCTCTATGGTTCTCGTTACTTGGTTATATGTGGTTGATAGTCTCTATGGTTCTCGCTACTTGATTATGTACGGTATTCTTGGTTACTATGCTCGAGGCTGCAGCACGCGCACTCGCGGTTTGGCCACCGCAAAGGGTGCGCTTTTCCGGAAAAGTGGTCTATGACCCGTGTAAACCCACGAGGTGACGTAGTGGGGCCCCCGTAGGTGTGGGGTTTTGAGGCGCCAAAGTGTGAGCGGTGCGACCCGTCGGGGTAGGTGCTCAACGTGGTCAGGTTTTGCAGGTGTTCGTGGTTTTTCCCTCTTGGGAGGGTGGTTGCTCCGGATAGCCTTACGGTTGGCTTTACTACTTTTTCCTGCTTTATTATTTGTATTATCGTGTCGCTGACTTCCCACTCCGTGACAGGTTCCTTCAGGGGTGAGAGCTAGGCGATGGTGAGGCCGAGTCAGGAGCTTTCGGGTCCTATGAGACCCCAGACTGTATTTTTCCCTTTTCTTTCGCATTTCACTTACTATTTGTAGACTATTGTGTGGTTCTCGATACCCTCGTGGGGTCGATGTGGATGTCAGTACTCTACTCTCTGGTTATGTGGATGCTGAATTTATTTCTTATCTCTGTTCGGCTGTTTTTCAAAAGAAAAGAAAGAAAAAAAAAAGGGGGAAAGGAATTGCGAAAATCGTTTTCAAAACTTGGGTGTCGTGTGGGCACCGTTTTAAAAACTCTGTGGATTTATGGATTTTAGAAAACGGATTTCAAAACCTGAGTGTCGTGTGGGCACTGTTTTAAAAACTCTGTGGATTTATGGTTTTCGAAACTGTTTTAGAAATCTGGATGCCGGGTGGGCACCGCTTTCAAAACTGTGGATTTATCCTTTCAAATTGGTCGGCCTTGAGAATGGTTCTATTGTGTAAATGTTGAGAACTGTTGTGATTGAATAAACTACTATGATTGCATGTTGTATTAGCCGCGACGCCGTGCATATACAGAGGAGACTCTGTCCGTTTGCAGGGTGATTCTGTGTATGCGGCGGGTCTGGGCACGCGCCGGGGAAGAAGGAATTTCAAAAAAAAATTTATACGCAAAACAAATCCCTTTTTCGTTGATTGTTTCCGCTGAATGAAACCCCCGGGGCGTGACAGCAATCACGAGGAGCGAGAGGCTACTTGGGAGCTAGAGACAGTGATCAGAGATATCTACCCCTTTCTGTTCGAGACTTCCGGTTGAGGTACGTCTGTTTTGTCTTCTTTGTTTCGGGGACGAAACTTCTTTTTAGTGGGGGAGGATGTAGTGGCCCAGATTCCCATGCAACCTTTTTCTGGTGAATCCACTGTTAGAACACCTAGTGTTGGTGTATCTGGCCCATGGTGCATCAAAGAGATGCCACAGATGGACCCTGTGAGGTATCTTTAGCTGTGTTGGCCTTCGGCTGCATTTGCCGAAATTTTGAAGAGGTTTTAGGCCAAACAGAGGTTGGAAATGGATTCAACATAGAAAAACGTTTGAAAACGGCTATTTGCTTGTTTGATTCTGAGTCCGGATGCCCAAAAAGGGACTCCCGGAAGTTTTTATTGGCTTTTGGTGCATGGGAGGGGCCGTAGACTGCCGGCATGCCACGTGGCGGCCTATCATTGGCCGGTTTTCAGCGCTCGGTCCACAGAGCAGCACGGCTAGGTGCACAGACCCGGCGCAAAGACACGTGGCACCGCCTGATTGGCGGGCTCAAGGCGCGCGGTCTACCGGGCGAGCGCGGCGGTGCATGGACCAAGGCGGGGGACACGTGGCAGCCTCCGGTTGGTTGGTGCACGTGGTGAGGTCCACGAAATTCCAAAGTGGGATGCGTGGACCGGGTGTAGGGGACACGTGTCACCCTTTGATTCGCGGGCACATCAGGCGCAGTGCACGGGAGGGTGCGCCGGCGCCTCGGGCGCATGCGCACGTGGGGGGCCATGCCGCGCGACCGGCGAGGCGGCGACCGGTCGGCGGGTCTTCCGGGCTGGACACGTGGCGCCCGCGCATTGGCGGGCGCCAACCGCCATGTTGACCGGGGATGGGCCACGTGGCCGTCCCTGAGTGGCCCGCGCAGCTGTTCGCTGTTCGGCAGGCCACGTGGCATCACCTGGTTGATTCGGGCGCAAACAGTGTTGGGCCGGGCCCAACACTGTAGCAGCCCGAATCTTTCGGGCGCCCGGAATCTGGGCCCAAAAGCCCAATGCGAGCTTTTTTGGATTTCTTTCCGGGTTGGGCCTATAAATAGGCCATTCACTCACTTTTTTCAGGCTCTTTTCGGGCTTTTTAGACTTAGCCCCCTTCATCAAAGTTGTTGCTCACCTTGTTGTGCATCTTGCGGAGGAAGCCCAGAGTTTTTGGAGGCCGCGGCGTCGACGACTTCGGCATCGTAGCGCAGAGCGACGATATACTGTTGGAGGCCCGTTTTCGTCGCACTTCAGTTTGAGAAGTCTACAGAGCTACCGCGACTGTATTTTTGGACGATTTTCATGGCGTTGGATCCACGAGAGGTAGGCCTATGTTTTTCCTATGGACCACTTTCCTCGCATCCGAGCTTTTCTTGGGGTTCCTGGTACATTTCTAACCCCCATTGCCACTGTTCTCTTGACAGCTGAACCTTGCCGGAATTTTATCTCTGCGCTCAAGCGTCGGATCGAGACGAGCCTGTAAACTTTTTTCATCCACTCGTCGCGAGTATTATAACCATATTTTTCTTGGATTTTTCTGAGACTTTCCCGGAGGTATACTATTCCCTTTTTATCTGTGCAAGAGTTTATAGTTGTGTGGTTGTGAGTGTTTGCGCACCTGTACTGTGGAATTTGTAACTCGGCCTACGGGGCTCGGAATTGTACGTGCAGGTACCCGTTTCAAAGGTCTCGACGCGAAGATCACAGTGATAATTTTATTGGAATTTTCAGGGCACTTTCAGCAGGTGAAATAATTGCATCTTTGGGACTGATTTTCAGATCGTGTGTACTTGGTAAATTTTTGGGATTAAAGTGTAATTGTGAACCTTGTGTTGTACCCAGGAGAGTTTGCGGGTATTGCTGAACTCGTTGGAGTTGGAGATTTGGATTTCTGGGTATTTTCAGCTATGGGAATTCTGTCAGATCAGCTCTTCAGGTGGGTGGCCTCGTCTTCATGACCTATGGACTGTGCATTAATTCTATCTGTCTAGGGACTTGTATGTTGTAGATGTATTTTGTATAGCATGCTAGAATATAGGAATTGATATTCCTGATGTTGTTAGATGATCATGTGTTTATTTTCTTCCCTACAAGTTGTTGATTATTGATATCTTGGAACTTGACCTAGCACCCCCGCCATATGCAACATGTTCAGCCAGACTGTAGAAAACTCCAACTTGGGCTAGGTTTTTATTGCTCTAGACATTCCCACACCACTATTCTATATTTCACTCTGGACTTTGAGTTTTCCTTGCCCGGGTAGTGGGCCGAGAGGTCGGGTTGTTGTGGGATGCATTTACACTCGTGTCTGGGGACCGAGTGGAGTCAGATAGCAGTCTGTAGATCAGGGTTCTTTTGGGAGCCGTCAGAGTGACAGTGGGTCTCGGCTGTGTAGTTTTCCAGCCTGTGAGTGAGACAGTGTTTTGTTGGTTACAGCCGATCTTGTTGATCGAGGATTTGGATTATAGCCTGCATGAGCCACATTTGAGCTCGACAGAGATGCGTGGATACTTTACTCGGTGGGGTCACGTCCCTCGAGTGCCACTCCGGAGTTGGGCCTGATACTTCTATCGCGACTTGTCGATGCAGTCCCTCTGGCTGGGCCAGTTTTGGCAGTCACGGATGTCCTACGTAAGTCCGGTCCTCCGGGATGTAACGGCAGTAGGCAGGCGCAGGTTTGACTGGACCCGAGGAGGCAGTCAGTTTAGATTGGGTGATCTGAGTTGAGGGCTAGTTGTGGCATCATGTTTCTTTCTATTCCACTCTTTGAGCATCTAGATAGAGGCATAGTAGCTGTAGAGTTTACTTTTCCAGCTTTTCCTTACAACACTACATATATTAATTTATGCCTCTAGTAGACTTAGTGGGCAGACCGTCGGGCTTGTTGGCGGCACCCACTGAGAACTACTATGGGATGTAGTTCTCACACCCGTCGTGGTGTCTTTTCCCCAGGGACTTCTGCTCCGGTTCCTGCTGCTCCAGTTGCTGATCCTACTCCTTCAGACAGAGGTAAGGGAGTCGCGAGATAGATCCCTTCCAGTCATCCTCTGAGAGAGAGTAGATGTACCCCTTACCAGTTTTTGTGAGTGATATGTTGAGCGACCCTTGTAGTGAGGTATCGAGTTGTACCTTTCCTTTACTGCAGAGAGTGACTTATGTATATTTGGTGAGGACTTTGTTGTATTATATGGGAGTTGTACTTATTTTTATTTCAGCTTTTACTTTTCAGCTTTGATATCTGCTAGTGTAGATGATCTTTTGCAGGTTAGTCGCTACGTCTATACGGGGCTTCCCGTATGGGCGGCGGATCTGTTGGCTAGCCCGGGTCGCAGTTTCGACCCCGGGGCGTGACACCCGTCCTCATGAAATAACCCGATAAGTCAAGTAACCGCCCCTTGTCCCTCACGTATGTATCGTTCCGTCACATTAGCCGTGACAATGCCTTCCTGTCCTCTTTTATATGTATCATATTTTGCTAAAACCATGCCACACATTGTGCTTCCTTAAAAACAGTTATGCCAAAACATTTCAATAAAAGAAAGGAAGAGAAAGGCCGAACACAAGTTCCGACAACGTCCTCTGTTAAGGATTTTAGTTTTGGCGTATTTCGTGAAAGTGTTTAAGTCTTGAAGATTGAAGATGAAGAAGCTTGGATCATATACCTCAATCTCAAGAAAGAAGAATTCAAAATGATCAGGTAAGTTTAACTAAACATTATTGGTGATCTGAATACTTCTTATAATGTAGAAACACTTGGATAGATTTTTAATCGCATAAAAATTAAAAACTGGACAAGTTACATGTTCAGGATCCGGAACAGAGGACTACAGTCCGGACCCCGAACGTTGGTTGGTTCATGCACAAATCCAGTCCTGAACATCCCTGTTTCGTTCCGGACCCCGAACGTGGATTTTGGTGAAACTGCATGGACAGTCCGGACCGTAGGATTTCGTTCCGGACCCCGAACGTGGAGTTTGCTGAAACTGCATGAACAGTCCGGACCGTAGGATTTCGTTCCGGACCCCGATGTAGACCTCGAGAAATTCAAGTGTGTTCGCGGGCGAGGAAGCGGATCTAAACCTTAGTGATTTGCATACCGGTGTGCGAATTGCACAGTTTCCGATGCACAAATTTTGCTTTTCCGATCCGAGTCTGATCTCGGAAATCTGAGGTCGCCAGTGCGACCGTCTCATCGGATCGAGTGGAAATGGTATAGACCGTTTGCTGATCCGACGGTCGGATCGTCCGGAAATCAGCAAGAAAACTAGTGGGGCCTGCGACTTAAGTGAATAGTGTTTTGAATAGTAACACCTTGATTTTGTTTCCCGTGTTGGCCAACGTCGCCGATCGACTGTCTGGAGTCCGAATCTGACGATCTAGATAGTCGATTTAAATGGCGTTGTCGATCCGAGCGCAATGGCGCAGACGAAATCTATGTTTGACGACCCTAGAGCCTCGAAAAGCGTGTTGAATTGTAGATATCGCAGTATTTTGTGGATCTGTGATTTATCAGGATTTTTAGTCGACGAACAAAAATCGCTACCTGATAGGTTTCGTCGAGCCGGACGTCGTGGTGAAATCCGCTTTTCCGTTTGGCGATTCGAATGCCTCGAAAAGCGTGATGTACGGTGAAAAATGCGGCATTTTATGCAATAACCCCTATATTTTATGCTCCGATTTGTGTGCTGCTTTATGGAGAAGGACTTAAGTGCGAGACATAGTTGCTGTGAAGGACTGGGCTCAAAATTGCAAGAGTAGAGGGGTTAAAATGCATCTTGTAGCATGCCTATATGTGTAAGCGTGTTGGGTTAGGGTTTCCCTTTAAACCCTAATCCTGTGGTCCTCAGCCTAGCCGCCAGCTCCAACCTTCTTCATCACCCTCTGCCTCTCTCCACGGAGGTCACGCCACCAAGCGCCGCCGTCTCGTCGCCGGAGAGAAAGAAGAACCAAGGAACTCCTTAGATCTCGGATGGGAAGGTGAGGGATTGCTCCCAGAGGACTTGGGTGGTTCCAAGCATCATCTGGGAGTGTCTCTGCGAAGTTGACACCGAGCCAAGGGTTCCCCGACGTCGGGCGCCGCCGTGAGCCGCCGAGGAGGTTACCTTCTTCTCTAAGTTTTCCGGCGAGGTGAGTTTTTTGGGAAAAACTTCATGTAAATGACTCATGAGTGTGGATATGAGGTACCTAACATCGAGAGGAACTTACCAATGAAGTCCGGGCTACCGCTGTGCCCCCGGTCGCCGGCGGGAGCGACTCCTTGCCGGAAGTCCGTCTTCGGCTAAGTTCGTGCTTGAGCTTTGTCCAACCGTTGGATTCAAGATCAGAGACGTTGGATCTCTTCTTCTCGATGACTGTGAGCTCTCCGTCAAGTTTGGCGCTGATCGGCTCTGGGTCGTGGGCGTACGGGCTTGCCCTAGAATCGGGCTTTTCTTCCCTTCGGCCGAGCCTCGCCGTCCGGCGCCGCCGCTCACCCGTGCCGCCGGCCACCACCTCGGCAAGCACCGTAGCACCAAGAGAAGCATTGTGGTCCAAGTTGGGGGCTCTCTTGTGCTCCGGTAAGAAATCCGCCATTAGAGCTCTATTTCTCTTCACCGAGCTTCGCCGCCGGCGATCGCCGTCGCTCCCAGCCACGGGAAAACCACTCGGACAGGTTAGATTTGTTGTTTATAAGCCTTACATGCTGTTGCATGGAGTTTCTAACGTGAGAGTTTTACTCTCTGTAGTTGCACCATTGTGGGCAACCCGAGCTTGCGCTCCGGCCATCGCCGCCGCTCGTGGACGCAGGCAGGTAACCCAGGTAAGCTCCAAACGCTTTTTAGTGAGTCTCCATCAAGTTGGTTGCACCCCAGAGTCCTTGTAAACCGAGCTCTCCAACCTTGCACTCAAGGTGTTCGAGCTTGGGTTTTTCCGGCCAACCGCCGCCTCCAGCCGCCGGCGACGGGTCTGGTTGTGACCAAGCCATCTCTGGGAGTGTCCTCGAACTGTTGCTTGCCTCTGCTCCAAGCCTGAAGCTGGGTTGATCAAAAGTTGGCCAACCCGAGCCCTAGCATGGTTGGAAGTCTTCACCACCTTGCTCCGGCGACCTCTCCGGCCGTCTCCGATGTGCCTAAGGTGAGCCCTAGTCTCTGTGAATCCTCCTAAGTGTGATGCTTGTGCTAAAGTTGGGTTTGTTCAAGTAGTCTAATTGTTGAAGCATTGTAGCTAAATGGGACTTGGTTATTTATGGGCCAACTTTGAACTCGTGCCTCGTGCTGTTGGGTTATATGTAATAAGGATCTAAATAGGGGAAAAAACACCTAGAGGGGGGTGAATAGGTGTAAACGTATAAACACTCAAAAAATCATTGCGATAAAAACCCAATGCGGAAATAAAAATAATACGCAAGATTTTTACGTGGAAAACTCCATCACCGGAGTAAAAAACCATGGGACCGATAACACGGCAGAAATCCACTAGAATTAAAACACGTACAAGGTGATTTACCGTACACACTTACGACTCAACCTTTTCCATACGCTCCTAGAGGATCTTCTCCGCTCGCTCCGCGACGCTTCTCGAATCCACGATCTGCGCCCAACGCCGAATCCACGGCGTCCAACGTCGAATCCACGACGTCCGACCGAATCCACGGTCTTCACCCAATAGCACCCTTCGAATCCACGAACGTGCCTCGCTCCGAATCCACGAGAGCGGTTGAACCTTGAATCCACAATGACACGCGAATCCACGCGCCGATTTTTGGGGTAAATCGTTGTTTTTGGGTGGTGATGATCCGCCGAATACTTAGATCAAAGATAGATCGGAAATACCATCTAAGTATTCATTAGTTTGATTCAACTCAAGATGTGAGTATGAAAACCTAGAATCAAACTAATCAATATAGATGAAGAAACATAGAGTGTTCTCTAATGATTTCCTTTCTTCTCTATATGTGGATCTAGAGCCGTAAAAGATGATATATGAAAATGACGGCTATTTTCCTTTTTATCGGCTTACCCTAGGAAATGAATCATAGGGTCTATTTATAGGTTAGAAACCCTAGGAAGGAGATAAGAATCAAAAACCTAACATTTCTGGAAATTTTACGGACGGCGATCCGGATCGGATTAGCTGTGATCCGGATCGTCGTAACGAGTCAGGTAATTCCAGAAAAACGAAGGTTTGGGATCCGGATCGAAGTGCTTGATCCGGATCGTTCATACAGTTCACCAAACATCAACGTTCGGGATCCGGATTGCGAAGCCTGATCCGGATCGTTCAAGGAAGATGGTAAACTCAGTGTTCGGGATCCGGATCAAGAGAGGCTACGATCCGGATTGAACTGGTGTATGAACAAACCACCTTCGGGATCCGGATCGAACAACCTGATCCGGATCCTGAACATGTCCCAAGTCCAGTTTTTGATTTTTATGCAATGAAAGATTCTTCCAAGTGTTTCTACACTACAAGAAGTATTCGGATCACACAAAATCTTAGGTTAAACATACCTGATCCTTTTGAATTCTTCTTTCTTGAGATTGAGTTAAATGATCCAACTTTCTTCACCTTCAATCTTCAAGACTTGAGACTTTCACGAAACTACGCCAACTCAAATTCCGTAACAATCTCCCCCTTTGGCGGTTTCGTGACAAAACACAGATCCACTCAAGAAAATTCAAAAAGATATTTTTGTTGCTATCACCATACAACAAAAATTTACAATGGAGATCCAACAATTTAAAACATGAGATAAACTCCTAAAACAGACTCT
This sequence comes from Tillandsia leiboldiana, assembly GCA_029204045.2. NCBI lineage: Eukaryota > Viridiplantae > Streptophyta > Magnoliopsida > Poales > Bromeliaceae > Tillandsia > Tillandsia leiboldiana. The sequence goes on from CM055065.1 coordinate 30,442,678, forward strand.
AGACTTAGACATCTGTACTCTCTGCACAAAGAAATCATTCTTGACAAAAAAAGATCGTTAGATACCTCAAGAATATTTAGCATACAAAACCTAGTACAGAGATAGAGTTTATCTGATCATCATGACATTTGAGAATTCAGATATGTAAGAGAATCATAGTCAAAAACCAACATATCTTCTATGCAATTAAAAACCAAATGTCATGTTAGTGAACATCAACTTGTTAGTCATATTACATGCCCAAATAGTTAGTCGAATAGTTAGTAGAGACATGCAAACAATCACAAGATGAAAACCAAAGTTGAAGTTGAAGTGATACTTACCTTGTTGTGTACAAAATTTCACATCAGCATTGTTCATCATTGTTCAAGTTCCCTTGATGTTCACTTACCTTGATGTTCACATCACATCATTGTTCAAGTTCATTGTTCAAGTTCTCTCTAAAACTCTCTCCCCCTTTTTGTCACAAACAAAGCCAAAATTACCAAAAAATTGAAAAATTGAAGGAGAGTTAAAAAATATCAACGAAAATGTTCTGAAATTTAAGAACTAGAACTAAAAGTAAGTCCTAAAAACTGAAAAACCTGCACAAAAAGATTAGAAATAAGATTAAGTCAGTCAGAATCCGAACTAGTGGGATTGGTACAATCCAACTTCTTCAAAATCGCTTGAAGCATTTTTGACATTCTGGAGACCTTTCTTTTCATCTTATGTTGCTCAGAGATAATCTGTTTGAGATTTGTAGACACGCTGTCTTGTTCAGCAGACGATCTTCGCTGTTCTTGTCGAAGTGAGGACCCTACATTCGCTTTTGCTGTGTGTCTCCAGGACGTTGAAGGATGTAGTATAGAACCAGACGGTGCATCTTGACCTTCAATCCATGGAGATTCTCTAGTGAGAGAGCGAGCTCTGGTGAGGGGTCTATCAATCTGAATTCCAGTTCCCCTCGAATTCTTTCGCCTAGTGTACTGCTTGGTTGTTGAGGACGATCTCATCAGCTTCTTGTTCTTCAAGTACAACCTATCTTCTTTATCAATAGCTTTTTGTGCTTGTTCACAAATCTCTTCCCAGTCTTCTTCATCTGATTCTGAATCAATTTGATAGACTTTCTTTGTCTCTTCTTGATTTGAGTCATCTTGTTCTCTTTTTATATAAGACCTACTCGGTCCTACCATTGCTACCAAAAGGAAGATTATCCAGGCGAATGTCATTGGTGCAAGTGCTTAAAAGTTTTAAAATCCTGTGAACAATAACTCAAAAACACATGAAAAATTATTAATTTTCAAAAATTTGAAAAATTGTACCCAAACAGTCATAATCATGTAGAGAGACTAAGAATCAAATTAGTTTTGCAAAAGGACTTTTAAAAATAGATCAATTGCATGATTTTAGAAAATCCTTATTATATGCCCTAAAACCGAAATTTTAGAAATCGAAGCCTAAAAATCCATTAATCAGGAGAGTACCTAGCATATAATCAAAACTAATCTACCCAGAGTTCTTATTTCAAAAGAAATTTGATCAAAAACCATCCACAAACAAAGTCGATCCAAGAAATTCACACGTTTGAGGAGGAATAGAGAAAAAAAAAAAAAAAAAAACGGTGAAAAACCGAGATTTTGATCAATAAAACTTACTTGGAGTTGAAGAACTTGAGTTTGAAAGCTTCCAAGAAGGGTGAAATCTAGAGAGAGAGGCTCTGGAAACTTTGGAACAAAAGATTGGAGTAAAAGAAATCAAAACCCTTTTGTTCTTTATAAAACCCTAGCCGCGATCCGGATCATCCCATGCTTGCGATCCGGATCGGCTACCCGCAGTGAGAAACTGCGCTCGGGATCCGGATCGGCAGATACAATCCGGATCGTCAGCCCGCAGAAGAATTCCTGCGTTCGGGATCCGGATCATCTTGCCCGATCCGGATCGGCTCCAACTTTTTCTTTAGAAAATTTCAGAGAAATTCAAGAAAAACCAGAAAAAGATTGTAAGCACAAATGTGTATCAACTTTAAACAAAAATCATCGTTTCATACAACAAGAATTAGATTATGCCAAATCTATCAATAATATCCAAAAATGAAACGAGAATTTACAAGAATTAAATCCCTTAAAGTTGAACACCTTCAATTACATCTAACATGATCTTATGAGTAATGCCTTTATCAAATCATCAATTCAGTAAAGAAAATGAAATACAAAGATCAATAGATGTTTGAAATCCCAAATATAGTAGATAATGTATCTAGACAATCTGTTGAAGAGAGTGGCTCTTTGAGCATCTTTCTTTAAAAACCCACCTTATACCAACCTTGAAATTTGACGGAGTCAAGTATTTCAACATGCATTATACTTAATCAAAAATTTGAACAACCATGCTTGGTATACATGTGGTAGCTGCACACAATACTCGGACGACCGAGGTGGTAGCTCTTTCCTCCATGTGGTGGTAGTTTTCACACTCCTCATTGGGATGTAACTCTTTCCACATCTTTTGAGCATTTTACTTTTTCTATGACTCCCCCTCAATTGGCTATCAATTATTTAAGATATAAAGTATTCAACCAAATATTGATCTCGATTTCATACTCGACTAAGCAGTCAAATAAGATAATGACTATACCAAGAGATCATAGAGAGAGAGAATTTGACTTTGATCACTTAGAAGATGATTTAATTAACATAAATGATCATTGCAACAGTGAAATATTATGATGGCAAAAGCATAATAAATTTCTAAATGTGCGAAAAGATGCAATTAAAGTCAATTATGATCTATGCTCAATTAATGTCCTATGTACAAACATAGATAATGAACAAAACAAAACAAATACAAAACCTATCCTAAGCAAAGGTTTCAAAAAGAAGTTTATTTCAAGGAAAGCATTCCAATTGCTTTTCGTAAATGAATAAAACGTTTTTGATCCAAAGGTTTTGTTAAAAAGTCAGCCAATTGATCCTCTGTTGAAATATATGAAAGTTGAAGAGTATTTGATTCAACTAGCTCTCTAAGAAAATGATATCTAAGTTCAATATGTTTTGTTCTAGAGTGCAACACAGGGTTTTTAGAAATGTTAATTGCACTTGTGTTGTCACAAAGAATTGTTACCGAAGATGCTGAAATGCGGAAGTCGCTCAATACGCTTTTCATCCAAATGAGTTGAGTTGAGCAACTTCCAGCTGAAATGTATTCTGCTTCGGCAGTCGAGAGTGCTATGCAGTTCTGCTTTTTACTGTGCCATGCAACAAGGCAATGGCCAAGATAGAAGCATGCACCACTCGTGCTTTTCCGATCATCCACTGATCCTGCCCAATCGGCATCTGAGTATCCAACAATATCCAAACTTGTTCCCATAGGATACCAAATTCCGAAATTAATTGATCCTTTGATATACCGGATGATCCTTTTCACCGCTTTCAGGTGAACCTCCTTTGGTGCAGATTGATATCTCGCGCAGATCCCAACACTAAAGGATATATCCGGGCGACTAGCCGTGAGGTAAAGTAGACTTCCAATCATACTTCTATACAGTTTCTCGTCTACATTCTCACTATGTGATTCACTTCCAAGTCCCTTGTGGCTAGTTCCCATTGGAGTCGGAAAATCCTTCGAATTTTCAAGATCAAACTTTTTAACCAACTCCATTGCATACTTGGATTGACTCAAGTGAATACCTTCATCATTTTGTTTAATTTGCAATCCAAGGAAATAAGTCAATTCGCCCATCATGGACATCTCAAATTCGCTTTCCATGGTCTCCGCGAATTTAGAAGCATCATTATCTCTTGTTGCGCCAAATACAATGTCATCGACATAGATTTGTGCTACAATGAAATTGCTTTGATAATGCTTCACAAAGAGAGTCCTATCAGCTCCCCCTCGAGTATAGCCCTTCTCCAAAAGGTGCTTTGTTAACCTTTCGTACCATGCTCGCGGTGCTTGTTTCAGACCGTAAAGAGCCTTTTTCAAACGAAAAACATGGTTAGGTTGTTTATGATCTACAAAACCTTTCGGTTGAGCCACATAAACTTCCTCATTTAAAAACCCATTTAGAAATGCGCTCTTAACATCCATTTGAAATAATTTGATTTTAAAATGACAAGCAATAGCAAACAGTATACGAATGGACTCGAGTCTAGCTACAGGGGCGAATGTTTCATCAAAGTCTATACCTTCTACTTGAGAGTAGCCTTGAGCAACTAATCGTGCCTTGTTCCTGATGATAGTACCATCTTCATTTTTCTTGTTCTTGAAGATCCATTTGGTACCTATCACATTATGTTGCTTTGGAGGCTTCGTTAATTCCCAGACTTTGTTTTGCTCAAATTTATGGAGCTCTTCCTGCATTGCTTTAATCTAGTAGTCATCCTGAAAAGCTTCATCTATGTTCTTTGGTTCGATTAAAGATACGTAGCAAGCGAATCCACAAACCAACTGCCTCCGAGTTCTAACTCCTTCTTGTGGATCTCCAATGATATTCGATTCCGGATGATCCTTGGAGATTCGTAGCGTTTGTTGAAACGGAGTACTCGGAGATATATGAGATGATTCCTGCACATTAGATAAACTTGAAGAACCATTAGATGCATCATTAATATTGGAAGTATTATTATGAGAAGATGCAACAGCAGGAGTATCATCATCTAGAGAAATATCGAGGGTAGATTTTTCAGATGCAAAGTGAAAAGCTTCATCTACTTTAACATTTATAGATTCTACGATCGTCTTAGATTCCAAGTTAAATACTCGATATGCTCTACTATTAGTAGAATACCCCAAGAAAATCCCTTCGTCACTTCGTGAGTCAAACTTTCCAAGATTTTCACGGTCACATAAAATGTAACACCGACTCCCGAAGATGCGAAAATATTTGATGTTGGGTTTTCTACCACACCATAGTTCATATGGTGTATTTAACGTTCCCGGGCGCAAGAACACTCGATTAATGACATAGACAGCGGTGTTCACAGCTTCAGCCCAAAAATGTAGCGGTAAATTCCGGCTGTGAAGCATCACACGCGCCATCTCTTGAACAACCCTGTTCTTGCGCTCGACAACACCATTCTGTTGAGGTGTATAGGGTGCAGAGAATTCATGCTTAATACCGTTTGAAGTACAAAAGTCAATGAATTTTGAATTAATGAATTCTCCACCTCTATCACTTCTAACACGAATGATCTTTTCATTCTTTTCAATCATAATACGAAGGCAAATCTCGTGAAAAGAATCAAAAGTATCAGCTTTCTCTTTTAAAAATGCTACCCAAGAATACCGAGAGAAATCATGAACCAATAAAAAAATATACCATTTACCTCCCAAAGATGGTTGACGGGTCGGCCCCATTAAGTCCATGTGCAAAAGTTCCAAGGGCCGTTTTGTACCAACGTGGTTCAAGTTCTTGTGTGCAGTCCTAGACTGTTTTCCCTTTTGGCAACCACCACACACAACGTTTTGTTTAAATAAAAGTTTTGGAACCCCCTTGACCACGTCCTTGTTTGAAATTCTAGTAAGTTCCTTAAAATTTAAGTGACCTAGCCTTTCATGCCAAAGAGTTTCATTATTCAAAGCGGCTAAGTTACAATTTTCAGAAAATTTATTAGGAACAACATAACAATTGTTTTCAGATCTAACCCCTTTTAAAAAGAAGACATGGTCCTTATCAGTTACAACGCATTCAACAGATGAAAAGTTAACTGAAAAACCATTGTCGCAAAGTTGACTTATGCTTATGAGGTTAGTCTTAAGGCCATCAACAAATAAGACGTTTTTCAAAATCGGGCCATCTGGAATAGCTACCGTCCCTTTTCCAACAATTTTGGAAGATCGACCGTCTCCGAAAACAACGTGTCCTCCGGAGATTTTCTCAAGATTTTGAAAACTATTTTTGTCACCGGTCATGTGACGGGAACACCCGCTATCCAGATACCAAGACGAACTATCATATGCATGCAAGGAAATATTGGAAACAAGGCAAGGGAAAATTTCACCTTTGCGCACCCAAACCCTTTTGGAGTGCGTCGGTAATGGTCGTGAAGTTATATGCCTAGGTGAAGGCGTCTTGTTATAGCGATTGTTGTTCCTTAATGAAATCGTCTTGCGCGATGATGTAAAAACTCGAAATATTTTATTTTAATAAATAGTCAAAAAGTGAATTTTTGACCTGGTTTTGTTTTCAAAAGACCTATGTTGATTTATTTAGTCAATTGCCAGTGTGCGAGTTGCACATTTTACGAGACAAAAAGGCTACTTTCCAATCCAGACATGATCTTGGAAATCCGAGTTGACCGTTGCGATCGTCTCGTCGAACTGAGCGAGATTCATATTCAGCACTTTTCGATCTGACGGTCGGATCTTCCAGAATTCAACTAAGAAGTGGACGAATCTCGCGACCAATGTACCAGCGTCCTCTGCGCACAGTGCACTTAAGTGAGTTACTGTAGTGCACTTAAGTGAGTTACTGTAGATGAACAGTAACCCTGGTTTTCGAGACCCCGACGAATACAACAGTGACTATTTCACTGTTCGGAATCCGAATATAGTGATCCAGGTAGTCATTTCGAACGGTTTCGATATTCTGAACGCAATGGCGCAGTCGAACATTCTGTTTGACGACTCTAGAGTCTCGAAAAGCACGATAACTGTATTCCGTGATAGTATTTTATGGACCGCATTTTTATTCGGGCAGTTTCTCGAAAATCAAAAATCGCTACCTGATAGGTCTCGTCGAGCCGGCCCACTAGCAATAATAACTCGTTGGGCCCAAACCACAGCCCAAAATGCTTAAGCCCAGTTATTATTACTAGTGTCCAAGTCTCATATAAACCCAATCACAAATCCATCCACATCCGATGTGGGACTATTGGGGGCGTCACAGACTCCCCCCGTTTAGGCCTGACGTCCTCGTCAGCCCAAACACACACACACAAGCCCAAGATCACCAGGCGATGTGAGACTCGTCTCGCTAGTCCTGTCATCTAGACCCAGACTCAGCCGAGACTCGCCGCACACTTCCGACTGGTTATTGGCTCTGATACCAAATTTACCGACCCGGCCCACTAGCAATAATAACTCGTTGGACCCAAACCACAGCCCAAAATGCTTAAGCCCAGTTATTATTACTAGTGTCCATGTCTCATATAAACCCAATCACAATTCCATCCACATCCGATGTGGGACTATTGGGGGCTTCACAGACTCCCCCCGTTTAGGCCTGACGTCCTCGTCAGCCCAAACACACACACAGCAGCCCAAGATCACCAGGCGATGTGAGACTCGTCTCGCTAGCCCTGTCATCTAGACCCAGGCTCAGCCGAGACTCGCCGCACACTTCCGGCTGGGAACCTGGCTCCGATACCAAATGTAACGACCCGGCCCACTAGCAATAATAACTCGTTGGGCCCAAACCACAGCCCAAAATGCTTAAGCCCAGTTATTATTAATAGTGTCCAAGTCTCATATAAACCCAATCACAAATCCATCCATATCCGATGTGGGACTATTGGGGGCGTCACAGATGAACTACCAAGTCTCTTTTCATTTGAAAAGTTTTGCTTTGATTTTCGGGGAGGAGCCTTTTTGGTAGTTGTTGCAAGAGGTCCTTGAGATGAGCGTTCGACTCCCGTCTTGCAATATCTTCTTATGTGCCCTGAAACACCACAACGAAAACATACCTTAGATCTTGACGATCCCAAAGAGGATGAAGTAGGTTTGTTGTCGTTGTTTGTCTTGAATTCCGGTGTCGGAGGAGGAGATACCGACTGAGGCACAAAAACTGTCTCACTCGAACTTGGACTGTTTCCAGTTTGAGTGTATCCGAGGCCGAACCGATTTGATTGACCAAGACCAAGAAGTCTATCCAACTTACTCCTTCCTGAAGAGAATCCCTGTAAGTCATTCTTGAGTTGGAAAATGGTCTTTGTCATTTCCAGGTTATCCTGTCGAGCCTCGTTGTAGAGCTTTGAGAAGTGATTCGCGTTATCCACCAGATTTGTATGTTCCTTCTCAAGTTGCTCATTGGACTCTTGAAGGGAAACATTTGCCTTTATCAGGTTTTCCCTTTCCACTTCAAGAGCGTTTGAGAGAGAAGTCGCTGTTTTTGCTTCTTCTTCGAGATCATGCACTCTCCCTCTCAAACTCTTGTTTTGCTTAGCCACTTTCTTTGAATCCCTCAAAAGTCTGTGGTAGGCTAGAGCAAAATCTTCACCTTCCGAATCATCCGATTCGTTGTCCGTTGCATTCTTTTCAACAGTGGAGTTGGACAACGACTCGGATGTACTTGCCATAAAGCACATGAAGGGTGAAGATACGGACGCGTGGAATGCGGTGGAGCTCTTTTCTTCATCACTCGAAGACGACTCATTTGACGTTGAGTTGTCATCCCAAGTGACGACTTGCATCGCCTTCTTCTTTGCCGGATACTTGTTAGGACACTCCGTTGCAATGTGGCCGTAGCCTCGACATTTGAAGCATTGTAGTTGTCCCTCTGAACTTTTCTTATCCTTTGAGAAGTTCTCTTGCTTTCTTGACTTGTAACTTGCAGTACCCTTGCCTTTGTTCGACTTTCCGAAGAATGGAGATTTACTTGAATTACCCCTTCGAAAGTTGCGGCGAAACTTCCTTGTCAAGAGAGCGAGCTGCTTCTCAAATTCCTCCATAGAAAGGTTCTCGTCATCGTCTGAGGAGGATGTATCCGCGTCTTCTTCCTTAGTTGTTTTCAACACATAACCTGAAGACTTAGAAGTGGATGCCTTTCCAGAAGAATTGTTAGTAGTAAATGTCATTTCATAAGTTTGTAATGAACCAACTAATTCTTCTACACGTATTTCGTCCGGGTGTTTAATAGTTTCAATGGCAGTAAGCTTTGGGCGAAATCGTTCAGGGAGAGTTCATAAGATCTTTCTTACAATCTTAAATTCTGGAATCTTCTCTCCCAGATTAGCACATGAGTTTACGATGTCTTGCAATCGTGAATAGTAGTCCGTGAAAGATTCATTTTCTGCCATTAAGATAGAGTCAAACTTGCTCGTAAGCATTTGCAGTTTCTGAATCTTCACGAGGTTAGTTCCCTCATGTGTAACCTGAAGAACATCCCAGATTTCTTTCGCAGTCTCACATGCCGAGACGCGAGAGAATTCAGTTTGAGATAAGGCATTAAAGATAGCATTAATTCCATTGCCATTGTAAGAAGATGAATCTAACTCTTCCTTGGTCCATTTCGACCTAGGTTTTAAGGTGCGAACATCACCAATAAATTCAGTTGGATTAGACCATCCTAATTCAATTGATTGCCACACCCGTTCGTCGATGGAAATTAAAAAGGCTTTCATCCGTACTTTCCAGTACGCATAATTTGTTCCATCGAAGAACGGGGGTCGGTTGATGTTTCCACCTTCAACCATTGTTTACAACCCTATTCCCTCTCTGATACCACTTGTTGGGTTATATGTAATACGGATCTAAATAGGGGAAAAAACACCTAGATGGGGGTGAATAGGTGTAAACGTATAAACACTCAAAAAATCGTTGCGATAAAAACCCAATGCGGAAATAAAAATAATACGCAAGATTTTTACGTGGAAAACTCCATCACCGGAGTAAAAAACCACGGGACCGATAACACGGCAGAAATCCACTAGAATTAAAACACGTACAAGGTGATTTACCGTACACACTTACGACTCAACCTTTTCCATACGCTCCTAGAGGATCTTCTCCGCTCGCTCCGCGACGCTTCTCGAATCCACGATCTGCGCCCAACGCCGAATCCACGGCGTCCAACGTCGAATCCACGACGTCCGACCGAATCCACGGTCTTCACCCAATAGCACCCTTCGAATCCACGAACGTGCCTCGCTCCGAATCCACGATAGCGGTTGAACCTTGAATCCACAAGGACACGCGAATCCACGCGCCGATTTTTGGGGTAAATCGTTGTTTTTGGGTGGTGATGATCCGCCGAATACTTAGATCAAAGATAGATCGGAAATACCATCTAAGTATTCATTAGTTTGATTCAACTCAAGATGTGAGTATGAAAACCTAGAATCAAACTAATCAATATAGATGAAGAAACATAGAGTGTTCTCTAATGATTTCCTTTCTTCTCTATATGTGGATCTAGAGCCGTAAAAGATGATATATGAAAATGACGGCTATTTTCCTTTTTATCGGCTTACCCTAGGAAATGAATCATAGGGTCTATTTATAGGTTAGAAACCCTAGGAAGGAGATAAGAATCAAAAACCTAACATTTCTGGAAATTTTACGGACGGCGATCAGGATCGGATTAGCTGTGATCCGGATCGTCGTAACGAGTCAGGTAATTCCAGAAAAACGAAGGTTCGGGATCCGGATCGAAGTGCTTGATCCGGATCGTTCATACAGTTCACCAAACATCAACGTTCGGGATCCGGATTGCGAAGCCTGATCCGGATCGTTCAAGGAAGATGGTAAACTCAGTGTTCGGGATCCGGATCAAGAGAGGCTACGATCCGGATTGAACTGGTGTATGAACAAACCACCTTCGGGATCCGGATCGAACAACCTGATCCGGATCCTGAACATGTCCCAAGTCCAGTTTTTGATTTTTATGCAATGAAAGATTCTTCCAAGTGTTTCTACACTACAAGAAGTATTCGGATCACACAAAATCTTAGGTTAAACATACCTGATCCTTTTGAATTCTTCTTTCTTGAGATTGAGTTAAATGATCCAACTTTCTTCACCTTCAATCTTCAAGACTTGAGACTTTCACGAAACTACGCCAACTCAAATTCCGTAACACGTGCCAGCACAAACCAGTGTGTATGAGTTTTGTCGCGTCGAAACGAATGCGCTAAAACTTACGACGCTGTCTAAAGCTTCCCGGTTTGGAAGAACGAGTGAAAACAACGGTTATAAAGGTGTATTTATAGCAATATTTCGATAGAGGAAATTATGATTTGGTCCCTGTCTGCCCGAACATCAAAATTATGATGTTTAGGGACAGCAGGAGTAGTTTGGTGGTTTTTGGATATTTGTAGACCGTTGGCGGGTCAGGTTTAGTGCTTCAGTGGATTTCCGGGAATTTCGGTTTACGCCTAGTTTTGGCTAAGTTCCCCGTGTTAGCATTTTGTTATTGCAGTGCTGTCGGGATGGGTATGAGTGAGTCTATTTCTGACCACAGTTTCTGTTCAGGGCCCAGCAGTTCAGCACCAGCCTCCCGGTAGTCTAGCGGGAGTTCGGGATTGGCCTACGTTCGGGGGGTTCGTTCGACTGACTTCGAGGTGGGTACCCCTTAGAACCTCTTTGTGTATGTTTGCGTTATTGTTATGTTTATCACTTTGAGGGTTGGTGGGGGTGACGTAGACCACCGGATTTATGAACGTCGCGGTGGGAGATTGGACGGGCAATTCGCCCTCTCCGAACAACAGTAGGGTTGTTCGGGGCATACTAGCGATAAGGACGGCGATCGGTGCGACCAGTCGGAAGTCGAAAGGTGTGTTCCTCTTTCGACAGTTTTGGAGTCGGGAAACGAGGGTAATTGGTAAGGGCAAAGATTTGTCATGTTAAATATTGCTAATTCCCGTATATGCTCATGTGTTTATTATCATCATTTTTATGTCGACTGAGGGTCGTGGTGCTCGATGATACATCATGTTCTGGGTGATTACCGAGGTAGGTGCTCGGTCTGGTTGGCCGAGGTTGGTGCTCGGTCGATGCTCGAGGTAGCTACACGCACACCAGCGGTTTGGCCACCGCAAGGGTGTGCTTTTCCGGAAAAGTGGTACGTTGACCCGTGTACCCCACGTGACGGTGACGTAAGAAGGGGGGCCCTCGTGGGTGCGGGGTGTGAGCGGTGATGCCAAGGCGGGTGCTCGGCGGCCGAGGCAGGTGCTCGGCGGGGGACACCGGGGCAGGTGCTCGGTGTGGTTGTTGGGAAAGGTGCCCGGTTTTGTTTGGTACAGGGTTTGGTCACTGTTGTTTGTACTTTGAGGAGGACGGTTGCTCCGGTTACCGTGGTTTGCCTTACTTTTAGCCCTTATTGCATTTTACGGTCGATTGCACGATGATGAGGGTGGTTGCTCTGGCTTTTATTACAGTTTGCTTTTCATACGTTGTATCTTGTGTCGCTGACTCCCCACTCTGTGACAGGTTCAGTCAGGGGTGAGAGCTAGGGCGACGGTGAGGCCACGATGAGAGGTCTATCGGCCCTTCGAGGCTACAGACTGCTGTTAGTTCTTCTTTTGCTCATTTCATTCTCTGTTAGTGGCTATGTGGGTGTGATATTTTTGTGGGGTTGACTTGGACGTTGGATTCATTACAGTACTCTGTGGATGCATGTTTAGTTACTGTTGGATAGTTTTTCGTTTTTCAAACAAAAAGAAAAGGAAAAGGAAAGAAAACATTGCGAAAAGGATTTGAAAAACATTGGTGTCGAGTGGGCACCGTTTTTAAAACTCTGTGGATTTATGGGTTTCGAAATAGTTTTGGAAAACACGTGTGTCGAGTGGGCACCGTTTTCAAAACCCTGTGTATTTATGGATTTCGAAATGGCTTTGTAAAACCAGGGTGTCATGTGGGCACCGCTTTCAAAACCCCGTGGTTTTATCCTTTCAAAAATACTCGGCCTCTTTGTTACTTATTGAAAATGGTTGTATGTATTTGATGGTTGAACTAGTGTGGTTAAAGGTATGATATTATGGACTTTGTAGTCAGGACGCCGTGCATATACAAAGGAGACTCTGCCCGTTTGCAGAGTGAATTTGTATATGCGGCGGGTCTGGACACGAGCCGGGGGAAGATCCGTTTCAAAAAAAAAAAAAAAAAAAAATTGTATGTAAATTTGGGAGCATCGGTGGCTACCCTTCCGCGCGTTTAAACCCCCGTGGCATGACAGATTATGATGGTATCAGAGAAAAACAACTTTAACCACAGTAGTCGCTGTTTAACACCCACAGAAGTACATTACCACTGCCTACTAGCTAATGAAATGATCAGGGTATAGGTGCGTAGAGATGCGAGAGTGCGGGACTGCTGAGTATTGGTTCTCAGCTTAGTTGGGCTGTTGTCCTTGGGTAGTTGTGTTGTTTTGGAGGCTGGGGTCGAGGCCGACTGCCACCGGGGTCTTGATGGTTGCTGGGAATCAATGGATTAGGCAACCAGCACAGGACACGGTGGGCCTGCTGACGATGTCCGTGCACTTGGTGCGGCTGTTAACACAGCAGATCGTTACGCCGGCTTTTGTTTTTCTGAACCCCTCCCTCTGCCGACGTTATGGACGTCGTTAGTAATGGTGACTGGTGGTAGTGCAATCCGCCGGTGTTTGTTAGTGTGTCGGCCGTTTTGTCGGTCGTGAGTAATTGTGTAATCTCTTGCCTAAATTTATACCTTATAGGTCTGCTAGTTTTAGGTTATAGCAGATAGTCGGCCGATTCTTTTGCATCTTGGACAAAGTATGGGTGGGAATGAGGATACTTCCCCTATGGTTATTACCCATAGTTCGGCTTTTCACTGTAGACACTGCGATGGTGGTAGAAATCGTCGAGATGGGTCTTGGGGTTCTCCTTTGGGTTGAGAAAGGAAACTCCCCGGGGCCAGCAAATCTTGTTCGTATGGGCTCGAGTTTTGGTTGAGCGGACCTAGAGCTTGGAATACTCCTAGTTGAGAATGTGATCGTTTGGTCTGGGGATATGCAGCTCGGTTCAGTGCAGGGTGCTTGGAGGGGCAATAGATTGGGACCGAGCGGTAGGGGTTAACCAGAGTGTCGCACCCCTTCGGTGCCAAGACGGATGTAGGAGCGTATTTCTTGGTTGCTGTCGCCAGCTTCCCATGACCAAGGCATAATCGGGAGGATTTTGGGTTGCGAGACTATTGATTGCGAAGCAGTGTAGGTCAGCGGGGGTTGTTGACTACATGGCACTCTGGCATTGGTTGCTTTCGGCTAAGACGCCCTGCATTCAGCTTTTTCTGTGGGGTAGACCTTGTGGTAGGTCTGAGAGCTGAAACCTAGCTTTAGTTTTGACCGTCGGCTCGGTAGAACGGACAGTCGGAGCGGACAATCCGGGATGGTGGTTATGCTCCGAGCTAGTGGCCCGTGTTGGTGACGGGTGGAAGTAGTCCGTGTTAGTGACGGGTGGGTTCGTCGTTTTCAATTGAGGATTACTTGTAGGCGGTGACCCGGCTAGTTGGATTGGCACATCCTGGGGTTTTGAGAGAGTACTAGTATGGCTTCCCCCTTTGTTGTCGGGTTATTTTTGAACATTTAAGAGCCGTCGGTCCGGGTTTGGTAGTAAGACTGGGGTACCTCGACGCATCGCGAGACTTTGGTTGCTGACTGCTCAGCACCGTCAGAGGTGGTCTGCGAACCGGTGGCGTCATAACAGGGAACTCCAAGTCGAGGAGCAGGCTTACTCAGGTTAGTTTCGATCAAGAGAGACAGGTTGGTAGGGTTGCCAGGCGGGTCGAGCCGTCGTTTGTCCGAAATCTTAGGGCGGTTCAGTCCGGTAGTTTTCCATTCAGGGTTACCACCGAGTTTCGCCAAGAGTTTTAGGGCGTTTCGCGTGTCTTTGCCTCGGGGGTGGGTATTTGAATGCCCCAACGGCGTCCATGGGTTTGATGAACAGAATTTTCAGACCCTTCTTGGATTAACTCGCGTACAGACGAGGAGCATTTTCGAGTGACCTTGCAGACTCTCAGGGACCAGAGAGTGTAGGCCAAACTCCTAAGGTGTGAGTTTAGGCCTCGCGAGGTGGGCTTTTTGGGACGGCTAACCGTCAGGAGAGTTAAGGCCTATACGACCAAGCAACTCAAGGAAACGTTTCGTCCAATCAAGATCACCCCGGAAAGACGAGTGGAGCAGTCGATGCCTAGAGTGGTAAGAGTCAGACGGAAGACATACCGGTAACCGCGATTACGCAGCTGGACGGATCAACAGCAGACTTTTGGTGGCTTAAATTGACATGGGATGTAGCACAACTCGTGGCTCGCTTTTGGGGTTGGTCATCGAATAAAGGCCGAATATCAGCGCCCGCCGGGGAAAATTGCAATCTCTCCAAGTGCCAGTGAGAAATGAGAAGATCACGAGGGGCGCAAGGCCAATGGGAAGCTCAAGTCGGACACGTTTGGCCACTTTCCCCATTTATTGGATTCCTGACATATTTAAGTTTCGGGGATGAAACTTCTTTTAAGGTGTGAGTGATGTAGAACTCGAGAAATTCAAGTGTGTTCGCGGGCGAGGAAGCGGATCTAAACCTTAGTGATTTGCATACCGGTGCGCGAATTGCACAGTTTCCAATGCACAAATTCCGCCTTTCCGATCCGAGTCTGATCTCGGAAATCTGAGGTCGCCAGTGCGACCGTCTCATCGGATCGAGTGGAAATGGTATAGACCGTTTGCTGATCCGACGGTCGGATCGTCCGGAAATCAGCAAGAAAACTAGTGGGGCCCGCGACTTAAGTGAACAGTGTTTTGAATAGTAACACCTTGATTTTGTTTCCCGCGTTGGCCAACGTCGCCGATCGACTGTCTGGAGTCCGAATCTGACGATCCAGGTAGTCGATTTAAATGGCGTTGTCGATCTGAGCGCAATGGCACAGACGAAATCTATGTTTGACGACCCTAGAGCCTCGAAAAGCGTGCTGAACTGTAGATATCGTAGTATTTTGTGGCTCTGCGATTTATCAGGATTTTTAGTCGACGAACAAAAATCGCTACCTGATAAGTTTCGTCGAGCCGGACGTCGTGGGGAAGTCCGCTTTTCCGTTTGGCGATTCGAATGCCTCGAAAAGAGTGATATACGGTGAAAAATGCGGCATTTTATGCAATAACCCCTATATTTTTTGCTCCGATTTGCGTGCTGCGTTATGGAGAAGGACTTAAGTGCGAGACATAGTTGCTGTGAAGGACTGGTTTCAAAATTGCAAGAGTAGAGGGGTTAAAATGCATCTTGTAGCATGCCTATGTGTATAAGCGTTTTGGGTTAGGGTTTCCCTTTAAACCCTAATCCCGTGGTCCTCAGCCCAGCCGCCAGCTCCAACCTTCTTCATCACCCTCTGCCTCTCTCCACGGAGGTCACGCCACCAAGCGCCGCCGTCTCGTCGCCGGAGAGAAAGAAGAACCAAGGAACTCCTTAGATCTCGGATCGGAAGGTGAGGGATTGCTCCCAGAGGACTTGGGTGGTTCCAAGCATCATCTGGGAGTGTCTCTGCGAAGTTGACACCGAGCCAAGGGTTCCCCGACGTCGGGCGCCGCCGTGAGCCGCCGCGGAGGTCACCTTCTTCTCCAAGTTTTCCGGCGAGGTGAGTTTTTTGGGAAAAACTTCATGTAAATGACTCATGAGTGTGGATATGAGGTACCTGACATCGAGAGGAACTTACCAGTGAAGTCCGGGCTGCCGCCGTGCCCCCGATCGCCGGCGGGAGCGACTCCTTGCCGGAAGTCCGTCTTCGGCTAAGTTCGTGCTCGAGCTTTGTCCAACCGTTGGATTCAAGATCAGAGACGTTGGATCTCTTCTTCTCGACGACTGTGAGCTCTCCGTCAAGTTTGGCGCTGATCGGCTCTGGGTCGTGGGCGTACGGGCTTGCCCTAGAATCGGGCTTTTCTTCCCTTCGGCCGAGCCTCGCCGTCCGGCGCCGCCGCTCACCCGTGCCGCCGGCCACCACCTCGGCAAGCACCGTAGCACCAAGAGAAGCATTGTGGTCCAAGTTGGGGGCTCTCTTGTGCTCCGGTAAGAAATCCGCCATTAGAGCTCTCTTTCTCTTCACCGAGCTTCGCCGCCGGCGATCGCCGTCGCTCCCAGCCACGGGAAACCACTCGGACAGGTTAGATTTGTTGTTTATAAGCCTTACATGCTGTTGCATGGAGTTTCTAACGTGAGAGTTTTACTCTCTGTAGTTGCACCATTGTGGGCAACCCGAGCTTGCGCTCCGGCCATCGCCGCCGCTCGTTGACGCCGGCAGGTAACCCAGGTAAGCTCCAAACGCTTTTTAGTGAGTCTCCATCAAGTTGGTTGCACCCCAGAGTCCTTGTAAACCGAGCTCTCCAACCTTGCACTCAAGGTGTTCGAGCATGGGTTTTTCCGGCCAACCGCCGCCTCCAGCCGCCGGCGACGGGTCTGGTTGTGACCAAGCCATCTCTGGGAGTGTCCTCGAACTGTTGCTTGCCTTTGCTCCAAGCCTGAAGCTGGGTTGATCAAAAGTTGGCCAACCCGAGCCCTAGCATGGTTGGAAGTCTTCACCACCTTGCTCCGGCGACCTCTCCGGCCGGTCTCCGATGTGCCTAAGGTGAGCCCTAGTCTCTGTGAATCCTCCTAAGTGTGATGCTTGTGCTAAAGTTGGGTTTGTTCAAGTAGTCTAATTGTTGAAGCATTGTAGCTAAATGGGACTTGGTTATTTATGGGCCAACTTTGCCTCGGGCCTCGTGCCAGCCCAAACCAGTGTGCACGAGTTTTGTCGCGTCGAAACGAATGCGCTGAAACTTACGGCGCTGTCTAAAGCTTCCCGGTTTGGAAGAACGAGTGAAAACAACGGTTATAAAGGTGTATTTATAGCAATATTTCGATAGAGGAAATTATGATTTTGTCCCTGTCTGCCCGAACATCAAAATTGTGATGTTTAGGGACAACAGGTGTAGTTTGGTGGTTTTTGGATATTTGTAGACCGTTGGCGGGTCAGGTTTAGTGCTTCAGTGGATTTCCGGGAATTTCGGTTTACGCCTAGTTTTGGCTAAGTTCCCCGTGTTAGCATTTTGTTATTTCAGTGCTGTCGGGATGGGTATAAGTGAGTCTATTTCTGACCACAGTTTCTGTTCAGGGCCCAGCAGTTCGGCACCAGCCTCCCGGTAGTCTAGCGGGAGTTCGGGATTGGCCTACGTTCGGGGGGTTCGTTCGACTGACTTCGAGGTGGGTACCCCTTAGAACCTCTTTGTGTATGTTTGCGTTATTGTTATGTTTATCACTTTGAGGGGTGGTGGGGGTGACGTAGACCACCGAATTTATGAACGTCATGGTGGGAGATTGGAAGGGCAATTCCCCCTCTCTGAACAACAGTAGGGTTGTTCGGGTCATACTAGCGATGAGGACGGCGATCGGTGAGACCAGCCGGAAGTCGAAAGGTGAGTTCCTCTTTCGACAGTTTTGGAGTCGGGAAACGAGGGTAATTGGTAAGGGCAAAGATTTGTCATGTTAAATATTGCTAATTCCCGTATATGCTCATGTGTTTATTATCATCATATTTATGTCGACTGAGGGTCGTGGTGCTCGATGATACATCATGTTCTGGGTGATTACCGAGGTAGGTGCTCGGTCTGGTTGGCCGAGGTTGGTGCTCGGCCGATGCTCGAGGTAGCTACACGCACACCAGCGGTTTGGCCACCGCAAGGGTGTGCTTTTCCGAAAAAGTGGTACGTTGACCCGTGTACCCCACGTGACGGTGACGTAAGAAGGGGGGCCCTCGTGGGTGGGGGGTGTGAGCGGTGATGCCGAGGCGGGTGCTCGGCGGCCGAGGCAGGTGCTCGGCGGAGGACACCGGGGCAGGTGCTCGGTGTGGTTGTTGGGAAAGGTGCTCGGTTTTTTTTGGTACAGGGTTTGGTCACTGTTGTTTGTACTTTGAGGAGGACGGTTGCTCCGGTTACCGTGGTTTGCCTTACTTTTAGCCCTTATTGCATTTTACGGTCGATTGCACGATGGTGAGGGCGGTTGCTCTGGCTTTTATTACAGTTTGCTTTTCATACGTTGTATCTTGTGTCGCTGACTCCCCACTCTGTGACAGGTTCAGTCAGGGGTGAGAGCTAGGGCGACGGTGAGGCCGCGATGAGAGGTCTATCGACCCTTCGAGGCTACAGACTGCGGTTAGTTCTTCTTTTGCTCATTTCATTCTCTGTTAGTGGCTATGTGGGTGTGATATTTTTGTGGGGTTGACTTGGACGTTGGATTCATTACAGTACTCTGTGGATGCATGTTTAGTTACTGTTGGATAGTTGGCCGTTTTTCAAACAAAAAGAAAAGGAAAAGGAAAGAAAACATTGCGAAAAGGATTTGAAAAACATTGGTGTCGAGTGGGCACCGTTTTCAAAACTCTGTGGATTTATGGGTTTCGAAATAGTTTTGGAAAACACATGTGTCGAGTGGGCACCGTTTTCAAAACCCTGTGTATTTATGGATTTCGAAATGGCTTTGTAAAACCAGGGTGTCATGTGGGCACCGCTTTCAAAACCCCGTGGTTTTATCCTTTCAAAAATAGTCGGCCTCTTTGTTACTTATGGAAAATGGTTGTATGTATTTGATGGTTGAACTATTGTGGTTAAAGGTATGATATTATGGACTTTGTAGTCAGGACGCCGTGCATATACAAAGGAGACTCTGCCCGTTTGCAGAGTGAATTTGTATATGCGGCGGGTCTGGGCACGAGCCGGGGGAAGATCCGTTTCAAAAAAAAAAAAAAAAAAAAAATGTATGTAAATTTGGGAGCATCGGTGGCTACCCTTCCGCGCGTTTAAACCCCCGTGGCATGACAGATTAAGATGGTATCAGAGAAAAACAACTTTAACCACAGTAGTCGCTGTTTAACACCCACAGAAGTACATTATCACTGGCTACTAGCTAATGAAATGATCAGGGTATAGGTGCGTAGAGATGCGAGAGTGCGGGACTGCTGAGTATTGGTTCTCAACTTAGTTGGGCTGTTGTCCTTGGGTAGTTGTGTTGTTTTGGAGGCTGGGGTCGAGGCCGACTGCCACCGGGGTCTTGATGGTTGCTGGGAATCAATGGATTAGGCAACCAGCACAGGACACGGTGGGCCTGCTGACGATGTCCGTGCACTTGGTGCGGCTGTTAACACAGCAGATCGTTACGCCGGCTTTTGTTTTTCTGAACCCCTCCCTCTGCCGACGTTATGGACGTCGTTAGTAATGGTGACTGGTGGTAGTGCAATCCGCCGGTGTTTGTTAGTGTGTCGGCCGTTTTGTCGGTCGTGAGTCATTGTGTAATCTCTTGCCTAAATTTATACCTTCTAGGTCTGCTAGTTTTAGGTTATAGCAGATAGTCGGCCGATTCTTTTGCATCTTGGACAAAGTATGGGTGGGAATGAGGATACTTCCCCTATTGTTATTACCCATAGTTCGGCTTTTCACTGTAGACACTGCGATGGTGGTAGAAATCGTCGAGATGGGTCTTGGGGTTCTCCTTTGGGTTGAGAAAGGAAACTCCCCGGGGCCAGCAAATCTTGTTCGTATGGGCTCGAGTTTTGGTTGAGCGGACCTAGAGCTTGGAATACTCCAAGTTGAGAATGTGATCGTTTGGTCTGGGGATATGCAGCTCGGTTCGGTGCAGGGTGCTTGGAGGGGCAATAGATTGGGACCGAGCGGTAGGGGTTAACCAGAGTGTCGCACCCCTTCGGTGCCAAGACGGATGTAGGAGCGTGTTTCTTGGTTGCTGTCGCTAGCTTCCCATGACCAAGGCATAATCGGGAGGATTTTGGGTTGCGAGACTATTGATTGCGAAGCAGTGTAGGTCAGCGGGGGTTGTTGACTACATGGCACTCTGGCATTGGTTGCTTTCGGCTAAGACGCCCTGCATTCAGCTTTTTCTGTAGGGTAGACCTTGTGGTAGGTCTGAGAGCTGAAACCTAGCTTTAGTTTTGACCGTCGGCTCGGTAGAACGGACAGTCGGAGCGGACAATCCGGGATGGTGGTTAGGCTCCGAGCTAGTGGACCGTGTTGGTGACGGGTGGAAGTAGTCCGTGTTAGTGACGGGTGGGTTCGTCGTTTTCAATTGAGGATTACTTGTAGGCGGTGACCCGGCTAGTTGGATTGGCACATCCTGGGGTTTTGAGAGAGTACTAGTGTGGCTTCCCCCTTTGTTGTCGGGTTATTTTTGAACATTTAAGAGCCGTCGGTCCGGATGCCTTCGGCAATTTTTAGAGTTGGAAATTGGCAGAACGGACAACGGATTTGGATTCAGCGCGCGAAAACGATGAAAATGGACTACCTACTTGTATTTTTTCGGAGCCCGGATGATCCGGCACGGATTCGAGGCAGAGTTACTGTTCCGGCGGCCGGGGGCAGCGTCGGCGGCGGCGGGCAGCGGCGGAGCGCGGCGGTGCGGGCTCGGGCAGGCGGCGGAGCGACCGCGGGCAGGCGCGCGGTCCACGTGCCGGCGTGCACCGGAGGCAGGACACGTGGCAGCTTGTGATTTGTTGGTGTTGTGGGCGCAGTCCACGGGGGAATTGAGCGGGTGTACGGTGGACCGGGGGGAGGACACGTGGCGATCTTTGGTTGGCTGGTCTTCTTGCACGCGGTCCACGGAGCGGGTGCAGGCCTCCTCGGGGCGCGTGCGTGCAAGGGTGGCGGGCGGCGTCGCAGGCGACTGTTGACCGGGTGCGGTCCACGTGTCGCCACCACAGAGCGCCACGTGTCGAGCAGCGGATGGCCGGTGTGGCTGTCCGCTGTTCGGGTGAGACGTGGCGGGTTGTGGGCTTTTCGGGCGCGCACAGTGTTGGGCCGGGCCCAACACTGTAGCCGCCCGGTTCGTGCCGGCGCCCGGAAATTGGGACAAATCCGGCATTTCTCGAATTGTTTCCTGGAGCCTATAAAAGGGATCCCAGTCTTCTTCTTCTCCCTTTTTCCGCCATTTTCGTGCTTCCCCTTACCCCGAGCCCTTAAGAAAAATTGTTCCCCTTCGTGTGCTGCATCCATCTGCAGAGTTCGGAGATTTTACATGGCACGCTTCCCAAGGTTTCCATTTTTACGGCGCGGCGCGACGCTCGTCCATTTGTGTTCTCCTTCGTCGCGTTTCGGTGCGCGAGCTCTCCCGGCCTACTCCGACCACCTTTTCGAGCGATTTCTTCGCCGCTGGATCCGTGACGGACAGAGCTACGATCTAGGTAATTTTAGCATCCCCTAGTTTTGCTCTTTTCCTAGTGTTTTTCGGTGTTTACTGTGAAACTATTTCTGTGATGCAGACGTGGACAGCGGCGTGGTTTTTCGGCGATATCTCCGCAACCGGGCATCGGATTGAGACGCTCCTGTGCACTTTTTGCATTTACTCGACACGAGGATTATCATAGTATTTTTCTGGGATTTTTCTGGAAATTGCCCGAAGGTATATTTTTCTTGTTCTTCTGTGCAATGTGATACAGTTGTGTGGTTGTATGTTTTTGCGCGCCTGTACTGTGGAATTTGTAACTTAGCCTACGGGGCTCGGAATTGGGCGTGCATGTACCCGTTTCGAAGGTCTTGACGCGATGATCGCTGTGATATTTTTATTTGATTTTTTTGGGCAATTTCAGAAGGTGAAATAAGCATATCTTTGGGACTGATTTTCAGTGTGTTTGTGCGTGGTTAATTTTGGGAATTGAAGTGTAACTTTGGACCTTTTGTGGTACCCAGGAAGGTTCGCGAATGTTTTTGAAACACTGCTAGGAGCCGAGGTTGGCGCGACATGTACCGTGGATATGGGTTCAAAGGATTGTGCGTGCAAGTGGCCACGCTCTTCGCCGACCCCAGGTTTGCCTTGGATTGAGCACTTCAGGTGGGTAAGCTTAATATTGATAAGGTTTTATATTCTGGTGAATGCAAATGCACTTGTGGGGATGTCACCCCTCTATGACTGATAGCAGGCATAATTGATGTACAACCGATATGAGCGAGAGGTAAGCAAGGAATGGCCTACTTGGGTGAGATTGGTATACCATAGTAGGAATAGTCAGGCCACCTTTTATTGCTACACTACTTATTGGAACTTGACTTAGGAGAAACCATGCTTTTCCTTTCTCATTCTTGTTAGTCAGGTGGTCAGTGTTGCTCGAGTTCGAGCAGGGGTCTGGGTAGTGTAGTCGGGACTTTGTGTCTGGGACAGGTTGGATTAGTTGTGGGGCTTTGCGGCAACCGCGGATATTGGGCGGTTGACCGGATGCTTATCTATGCACCAGATTGGGTATCAGTTTTCTCTAGTGGATGGAGTTTCGCACTTATCGTTTAGTTGCATCCGACTGAGGTCGGGTCTTTCTTTGGTGGTTTAGTTTTCGCACTTTGATCAGATTTGTGATCAAAGTCCTGCTGCACAGAGATACTTGTTACTGAGATACTTTACTCGTGTGGGTCGCTCCCCTCGAGTGTCACTCCGGTGGTAGGCTTTTCGGACCCAGCCTTGTGTGCCGGTCTGATACTTTTTGGGATGCGAGCCGTGCGGGCCGATCCCGCGGTTTCGAGCCTTGTGTGCAGATTCCGCTGAGCAGGCAATGCCAGTTTCACTGGTGGCACTTTGGATTGGGTTTATTACAGATATTTGCCTTATTGTTGAACTCGTGTCAGGGGGACCGAGTGGGGTCTAGTAGCTATGTTTAGACCAGTGCCAGTGTTGTTGGGAACCGTTGGGGGATTGACGGTGGTCCCGGGGTCGTTGTGAGTTAGTCGACTGTTGTGCGAGAGGTTTGGTGATCTTGAGGCTATCCGTTCTGAGAGAGAGAGTGGATTTTGACTATAGCCTGCATGAGCCACTACTCGATAGCGAGTTAGTCCGTTTGGACGCCCTACGTAATTCCTGCCCGTCAGCGGGAGGTGGTTGTTGGTGGGCGCAGGTTTGACTGGACCAGGTGTGGCAGTCAGCTCGATTGGGTCGATTGTGCACTTCATGTGCTGGTGGTTGAATACCATTATTTGGTTCTCCCCTTTTGAGCATTTAGATAGAGGCATGGTAGCTGTTGAGAGTCTCCAGTTTCCTTATTTCAGTCTTTACGGCTTTGGTTAGTTTATGTCTCTTGAGGACTTAGTGGGCATACCGTCGGGTCTGGCGGTGTTACCCACTGAGAACTCCCTTTTTGGTGTAGTTCTCACATCCTTTGGGGGTGTTCCCCCTCATTTTTCCTTCCTCTCCTTTGTTTTGCAGAGTCTTAGCAGGTGTTGCTGATTCTGCGGTTATTGATCGAGGAGAGGGAGTCGCGAGCTAGATCCCTACCCGTCGTTGGAGAGTAGCGGTATCCCTTCTGAGGAGATCATCTGTAGATTAGCTATTTTATTTTCCTCTTTTGAGAGACTGATGTAGTGGGGATTTGATTTGTATTGAGAGCCTGTACACTGATGTATTTATTGGAGATACCTCCCTGTTGAGCTATGAGTTTTGTATCTGAGGATATTGTACGATTATCATTTTGGGAGGTGGACATTGTTGTATTATTTTCCAGTTGTACAGTGATTGATTTTAGTTTTACAGCAGATTTTCATTTATAGCTCTGATATCTGTTAGCTGTAGTACTTATCTTGCAGGTAGGACGCTTCGCCTATGCGGGGTTTGGCATAGGTGGCGGATCTGTTGGCGAGCCCGGGTCACAGTGTCGACCCCGGGGCGTGACAGATTAGAGTGGTATCAGAGTCTAGGTTGTAGGTCATGGTGGACTTAGAAACCCTAGGCTTATGGTTTGACCATTGGTTGACTTCATGAGAGTCGTGATTTATAGCGAGAGTCCTGATTGAGTTTTATACCTCTCCCAAGGGACGGGAAGAGTGATTGGTATGTTTATTCTCCTAAGTGATTATGTTGGCTGCAGACAACATAATGCTGTGGAACGGGTGACATGCTTTAGACTTTCGCTGGATTGGGTCGAGCGTTGTTGTGTGCTGTTTTGCAGTTTCGTCGTGGCGAGCTGTGTCTCCCCGACGCTGGGTTTTGACCCGTGTGCTTCCTGTCATAGCAGTTGAGCTTGAGCGGTTGGTTTTGGGGCCGGATACCCGGATTGAGGTCAGAGAAATCCGGACCCAGATGACAGGATTGGCAGAGGCTTATCAGCGGCAGAGTGAGCAGCTGGTCTGGGTGACACAGTTGTCGGAGCACCGGGCAGCTCGACAGTGCTTCCTTCTGAGACCACCCGGTTGTAGTATCCTCAGGGGCGGGGATTTCTGTGGCACCGATGGAGTGAGTAGCCCCCTCTGTGCCAATGTTTAGTGCCGAGGCACCGAGGCAGGGTGGATAGTTGACAGCTGGTGAGCTGAGGGGACGCGATCGATCTATTGAGCCAGATTTGGCAGATGAACCACCCCGACTCGTAGGATTGAGTTGGAGCATTTGTAGGCAGAGTCGTGGTTGGTGGTGATGGAGTGATCAATTGAGAGCCTCCCTGTGCTAGAGAGTTTACGCAGTTGCTTAACTGCGCGCTCCAGATTCGAGGGACGAGGCGCATAGGATATATGAGACTGGAAGTGGATTGCGCCAGGACACCTTTCAGTTTATTCAGTCCCTCCGTTATAGGTTTTGACGCCTCGTTGGAGTAGGCGTTGTGTTTGGAGCGTGGCGTTGCAGTTCCTTTGGATAGGGATCTGCCGCCAGAGGCGAGTTCTGGATTTTGACGCTTGGCGCCGGGTGATGGAGGACAGATCGACCTGCAGAGGCATTTCTGATTTCTTTTTCCAGGATAACGGGTTCCCAAGATGCCAGAGATCGGGTGGACCCCGATGGTAGCATCAGCATCTATATCAGAGTGGCGCAGCGGTAGCGTGGATTTGTTATCTGCGGAGGACCTTATTCGTCGCCTCAGTGTGAGCAGAGACAGAGGTCGTGCTCCCTATGTGGATAGTCCTGATTTTTCAGGCAAATTGAGCGACAACCACTAGCATCGAGTGGATGAATCTGTACCGCCCGGTTGGAGGGCGCCACGGTAGTGGATCGAGTTGTCGCAGGTGTGATTTCATCACAGCAGTCGGAGTTAGAGCATGTTGCATTCCTGCATGGACTAGAGGCAGATTTGTTACCACGTGCACTCGAGGTACAGGTTCCTGTTAGTGCTGTGCACGTGGAGGAGGCTTGTGGATCATGTCCAATGCAGTTGAGGCCGCGAGTTGTACCGACTGACTTATTGGTAATTGTGGCAGTTTGGTGTTTTGACCATGTGCTCGATGTTGGTTGGCACAATGCCACAGGATGTTAGACTGCAGAAAGAGAGGACATCGATTTTCTGCGAGGCAGACGAGAGGTGGTTTGGTTGTAAAGACTGTTAGAGCACACAGGCTTTAGCGACAGTGTGAGAGGTGCTTTTTGGCGGCACCGGGATTCAGGGATTTCTCTGTTGCCTACGAGATCCCGGGTGTGATTTCACCTGAGCTGTTGACGATGCCGCTGGTTAGGGAGATAGAGATTGCGTTTGACGTGGTTCGGGAAACCGCGCCACCCTCGACAGCACCTCATTGGATAGCGCCTGTAGAGCTGAGAGAGCTGATAGCGCAGTTGCAGGATCTGATGGATCGAGGGGTCTTTTGACCTAGTGCCACGCCGTTGATATACGGTGGTGATGCCACACCGTTGGTACACGGTGGGGATGCCACGTCGTTGATACACGACTGTGAGGGTCCTTTTATGGTTCGAGTGTAGACCGGTCTGGGTGGTATCTAGGACCTTTTGATGGAGCTATACTTCGGCAGTTATTGTAAGATGCGAGTACCTACTTGGAATCAGACACCCGAGGATCTTGTCTAGATGGCGTTCAGGACACGGTAGGGCATCATAAGCTCACAGTGAGGCCAAGTGGATTGATTAATGCCCTGCCACTCTTATGATTTGAGGATTTGTGCTCCAGCTGTATTTGATTGGATTGGTAACAAGATCCTCCAGGGATGTTTTGATTTACTCCCAGAGCGACGTGGAGCACGAGGAGCACTTGTGATGTGCTACGATGCCCGTGTGGATGAAGCTGTATACCAAGTTATTGAGATACAAGTTGTAGCTCCAGAAGCATACCTTCTTGGGTCACTTTGTTCGAGCCATAGGAGCAGCGGTGGAAATCCGGCCAATATGGATACTAATTGGAAATTGGCCGAGATCGACAATTATTATTGAGGTGAGGAGCTTCTCGGACTGGGCAGTGCTAGGAGAGCTTGGCGGATGGATGATGAGACTGGCATCAGCACCGATTTCAGCTTTGTCAGTGGTGGGAGATGGATTGCGAGCTATAGTGATGCCTCCCATAGTGGTTGTGGAGTACCGGGGGTTGTCTTCGGTCCACGCTTCATCAGTCCAACCCTATGAGTATTGTGGTTGGACGAACCACTGTTTTGCAGGCAGCTTGGATCCCACAGTTGAGCCTTTCAGTACGCCTATTATTTCCAGCTTTGATTGATATACCTGGGCGTAGGCCATGCCTGCTTGGCTATCAGTTCGGATTACTCAGCCTTTCTGTTCTATACTATGTGATAGATTAAGATTTCAACTTCAGTTTACAGTTTCTACCATGCGGCACCAGTGGAAACTACAGCTTTCAGCATCTTGGGTGGGATTTACGCGGATTGTCGTTGTTGGTTCGGACTTTTGACCGCGAGTTTGGGCATCAGCATTATGATCACCTTTCGAGCTAGTTTTCGGTTCCGATCACCGACGGTTTGGTCACCGTCAGGGTGTTCTTTATTAGTTGAGAGATCGACTTCGACCCGTGGGTCCGTTGGGGTTATGTTGGCACGTTGAGTGACCAACTGTGGCATGAGATTGTGTCTCTTGAGGATCCCTTTTGAGGGTAGCCCGCGGTTGAGTAGTCCACTCGGGTGATTTTGGATCGGGAAGTGACCGAGTGAAGACCCCAGCTTTTTTTTGGATTCTTTTCCTTATTGGATGAATGTGTGGATACGCTTCGGCTCGCCTTGTTGAGATTGGCACCAGGATGTGGTTTGGTGCATGTTGCACTGGTGGTTATTTTGTCTCCCCTAGCTTTTGATGGAGCACCTGTATTGTTTCACGTCTCGGCTTAGGAGTGTTTTGCTTTTGGATCCCTCGCCCGTGATTTACTCGCACCATTTGAGCGCTAAGAGTGTTTGAAGTACGAGGGACGCCCGTTGCGAATTCTGGCTCGAGAGGTGAGGGAATTGCGCAATCGGGCTATGCCGTACTGGTTGTTATCATTGTTGTTATTGTGGAGTAATCACGGGGAGTGAGTGGTGACTTAGGAGTTGGAGATGGTGAAGTTGAGTACTTACCCTTGGTCGTTGTGACTCATGGTGGAATTATGTTAGTTTCGAGGACGAAACTTCCTTTTAGTGGGGGAGGATGTGAGGACCCGAAATTCCCACTTATGGATTACTGGTTGACCAGCAGCTCCTGGAGGCCTATGTGGCGTGTCGGTGGCGTTTGTGCACCAATTGGAAACTAGTAATGGGCCCAGTGGGTTTAATGGATCACGAGAGTAGTCAGATGACCCCGTCGAATGTTTTGAAGTGGTTTCGCGCGCAATGGATATTAAAATTGGGCTCAGCGCGAAGTTTGGACAAAAGAACACCTTTCCGGATGCCTTCGGCAATTTTTAGAGTGGGAATTTGGCAGAACGGACAGCGGATTTGGATTCAGCGCGCGAAAACGATGAAAATGGACTACCTACTTGTATTTTTTCGGAGCACGGATGATCCGGCACGGATTTCGAGGCAGAGTTACTGTTCCGGCGGCCGGGGGCAACGTCGGCGGCGGCGGGCAGCGGCGGAGCGGGCTCGGGCAGGTGCCGGAGCGACCGCGGGCAGGCGCGCGGGCGCGGGCAGGCGCTCGGGCAGGCGCGCGGTCCACGGGCCGGCGTGCACCGGAGGCAGGACACGTGGCAGCTTGTGATTTGTTGGTGTTGTGGGCGCGGTCCATGGGGGAATTGAGCGGGTGTACGGTGGACCGGGGGGAGGACACGTGGCAATCTTTGGTTGGCTGGTCTTCTTGCGCGCAGTCCACGGAGCGGGTGCAGGCCGCCTCGGGGCGCGTGCGTGCAGGGGTGGCGGGCGGCGTCGCAGGCGTGCACGTGGGCGACTGTTGACCGAGTGCGGTCCACGTGTCGCCACCACAGAGCGCCACGTGTCGAGCAGCGGATGGCCGGTGTGGCTGTCCGCTGTTCGGGTGAGACGTGGAGGGCTGTGGGCTTTTCGGGAGCGCACAGTGTTGGGCCGGGCCCAACAATGTAGCCGCCCGGTTCGTGCCGGCGCCCGGAAATTGGGACAAATCCGGCATTTCTCGAATTGTTTCCTGGAGCCTATAAAAGGGATCCAAGTCTTCTTCTTCCCCCTTTTTTCGCCATTTTCGAGCTTCCCCTCACCCCGTGCCCTTAAGCAAAATTGTTCCCCTTCGTGTTCTGCATCCATCTGCAGAGTTCGGAGATTTTACGTGGCACGCTTCCCAAGGTTTCCATTTTTACGGCGCGGCGCGACGCTCGTCCATTTGTGTTCTCCTTCGTTGCGTTTCGGTGCGCGAGCTCTCCCGGCCTACTCCGACCACCTTTTCGAGCGATTTCTTCGCCGCTGGATCCATGACGGACAGAGCTACGATCTAGGTAATTTCAGCATCCCCTAGTTTTGCTCTTTTCGAGGTGTTTTTCAGTGTTTACTGTGACACTATTTATGTGATGGAGACGTGGACAGCGGCGTGGTTTTTCGGCGATATCTCCGCAACCGGGCATCGGATTGAGACGCTCCTGTGCACTTTTTGCATCTACTCGACACGAGGATTATCATACTATTTTTCTGGGATTTTTCTGGAAATTTCCCGAAGGTATATTTTTCTTGTTCTTCTGTGCAATGTGATACAGTTGTGTGGTTGTATGTTTTTGCGCGCCTGTACTGTGGAATTTGTAACTTGGCCTACGGGGCTTGGAATTGGGCGTGCAGGTACCCGTTTCGAAGGTCTCGACGCGAGGATCGCTGTGATACTTTTATAGGATTTTTTTGGGCAATTTCAGCAGGTGAAATAAGCATATCTTTGGGACTGATTTTCAGTGTGTTTGTGCGTGGTTAATTTTGGGAATTGAAGTGTAACTTTGGACCTTTTGTGGTACCCAGGAAGGTTCGCGAATGTTTTTGGAACACTGCTAGGAGCCGAGGTTGGCGCGACATGTGCCGTGGATATGGGTTCAAAGGATTGTGCGTGCAAGTGGCCACGCTCTTCGCCGACCCAAGGTTTGCCTTGGATTGAGCACTTCAGGTGGGTAAGCTTAATATTGATAAGGTTTTATATTCTGGTGAATACAAATGCACTTGTGGGGATGTCACCCCTCTATGACTGTTAGCAGGAATAATTGATGTACAACCGATATGAGCGAGAGGTAAGCAAGGAATGGCCTACTTGGGTGAGATTGGTATACCATAGTAGGAATATTTTAGCATGCTTTGCTAATATATGTTTCACCCACTTTTATCGTTTCTGAGAACAAAAGCATGTTTGTTTGGACATATAGTTAGGCCACCTTTTATTGCTACACTACTTATTGGAACTTGACTTAGGAGAAACCATGCTTTTCCTTTCTCCTTCTTGTTAGTCAGGTGGTCAGTGTTGCTCGGGTTCGAGCAGGGGTCTGGGTAGTGTAGTCGGGACTTTGTGTCTGGGACAGGTTGGATTAGTTGTGGGGCTTTGCGGCAACCGCGGATATTGGGCGGTTGACCGGATGCTTATCTATGCACCAGATTGGGTATCAGTTTTCTCTAGTGGATGGAGTTTCCCACTTATCGTTTAGTTGCATCCGACTGAGGTCGGGTCTTTCTTTGGTGGTTGAGTTTTGCCACTTTGATCAGATTTGTGATCAAAGTCCTGCTATACAGAGATACTTGTTAATGAGATACTTTACTCATGTGGGTCGCTACCCTCGAGTGCCACTCCGGAGGTAGGCTTTTCGGACCCAGCCTTGTGTGCCGGTCTGATAATTTTTGGGATGCGAGCCGTGCGGGCCGATCCCGCGGTTTCGAGCCTTGTGTGCAGATTCCGCTGAGCAGGCATTGCCAGTTTTACTGGTGGCACTTTGGATTGGGTTTATTACAGATATTTGCCTTATTGTTGAACTCGTATCAGGGGGACCGAGTGGGGTCTAGTAGCTATGTTTAGACCAGTACCAGTGTTGTTGGGAACCGTTGGGGGATTGACGGTGGTCCCGGGGTCGTTGTGAGTTAGTCGACCGTTGTGCGAGAGGTTTGGTGATCTTGTGGCTATCCGTTCTGAGAGAGAGTGGATTTTGACTATAGCCTGCATGAGCCACTACTCGATAGCGAGTTAGTCCGTTTGGACGCCCTACGTAATTCCTACCCGTCAGCGGGAGGTGGTTGTAGGTGGGCGCAGGTTTGACTGGACCAGGTGTGGCAGTCAGCTCGATTGGGTCGATTGTGCACTTCATGTGCTAGTGGTTGCATACCATTATTTGGTTCTCCCCTTTTGAGCATTTAGATAGAGGCATGGTAGCTGTTGAGAGTCTCCAGTTTCCTTATTTCAATCTTTACGGCTTTGGTTAGTTTATGTCTCTTGAGGACTTAGTGGGCATACCGTCGGGTCTAGCGGTGTTACCCACTGAGAACTCCCTTTTTGGTGTAGTTCTCACACCCTTTGGGAGTTTTTCCCCTCCTTTTTCCTTCCTCTCCTTTGTTTTGCAGAGTCTTAGCAGGTGTTGCTGATTCTGCGGTTGTTGATCGAGGCGAGGGAGTCGCGAGCTAGATCCCTACCCGTCGTTGGAGAGTAGCGGTATCCCTTCTGAGGAGATCATCTGTAGATTAGCTATTTTATTTTCCTCTTTTGAGAGACTGATGTAGTGAGGATTTGATTTGTATTGAGAGCCTGTACGCTGATGTATTTATTGGAGATACCTCCCTGTTGAGCTATGAGTTTTGTATCTGAGGATATTGTACGATTATCATTTTGGGAGGTGGACATTGTTGTATTATTTTCCAGTTGTACAGTGATTGATTTTAGTTTTACAGCAGATTTTCATTTATAGCTCTGATATCTGTTAGCTGTAGTACTTATCTTGCAGGTAGGACGCTTCGCCTATGCGGGGTTTGGCATAGGTGGCGGATCTGTTGGCGAGGCCGGGTCGCGGTTTCTACCCCGGGGCATGACAGTGGTGGGGGTGACGTAGACCACCAGATTTATGAACGTCGCGGTGGGAGATTGGACGGGCAATTCGCCCTCTCCGAACAACAGTAGGGTTGTTCGGGGCATACTAGCGATGAGGACGGCGATCGGTGCGACCAGTCGGAAGTCGAAAGGTGAGTTCCTCTTTCGACAGTTTTGGAGTCGGGAAACGAGGGTAATTGGTAAGAGCAAAGATTTGTCATGTTAAATATTGCTAATTCCCGTATATGCTCATGTGTTTATTATCATCATATTTATGTCGACTGAGGGTCGTGGTGCTCGATGATACATCATGTTCTGGGTGATTACCGAGGTAGGTGCTCGGTCTGGTTGGCCGAGGTTGGTGCTCGGTCGATGCTCGAGGTAGCTACACGCACACCAGCGGTTTGGCCACCGCAAGGGTGTGCTTTTTCGGAAAAGTGGTACGTTGATCCGTGTACCCCACGTGACGGTGACGTAAGAAGGAGGCCCTCGTGGGTGGGGGGTGTGAGCGGTGATGCCGAGGCGGGTGCTCGGCGGCCGAGGCAGGTGCTCGGCGGGGGACACCGGGGCAGGTGCTCGGTGTGGTTGTTGGGAAAGGTGCCCGGTTTTTTTTGGTACAGGGTTTGGTCACTGTTGTTTGTACTTTGAGGAGGACGGTTGCTCCGGTTACCGTTGTTTGCCTTACTTTTAGCCCTTATTGCATTTTACGGTCGATTGCACGATGATGAGGGCGGTTGCTCTAGCTTTTATTACAGTTTGCTTTTCATACGTTGTATCTTGTGTCGCTGACTCCCCACTCTGTGACAGGTTCAGTCAGGGGTGAGAGCTAGGGCGACGGTGAGGCCGCGATGAGAGGTCTATCGGCCCTTCGAGGCTACAGACTGCGGTTAGTTCTTCTTTTGCTCATTTCATTCTCTGTTAGTGGCTATGTGGGTGTGATATTTTCGTGGGGTTGACTTGGATGTTGGATTCATTACAGTACTCTGTGGATGCATGTTTAGTTACTGTTGGATAGTTGGCCGTTTTTCAAACAAAAAGAAAAGGAAAAGGAAAGAAAACATTGCGAAAAGGATTTGAAAAACATTGGTGTCGAGTGGGCACCGTTTTCAAAACTCTGTGGATTTATGGGTTTCGAAATAGTTTTGGAAAACACATGTGTCGAGTGGGCACCGTTTTCAAAACCCTGTGTATTTATGGATTTCGAAATGGCTTTGTAAAACTAGGGTGTCGTGTGGGCACCGCTTTCAAAACCCTGCGGTTTTATCCTTTCAAAAATAGTCGGCCTCTTTATTACTTATGGAAAATGGTTGTATGTATTTGATGGTTGAACTAGTGTGGTTAAAGGTATGATATTATGGACTTTGTAGTCAGGACGCCGTGCATATACAAAGGAGACTCTGCCCGTTTGCAGAGTGAATTTGTATATGCGGCGGGTCTGGGCACGAGCCGGGGGAAGATCGGTTTCAAAAAAAAAATAATAAAAAAAATGTATGTAAATTTGGGAGCATCGGTGGCTACCCTTCCGCGCGTTTAAACCCCCGGGGCATGACACCCGAACCTTGATTTTTCAGGAATTCTCTGAAAAACAACGACAGTCCTGAACGAGCCTAATCCGGTCCGGAACGTCGTGCGGGAAAAATTCTGTTACAATCAGTTTTTGATTCTTATCCTCTTCCAATGGTTTCTAACCTATAAGTAAACCCTAATTCTATCTTTTAGGGTAATCCACAATAAGTTTTATACTCCGGGAAATGACGGAAAAATATTAACGGAGAAAAACTTATAGATCCACATATAGAGAAGAAAGGAAATAATAAGATTTAATTCTATGTTTCTTCATCTATATTAATTAATTTGATTTTAGGTTTTCATACTCAGATTTTGAGTAGAATCAAATTAATGAATACTTAGATGGCATTTCCGGTCTATCTTTGATCTAAGTATTCGGCGGATCATCACCACCAACAAAACAACGATTTTCCCCAAAATCGGCGCGTGGATTCGCGTGGCCTTGTGGATTCAAGGTGCTACCGCTCTCGTGGATTCGGAGCGAGGTACGTTCGTGTGATCGAGACGTACTACCTGGTGGAGACCGTGGATTCGGTCAAATGTCGTGGACTCGACGTTGGACGCCGTGGATTCAGCGTTGGATGCAAATCGTGGATTCGAGGCGCGTTGCGGAGCGAGCGGAGAAGATCAAGTCGGAGCGTATGGAAAAAGGTTGAGTCGTCTGTGAGTGCGTTATATCACCTTTGTACGTGTTATAATCTTAGTTGATTTCACCGTGTTATCGGTCCCGTGGTTTTTTACTCCTGGTTTTGGAGTTTTCCACGTAAAAATCTTGCGTGTTATTTTTCATTTCCGCATTGGGTTTTATTACGCAAAGATTTTTGAGTGTTTATCGTTTACACCTATTCACCCCCCCTCTAGGTGGTATTTCCCCTATTTGGATCCTATATTAGAGTTGACCCAACAATTGGTATCAGAGCGGGAATAGGGTTGTAAACAATGGTTGAAGGTGGAAACATCAACAGACCCCCGTTCTTCGATGGAACAAACTATGCCTACTGGAAAGTACGGATGAAAGCCATTTTAATTTCCATCGACGAACGGGTGTGGCAATCTATCGAGTTAGGATGGTCAAATCCAACTGAAGTTATTGTTGATGTTCACACCATCAAACCTAGGTCGAAATGGACCAAGGAAGAGATTGACTCATCTTCTTACAATGGCAAAGGAATTAACGCCTTATTTAATGCTTTGTCACAAACTGAGTTCTCTCGCGTCTCGGCATGTGAGACTGCGAAAGAAATCTGGGATGTTCTACAAGTTACACATGAGGGAACAAACCTTGTGAAGATTCAAAAACTGCAAATGCTTACCAGCAAGTTTGACTCTATTTTCATGGCAGAAAATGAATTGTTCACAGATTACTATACGCGATTGCAAGACATCGTGAATACATGTGCTAACTTGGGAGAGAAAATTCCAGAATTTAAAGTTGTAAGAAAGATTTTAAGGACTCTTCCTGAAAGATTTCGTTCCAAGGTTACGACCATTGAAACTATTAAACACCGGGACGAAATCCGTGTAGAAGAATTAGTTGGTGCACTTCAAACATATGAAATGACATTTCCTACTAACTATTCTTCTGGAAAAGAATCTACTTCTAAGTTTTCAGGTTTTGCGTTGAAAACAACAAAAGAAGAAGACGCGGATTCATCCTCCTCAGACGATGACGAGAACCTATTTATGGAGGATTTCGAGAAGCAGCTTGCTCTCTTGACAAGAAAATTTCGCCGAAACTTTCGAAGGGGTAATTCAAGTAAAACTTCATCCTTCGTAAAGTCGAAGAAAGGCAAAGGTTTTTCAAGCCACAAGTCAAGAATGCAATAGAGTTTTTCAAAGGATAAGAAAAGCTCGGAGGGACAAGTCCAATGCTTCAAGTGCCGAGGATACGGCCATATCTCAACAGAGTGTCCCAATAAGAATCCGTCAAAGAAGAAAGCGATGCAAGCCGTCACTTAGGATGACACCTCAACGTCAAATGAGTCATCTTCCAGTGATGAAGAAAATAACGCAACGGCATTCCACGCGTCCACATCTTCACCCTTCGTATGCTTTATGGCAAGTACATCCGATTCCTTGTCCAACTTCTCCCAAGTTGAAAAGAATGCAACGGACAACGAATCGAGTAATTCCGAAGGTGAAGACTTTGCTTTTGCCTACCATAAACTCTTAAGGGATTCAAAGAAATTGGCAAAGCAAAACAAAGGTTTGAGAGGGAGATTGCAGGATCTCGAAGAAGAAGTAAAAAGGGCAACTTCTCTCTCAAACGGTCTTGAAGTGGAAAGGGATAAATTGATCAAAGTAAATGTTTCACTTCAAGAGAAAAATGAGCATTTCGAGAAGGAACACGTAATTCTGGTTGATAAAGCAAGTTACTTCTTGAAGCTCTACTCCGAGGCCCGTCAAGAAAAAATGGAAATGACGAAGACCATTTTCCAACTTAAGGATGATTTAAAGCGATTTTCTTCGGGAAGGAGCAAGTTTGATAAGATGCTTGGTCTTGGTCAAACAAACCGTTTCGGCCTTGGATACAATCGAACTGAAGACAATCCTAGTTCGGTTGGGACAGTTTTTGTGCCCCAGTCGGTATCTCCTCCTCCGACGACGGAATTCACTGTAATCAACGACAACAACCTTACCTCACCTACTTCGGGATCGTCAAGTACAAAGGTATGTTTTCGTTGTGGTTTTGCAGGGCACATACGAAGAAATTGCAAAATTGGAGCGAAACGAACAAATCAAGCGCCTCTTGCAACAACTACCAATGAGTTCACTCCCCGGAAATCAAAGAAGGATTTTTCAAAAGAAAAGAACATTGGTAGTACATCAAACAAAATGACGACGTCAAGGAAAAGCGATAAATCAATCAAGACGCTTTCACCAAAGGTAATAACTTCACAATCATTGCCGACGTACTCCAAAACTCAAAAGGTCTGGGTACACAAAGGTGAATTCTTTCTTCGTCTTTGAACCACGTTGGTACCAATCGGCCCTTAGAATTACTGCATATGGACTTAATGGGGCCGACTCGTCAACCATCCTTGGGAGGTAAATGGTATATTTTTCTTTTGGTTAATGATTTCTCTAGATATTCATGGGTAACATTTTTAAAAGAGAAAGCGGATACTTTCGACTCTTTTCATGAGGTTTGTCATCGTATTATGATTGAAAGAAATGAAAAGATCGTTCGTGTTCGAAGTGATAGAGGTGGAGAATTCATTAATTCTAAATTCATTGATTTTTGCACTTCCAACG
The DNA here is from genome assembly GCA_029204045.2 of Tillandsia leiboldiana. Taxonomy (NCBI): domain Eukaryota; kingdom Viridiplantae; phylum Streptophyta; class Magnoliopsida; order Poales; family Bromeliaceae; genus Tillandsia; species Tillandsia leiboldiana. The sequence goes on from CM055065.1 coordinate 30,479,283, forward strand.
GCATAAAACATGAATTCTCAGCACCCTATACACCTCAGCAGAATGGTGTAGTCGAGCGCAAAAACAGGGTTGTTCAAGACATGGCGCGTGTGATGCTTCATAGCCGGAAACTCCCGTTACATTTTTGGGCTGAAGCTGTGAACACCGCCGTCTATGTAATTAATCGAGTGTATTTGCGCCCGGGAACTTTAAATACACCATATGAGCTATGGTTCTGTAGAAAACCGAATATCAAATATTTTCGAATCTTTGGGAGTCGTTGTTATATTTTTCGTGATAGCGAAAATCTTGGTAAATTCGACTCTCGAAGTGACGAAGGGATCTTTATGGGTTATTCTAAAAACAGTAGAGCATATCGGGTATTTAACCTGGAATCTAAAACGATGATAGAATCTATTAATGTTAAAGTAGATGAAGCTTTTCATTTTGCATCTGATAAATCTACCCCTGGTATGTCTCTAGATGATGATACTCCTGTAAATGCATCTTCTCATAATAATTCTTTCGATAAAGTTGATGCATCTAATGGTTCTTCTAGTTTATCTGATGTGCAGGAATCATCACATGTATCTCCGAGTACTCCGTTACCTCAAACGCTACGGATCTCCAAGGATCATCCGGAATCGAACATTATTGGAGACCCACAAGAAGGAGTCAGGACTCGGAGACAGTTGGTTTGTGGAGTCGCATGTTACGTCTCCATGGTAGAACCAAAGAACGTCGATGAAGCTCTTCAGGATGACTACTGGATTGAAGCAATGCAGGAAGAGCTCCATCAGTTCGAAAGAAACAAAGTCTGGGAGCTAACGAAACCACCGAAGCAACACAATGTGATTGGTACTAAATGGATTTTCAAGAATAAGAAAAACGAGGATGGTACCATCATCAGGAACAAAGCACGCCTAGTTGCTCAGGGCTACTCACAAATTGAAGGTATAGACTTTGATGAGACGTTCGCCCCAGTTGCTCGACTCGAGTCGATTCGTATTTTGTTCGCGATTGCTTGTCATTTTAAAATCAAACTCTTTCAAATGGACGTTAAGAGCGCGTTTTTAAATGGGTTTTTGAACGAGGAAGTTTATGTGGCTCAACCGAAAGGTTTTGTAGACTATAAATAACCAAACCATGTTTTTCGTTTGAAAAAGGCTCTTTACGGTCTAAAACAAGCACCGCGAGCGTGGTACGAAAGGTTAACAAAGCACCTATTGGAAAAGGGCTATACTCGAGGGGGAGCAGACCGGACTCTCTTTGTGAAGCATTATCAGGATAACTTCATTGTAGCACAAATCTATGTCGATGACATTGTATTTGGTGCAACTAGAGACAATGATGCTTCTAAATTCGCAGAAACCATGGAAAGCGAATTTGAGATGTCTATGATGGGGGAACTAACATATTTTCTTGGATTGCAAGTGAAACAAAATGAAGAAGGCATCCATTTGTGCCAATCCAAGTATGCAATGGAGTTGGTGAAGAAATTCGATTTAGAAAACTCTAAAGATTTTCCGACTCCAATGGGAACTAGCAATAAGGGATTAGGAAGTGAATCTCTTAGTGAAAGTGTAGACGAGAAGCTTTATCGTAGCATGATTGGAAGTCTACTCTACCTCACGGCTAGTCGCCCGGATATATCCTTTAGTGTTGGGATCTGCGCGAGATATCAATCAGCACCAAAGGAGGTTCACCTAAAAGCGGTGAAAAGGATCAACCGGTATGTCAAAGGAACTTTGAATTTCGGAATTTGGTATCCTATGGGAACAACGCTTCACATTATAGGATATCCAGATGCCGATTGGGCAGGATCTGTGGATGATCGGAAAAGTACGAGTGGTGCATGTTTTTATCTTGGCCATTGCCTTGTTGCTTGGCATAGTAAAAAGCAAAACTGCATAGCACTCTCGACTGCCGAAGCGGAATATATCTCAGCGGGTAGTTGTTCAACTCAACTCATTTGGATGAAAAGCATGTTGAGCGACTTCCGAATTTCAGCAACTTCGGTAACTATTCTTTGTGACAACACAAGTGCTATAAATATTTCTAAAAATCCTGTGCTGCACTCGAGAACAAAACACATTGAACTTAGATATCATTTTCTAAGAGAGCTAGTTGAATCAAATTTACTTCAAATTTCCTATATTTCAACTGAGGATCAATTAGCTGACATTTTAACAAAACCTTTGGATCAAAAATGGTTTATTCATTTACGTAAAGCAATTGGAATGCTTTCTTTGAAATAACACTTTTTGAAATCATTGCTTAGGTTAGGTATTGTTTTGTGTTTTTGTTCCTTATCTATGTTTGTACATAGAACATTAATTGAGCATATGTAATTGACTTTACTTGCATCCTTTCATATATTTAGAAATTTATTATGCTTTGGATATCATAATAATTCATTTGATGCAATGATCATTTATGTCAATTAAGTCATCTTTAATTGATCAAAGTCAATTTCTCTCTCATATGATCTCTTGGTATAGTTTTTATCATATTTGAAAATTGAGTTAAGTATGAAACTCGAGATCAATTTTTGGTTGAATATCTTATATCTTAAATAATTGATAATCAATTGAGGGGGACTTTGTTAAAATATTTATGCTCATAAGATGTGGAAAGAGTTACATCCCAATGAGGAGTGTGAAAACTACCACCACATGGAGGAAAGAGCTACCACCTCGGTCGTCTGAGTACTATGTGCAGCTGTATACCAAGCATGGATTTTCAAGTTGATAAGATAAAATGCTTTTTGGAATACTTGACTCTGTCAAATTCCAAGGTTGGTATAAGGTGGGGATTTTATTGAAAGATGCTCAAAGAGCCACTCCTTACAATAAATTGATTAGATATATTATCTAACATATTTGGGATTTCAAACATCTATCGATCTTGGTACTTCATTTTCTTTACCATATTGATGATTTGATAAACGCATTACTCATAAGATTATGATAGATGTCATTGAACTTGTTCAACTTTAAAGGTTTTAATTTTTATAAATTTTCATTTCATTACTTGGATATTATTGATAGATTTTGCATAATCTATTTCTTTTGATGTGAAATGATGACTTTTGTTTAAAGTTGACATGAAAAAGTGCTTACATACTTTTTCTGGATTTTCTGAAATTTTCCGAAATTTTTCTGAAGAAAAAGTTTGGAGCCGATCCGGACCGGAATATCCGTTCCGGATCCCGAACGCAGGAATTTTCTGCGGGTAGCCGTTCCGGACTAGATTCTTGATCCGTTCCGGACCGCAGCTAGGGTTTTATAAGAAACAAAAGGGATTTGATTTTTTTTTACAACAATCTTTTGTTTCCAAGTCTCCAGAGCTTCTCTATCTAGAAATCAACCAATTTGGAGCCTTTCCAACTCGAGTTCTTCGGATTAAAGTAAGTTTCTTTGATCAAAATTTCATTTTTCCACTGTTTTGCATTGTTCTTCATAAACGTGAGTGGAAATCATGGGTGGAATTCAATTCTAGATGGTTTTTGGTCAAATTTCTTTTGAAATAAGAACTCTGAGTAGATTAGTTTTGATTATATGCTAGGTTTTCTCTTGATTAACAGAGTTTTGGGCTTCGATTTCTAAAAATTCGGTTTTAGGGCATATAATGAGAATTTTTGAAAATCATCGGATTGATCTATTTTTAAAATTCTTTTTGCAAAACTAATTTGATTCCTAGTCTCTCTAACGATAATGATTGTTTAGGTACAATTTTTAAATTTTTTAAAAATAAACAATTTTTTTTTGTTCTTGAGTTCGTGCTCGCAGGTTTCTCTCGAAATAGCAACAATGGTGTTTTCATTGATCATAGTTCTTCTTGTTGCCATGGTTCACACTAGAGCAACGAACAAACCGAAAAGGGCTAAGAAAACTCGGGATGATTCTGAGACGGAATCCGAGACAGAGTCCATTGATTGGGATGAGCTCTTGGTAGAGGCCACTGCACCTACTACTTCAAAAGGGAAAGCCCCTGCTGCAACCTCGAAGGCGAAGACTCCGCCAACTGCCGCAGAAAAAGGCAAAGCCCCAATGGAAGAAACTCCAGCTAAAACTAAGAGAAAGAGCGTTGCCAGGAAGAGAGGGAGTGCTCGAGGAATATCAATTGAAGAGCCACTAGCAAGCCAGCCTCCTCCAAAAGATTTCATAAGCTCTGAGAGAATCAAGGACTTCGAGAAAAGAGAATGCATTGGCGAGCGACATGTGAATGTCAAAGCTCTAACAGAGCGCTCTGCATTATTTGGAACACTTTTTGAACAAGCGGGACTTGCACCGATTTGCAACTTCCCAGAATCTTCAGGCTACTGTCTTCACCTTGTCAGGATATTCTACCAAAATGGATCTAGATTGGTAGATCTTGAAGACGGGCCAAAAGAGTTTCAAACTTCTGTCAGGAATGTCAAGCTGGAGATTACACCTCAACTGATTGGTGAGGTGTTAGGAATGAAAGCTAAAGTTGATGGTGCTCATTACCTAAAAGGTCATGTTTTCAGTAATACAACCTAGAGAGTGGTTGTTAATGGAATTTGTCTTCCAGATACTCTATCGACGGGAAATTCAATCTTTTCAAAAGAACTTCGACCGGAGTATCGTTACTTGAATTTCATTGTTTGCTACAACATCCTACCTAGAATGCAAACAAAAATTCTTAGATGGGATCGAATGTTGTTCCTTTATCTTCTTGGAAACCCAGCAGCAGCCTTGGGATCGAACTTCAACATTCCCTATCTCATCTGGTCGAGGATGGCAAGGTATGTGGAGAATGCTCATCCTACAGAACGACTTCCATTCCCAATGATCATAATGCGCATTCTTCGCAAGTTTAAGATCGACACTAGTGCAAGCTCTTACATGCACAGTTTGGGAACAATTAATGATACAACTATTGTGAAGTCCCTCTCAACACGACAGGAAGAGCCTCCAACACCTCCTCGCAGAAAAAGACCAACACCAGCAACAACAGCAGCAACAGCTTCAGCACCACCAGCAGCAGCTTCGATTTCAGAGGATGATGCCTCTGTTACATCTATTTACCGAGAACAACAACGACTTTCTTCAGAACAAAAACGAATGTCTAAAGAATTCGTTGAAATGAAGGCCGACATAAGGGATGTGAAGAAGAAGCAGCTATCTATGGCCAAGTTAGTTAAAAAGATCTTCCACAAACTTGGCTGCAGCAGTTCTGAGGATTCAGAATGATTTTTTCTTTGTTATTCTAATCATTTTTTTTTGCAGGTTTTAGTCTTAGTTCTCTATCTTTTTGAACTTTTGACTCTCTTTTAATTTTTGTAATTTTGGCTTAATTTAGTGACAAAAAGGGGGAGAGAGAGATGAACAATGATTGACTGAACAATGGAACAATGGTTACAATGGTTTATGAGAACTTTGAACTCTGGAAGGTAAGTATCAAAACAACTTTTGGTTTTGTATTGTGGTTGCATGCATGCCTCGACTAACTATTTGACTAACTATTTGGGCATGTATTATTACTAACAAGTTGTTTGATTACTAACAAATTTATGACATTTGAATTTTATTGCTTAGAAGATATGTCTATCTCTGATTGATATTTTATTACATATCTGATTTATAAATGTCATGATGAGTATAAACTCTATCTCTCTATTTGGTTTTTGAATGCAAAAAATTCTTGAGGTATCTAACGATATTTTTTGTCAATAATTACTTCTTTTTGCAGAGAGTACAGATGTCTAAATCTAGAGTCTGTTTTAGGAGTTTATCTCATGTATCTAGTTTATTTGGATCTCAAATGTAAATTTTTGTTGTATGGTGATAGCAACAAAAATATCTTTTTTGAATTTTCTTAAGTGGATCTATGTTTTGTCACGAAACCGCCAAAGGGGGAGATTGTTAAGGATTTTAGTTTTGGCGTATTTCGTGAAAGTGTTTAAGTCTTGAAGATTGAAGATGAAGAAGCTTGGATCATATACCTCAATCTCAAGAAAGAAGAATTCAAAATGATCAGGTAAGTTTAACTAAACATTATTGGTGATCTGAATACTTCTTATAATGTAGAAACACTTGGATGGATTTTTAATCGCATAAAAATCAAAAACTGGACAAGTTACATGTTCAGGATCCGGAACAGGGGACTACAGTCCGGACCCCGAACGTTGGTTGGTTCATGCACAAATCCTGTCCTGAACATCCCTGTTTCGTTCCGGACCCCGAACGTGGATTTTGGTGAAACTGCATGAACAGTCCGGACCGTAGGATTTCGTTCCGGACCCCGAACGTGGAGTTTGCTGAAACTGCATGAACAGTCTGGACCGTAGGATTTCGTTTCGGACCCCGAACCTTGATTTTTCAGGAATTCTCTGAAAAACAACGACAGTCCTGAACGAGCCTAATCCGGTCCGGACCGTCGTGCGGGAAAAATTCTGTTACAATCAGTTTTTGATTCTTATCCTCTTCCAATGGTTTCTAACCTGTAAGTAAACCCTAATTCTATCTTTTAGGGTAATCCACAATAAGTTTTATACTCCGGGAAATGACGGAAAAATATTAACGGAGAAAAACTTATAGATCCACATATAGAGAAGAAAGGAAATAACTAGATTTAATTTTATGTTTCTTCATCTATATTAATTAATTTGATTATAGGTTTTCATACTCAGATTTTGAGTAGAATCAAATTAATGAATACTTAGATGGCATTTCTGATCTATCTTTGATCTAAGTATTCGGCGGATCATCACCACCAACAAAACAACGATTTTCCCCAAAATCGGCGCGTGGATTCGCGTGGCCTTGTGGATTCAAGGTTCTACCGCTCTCGTGGATTCGGAGCGAGGTACGTTCGTGTGATCGAGATGTACTACCTGGTGGAGACCGTGGATTCGGTCAGACGTCGTGGACTCGACGTTGGACGCCGTGGATTCGGCGTTGGACGCAAATCGTGGATTCGAGGCGCGTTGCGGAGCGAGCCGAGAAGATCAACTCGAAGCATATGGAAAAAGGTTGAGTCGTCTGTGAGTGCGTTATATCACCTTTGTACGTGTTATAATCTTAGTTGATTTCACCGTGTTATCGGTCCCCGTGGTTTTTTACTCCTGGTTTTGGAGTTTTCCACGTAAAAATTTGCGTGTTATTTTTCATTTCCGCATTGGGTTTTATTACGCAAAGATTTTTGAGTGTTTATCGTTTACACCTATTCACCCCCACTCTAGGTTGTTTTTACCCTATTTAGATCCTATATTAGAGTTGACCCAACATCCTCAACCTTGGTTTAGTTACCCACCTCAAACAACGAAGAAGAAGATGATGTGTGAAAGCTCCAACTAAAAACACCTCAACCTTGCCGAAAAACTACACTTAACAACCAATGTTAAAACATCGTTAAACACACACAAAAACACAAAAAACGGAGCGAAACGGGCCAAAACCCGCGTCGAAACGGACTTTCGGACTCTTCGGGCTGGAAGCTGGTGTACGGGCCCTGGCGTGGATCGGGTCCATGCCCAAGGGCGGCGCTCCTGCAGACCGGGTGTGACACCCCCGGAATTTGGATTAGTCCTCTATATAAATGATATAATACGACTAAATCTCTAACCCGGCTATAGCATTTTGGATGGTAGCAAGATCCAAGAGAAACATGAGAGTTAAGCGTGCTAGAGCTAGAGTAGTTCTAGGATGGGTGACCCCCTGGGAAGTGGGGCGTCACAGTTGGTATCAGAGCCATTCACCAGCCGGAAATGTGAGATGAGTCTCGGTTGAGCCAGGGTTATATAGCGGGTAGAGCGAGGCTCCCCGGCTAATGACCGTTGTGAGTGGAGTGCAGCTCCTCACAAGGTCGGCTAAGGCTAGCGAGACGAGTCTCACATCGCCTGGTGCTTGTGAGTGTGCTTGAGCCTGACGTGGACGTCAGGGCTTAAAGGGGGGAAGAATGTGACACCCCCGGAATTTGGATTAGTCCTCTATATAAATGATATAATAGGACTAAATCTCTAATCCGGCTATAGCATTTTGGATGGTAGCAAGATCAAGAGGAACATGAGAGTTAAGCGTGCTAGAGCTAGAGTAGTTCTAGGATGGGTGACCCCCTGGGAAGTGGGGCGTCACACCGGGTGCATCACCCGCGGTGCGCCACTCAGCCGGGCCGGGCCGTGCATGGGGGAAAGCGCGCACCGGGTTTACGCCTCCCAGTCGCGGCGGCAAGTGCCGGGTGCATGATTCGTCGGTGGACCGAGCGGGCTGGGATGGGTCGGTGTAGCGACAGCGGTGCACCGGGTTCTCGTCTTCGGCCGCGCCCGCCTACACCGGGTGCACGCCTGGGCGTGGACCGCGCCTGCTGGGCCGGGCTGGAGCACGCACCGGGTTCACCTCCGGGGCTGCGGCGCCTGCACCGGTTCCACGCCTGGAGCGTAGACCGTGCTCCTGGGCTGGGCTAGATGAATAGTAAAGCCCCCTTTTTTCGATTTCTTTTGCCCCATCGCCTTCCGCAGCTCCGGTGGTTACCCCGTGACCACCACGACTGCGGCGACGACCTCGTGTGACACCCCCAGAATTTGAAATAGTCCTATATATAAATGATATAATAGGACTAAATCTCTTAACCCGGCTATAGCATTTTGGATGGTAGCAAGATCCAAGAGGTTATGAGAGTTAAGCGTGCTAGAGCCAGAGTAGTTCTAGGATGGGTGACCCACTGGGTAGTGGGGCGTCACAGTTGGTATCAGAGACATTCACCAGCCGGAAATGTGAGATGAGTCTCGGCTGAGCCAGGGTTATATAGCGGGTAGAGCGAGGCTCCCCGGCTAATGACCGTTGTGGGTGGAGTGTGTTGGGTCGTATATAATACGGATCTAAATAGGGGAAGAAACACCTAGAGGGGGGTGAATAGGTGTAAACGTATAAACACTCAAAAATCGTTGCGATAAAAAACCCAATGCGGAAATGAAAATAACTCGCAAGATCTTTACGTGGAAAACTCCATCACCGGAGTAAAAAACCACGGGACCGATAACACGGCAGAAATCCACTAGAATTAAAACACGTACAAGGTGATTTACCGTACACACTTACGACTCAACCTTTTCATACGCTCCTAGAGGATCTTCTCCGCTCGCTCCAGACGCTTCTCGAATCCACGATCTGCGCCCAACGCCGAATCCACGGCGTCCAACGTCGAATCCACGACGTCCGACCGAATCCACGGTCTTCACCCAATAGCACCCTTCGAATCCACGAACGTGCCTCGCTCCGAATCCACGAGAGCGAATGAACCTTGAATCCACAAGGACACGCGAATCCACGTGCCGATTTTGGGGTAATCGTTGTTTTTTTGGGTGGTGATGATCCGCCGAATACTTAGATCAAAGATAGATCGGAAATACCATCTAAGTATTCATTAGTTTGATTCAACTCAAGATGTGAGTATGAAAACCTAGAATCAAACTAATCAATATAGATGAAGAAACATAGAGTATTCTCTAATGATTTCCTTTCTTCTCTATATGTGGATCTATAGTCGTATAAGATGATACATGAAAATGACGGCTATGTGGATTGACCCTAGAAAGAAAGACATAGGGTCTATTTATAGGTTAGAAACCCTAGGAAGGAGATAAGAATCAAAAACCTGCCATTTCTGGAATTTTACGGACGGCGATCCGGATCGTGATAACTGAGATCCGGATCGTCATAACGAAACAGCCAATTCCAGAAAAATGAAGGTTCGGGATCCGGATCATGTAACTACGATCCGGATCGTTCATACAGTTCACCAAACATCAACGTTCGGGATCCGGATTGCGAAGCAAGATCCGGATCGTTCAAGGTAGATGGTAAACTCAACGTTCGGGATCCGGATCAAGAGACTACGATCCGGATTGCGACGATGTATGAACGAACCACCTTCGGGATCCGGATCGAACAGCCTGATCCGGATCCTGAACATGTCCCAAGTCCAGTTTTTGATTTTTATGCAATGAAAGATTCTTCCAAGTGTTTCTACACTACAAGAAGTATTCGGATCACACAAATTCTTTAGTTAAACATACCTGATCCTTTTGAATTCTTCTTTCTTGAGATTGAGTTAAACGATCCAACTTTCTTCACCTTCAATCTTCAAGACTTGAGACTTTCACGAAACTACGCCAACTCAAATTCCGTAACAATCTCCCCCTTTGGCGGTTTCGTGACAAAACACAGATCCACTAAAGAAAATTCAAAAAGATATTTTTGTTGCTATCACCATACAACAAAAATTTACAATGGAGATCCAAAATACAATACATGAGTTAAACTCCTAAAACAGACTCTAGACTTAGACATCTGTACTCTCTGCAAAAAGAAATCATTCTTGACAAAAGAAATCGTTAGATACCTCAAGAATTTTGTATTATTCAAAAACCACAAACAGAGATGAAGTTTAAACTCATTTATACTTACCATGACATTTATATTCAGATATGTAAACTGATCATAGTTAAAAAAATACCAACATATCTTCTTTGCACGTAAAAACCAAATGTCATGAACATGTTTGTGACAAACTTATATATATATAGATATGTAATTGATCTGTAGGACCCCCGAACCCCATGCAGCATTTTCCGATGGATCCACTGTTAGAACACCTGTTGTTGGTGTATCTGGCCCATGGTGCATCAATGGGATGCCACAGATGGACCCTGTAAGGTTTTATTAGCTGTGTTGGCTTTCGGCTGGGTTTGCCGAAATTTTGAAAAAGAATTAGGCCAAATAGACAGCGGAAATGGATTCAGCGCGGAAAAACGCTTGAAAATGGCTTTTTGTTTGCCAAATTCTGAGTCCGGATGCCCAAAAACGGACTCCCGGAAAATTTACTGGATTTCTGGTGCATGGGGGAGCCGTGGACCGGCGGGGGAGCCACGTGGCAGGCCCTGATTGGCCGGCGCACGCAGCTGGGTCCACGGAGCACTGGGGTTTGGACCGGGGTGCACCGGGAGGCGCGTGGACCGGCAGGTGTCCACGTGGCAGCGCCTGATTGGGCGGCTCTGGTGCGCTCGGTCTGCGGGAGTGCGCGGGGAGGCGTGGACCGGGGGCGCGCCACGTGGCGGCACCCGGTTGGCGGGCGCATGAGCGCGCGGTCCACGCAGCGCGCGGGGCAGGTGGCCGTACGCGGGGCAGGCGCGGGCGACGCGGGAGGTGCCACGTGGCGCCCGCTGATTCGCGGGCGCCACCTGCCGCGTTGACGCGGGCAGGGACACGTGGCGCTCCCCGTGGCGGCTTGCACGGCTGCGGCGTGTTCGGGGGACACGTGGCGGGCGTCGGCGCGGGTCGGACCAAGCAAGCGTCCGGCCGGATCCCGTGTGCGGGCTGGGCCGGGCCGGGCCGCACTGTGCGCGCCCGAAACCGGCCGGGCCGGGCTGCACTGTAGCCGCCCGAATTCGGGCTGGGCCGCACTGTAGCCGCCCGAATCTGGGCCGGGCTGCACTGTAGCAGCCCGAATCTTGGGCAATTTTGGTATTTCTTCATTTGTTTTTGGGGCCTTTAAATAGCAGCCCGAGCCTCTTTCTTCTCCCCTTTTCTCCTCTTTTCGAGCCTCCTCTGCCCGAGCAACCTTAAGAAGAATTCTTCATCTTCAAGCTCTGGATCCACCTGCAAAGTTTTGGGATTTTATGGGCACGCATCCCGAGGTTCTCTATTTTACGGCGCGGCGCGACGTGGTGGTTCCTGTGTTCTTCTTCGGCGCAGCAGCAGTGTTTTAGCTCCCCTGGTCTACTCCGACGATCTTTTCGAGCGATTTCTTCGCTGCTGGATTCGTAACAGGTGAGGCTACGATTTTGGGTTTCTCGGACATTTTCAGATTTCACGTTTTTCGAGGTGTTTTCTCGTGCTCATTGGGACCCTTTTTGCTGTGAGATTTTGGTGAGGGCAGCACCTTCTTTTGAGGAGATCTTCGCGCACGAGTCTCGGATCAAGACGTGCTTATAGACTTTTTTCATCTACTCGATGCGAGGATCATCGTGGATTTTTCTTGGAATTTTTGGAGACCTTCCCGAAGGTATACACTGTTCCTTTTAGCTGTACAAGAGTTTACAGTTGAATGGTTTTGGGATTGTGCGCGCCGATACTGTGGAATTTGTAACTTGGCCTACGGTGCTCGGAATTGGACGTGCAGGTACCCGTTTCGAAGCTATCGACGCGAGGATCGCCGTGGTATTTTTATCAGAATTTTTGGAGTTCGTTTTACAGGTGAAAATTTCGCAGTAAGTGGACTGTTCCCAGCAGATTTGTAAAACCTGGATTTTATTGGATTTAAAGTGTAACTGTAGCCTTATGTTGTACCAGGAGGGATTGTGGGCTGTGCTGGACCTGTTGGACCTTGAGTGGTTATTTTCCTGGTTTTCTCAGCTGTACGGCTCCGGACAGTTAGCGTTTTCAGGTGGGTGGCTTGCTTTCAAGATCTATGGATTGTACTCTAATTCTATTGATATAGAATCATGCATGATAGTGATTGGACTTGGGTAGCATGCTAGAGCGTAGGAATTGTTGATCCTTGTTTTATCTGTCGATCTTGTGATCTCTTGCTTCCTACTATCATGTTAAATATTTGTTATATTGGAACCTGACCTAGCACCCCCGTCATATGTTGCATGTGTAACCAGACTAGTAGAAAACCCTCACTTGGGCTAGGGTTATTTATGCTTAGACATCCACACTTTGTGTTTCATTCCTGGACTTAGTGTTATCCTCGCCCGGGTAGTGGGCCGAGCGGTCGGGACTTCTCTATAGTGTGGGATGCATTGCACTCGTGCTTGCGAGCAGAGTGGAGTCTGGTAGATGTAGTGGTTCGCTTGTCTGTATCGGGAACCGTTTGGGGTAAACGGTGGACCCGAGAGATCTTGTTTTCCCCTGTTTGGGCCGTCGCCACTGTGTTAGTGGCAGTAGTTTACTAGTGTTAGCCGGACCTAGAACCCAGAACCCTTTTCGACATATACACGATTTTAGTCTACCAATGTTTTCTTCCAAACATCGAAGGGCCGCTGGAGTCTGTTCTTGTTTGATTGGACAAAGGCATCAGCCCTTCGGGGTTTGGGTAAAACACTTGTTCTCTAACTGTTTTTCTAAAAAGAACTAAAATCATTAAATATGGATTTCTCCCAGATCAAATTAATTTTCAATAACAAATGTCACCTTTTCCGGTAATTCTCCCCACTCGAAAGGATTCGAGTGGTCTGGGTTCTAGGGGTCGTTCCTCTGTCGGGACGAAAGCCACGGGGGCCGAGCCTGGAACCTGTTCTTGTTTGATAGGGTTGTAGGTGTAGGTCCCCCGGGACTTCCGAGCCCCGTTGGTGTCTTCTGCGAGTTGTATTGTGATTATTGCCTTCCCGAACTTTAAGGGATCGGGAACTTCGATAGTCGGAGCCTAGAGTCTGTTCTTGTTTGATAGGGTTCTTAGCACCGGTCTATCGGGTTTCCGAACCCTTATGGTGTCGGTCTTTCTGGAGAGTTTAGTGTTCTTTTGTGGGAGCCGTCTGGTGGACGGTGGCCCCAGCTGTGTGACTTCCAGCTTGGTGTTGTTGGTCGATCTTGTTGATCGTGGTTTGGACTACAGCCTGCATGAGCCATATTTGAGCTCGACAGAGATACGCGGATACTTTCCTCGGTGGGGTCGCTCCCCTCGAGAGCCACTCCGGAGTTGGGCCTGTTACTTGCTATCGCGACTTGTCGACGCCGTCCCTCTGACTGGCCCAGTTCGTGGCAGTCACGGACACCCTACGGTAGACCCGTCCTGTTGAGGATATGTGGCAGTAGGTGGGCGCAGGTTTGACTGGACCCTTTGAGGCAGTCAGTTTAGATTTGGTGAGTTTACTGTGTGTGTTAGTAGATGCATCATGTTTCATCTGTCCCTTTTCTTGAGCATCTAGTTAGAGGCATAGTAGCTGTTGAGTTACTTTTCCAGCCTTTCATTTCAGTTTTATATTGTTACTTTATGCCTCTAGTAGACTTAGTGGGCAGACCGTCGGGCTTGTTGGCGGCACCCACTGAGAACTACTTGGGACGTAGTTCTCACACCCGTCGTGGTGTATTTTCCCACAGGGACTTCTACTCCGGTTCCTGCTGCTCCTGTTGCTGCTTCTTCTGATCGAGGTAAGGGAGTCGCGAGATAGTTCCCCACCAGTCGTCGTCCAGAGAGTAGATGTACCCTTATTACTTTTGAGAGTTCCTGTTGAGAGAACTTTGTAGTGAGGTATAGAGTTGTATTTATTTTCTACTGCTCGAGTGACTTTTGTACTTTTGGTGAGGACTTGTGTTGTATATAGTTTTTATTTCTAGCAGTTTTACTTTCAGCTCTGATATCTGCATAGTATAGATGCTCTTTTGCAGGTTAGTCGCTTCGTCTATACGGGCTTCCCGTATGGGCGGCGGATCTGTTGGCGAGCCCGGGTCGCAGTTTCGACGCCGGGGCGTGACAGATTAGGTGGTATCAGAGCCTAGGTTGTAGGTCATTATGGACTTAGAAACCCTAGGCTTGTGGTTGGACATTAGGATGACTACGTGAGAGTCGTGACTGTTAGCGAGAGTCTTGATTGAGTTTTTACCTCTCCCAAGGGATGGGATGAGTGACTGGCATGTTTATTCTCCTAAGCGATTATGTTGGCTGCAGACAACATAATGCTAGGGAATGGATGACATGTCCTAGACTTTCGCTGGATTGGGTCGTGTGTTGTTTGGTACTGTCCTGATGTTTCCATGTGTGTTGCAGGTGGGCACGATGCCTCCCCGACGCGGGGTGCAGACGCGTTCTCAGCCTTTTCCCTCCGATGAGCCTGGGCAGGAGGAGCCAGCACAGGGTCAGCAGAGTGAGGTGCAGGAGCTTCGGGCTCAGTTGGCCCAGTTGTCTGAGGCGGTGCAGCGCCAGGAGGAGGCTTCTCAGCGCCAGGAGGAGGCTTCTCGGCGCCAGGAGGAGGCCTTTGGTCGGATGATGCTTCTTTTAGAGCAGAGGACGCAGCCTGTGGTAGCACCCCCTGTGTGTTCGCCTGTGCCTTCTTCGCCAGCTGTGGCGCCCCCTGTGGTCCCGTCAGCGCCGGCTATTCCTGTCGAGCCGGTTTCTAGCATACCACCGCCTGGATCGATGGGACCTTTGACTTTGGTTGAGCAGAGTGCGGTGGTGGATCTGTTGATGAGATTCCGCCGGTTTGATCCACCCCGTTTTTCTGGTATGAGTGCTGAGCCGTGGGAGGCAGAGTCTTGGATCACGGCCATGGAGCGTCATTTTGAGAGTTTGTTCGTTGATGATCGATTTCGAGTCTTTTTGGCTACACACTACTTGGAGGGCAACGCCGAGGCTTGGTGGCGGCGTGTGCGGCCTGCTGGTCCGCCTGGGACGCAGATTCTTCCCTGGGCGGAGTTCCGCAGACTTCTGTTGGGGGCCTTCTTTCCTGAGAGTGTTCGCCAGAGATTGGAGGAGCAGCTGAGAAATCTCCGCCAGGGAGATCGGCCCGTGAATGCATACATAGCCGAATACAATCAGCTGTTGGCTAGTATGCCTCACGTGGCCAGGGACGAGTCTCACCGGATCTACATGTTCGAGCGGGGGCTGCGCCGGGATATTTATCAGCTTGTTCGCTCACGCAGATTACAGACTTTGGAGGCATCGATGGAGCAGGCGTTATATATTGAGTCTGGAGAGGCAGTGATGTCAGAGGTGGCTCTAGCCCCCGTAGTGATTCCTGGGGCGAAGCGCCCAGCACCGGGTGATGAGGGGCAGACGAGCGGGCAGGGACCTCCGAGACCTCCACGATCTCATCCTGAGGGTCGTGGGTTTCGTAGGCGCCGGAGATCTGGTGAGCCCCAGCAGCAGCAGCATCAGCGGTATCGGCAGCAGCGGCAGGAGCGGTGTGTCATCTGTGGCGGGCCTCATCCACCGTCGCAGTGTGATCAGAGACAGGGGCGGTGTTTCCTTTGTGGAGAGTTGGGACATTTCCGCGCAGCTTGCCCCCAGGCCATTTTGTCAGTGCGGCCGATTGCGACAGCACCCCCCTTGCCCATCCATGCAGCGGGAACCCCTCCGGCACACCAGCGGACAGAGTGGGCCACGACGTCGGGACAGACGGGACGACGACCTGCAGCACCCAGTGGACGGGTTTATGCAGCCCTGTTGGAGGACACCCCGGCAGCGGATCGTGCTGCGGCAGGTATGATTTTATTTCAGCTAGCTGAGTTGAGCATTTTGTTACCGCTGCATTCTCCTGCTTTATTAGTTGAGTATCGGCATCGGCATCCTTGCATGGGTATGGGTTAGGAATTTCTGCTACATGTTTTAGCTATTGGATTCTTCCCAGTATCCTTTGAGTAGAGGAGGATCGCGGTGTATGATCAGTGCAGTTGAGACTTGGGACTTCACTTGCTGTTGTGACGATTCAAGGACAGCTCCAGGACTTGGATTGAGCACCCAGGTTGGGCTGATTGATGCGGTGCTGTGCTACGACTGATGATGGAATGAAGCAGTTATTCTTCTGCGAGTTGGACTGGAGGAGTTCGTTTTCTCGGGTTGTCGGCGTATCCTTCCAACAGCATGGGCTTCAGCGACTGTGGACAGACGCCACCTCGGGAGCAGACTTGATGTTAGGACTAGTGGTTATGTCCTTAGGAGTCTCGGTTAGTGATAGCTTCCTTTTGTGGCCACAGTAGGAATGACACCAACACTTTTCCTCCTTTTCTCACCTTGTACTGAAATTTACGAGCAGGACGAAAACATCGAAAGCTTGCTCCAGAAATGGAGACAGTGCCCGAACCTGTTTTTGTTTGATTGGGGCGAAGGCACTGATTTTTTGAAATTTTCGGACTTTTCGCTAATTTCAGCTGTTTTCTAAATTGAGGGTTGGAGTTGATGTCTTTCCTGCTGGTGGAGCCGTATCTTTCTTGTTAGTTTAGCGTTGCGTTCTTGGTTGTTTCGATTGTTTTGGTTTTATTGTTGTGGCGTGTTTTTGTTTCGGGGACGAAACTTCCTTTTAGTGGGGGAGGATGTAGGACCCCCGAACCCCATGCAGCATTTTCCGATGGATCCACTGTTAGAACACCTGTTGTTGGTGTATCTGGCCCATGGTGCATCAATGGGATGCCACAGATGGACCCTGTAAGGTTTTATTAGCTGTGTTGGCTTTCGGCTGGGTTTGCCGAAATTTTGAAAAAGAATTAGGCCAAATAGACAGCGGAAATGGATTCAGCGCGGAAAAACGCTTGAAAATGGCTTTTTGTTTGCCAAATTCTGAGTCCGGATGCCCAAAAACGGACTCCCGGAAAATTTACTGGATTTCTGGTGCATGGGGGAGCCGTGGACCGGCGGGGGAGCCACGTGGCAGGCCCTGATTGGCCGGCGCACGCAGCTGGGTCCACGGAGCACTGGGGTTTGGACCGGGGTGCACCGGGAGGCGCGTGGACCGGCAGGTGTCCACGTGGCAGCGCCTGATTGGGCGGCTCTGGTGCGCTCGGTCTGCGGGAGTGCGCGGGGAGGCGTGGACCGGGGGCGCGCCACGTGGCGGCACCCGGTTGGCGGGCGCATGAGCGCGCGGTCCACGCAGCGCGCGGGGCAGGTGGCCGTACGCGGGGCAGGCGCGGGCGACGCGGGAGGTGCCACGTGGCGCCCGCTGATTCGCGGGCGCCACCTGCCGCGTTGACGCGGGCAGGGACACGTGGCGCTCCCCGTGGCGGCTTGCACGGCTGCGGCGTGTTCGGGGGACACGTGGCGGGCGTCGGCGCGGGTCGGACCAAGCAAGCGTCCGGCCGGATCACGTGTGCGGGCTGGGCCGGGCCGGGCCGCACTGTGCGCGCCCGAAACCGGCCGGGCCGGGCTGCACTGTAGCCGCCCGAATTCGGGCTGGGCCGCACTGTAGCCGCCCGAATCTGGGCCGGGCTGCACTGTAGCAGCCCGAATCTTGGGCAATTTTGGTATTTCTTCATTTGTTTTTGGGGCCTTTAAATAGCAGCCCGAGCCTCTTTCTTCTCCCCTTTTCTCCTCTTTTCGAGCCTCCTCTGCCCGAGCAACCTTAAGAAGAATTCTTCATCTTCAAGCTCTGGATCCACCTGCAAAGTTTTGGGATTTTATGGGCACGCATCCCGAGGTTCTCTATTTTACGGCGCGGCGCGACGTGGTGGTTCCTGTGTTCTTCTTCGGCGCAGCAGCAGTGTTTTAGCTCCCCTGGTCTACTCCGACGATCTTTTCGAGCGATTTCTTCGCTGCTGGATTCGTAACAGGTGAGGCTACGATTTTGGGTTTCTCGGACATTTTCAGATTTCACGTTTTTCGAGGTGTTTTCTCGTGCTCATTGGGACCCTTTTTGCTGTGAGATTTTGGTGAGGGCAGCACCTTCTTTTGAGGAGATCTTCGCGCACGAGTCTCGGATCAAGACGTGCTTATAGACTTTTTTCATCTACTCGACGCGAGGATCATCGTGGATTTTTCTTGGAATTTTTGGAGACCTTCCCGAAGGTATACACTGTTCCTTTTAGCTGTACAAGAGTTTACAGTTGAATGGTTTTGGGATTGTGCGCGCCGATACTGTGGAATTTGTAACTTGGCCTACGGTGCTCGGAATTGGACGTGCAGGTACCCGTTTCGAAGCTATCGACGCGAGGATCGCCGTGGTATTTTTATCAGAATTTTTGGAGTTCGTTTTACAGGTGAAAATTTCGCAGTAAGTGGACTGTTCCCAGCAGATTTGTAAAACCTGGATTTTATTGGATTTAAAGTGTAACTGTAGCCTTATGTTGTACCAGGAGGGATTGTGGGCTGTGCTGGACCTGTTGGACCTTGAGTGGTTATTTTCCTGGTTTTCTCAGCTGTACGGCTCCGGACAGTTAGCGTTTTCAGGTGGGTGGCTTGCTTTCAAGATCTATGGATTGTACTCTAATTCTATTGATATAGAATCATGCATGATAGTGATTGGACTTGGGTAGCATGCTAGAGCGTAGGAATTGTTGATCCTTGTTTTATCTGTCGATCTTGTGATCTCTTGCTTCCTACTATCATGTTAAATATTTGTTATATTGGAACCTGACCTAGCACCCCCGTCATATGTTGCATGTGTAACCAGACTAGTAGAAAACCCTCACTTGGGCTAGGGTTATTTATGCTTAGACATCCACACTTTGTGTTTCATTCCTGGACTTAGTGTTATCCTCGCCCGGGTAGTGGGCCGAGCGGTCGGGACTTCTCTATAGTGTGGGATGCATTGCACTCGTGCTTGCGAGCAGAGTGGAGTCTGGTAGATGTAGTGGTTCGCTTGTCTGTATCGGGAACCGTTTGGGGTAAACGGTGGACCCGAGAGATCTTGTTTTCCCCTGTTTGGGCCGTCGCCACTGTGTTAGTGGCAGTAGTTTACTAGTGTTAGCCGGACCTAGAACCCAGAACCCTTTTCGACATATACACGATTTTAGTCTACCAATGTTTTCTTCCAAACATCGAAGGGCCGCTGGAGTCTGTTCTTGTTTGATTGGACAAAGGCATCAGCCCTTCGGGGTTTGGGTAAAACACTTGTTCTCTAACTGTTTTTCTAAAAAGAACTAAAATCATTAAATATGGATTTCTCCCAGATCAAATTAATTTTCAATAACAAATGTCACCTTTTCCGGTAAATCTCCCCACTCGAAAGGATTCGAGTGGTCTGGGTTCTAGGGGTCGTTCCTCTGTCGGGACGAAAGCCACGGGGGCCGAGCCTGGAACCTGTTCTTGTTTGATAGGGTTGTAGGTGTAGGTCCCCCGGGACTTCCGAGCCCCGTTGGTGTCTTCTGCGAGTTGTATTGTGATTATTGCCTTCCCGAACTTTAAGGGATCGGGAACTTCGATAGTCGGAGCCTAGAGTCTGTTCTTGTTTGATAGGGTTCTTAGCACCGGTCTATCGGGTTTCCGAACCCTTATGGTGTCGGTCTTTCTGGAGAGTTTAGTGTTCTTTTGTGGGAGCCGTCTGGTGGACGGTGGCCCCAGCTGTGTGACTTCCAGCTTGGTGTTGTTGGTCGATCTTGTTGATCGTGGTTTGGACTACAGCCTGCATGAGCCATATTTGAGCTCGACAGAGATACGCGGATACTTTCCTCGGTGGGGTCGCTCCCCTCGAGAGCCACTCCGGAGTTGGGCCTGTTACTTGCTATCGCGACTTGTCGACGCCGTCCCTCTGACTGGCCCAGTTCGTGGCAGTCACGGACACCCTACGGTAGACCCGTCCTGTTGAGGATATGTGGCAGTAGGTGGGCGCAGGTTTGACTGGACCCTTTGAGGCAGTCAGTTTAGATTTGGTGAGTTTACTGTGTGTGTTAGTAGATGCATCATGTTTCATCTGTCCCTTTTCTTGAGCATCTAGTTAGAGGCATAGTAGCTGTTGAGTTACTTTTCCAGCCTTTCATTTCAGTTTTATATTGTTACTTTATGCCTCTAGTAGACTTAGTGGGCAGACCGTCGGGCTTGTTGGCGGCACCCACTGAGAACTACTTGGGACGTAGTTCTCACACCCGTCGTGGTGTATTTTCCCACAGGGACTTCTACTCCGGTTCCTGCTGCTCCTGTTGCTGCTTCTTCTGATCGAGGTAAGGGAGTCGCGAGATAGTTCCCCACCAGTCGTCGTCCAGAGAGTAGATGTACCCTTATTACTTTTGAGAGTTCCTGTTGAGAGAACTTTGTAGTGAGGTATAGAGTTGTATTTATTTTCTACTGCTCGAGTGACTTTTGTACTTTTGGTGAGGACTTGTGTTGTATATAGTTTTTATTTCTAGCAGTTTTACTTTCAGCTCTGATATCTGCATAGTATAGATGCTCTTTTGCAGGTTAGTCGCTTCGTCTATACGGGCTTCCCGTATGGGCGGCGGATCTGTTGGCGAGCCCGGGTCGCAGTTTCGACGCCGGGGCGTGACATGATCAGAGTTAAGAACCAACATATCTTCTATGCAATCAAAAACCAAGTGTCACAAACTTGTTAGTGAACATCAACTTGTTAGTTATATTACATGCCCAAATAGTTAGCAAATAGTTAGTCGAGGCATGCATTCATACAGCTGAAAAACCTCAAGTTGAGAATGGAAGTTGGAGTAATACTTACCTTGATGTTCATCCAGTTTTCATATCAAACATTGTTCACTTACCTTGATGTTTCATGCAGTCAACATTGTTCAAAGTTCTCTCTAACTCTCTCCCCCTTTTTGTCACAAAACAAAGCCAAAATGTAGTTAAGACTACGAAATGTGAGGAGAGTAAAAAGTTCCAATAAAATGTAAAACCTGAGAACTAAGCTAACGTAAGTATAAAACTAAATCCTAAAATCGTAATCCTGCACAAAAGGAAAGGAAGGTGCAGTTCAGTCGGAGGAGTCTGAGCTGGTACAACTCAGCTTGCTCAAAATCCCTTTAAGCATTGTCGAAATAGTTGAACACTTCTTCTTGATCTTCTTGTGATCAGAGGAAATCCGCTGAAGTTCTTTCGATGTCCTCTCTTGTGCAGCCGAGAGTCTTTGTTGTTCCTGGCGAAGCGATTCCAATACAGCAGTGTCTGTATCCTGTCTTTTCGAGTGTGATGGATGCTGTCTAGAAGCAGATGGTGCATCCAATCCCGTAACCCATGGAGATTCAGTTTGTAGAACCCCAGAGAGTGAGCGAGCTCTAGTAAGAGGCCTACTATGAAAACTTTCACTTCTTAAGACATTCTTTCGTCTTGTATATTGCTTAGTTGTTGATGCAGATTTCATGAGCCTTTTCCCTTTGACAAATTTCCTGTTTTGCTCATCAATCTTCTGTTGAACATCTTTGAAGAATTCATCCCATTCTTCAGTATCGTACTCTGAGCTGTCCTCCCTGCCTTCGGTTGTCTTATCTCCTGTTGAAATATCTGGTTCCTCTTTTTCAGATGTACTCTTGTGCACCATTGTGACTAGTAACAGGATTAACCAAGAGAGTGACAATGATCAAAGTGCTTGAGTTAAGAAGGTGTCCTGTGAAAACCAACTCAAGAACACAAAAATTCTTAGTTTTCAAAAATTGGAAAAATTGTACCCAAACAATCATAATCATGTAGAGAGACTAAGAATCAAATTAGTTTTGCAAAAGGACTTCTAAAAATAGATCAATCGCATGAATTTCGAAAATCCTTATTATATGCCCTAAAACCGAAATTTTAGAAATCGAAGCCTAAAAATCCGTTAATCAGGAGAGAACCTAGCATATAATCAAAACTAAATAACCCAGAGTTCTTATTTCAAAAGAAATTTGATCAAAAACCATCCACAAACAAAATCGATCCAAGAATTTCGTACGTTTGAGGAGGAAAAGAGAAAAACGGTGAAAAACCGAGATTTTGATCAATAAAACTTACTTGGAACTGAAGAACTTGAGTTAGAAAGCTTCCAAGGAGGATGAAATCTAGAGAGAAGCGCTCTGGAAACTTTTGAACAAAAGATTGGAGTAAAGAAATCAAAAACCCCTTTCGTTCCTTATAAAACCTAGCCGCGATCCGGATCAGTTCATAACTGCGATCCGGATCGGCTACCCGCAGTGAGAAAACTGCGTTCGGGATCCGGATCGGCAGATACAATCCGGATCATCAGCCCGCAGGAGAAAACCTGCGTTCGGGATCCGGATCACCTTGCCCGATCCGGATCGGCCCCAACTTTTTCTTTAGAAAATTTCAGAGAAATTCAGGAAGATCCAGAAAAAGATTGTAAGCACAAATGTGTATCAACTTTAAACAAAAATCATCGTTTCATACAATGGTAGACTCATCTATCATGCTCAGACATTGATGATAAGTTGTTGAAGTAATGTCAACCTGAAATTTCTTTAAAATCCTCATTATAATCAAGGGAAATGGAATTCTCTCAGTGGGATGAGGATGCTCAACATATCGCGCCATTCTATTCCAGATAATGTACGGAATGTTGATATTCAATGCCGTTGCCTCTGATGGATGTCCTATAAGATACAAAAACAACAACCGGTCCCATCTCACAACCTTTGTCTGCATATTTGGAAGTATATTGTAACATGTGATGAAGTTTAAGAAGCGATATTCAAGACGAAGTTCTTTAGACCGAACAGATTTTTCGGTTGATTGTGTTCCCTCGAGACAAATTCCCTCTATAACTTTTTGCCATAATGTGTTTGTCAAATTTACCCCCTTTAAGTAGTGAACTCCTTTCTTGCTGGCTTCCATTCCCAAAACCTCGCCAATCAATTCTGGAGTAATCTTAAACCTTGTGCCTTGGATATTCGTGTAGAACTCCATAGGACCGTTCTCAGACTCTCGAAGATGCCGTGCATTAGTATAGAAGGTCCTCACAAGATGCAAACAGTAGCCAAGAGTTTCTGGGAAACGACATACTTGAATAAGGTTGGCTTGTTCAATCAGCAGACCAAAACCAGGGGAGTGACCTTGCAGAGCCTCAATGTTAACATGCCTTTCACCAATGCATTCGCGATGTGCAAAGGCTCGAAGACGATCAGTGTTAACGAATACATCTTCCAAGCGATGTGGGGAGTCAGGAGCTATCGGCGTGTCAACATTATTGTCCTGTCGTAGCCCACGGCGTCTAGTTATTCTCTTTCTTTTCAAGGAGATGGTTGGTGCTACCACTGATGCTTTTCCTGGTACCTTAGTTGCCTTTTCTTTTGGTTTAACAGACGCCTTTCTCCTTGAACCATCAGACGGTTCTTGTTCATACATTGAGTCATCATCATCCGTCAATGCCGCCCAGTCAATCTCATGACAATCTACCTCTGTGTCACTGACCTCGACAAATTCACCTTTTTGTTGGAGGTTCTTGGCTCTCTTTAGTTTATTTGTAGGGCGAGTGTGTACCATTGAGACCAGGAGAAGGATTAACCAAGAGAAACACATTGAATTAAGTGCCATTGATCAAAGTGCTTGAGTTCAGAAGGTGTCCTGTGAAAACCAACTCAAGAACACAAAGATTCTTAGTTTTCAAAAATTGAAAAAATTGTATCCAAAGAATCATTATCATGTAGAGAGACTAAGAACCAAATTAGTTTTGCAAAAGGACTTTTAAAAGTAGATCAATTGCATGAATTTCGAAAATCCTTATTATATGCCCTAAAACCGAAATTTTAGAAATCGAAGCCTAAAAATCCGTTAATCAGGAGAATACCTAGCATATAATCAAAACTAAACAACCCAGAGTCCTTATTTCAAAAGAAATTTGATCAAAAACCATCCACAAACAAAATTGATCCAAGAAATTCATCACGTTTGAGGAGGAAAGGAGAAAAACGGTGAAAAAACCGAGATTTTGATCAATAAAACTTACTTGGAGTTGAAGAACCTGAGTTTGAAAGCTTCCAAGAAGGATGAAATCTAGAGAGAGAGAGCCTGGAAACTTCGGAACAAAAGATTGGAGTAAAGAAATCAAAAACCCCTTTCGTTCCTTATAAAACCTAGCCGCGATCCGGATCAGTTCATAACTGCGATCCGGATCGGCTACCCGCAGTGAGAAAACTGCGTTCGGGATCCGGATCGGCAGATACAATCCGGATCGTCAGCCCGCAGGAGAAAACCTGCGTTCGGGATCCGGATCACCTTGCCCGATCCGGATCGGCCCCAACTTTTTCTTTAGAAAATTTCAGAGAAATTCAGGAAGATCCAGAAAAAGATTGTAAGCACAAATGTGTATCAACTTTAAACAAAAATCATCGTTTCATACAACAAGAATTAGATTATGCCAAATCTATCAATAATATCCAAAAATGAAACGAAAATTTACAAAAATTAAATCCCTTAAAGTTGAACACCTTCAATCACATCTAACTTGATCTTATGAGTAATGCCTTTATCAAATCATCAATTCAGTAAAGAAAATGAAATACAAAGATCAATAGATGTTTGAAATCCCAAATATGGTAGATAATATTTCTAGACAATCTGTTGAAGAGAGTGGCTCTTTGAGCATCTTTCTTTAAAATCCCACCTTATACCAACCTTGAAATTTGACAGAGTCAAGTATTTTAACATGCATTTTACTTAATCAAAAATTTGAACAACCATGCTTGGTATACATGTGGTAGCTGCACACAATACTCGGACGACCGAGGTGGTAGCTCTTTCCTCCATGTGGTGGTAGTTTTCACACTCCTCATTGGGATGTAACTCTTTCCACATCTTTTGAGCATTTTACATTATCTTTGACTCCCCCTCAATTGGCTATCAATTATTTAAGATATAAAGTATTCAACCAAATATTGATCTCGATTTCATACTCGACTAAACAGTCAAATAAGATAATGACTATACCAAGAGATCAT
This sequence comes from Tillandsia leiboldiana, assembly GCA_029204045.2. Lineage (NCBI taxonomy): Eukaryota > Viridiplantae > Streptophyta > Magnoliopsida > Poales > Bromeliaceae > Tillandsia > Tillandsia leiboldiana. Next base: position 30,504,527 of record CM055065.1, read on the forward strand.
AGAGAGAGAGAAATTGACTTTGATCACTTTAGAAGATGATTTAATTAACATAAATGATCATTGCAACAGTGAAATATTATGATGGCAAAAAGCATAATAAATTTCTAAATGTGCGAACAGATGCAATTAAAGTCAATTAAGATCTATGCTCAATTACTATCCTATGTATAAACATAGATATTGAATAGAACAAAACAAATACAAAACCTATTTTAAGCAAAGGTTTCAAAAAGAAGTTTATTTCAAAGAAAGCATACCAATTGCTTTTCGCAAATGAATAAAACGTTTTTGATCCAAAGGTTTTGTTAAAAAGTCAGCTAATTGATCTTCAGTTGAAATATATGAAAGTTGAAGAGTATTTGATTCAACTAGCTCTCTAAGAAAATGATATCTAAGTTCAATATGTTTTGTTCTAGAGTGCAACACAGGGTTTTTAGAAATGTTAATTGCACTTGTGTTGTTACAAAGAATTGTTACCGAAGATGCTGAAATGCGGAAGTCACTCAATACGCTTTTCATCCAAATGAGTTGAGTTGAGCAACTTCCAGCTGAAATGTATTCCGCTTCGGCAGTCGAGAGTGCTATGCAATTCTGCTTTTTACTGTGCCATGCAACAAGGCAATGGCCAAGATAGAAGCATGCACCACTCGTGCTTTTCCGATCATCCACTGATCCTGCCCAATCGGCATCTGAGTATCCAACAATGTCCAGACTTGTTCCCATAGGATACCAAATTCCGAAATTAATTGATCCTTTGATGTACCGGATGATCCGTTTCACCGCTTTCAGGTGAACCTCCTTTGGTGCTGATTGATATCTCGCGCAAATCCCAACACTAAAGGATATATCCGGGCGACTAGCCGTGAGGTAAAGTAGACTTCCAATCATACTTCTATACAGTTTCTCGTCTACATTCTCACTATGTGATTCACTTCCAAGTCCCTTGTGGCTAGTTCCCATTGGAGTTGGAAAATCTTTACAATTTTCTAGATCAAACTTTTTGACCAACTCCAGTGCATACTTGGATTGACTCAAGTGAATACCTTCATCATTTTGTTTAATTTGCAATCCAAGAAAATAAGACAGTTCGCCCATCATGGACATCTCAAATTCGCTTTCCATGGTCTCCGCGAATTTAGAAGCATCATTATCTTTTGTTGCACCAAATACAATGTCATCGACATAGATTTGTGCTACAATGAAATTATTTTGATAATGCTTCACAAAGAGAGTCCTGTCAGCTCCCCCTCGAGTATAGCCCTTCTCCAAAAGGTGCTTTGTTAACCTTTCGTACCATGCTCGCGGTGCTTGTTTCAGACCGTAAAGAGCCTTTTTCAAACGAAAAACATGGTTAGGTTGTTTATGATCTACAAAACCTTTCGGTTGAGCTACATAAACTTCCTCATTTAAAAACCCATTTAGAAATGCGCTCTTGACGTCCATTTGAAATAATTTGATTTTAAAATGACAAGCAATAGCAAACAATATACGAATGGACTCGAGTCTAGCTACAGGGGCGAAAGTTTCGTCAAAGTCTATACCTTCTACTTGAGAGTAGCCTTGAGCAACTAGTCGTGCCTTGTTCCTGATGATAGTACCATCTTCATCTTTCTTGTTCTTGAAGATCCATTTGGTACCTATCACATTATGTTGCTTTGGAGGCTTCGTTAATTCCCAGACTTTGTTTCGCTCAAATTGATGGAGCTCTTCCTGCATTGCTTTAATCCAGTAGTCATCCTGAAGAGCTTCATCTATTGTCTTTGGTTCGATTAAAGATACGTAGCAAGCAAATCCGCAAACCAACTGCCTTCGAGTTCTAACTCCTTCTTGTGGATCTCCAATGATGTTCGATTCCGGATGATCCTTGGAGATTCGTAGCGTTTGTTGAAACGGAGTACTCGGAGGTACACGAGATGATTCCTGCACATCAGATAAACTAGAAGAACCATTAGATGCATCATTAATATTGGAAGTATTATTATGAGAAGATGCACTAGCAGGAGAATCATCATCTAGAGAGATATCGAGGGTAGATTTTTCAGATTCAAAATGAGAAGCTTCATATACTTTAACATTTATAGATTCTACGATCGTTTTAGATTCAATGTTAAATACTCGATATGCTCTGCTATTCGTAGAATAACCCAAAAAGATCCCTTCTTCACTTCGAGAGTCGAACTTTCCAAGATTTTCACGGTCACGTAAGATGTAACATCGACTCCCGAAGATACGAAAGTACTTGATATCCGGTTTTCTACTAAACCACAGCTCATATGGTGTATTCAAGGTTCCTGGGCGCAAATACACTCTGTTAATGACATAGACAGCGGTGTTCACAGCTTCAGCCCAAAAATGTAGCGGTAATTTCCGGCTATGAAGCATCACACGCGCCATCTCTTGAACAACCCTGTTTTTGCGCTCAACAACACCATTCTGCTGAGGTGTATAGGGTGCCGAGAATTCATGTTTAATGCCATTTGAAGTACAAAAGTCAATGAATTTTGAATTTATGAATTCTCCACCCCTATCACTTCTAACACGAATGATCTTTTCATTCTTTTCAATCATAATACGATGGCAAATCTCATGAAAAGAGTCAAACGTATCAGCTTTCTCTCTCAAAAATGCTACCCAAGAAAACCGAGAGAGATCATCAACCAATAAAAAGATGTACCATTTACCTCCCAACGATGGTTGACGGGTCGGCCAAAAGAAAAAGAAGAAAAGAAAATAGTCTACACAAACTATACAAGATTTAATCGTAGAACGATTAAGGACAAGGAGGGGTTTCACCTTTGCATACCCAAACCTTTTGAGTTTTGGAGTATGTTGGTAAAGGTTGAGAGATTCTCCTTGAAGATGACGTCTTGTATGATTGATCTTTTTCTTTTGTCATCGTCTTGTTTGAGGTGCTACCAATGTTCTTTCCTTTTGAAAAATCCTTCCTTGAATTCCGGGAAGTGAGCTTATTGGTAGCAATTGCAAGATGTGGTTGATTTGTTCTTTGAGCTCCAATCTCGCAATTTCTTTCGATGTGCCCTACAAAATTACAACGAAAACATACCTTTGAGCTTGACGATTCCGAAGAGGATGAGGTAGGTTTGTTGTCGTTGTTTGTCTTGAATTCCGATGTCGGAGGAGGAGATACCGACTGAGGCACAAAGACTGTCCCACTCGAACTTGGACTGTTTCCAGTTTGAGTGTACCCGAGGCCGAACCGATTTGTTTGACCAAGACCAAGGAGTTTATCCAACTTACTCCTTCCTAAAGAGAATTGCTGTAAGTCATCCTTGAGTTGGAGAATGGTCTCTGTCATTTCCCGTCTTTCCTGTCGGCCCTCGCCATAGAGCTTCAAGAAGTAGTTTGCTTTGTTCACCATATCTATATAGTTCTTCTCGAGCTGCTCATTGGACTCTTGAAGGGAAACATTTGCTTTTATCAAACTATCCCTTTCCACTTCAAGATCGGTCGAGAGAGAAGTTACCCTTTTTACTTCTTCTTCGAGATCCTGCAATCTCCCTCTCAACCCCTTGTTTTGCTTAGCCGGTTTCTTTAAATCCTGTAAAGATCTGTGATAGGCTAGAGCAAACTCTTCACCTTCCGAATCATCCGATTCATTGTCCATTGCATTCTTTTCAACAGTGGAGTTGGACAATGATTCAGACGTAGTTGCCATAAAGCACATGAATGGTGAAGATATGGACGCGTGGAATGCCGTGGAGCTCTTTTCTTCATCACTTGAAGACGACTCATTTGACGTTGAGTTGTCATCCCAAGTGACGACTTGCATCGCCTTCTTCTTTGCCGGATACTTGTTAGGACACTCCATTGCAATGTGGCCGTAGCCTCGACATTTGAAGCATTGCAGTTGTCCTTCTGAACTTTTCTTATCCTTTGAGAAGTTCTCCTGCTTTCTTGACTTGTGACTTGGAGTACCCTTGCCTTTGTTACACTTTCTGAAGGATGGAGATTTGCTTGAATTACCCCTTCGAAAGTTGCGGCGAAAATTCCTTGTCAAGAGAGCGAGCTGCTTCTCAAATTCCTCCATAGAAAGGTTCTCGTCATCGTCCGAGGAGGATGTATCCGCGTCTTCTTCCTTAGTTGTTTTCAACGCATAACCTGAAGACTTAGAAGTGGATGCTTTTCCAGAAGAATTGTTAGTATTAAAAGTCATTTCATAAGTTTGTAATGAACCAACTAATTCTTCTACACGTATTTCGTCTGGGTGTTTAATAGTTTCAATGGCAGTAACCTTTGGGCGAAATCGTTCAGGAAGAGTTCTTAAGATTTTTCTTACAATCTTAAATTCTGGAATCTTCTCTCCCAGATTAGCACATGAGTTTACGATGTCTTGCAATCGTGTATAGTAGTCCGTGAAAGATTCATTTTCTGCCATCAAAATAGAGTCAAACTTGCTCGTAAGCATCTGCAGTTTCTGAATCTTCACGAGGTTAGTTCCCTCATGTGTAACCTGGAGAACATCCCAGATTTCTTTCGCAGTCTCACATGCCGAGACGCGAGAGAATTCAGTTTGAGATAAGGCATTAAAAATAGCATTAATTCCCTTGCCATTGTAAGAAGATAACTCAAACTCTTCCTTAGTCCATTTCGACCTAGGTTTTAAGGTGTGAACATCAGAGATAAGTTCAGTTGGATTAGTCCATCCTGATTCAATTGAATGCCACACCCTTTCGTCGATGGAAGATAAAAAGGCTTTCATCCGTACTTTCCAGTACGCATAATTTGTTCCATCAAAGAAAGGGGGTCGATTGATGTTTCCACCTTCAACCATTGTTCACAACCCTATTCCCGCTCTGATACCACTTGTTGGGTCGTATATAATACGGATCTAAATAGGGGAAGAAACACCTAGAGGGGGGTGAATAGGTGTAAACGTATAAACACTCAAAAATCGTTGCGATAAAAAACCCAATGCGGAAATGAAAATAACTCGCAAGATCTTTACGTGGAAAACTCCATCACCGGAGTAAAAAACCACGGGGCCGATAACACGGCAGAAATCCACTAGAATTAAAACACGTACAAGGTTATTTACCGTACACACTTACGACTCAACCTTTTCATACGCTCCTAGAGGATCTTCTCCGCTCGCTCCAGACGCTTCTCGAATCCACGATCTGCGCCCAACGCCGAATCCACGGCGTCCAACGTCGAATCCACGACGTCCGACCGAATCCACGGTCTTCACCCAATAGCACCCTTCGAATCCACGAACGTGCCTCGCTCCGAATCCACGAGAGCGAATGAACCTTGAATCCACAAGGACACGCGAATCCACGCGCCGATTTTGGGGTAATCGTTGTTTTTTTGGG
>CM055065.1:30509869-30538743 GCA_029204045.2 Tillandsia leiboldiana
CGGCTGCGGCCTCCCTTTTAACAACGGCGGCGACGGCTTCCCGTTACATCTAACGGCGGCGGCGGCCTCCCGTCTAATTCGACGGCGGTGGCCTCCCGTCTAATCCGACGGCGGCGGCGGCCTGCCGTTTAATACAATACTCACATCGCACGCGACATCCGACACCACCAACGCCCAAAGAACCCAACAAGATTCATGAAATCATCATCTAAAACCCATACGAAACATTGAAAACCATCACGGCGGACCTTTAGGTCGGTGAAGCTATCGGTACAACACCGGCTCCTCCCTTCGCTCTTCGATTTTCCCGGTAGGCTTGCCGCTCCCTCGTCCGGTGCTCCAACAAGAAGCCGATCCCTACTCCCGTGTTCCGACGAAGCCCTTGAGGAAGAAGACGAAGACCTTTCTTGTTATGATTCAAGAAGCTAGGGTTCTATTCTTTCTTTGAGTATGTAAAGTAGAAACCCTTGCCCGAACCCTTTATTTATAAGAGGTTCGCAACAAAAATAACTACTTACCTAAATTTCCCAACAACCCTTATCTTATCATATCAACCTTGATCTTTTGTAATTAATACCATATATTCCTCAATTCGTTTTTTACACCATTTGGAAATCGCCTCCAATTGGCACGGATTTTAAAGCGCCTACAACCGACATGAGCAATCTTACCCCTTTGCGCAACGCAACCTAGGAAGAAGATAACGGGAGTTCCGTGCACCGGAATTCAGAGCCATTCGCACCGCCGTGCTCCGTTATCCGAACCCTACAAGGAGAAAAACCAAAATGACCACAACAAGGTAACGAAATACAACGAAAATACCGTAAGTTCCAAAGGTGATAAGAACGGAAAAATCGTGGACACTACATCACTCCCCCCTTTGAAAATGTTTCGTTCACGAAACTCAACTCAAAGGCACTAGGAACAAATCCGGATATCGCTCTCTCATCATTGCCTCTAGTTCCCACATGGCTTCTCTTTCTTCATGATTGCTCCACTAAACCTTTACGTAAGGTATGGACCTCTTACGCAATTTCTCTTCTTCTCTTGCCAAAATCTGCACCGGTGTTTCTTCAACACTCAAATACTCTTGTAGTTCCATCGAAGAAACGTCGATCATGTGTGAAGGGTCATGTACATACTTCAGAAGCATCAGTACATGAAACACATCATGTACTCTCTCAAGACTAGGTGGCAAGGCCAACCGGTAAGCTACCGAACCAATCCGCTCAAGGATTTCGTAAGGTCCCACAAATCGCGGGCTCAGCTTGCCTCGCAAACCGAACCGCCGGATTCCCCGGGACGGTGACACCTTGAGCAAAACATGCTCTCCGACTTGGAACTCCAAGTCCCGTCATCTCCGGTTCGCATAACTCTTTTGCCAGCTTTGTGCGATTAACAACCGCTTCCTAATCAAACCGACCTTAGCCTTCGTTTCCTCCACTAAGTCCGGTCCAAGTTGCTTCCTTTCCGTCAGATCGTCCCAACACAACGGTTATCGACACCTGCGCCAATACAAAGCCTCATACGGTGCCATCTGAATGCTTGCCTGGAAACTGTTGTTGTATGCAAATTCCACCAATGGTAAGTGATGATGCCATCCCCCTCCAAAATCCAAAGCGCAAGATCGGAGCATATCCTCTAAGGTCTGAATCACTCGCTCCGACTATCCATCACTTTGGGGGTGAAATTCTGTACTCAAAACTGAGCTTAGTTCCCATTGCTTGTTGAAGACTTTTCTAAAAGTTTGACGCGAAGCATGTATCTTTGTCCGAGGTGATCATAACCGGTACCCCATAAGTCTCACAATCTCATCAATGTACAACTGAGCTAGGCGCTCCCATGACCAAGTAGTATGAATAGCAAGAAATGTGACGACTTTGTTGTAGGTTTTTATAGGATCCACAAGGATCTAAATAGGTACTATCAAACAACTAGAGGGGGGGTGAATAGGTGTAATAAATAAAATCACAATCTTAGTGTAAAATAAAAACCAATGCGGAAAATAAAAATAGCACACCGAGATTTACGTGGAAACTCCAATCCAGGAGAAAATCCACGGGACCAACACGCAATAAAAATCCACTAAGAAAAGAAGAATAACAAGGTGATTACAGACTCCATGGACTCCAACCCCTCCTTCAACTTCTTTGAATCATGCGCTCACCGACTGCACGTCCACTACACACGTTCGAATCCACAAACGCCACTCGAATCCACGAGCACCACTTGAATCCACGAACACACGTTTCGAATCCACGAAACGCCTTCAACACATCGAATCCACGATGCCGATCGTTGTTTTTCTTGGTGATGATAATCCGCCGAATACTAAGATCAAGGATAGATCAGAAAACACCATCTAAGTATTCATCGATTTGATTCTACAAGAATTAGGAGTTTGGAAACCCTAGAATCAAATTGATCAATATAGATGAAGAAACATGAATTAATCGTGTTTTCCTTTCTTCTCTATATGTGGATTGATCCCTTTTCCGGATACCCTAAAAGATGAAATTAGGGTCTATTTATAGGTTAGAAACCTTTGGAAAGAAATAAGCATCAAAAACTGACTTAACGAAATTTTTCCCGCACGACGGTCCGGACTGGATTTGGCTGATCCGGACTGTCGTCTTTTTTCAGCAATTTTCCTGAAAAAACAGTTCGGGGTCCGGACTGGAATTTCCTGATCCGGACTGTTCATGCGATTTCAGCAAACACATAGTTCGGGGTCCGGACTGAAACAAGGGAGGTCCGGACTGGAATTCCGCATGAACTAAACTATGTTCGGGGTCCGGACTGGATTGGTCTGATCCGGATCCTGAACATCCAACTTGTCCAGTTTTTGATTTTTAAGCAATGAAAACTTATCCAAGTGTTTCTAAACTACACAAATGTATTCGGATCACCAAAATTATTTAGTTAAACGTACCTGATCATTCCGAATCCATTTTCCTTGAGATTGATGTATATGATCCATAATTCTTCAACTTCAATCTTCAAGGCTCAAAACACTGAGTATCAACTTGAGCTCTTGTTGAATCTTCTCTGAGTCTTCGATTGCTGATTGACAATTTGATCATTTCAAGACTCCGACTCAACTCACGAAATATGCCAACACAAAAAGCCGTAACAATCTCCCCCTTTGGCAATTTCGTGACAAAACCCAAAAATACATAAAACGCTCAAGTTACTCATCTTAAACCAAAAAATCGAAACTCAATGTCATCACCAAAACATTGACTTTCTTTGCATGAAAGATCCAATAAATAAAAATACATTTGAACCAGTCCTAGAACAACTCTATGACTTAGGACTTGGAGTCTTAAAGTGATGTAAATCCTGCAAAATAAAACTTCAAACAAAATCAAAAGTCAGTCGTTAGAAATTAAATGTAAATCCTACGTTTGATTCGTCCTTTTGGTTCTTTTTTTTTTCGGCTCCTTTTTCATCAATCTTTTCCTTGTCTCTTTTTTTTTTATCTCCCCCCTATCTTGAGCATCTCTTTTCATCATCCCTGTTCTCCCCATCCATCATTTGTGTTCTCCCCCTTTTTGTCACAAATTGTCAAACAGTGAATATAGACAAAAGGAAATCACTAACAGCATTAGTTCATAGAGAAAGAGAGATAAAAGCTCAGTTCCGGTATATAACAAAAACGCAGATTGCGTACCGGTACTCAAGAGCAAAAATCACCAAAATTCTTGAAACAAATACAAATTTTGAAATCTTTCAAATACCGATTTGCGTGCCATCAAGAAAATAATTTAGTGCTTTGAAATAATGAGATCACATAGATGTCATTCAATCCAATTAATTTTACAAAAATTAAAAAGATTTACTCCAAAATCATGAAAAATAAAGATAAAACATTATAAACCATTTTTCATATTATATAAATCAAACACAAGTCATCAAAAGTAATCTAGAGATCCAAACTCTATCAAGATGTAACGGATTTACAAAGATGACTTACAGAGATTTCCAAATGACATCAATTTGATTTCTACCCTTTCAAATTTGAGATAAACACTAAAATACCTAAGGGTGGCTCTTTGAGCATCTTTCAACTATCCCACCTTATACCAACCAGGAGATTGTTCAAAATATAAGAACTTTGAATGTGAATCTCCGAATGCTTGAACTAAAAATTTCAAAAATATTTTTCAAGCATCCAAAACATGTGGTAGCTTCACACACTAACCGGACGACCGGGGTGGCAGCTCTTTCCAACATGTGGTGGTAGTTTTCACACTCATTTCGGATGTAACTCTTTCCACATCTTTTACAATTCATTTATTTACCCTTGAAAAATGCAATCTCTTATGTGAAAGAATTAAATCCCAAATTTTAGTCTATCGGTTGTCTCATGTTTATCGCAATGAACTCACACAACCAAGATAGGTTAAGCATCTTAAGATCACACAAGATTACTAAAATTTGATGAATATAACTATCAAAAACTCCTATAATGGAATATCTTCAAAGATTATGATTATGGAGTAAAGTTGATAATTAATTGTGAAATTAATTAGGAGTGAATGAAAGTAAACCCTTTTCATATTCAATGCACTCGTTCGTTAAAACCCTTTTGTTTGAAAACAAAACATAAATATAAACAAAGAGCATTGAAACCATGTAATGCAAAGATCAAGAAAAATATTAGGGGAAAACCAATCAAAGCATTACATACAGTCGAAAGCTATTTAGAACTTAAGACAAGGAAAGATATCACCTTTCCGAATCCAAAATCGTCGGATTTTGGGTTGTCTTGATTCAATGTGGCCGTGAGTTGATAGCTTTGGCTGTTGATCCACCTTAGGTCTTTGCGTTGCAATGATCCACTTGAATGATCGATGTTGTGGATCGGACCTTTGGTGGATTGAGGGAACTCCATTGAATTGATGTGTCCTTCGAATCCGTTGAGTCCACTCCGTAGATGAAGATGCCGAAGAATTCTTCTTTCTCTTTTTCGGGCACGTCTTCATCAAGTGTCCTTCAAGTCCACATTGGTGACAAATTCTTTCTTTCAATTTAGTTGTGGAACTTGAAGCCTTCACAGTTTGGTTCTTTTTGAATCCCAAACCAACTTTGTTTGTTTGACCTAGTCCGGACATACCGTCAAGTTATTTGGAACCGGTTGAAAGCTTTTGTATGTCGGATTTGAGTTGATGAACTTGCTTGGTCAAAGCTTGGTTGGTGACAGAAATTTCCTCAAACTGCTTTTCAAGAAAACCAATCTTGTTAATATGTGATTTAACGATTGTTTCCGATTGGTTTTCCTTTTCTTGGAAGATTTTATTATTATACAATAAAAGTTCTCGTTCCTCCTCGAGATCATGAAGTTTGATCTTTAAAGCACGGTTCTCGTCCTGAACCACAAGTCGTTGCTTCCTCAACTTCTTAATATGCTTGGCCATCTTCTTTGATTCCGTAAGAAGTTGTTGATATGCCTCAACGAGTTCTTCTTCGTCCGACTCCCCCTCAATTGATGACTCTCCATCAGATGTTGATGTTTCATGCAAAATCAAAGAAGTAGAGTCAGTAATTAAAGATGATAAGCAAAAATTAGAGGAGGAAATTTGAGAAGCATGAAAAGTAACAACTTTATCCTTTTCCTCTTTACTTGAGGTCGATTCATCGGAAGTAGAATCGTCCCAAGTTTTTGCTTGCAAAGCCTTCTTTTTATATGATTTCTTAGAAGGACAATCCGTTGAAATATGACCGTAGCCTTTGCATCTATAGCATTGGATTTCCCCTTCGAAATCATCTTTTTCTTTTTCTTTAGAAGGTATTGCAAAGCCTTTGAGATTAGAGGATTTAGAACCCGATGATCCTTTAGATGGTTTCGAGGATGAAGATCCATCGGTTCGATTCTTCCAAAACTTATGACGAAATTTCTTTGTGATCCGCGCCAATTGTTCTTCAAAATCGGCAAAAGAGATTTCATCGTCGGAACTTGATTCGCCATCTTCTTCCTTTGTTGATTTGAATGCAATACCTGTAAGCTTAGAAGAAGACTTGGAAGAAACTTGATTAGTAGAAAAAGTCATTTCATATGTTTGTAAAGCACCTACTAATTCCTCTACTCTCATATCATCCGGATGACTAACGGTTTCAATGGCGGCAACCTTTGCCCTAAACCGTTCCGGAAGAGTCCGAAGTATCATTCTTACAACTTTCGACTCCGGGATCTTTTCTCCTAAATTAGCACATGTATTGATTATATCTTGAAGTCTAGTGTAATAATCAGTAAACAATTCATGCTCATCCATATGAATAGAGTCAAATTGACTTGTAAGCATCTAGAGCTTTTGAATTTTTACTAGATTAGTACCCTCATGTGTAATTTTGAGAATATCCCAAATCTCCTTTGCAGTTTCACATGCGGAAATTCGTGTGAACTCGGTCGAGGAAAGAGAATTAAATAAAGCGTTCATACCTTTCCCATTGTAAGAAGATCTTTCGATTTCCTCTTTGGACCATCTAGAGCGAGGTTTTGGGATAGTAGAATTTCCTACTTCCTCAGTTGGATGCACCCAACCGTATTCAACGGTTTGCCATACCCGCTCATCAATTGCGATGAGAAAGGCTCTCATCCGCACTTTCCAATACGCATAATTGGTCCCATCAAAAAGAGGAGGTCTAAAAATATTACCACTTTCACCTGACATGATAGATAAACCGAAAACCCTCTCTGATACCAATTGTAGGTTTTTATAGGATCCACAAGGATCTAAATAGGTACTATCAAACAACTAGAGGGGGGTGAATAGGTGTAATAACAAAAATCACAATCTCAGTGTAAAATAAAAACCAATGCGGAAAATAAAAATAGCACACCGATATTTACGTGGAAACTCCAATCCAGGAGAAAAATCACGGGACCAACACGCAATAACAATCCACTAAGAAAAGAAGAATAATAAGGTGATTACCGACTCCACGGACTCCAACCCCTCCTTCAACTTCTTCGGATCTTGCGCTCAACCACTGCACGTCCACTACACACGTTTGAATCCACGAACGCCACTCGAATCCACGAGCACACGTTTCGAATCCACGAAATGCCTTCAACACATCGAATCCACGATGCCGATCATTGTTTTTCTTGGTGATGATAATCCGCCGAATACTTAGATCAAGGATAGATCAGAAAACACAATCTAAGTATTCATCAATTTGATTCTACAAGAATTAGGAGTTTGGAAACCCTAGAATCAAATTGATCAATATAGATGAAGAAACATGAATTAATCGTGTTTTCCTTTCTTCTCTATATGTGGATTGATCCCTTTTCCGGATACCCTAAAAGATGAAATTAGGGTCTATCTATAGGTTAGAAACCTTTGGAAAGAGATAAGCATCAAAAACTGACTTAACAGAATTTTTCCCGCACGACGGTCCGGACTGGATTTGGCTGATCCGGACTGTCGTCTTTTTTCAGCAATTTTCCTGAAAAAACAGTTCAAGGTCCGGACTGAAATTTCCTGATCGGGACTGTTCATGCGATTTCAGCAAACACATAGTACGGGGTCCGGACTGAAACAGGGGAGGTCCGGACTGGAATTCCGCATGAACTAAACTATGTTCGAGGTCCGGACTGGATTGGTCTGATCCGGATCCTGAACATCCAACTTATCCGGCTTTTGATTTTTAAGCAATGAAAACTTATCCAAGTGTTTCTAAACTACACAAATGTATTCGGATCACCAAAATTATTTAGTTAAACGTACCTGATCATTCCGAATCCATTTTCCTTGAGATTGATGTATATATCCACAATTCTTCAACTTCAATCTTAAAGGCTCAAAACACTGAGTGTCAACTTGAGCTCTTGTTGAATCTTCTCTGAGTCTTCGATTGCTGATTGACAATTTGATCACTTCAAGACTCTGACTCAACTCACGAAATATGCCAACACAAAAAGCCGTAACATTTGTCAACCTATCAACCACGACCCAAATCGCATCATGCCCAAGTTGCGATCGTGGAAGCCCCGTGACAAAATCCATAGTAATCCATTCCCACTTCCATTGCGGAATGGGAAGTGGATGTAACTTTCCCGCAGGTCGTTGGTGCTCAGCCTTGACCCGCTGACAAACCAAACAACGTGCCACAAAACGAGTCACATCCTCCTTCATCTTTGGCCACCGGAAGGTCTGTTTCAGATCCTTGTACATCTTAGTTCCACCGGGGTGAACGATATACGGCGTCTGATGGGCTTCGGTCAAAATCTCATCCTTTAATTCTGGCTGATCCGGAACACACAACCGTCCTCGAAATCGAAACAATCCATCCTGCTCGATGGTAAACTCACCATCCAAATCCGTTGTAATCCGATCACGTATGCCCTGACACTCCACATCCGCTTGCTATCCCTCACGGATGTGATCCAATATGGTCGGTTTAACCTCCATTGAAAATAGCCTTGCAACAGTGCCTTGTGTTACAACCTCCAATCCCAACCTTTGAAACTCCGCAAGTAAACCCTTTTGCTTTGTAACTGTTTCCAATGCCAATCCTTCGGTTGTGGTCTTTCTACTTAAGGCATCCGCCACTACGTTTGCCTTTCCCGGATGGTAGTGAATAGACAAATCGTAGTCGTTTAAAAGTTCCAACCAACGCCTTTGCCGGAGGTTCAATTCTCAAATGATCCATATGCTCCTCGATAGAACGCGAATATATCAAAATGTCATCAATAAAGACCACCACAAACTGATCCAACTGCGGTCTAAATACTCTGTTCATCATATCCATGAATACTGCCGGTGCATTTGTAAGTCCAAAAGGCATGACAGTGAATTCATAATGTCCATACCGGGTTCTAAATGTCGTTTTAGGAACATCCGTTCCCTTTACCTTAAGTTGATGATATCCAGATTGCAAATCAATTTTAGAGAAAACAGTAGAACCTTGCAATTGATCAAATAAATCATCAATTCGAGGTAAATGATACTTGTTCTTAATTGTGACTTTATTCAGTTCCCGATAATCAATACACAACCTTAAAGTGCCATCCTTTTTCCTTACAAATAAAATCGGAGCTCCCCAAGGCAAAACACTTGGCCTCACAAAACCCTTAGCCAACAAATCCTCCAATTGTGCCTTGAGCTCCTTTAACTCCGCAAAAGCCATGCGATACGGTGTCTTCGAAATAGGTTGAGAGCCGGGGATCAACTGTGAGGACCTGGATCCCCACGTCGAGATTACTGGATCATCTACAGCTCCCGGAGGCCTATGTGGCGTGTTGGTGGTATTTGTGCCCCAATTGGACATTAGTGTTGGGCTCAGTGTGTTTAATGGATCACGTGGGTGATCATTGGACTCCGTCGGATCGTTAGAAGTGGTTTCGCGCGCCAAGGATATTTAAATTGGACTCAGTGCGAAGTTTGGACCAAGGATTACCTTTCCGGATGCCTTCGGCAAATTTTGGAGTTGGAATTTGGCGAAATGGACATCAAATTCGGATTCAGCGCGCGAAAACGGTTAAAATGGACTACCCACTTGTCATTTTTGAGCACCGGACACTGTTCACGCCGGAACAGTGTTTCCGGCGGCGGCGGCAGCGGCGGAGCGGCCGCAGGCAGCGCGGCGGACGGAGGCGCGGGCCGCCCGGTCCACGCGGCAGGCGTGCGCCGGGGGCTGGACGCGTGGCGGCTCGGGAGTGGGCCGGTCCGCGGGGCGCGGTCTACGGGGGAGTGCGGGGCGCACGGTGGACCGGGGTTGACACGTGGCATCATCCTAGAGGTGGGTTCACGGCGGTTGGTCTACGCAGTTTTCGGGATGGCTTGTGGTTTACGGTGCACCGGGCTGGGACACGTGGCAGGTTTGTATTGATTCGGTCCACACGATTTCGTGCACCGGGTTCACTAGGCAGTGGCTTGACACGTGGCGTTCTCCGATTGGTGGGTCTACTGTGCGCGGCAGGGTGGCAGGCGGCGGCGTCAGGCGCACGTGGGCGCGGTCGGGCGGACTCCCGCGCTTGGGGAGGACACGTGTCGGCGTCTGGGGGGCGCGACGTGTCGCGCCGGGAGCGGCTGGGGTTGCTGTCCGCTGTTTGGCGGGCGACGTGGCGGCCCAGGAGGGATTCGGGCGGCTACAGTGTTCGGGCGCGGGGATTTCGGGCTGCTACAGTGCGCGCCCGAAAGTTCCCAGCGCCCGGAAATCCGGACATAACCGGTATTTTTCCAATTGTTTCCTGCAGCCTATAAAAGGCGATCCGAGCTCCCTTTCTTCCCTTTTTTCGCCATTTCCGAGCCTCATCTCGCCTGGGTGTCTTCAACAAAGATGATCCCCGAGTTTGGATGCATCTTTCTGCAAAGTTTTGGGATTTTTGGTGGCACGCTTATCGAGGTTTCTATTTTTACGGCGCGGCGCGACGCTCGTTCGTTTGTGGTCTTCTTCGTCGCGTTTTGGTGCGAGGACTCCCCCGGCCTACCCCGAGCACCTTTTTCAGTGATTCTTGCGCCGTTGGCTTCACGACAGGTAGGGCTATGTTTCCCATGTTTACTGGTTTTTCCCATTCCGAGTTTTTCATGGGTCTTTCGGATCATCTTGTAACCCCTTTTTCTGGGCGGAGTTCTGGGACAGCGGAGCAGTGTTTTGGTGATATCTTCGCGCACAGGCATCGGATTGGGGCGATTCAAGAGGCGATTTGCATCTACACATCACGAGGAATATGCCCAAATTTTCTTAGAATTTTCTGAATATTTCTCGAAGGTGAAGATTATCTGTGAACAGTAATTGTTGCTACAGTTTTTGAGTGTAGTTTGATTCGGGGTGGTTCCCTTGTCGGAATTGTTTCTCAGTGTAGGAAGCTCGGAATTGGACGTGCAGGTACTCGTTTCGAAGGTATCGACGCGAGGATTACTGTGGTATTTTTATTGGATTTTTCTGGGCACTTGCAGCAGGTGAAATATGCGCGGCTTTGGGACTGATTTTCAGATTGCGTATGTTTGGTTGATTTTGGAATAAAAGTGTAATGTTGAGCGTTATTGTTGTGCCCAGGGGTGTTTTTAGCTGTTTGAAGCCGAGGCTTGCGCGACTTGTACCGTGGGTGTTATGTTGGCAGATTTTGGACCGCGGGCGTCTACCCACTTCACCGACTTCAGGTTTGCCTTGGGTTAAGCGCTTCAGGTGGGTGAGCTTATTATCAGTATTTGTTTAAGGCAATGTTTATGTTGTGGCAAGTATAAGTCCACTTGTGGGGATGTCACCCCTCTATGACTGATGCATGCATGTGTAGGGTACATAGTTTATATTGGTAAGTAGGTAAGCTTGTTATTGATATTGGTATAAATGATTGCAAGAATAGTATTTATGAGGTATACTGAGGACTTGCATGACTTGGACATCTGTGTGATGACTAGTGTAAGCTTACCTAGGATAATGTTACCCTATGAAATTATATAACATGCCATGTTAGCACATAGCCTTTCTTGTGGTTGGATTATGAATTGGGACAGGATTTCGTAGCTATGTGCGGATTTGTACTCTGAGGAGTTATTATGATCATTCTATTAATGAACTCTGAGTTGTGGACAGTTTTAGTTTGAGATTCCGGCATGTTGCTTATTCCTACAGGAACTATTATTATGCTTTACCCCCTTTTATTTCCTTGAGGACAATTGCATGCTTGTATGGTCATGTAGTTAGGCCATCTTTTACTGCTGCACTACTTATTGGAACTTGACTTAGGAGAAACCATGCTTTTCCTTTCTCATTCTTGTTAGTCAGGTGGTCAGTGCTGCTCGGGTTCGAGCAGGGGTCTGGATAGGGTAGTCAGGACTTCGTGTCTGGGACAGGTTGGTTTAGTTGTGGGGCTTTGCGGCAACCGCGGATATTGGGCGGTTGACCGGATGTTTCTCTATGCACCTGATTGGGTATCAGTTTTACTTAGTGGATGGAGTTTCCCACTTATCGTTTAGCTGCATCCGACTGAGGTCGGGTCTTTCTTTAGTGGTTGAGTTTTTCCACTTTGATCTGATTGATGATCAAGTCCTGCTGTTTCGAGATACTGTTGATGTTGATGACAGAGATGCTTTACTCGTGTGGGTAGCTCCCCTCGAGTGCCGCTCCGGAGTAGGCTTCAGACCGTGTTGGGTTCCGGTCAGACCGTGTTGGGTTCCGGTGAGACCGTGTCGGGTGCCGGTCAGACCGTGTTGGGTTCCGGTCATTTGGACAGAGCAGGCAGTGCCGGGTTTTATACCGGTTCATTCGATTGAGTTTATTTCGGTCAAATACTTTTATGGTTACACTCGTGCCTGGGGGCCGAGTGCAGACTGGTAGTTGAGTTTAGATCAGTGTTGGTATTGTTGAGAGCCGTCTGGTTGACGGTGGTCCCGAGTTGTTGCGAGTACTTTGACCGCTGTGTGAGAGGTTGAGCATCTTGATTCTACCCGTTCTGAGAGAGAGAGCGTGGACTTTGACCATAGCCTGCATGATCCTCTACTCGATAGCGAGCTAGTCCGTTTGGACGCCCTACGTAATTCCTGCCCGTCCTTGGGAGGTGGTTGTAGGTGGATGCAGGTTGACTGGAACAGATGTGGCAGTCAGCTCGATTGGGTCGTTGGTGCACTTTATGTGCTAGTGGTTGCATACCACTGTTTGGTTCTCCCCTTTTAGCCTTTAGTTAGGGGCAGGGTAGCTGTGAGAGTTTTCAGCTTACTCATTTCAGTCTTATGACTTGGGTTAATTTTTGTCTCTTGAGGACTTGGTGGGCAGACCGTCGGGTCTGGCGGTGGTACCCACTGAGAACTCCCGTTTTGGAGTAGTTCTCACACCCCTTGGGGGTTTTTCCCCCTTTTTTCTCCTCTCCTTTGTTTTGCAGAGTCTTAGCAGGTGTTGCCGACTCTGCGGTTGTTGATCGTGGCGAGGGAGTCGCGAGCTAGATCCCTACCCGGCGTTGGAGAGTAGCGGTACCCTTCTGAGGAGATCATCAGTAGATTAGCTGTTTCTTTTTCCCCTTTTGAGAGACTATTGTAGTGAGGATATTTTGTATTGAGAGACTGTACACTGTTGTTTATATATTGGAGTTACCTCCCGGTGGGGTTTAGAGCTTGTACTCGAGGATTTGTATTATTATTATTTTGGGAGGCAGACAGTGTTGTTTATTTCCAGTTGTACAGTGATTGATTTTTGTTACAGCAGATTTTGTTATTTATAGCTCTGATATCTGTTTAGTTATAGAACTTTTCTTGCAGGTAGGACGCTTCGCCTATGCAGGTTGGCATAGGTGGCGGATCTGTTTGGCGGGCCCGGGTCGCAGTTTCGACCCCGGGGCGTGACATCAACTCAATGGTGAACTCAATCTCCCTCTCAGGTGGCATCCTGGGCAACTCTTCTGGAAAGACATCTTGAAACTCGCTTACTATCGGTATATCCAAAACTGACGGTGTAGGTCGAGTGATAAAATACACTAAAGCCAAAAATGCCGAACAACCATTTTGAATCAAATTCCTTGCCCGCGAAGCAGAGATGATAGTTGCAAAGTACGTGTTCTTGCATGCCTGGAAAATAAGTCCGGGGTGTCCAGGTTCTTGCAACCGTACCTCCCTCCTCTCACAATCAATAATCGCAAAGTGGCGAGTCAACCAATCCATGCCCAAAACCATATCGAACTCACGAATCGGGATAACCACAATATCAATCGGAAACACATGACCGCCCAAAACAACCGGGCCCAAAGGTACGAAAGTATTGGCCTCAATCGGAGGTCCCGGAGTCAAAATAGATAACACACAAGGGAGAGCCCTTTCCTCCAAAGCATGAGAATGAGCAAAAGTACGAGAGATATATGAATGGGATGCACTGGTATCGAAAAGTGTTCTAGCACGAATGCCAAAAATAGTAGTCATACCTGCAACCACATCTGCCGGTGGCTCCGTACCTAAAGGTGCCATGGAGTAAATCCTCCCTCCCGCCTGTGGCTGCCGTACCTGTGGCTGTGGTACCCTCTCCTCCCGTCGAGGGGTCTGAGGGCGTCCTGCCTGCCCTGTGGATGATCTCCCACGGCCCTATCGCTGCGGTGACGGTGTCGGTGCTGCTACAGATGAAGACTCCTGTCCCAATGGGCACTCTGATATGAAATGCCCCCGCTTCCCGCATCTGAAACAGTGATCTTCCCGCTGTGAATATGCCGTCACTGGGTGTGCTCCTCCACAAATAACACAAGAACTATCCCCTGTCCTCTGTCAAGAAGTCGATGGGCCTTTAGCCCCCTGCTGTGTCCTCGGGTACTTGGGTGGTCGGCCATCTCCAGATTGTGCTTGGGACCGTTTCTTATCCTTATTGCGATCCCATCCATCATTCCGAGCGCGAGTCATGACCGCTCCCCGCTCAACCAATGTTGCCCTATCGACCACCTGCTGAAAGGTATGTAGATCCGCTGACTGTACCAACATGAAGATATCTTCTCTCAATCCATCAACAAAGAGACGAGCTTTATGGGACTCGTCCCTAATAACAAAGGGGACACAATTAACCAATCTCACAAACTCCCTTTGATATTCCATCACCGACCGGCTACCCTGCTTCATTGTCACCAAATCATCTTTAAGCTTCTGTTTGACGCTGTCAGAGAAGAAGGCCCCAAATATCATCTCTCGAAAAGAATACCACGAAGGGAAGAGACTGCCGCTTGGAGGTTGCACAGTCTTCCACCAAATCCGGGCTTTGCCCTCCAAAAAGTGAACTGCCAGGGGAACCCGCTCGTCCTCCTCCATGATGAGATCCTCAAAGAGCTTCTCCATAGTGTCCATCCACTTCTCCACTACCCATGGATCAGTGGTCTCACCCTCAAAGATGGGTGGCTTGTACTTTCGGAACTCCCCCAAGCTTGCTCGCTGTCACGCCCCGGGGTCGAAACTGCGACCCGGGCTCGCCAACAGATCCGCCGTCGACACGGAAAGCCCCGCACCGACGAAGCGTCTAACCTGCAAAAGATAGAACTACAGCTACACAGATATCAGAGCGGAAAATGAAAGTTGTAATATAAAATCAAACTACTACAAAGCTGAAATAAATACAAAGTCCATCTCCCCAAATACTTGAATAATACAAGGTCAGATACAAATAAAAATCCACCTATACAACATCTACGAATCCAAAAAGGGAGATAACTAAAAACTAGAAATATAACAAATCCCACAATCCGGGATGGTACATCTACCTCACTCTAAAGGAACAATGCTGGTAGGGAACTATCTCGCGACTCCCTGTCCTCGGTCCGTCGAGCCAGCTCGGGCAGGAACGGAAGAAAAAGCCTCAGCAACCTGTCACCGACAGAGGGTGTGAGAACTACATCCTACAGTAGTTCTCAGTGGGTACCGTCTCCAAGACCCACGGTCTGCCCACTAAGTCTACTAGAGGCATAAGATAACAGAAAAAGACTGTGATAAGAAAAGTAAGCTGGAAAAGTATCTACAGCTATCATGCCTCTATCTACTATGCTCAAGGGGAAAAACACAGATGATGGTATGCATCCACTCGATACTGCTAATGTGTCATAAGTACTATGCTCAATGAAAACTCTACTAAGACACATGCTATGCAACCACTCACTCATAGTAACCCAAATCTCAGTGACTGCCACATAGGGTCCAGTCAAGCCAGCGCCAAACCTACTGCAACCTCATCCTCACTAGGACGGGACTTACGTAGGGCGTCCCACACGGACTATCACAAGCGAACTCTAGTGTATCAACTAGTCGCACACATCGCAGCCTCGTCAGGCTCGGTATCATCATCGCACCCGGGGCGTAGCTCGAGGGGGGCGACCCCACCGAACTCAAGTATCACATCTGTCTCACTGTCTCAATATGCGGCACATGCAGGCTATAATCCACGATCAAACAGATCGGTAACTCAAATACCCAAAAACCATCACTCAGTCGGAGAACCCTCCACGACTTAATGTCACAACACTAACCCACTAACAGAAGATACAACACAGCTGGGACCGCCGTCAATCCAAACGGCTCCCTAAAAGACACCCCACTCATAGGCGAGAATAACCGACTAACGCAGCAAAGGTCCGAGAATCCCGTTAGGCCGGTGCCTAGAACCCCAATCAAACAAGAACAGACTCTAGGCTCAGCCTATCGAAGTTCTCGATCCTTTACCGTTCAGGGATTCGGCCCCTCTCGGTTAAAGTGGGAAACCAACACAGCACACCATACTCACGGGCTGGAGATGCTCAACAGCCAGAACCGCGAAGGGTCCGAAAACCCCGGGAAACTAATACCTACGACCCCAATCAAATAAGAACAGGCTATAGGCGTAGCCTCCCGTTGTTTTCGACCCAAGAAAGAAATCAGCCCATAGAACCCAGATCACTCACCCCTGTCAGGTGAGGAACAATTTAGGAGAAGAGATGACCTTTATTATAAAATACCGTCTTGAATTGAGAAAACCAACTTTTATAGATTTTAGTTCTTGAGAAAATCAGTTAAAAATAAGTTTATTTTCCGGACTCCAAGGGTTAATGCCACCGCCCAATCAAACAAGAACAGGCTTCGGCGACCCCTAAAAATTCGAAAGGAAAAACACTGGTTTACTAAAATCATGAGTGTCCAAAAACATTCTGGGTTCAAGGTCCTGATAACACACGCTCACCACGATCACAACGTGGTGGTGAAGACCAAAACAGAGAAATACCCAAAGATCCGGGACCACCGTTTACCCAAAACGGTTCCCAAAACACTAACACTGGCCTAACACAGCTACCAGACCCCACTCAACCCCCAGGCCCGAGTGCAACACACGTCCCACAATGTCCTGACCACTCGGCCCACTACCCGGGCGAGGAACTCTATGTCCAGAAAGAAATGCAATGTGTGGGATGTCTAAAGCATAAAAGAACCTAGCCCATATTAAGGTTCTCTATTGGTATGGTTAAACACATGCAACATATGACGGGGTGCTAGTCAAGGTTCCAATAAAACACTTATTCTAGCATGCTGAATCCTATCATAATAGAATTAGAAGGAAGTCCGCAGACTTGGAAAGAAAAACCAACCCACCTTGGTTTGCCACCAATTGCTCGTAGACACTTGCAATTGGGCTCCGCGTGATTACCTTGCCTCCACGTGGTCCGCACGCAAAATGAAGCATGCCGCCGAAGTCCGCAGGCAAAACGGAGCACGTTGCCGGAGTCCGCACGCAAAACGGAGCACGATGCCGGAGGCCGCATGCAAAACAGAGTCCGCATGCAAAACGGAGTCCGCACGCAAACGGAGCACGGTGCCAGAGTCCGCACACAAAACGGAGCACGGTGCCAGAATCCGCATGCAAAACGGAGTCCGCACGCAAAACGGAGCACGCTGCCGGAGTCCGCACGCAAAACGGAGCAGTAAAACACGGTCCCTTATACGCAAAAGAGCATGGGGTCAAATCCAATGTCCAAAAGGATGCCCCAAAACTGTGCCAAAAACACCGCAAAAACAACACGCGGGACCCACCTCGACAGCGTCGCGCCGCCCAACCGGCCTCTTGGAACACCTCGCGCGCTCCGCGAGGTCCACGGCGCACCGCCGCACGCCACGAAATCCCCTCCCTCACTCTCTCTCGCGCTCGGTTGGAGAAGAAAAGGAAGAAGAAGAGAGGAGAAAAGGTGCTCGGGTGGAGAAGAAAGAAAAGAAGAAAGAAGAAGGAGGAGGGGAGAGGTGTAGACCCGGTCCACGGGCCCCCCAATGGGAGCCCGCCACCTTGCGGTCCACCTCACAGGGGCGCGCGCACTAGGTCCAGGCGCGCGCCCCCTGCGCCACGTGGTGCGCGTCCAGCGCGCCACGCGGGGGCGGCAGCCCGCGCGCCACACTGGCGCGCGTTACACCGCGCCACACAGGCACGGGACACCCTGCGCGCCACACGGGCGCGCGCCCCCCCCCGCGCCCGTGCGGGCGCAAATTGGGGCCTGCCACGTGGCGGCCCCCGCGGAGCCCCTTGCGCAGTACGCCCTGCTCCGCACCTCGGGATCCGCGCGCCGTCTCGAGATTCGCGCACGCACCTCGAAAAACGCGCGCGTCATTCGGGCTCCGAAAAAAGCAAGTAAATAGTTCATTATCAACGATTTCGCTCGCTGAATCCAAATCTGAAGTCCGATTTGCCAAATTCCAACTCTAAAAATTGCCGAAGGCATCCGAAGAGGTGATCTTTTATCCAAACTTCGCCCTGAGTCCAATTTGACATCTGTGTCGCGCGAAACCACCTCTAAACACTCGACGGGTCCTCCAATTCCCACGTGATCCCTTTTTAAGCCCGAAATCCATCACTTGTGTCCAAATTGCGCACAAACACCACCGAGACACCAAACAGGCCACCCAAAAGCTGCCAAATAACCAGCAAACCCAACGCTGGGATCCGGGTCCTCACATCCTCCCCCACTAAAAGAAAGTTTCGTCCTCGAAACTAACACGGCTCAAAAGGGGAGTTCCAAAGCCAAAGGTAAGTATCCCTCAACACCGTCTCCAGCTCCCCAGTCGCTACGCACACTCCGCGAAGCGAGTCCACACGGCTAGGAGTCCAAAAGCTGGAAAAACCTCACGAATTACGCCAACACAACCAACCAGAAGGGTAAAGGCCCCACCAGCAGGAACGTCGTCTGTTGGGTCGTATATAATACGGATCTAAATAGGGGAAGAAACACCTAGAGGGGGGTGAATAGGTGTAAACGTATAAACACTCAAAAATCGTTGCGATAAAAAACCCAATGCGGAAATGAAAATAACTCGCAAGATTTTTACGTGAAAAACTCCATCACCGGAGTAAAAAACCACGGGACCGATAACACGGCAGAAATCCACTAGAATTAAAACGCGTACAAGGTGATGTACCGTACACACTTACGACTCAACCTTTTCCATACGCTCCTAGAGGATCTTCTCCGCTCGCTCCAGACGCTTCTCGAATCCACGATCTGCGCCCAACGCCGAATCCACGGCGTCCAACGTCGAATCCACGACGTCCGACCGAATCCACGGTCTTCACCCAATAGCACCCTTCGAATCCACGAACGTGCCTCGCTCCGAATCCACGAGAGCGAAAGAACCTTGAATCCACAAGGACACGCGAATCCACGCGCCGATTTTGGGGTAATCGTTGTTTTTTGGGTGGTGATGATCCGCCGAATACTTAGATCAAAGATAGATCGGAAATACCATCTAAGTATTCATTAGTTTGATTCAACTCAAGATGTGAGTATGAAAACCTAGAATCAAACTAATCAATATAGATGAAGAAACATAGAGTATTCTCTAATGATTTCCTTTCTTCTCTATATGTGGATCTATAGCCGTATAAGATGATACATGAAAATGACGGCTATGTGGATTGACCCTAGAAAGAAAGACATAGGGTCTATTTATAGGTTAGAAACCCTAGGAAGGAGATAAGAATCAAAAACCTGCCATTTCTGGAATTTTACGGACGGCGATCCGGATCGTGATAACTGAGATCCGGATCGTCATAACGAAACAGCCAATTCCAGAAAAATGAAGGTTCGGGATCCGGATCATGTGACTACGATCCGGATCGTTCATACAGTTCACCAAACATCAACGTTCGGGATCCGGATTGCGAAGCAAGATCCGGATCGTTCAAGGTAGATGGTAAACTCAACGTTCGGGATCCGGATCAAGAGACTACGATCCGGATTGCGACGATGTATGAACGAACCACCTTCGGGATCCGGATCGAACAGCCTGATCCGGATCCTGAACATGTCCCAAGTCCAGTTTTTGATTTTTATGCAATGAAAGATTCTTCCAAGTGTTTCTACACTACAAGAAGTATTCGGATCACACAAATTCT
Organism: Tillandsia leiboldiana; assembly: GCA_029204045.2. NCBI lineage: Eukaryota > Viridiplantae > Streptophyta > Magnoliopsida > Poales > Bromeliaceae > Tillandsia > Tillandsia leiboldiana. Next base: position 30,529,679 of record CM055065.1, read on the forward strand.
TTAGTTAAACATACCTGATCCTTTTGAATTCTTCTTTCTTGAGATTGAGTTAAACGATCCAACTTTCTTCACCTTCAATCTTCAAGACTTGAGACTTTCACGAAACTACGCCAACTCAAATTCCGTAACAATCTCCCCCTTTGGCGGTTTCGTGACAAAACATAGATCCACTAAAGAAAATTCAAAAAGATATTTTTGTTGCTATCACCATACAACAAAAATTTACAATGGAGATCCAAAATACAATACATGAGTTAAACTCCTAAAACAGACTCTAGACTTAGACATCTGTATTCTCTGTAAAAAGAAATCATTCTTGACAAAAGAAATCGTTAGATACCTCAAGAATTTTGTATTATTCAAAAACCACAAACAGAGATGAAGTTTAAACTCATTTATACTTACCATGACATTTATATTCAGATATGTAAACTGATCATAGTTAAAAAAACACCAACATATCTTCTTTGCACGTAAAAACCAAATGTCATGAACATGTTTGTGACAAACTAATATATATATAGATATGTAATTGATCAGAGTTAAGAACCAACATATCGTCTATGCAATCAAAAACCAAGTGTCACAAACTTGTTAGTGAACATCAACTTGTTAGTTATATTACATGCCCAAATAGTTAGCAAATAGTTAGTCGAGGCATGCATTCATACAGCTGAAAAACCTCAAGTTGAGAATGCAAGTTGGAGCAATACTTACCTTGATATTCATCCAGTGTTCATATCAAATATTGTTCACTTACCTTGATGTTTCATGCAGTCAACATTGTTCAAAGTTCTCTCTAACTCTCTCCCCCTTTTTGTCACAAAACAAAGCCAAAATGTAGTTAAGACTACGAAATGTGAGGAGAGTAAAAAGTTCCAATAAAACGTAAAACCTGAGAACTAAGCTAAAAGTAAGTATAAGACTAAATCCTAAAATCAAAATCCTGCACAAATAGAAAAGAAAGAAAAAAAAAAAAAAAAAATGAGTCAAAAGTAATCAGTTGTCAGAATCTGAGTCTTCAGAGCTTGTGCAACCCATCTTAGAGAGTATCTTTCGCATCCGTCTGTCCATTGAATTGATCTTCTTCGTTATTGTAATGTGAGCTGCCGTGGTAATCTCAAGCTCATTGGTAATTCTTTGTTGTTCCTTCAAAATTTGTTCTTGCTTAACAGATAGTCGCTGTTGTTCCTTGATAATCGATGTCATTGATGCTTCAACATCTGTGCTGGGTGCTTGTCGAGATGGTGATGCGTTAGTGTTTGTACTGTGCTTCGTTCCAGATGCAGGAACTGGAGTGACATGCGGCAACTTATGGAGGGATTTGACAATGGTAGACTCATCTATCATGCTCAGACATTGATGATAAGTTGTTGAAGTAATGTCAACCTGAAATTTCTTTAAAATCCTCATTATAATCAAGGGAAATGGAATTCTCTCAGTGGGATGAGGATGCTCAACATATCGCGCCATTCTATTCCAGATAATGTACGGAATGTTGATATTCAATGCCGTTGCCTCTGATGGATGTCCTATAAGATACAAAAACAACAACCGGTCCCATCTCACAACCTTTGTCTGCATATTTGGAAGTATATTGTAACATGTGATGAAGTTTAAGAAGCGATATTCAAGACGAAGTTCTTTAGACCGAACAGATTTTTCGGTTGATTGTGTTCCCTCGAGACAAATTCCCTCTATAACTTTTTGCCATAATGTGTTTGTCAAATTTACCCCCTTTAAGTAGTGAACTCCTTTCTTGCTGGCTTCCATTCCCAAAACCTCGCCAATCAATTCTGGAGTAATCTTAAACCTTGTGCCTTGGATATTCGTGTAGAACTCCATAGGACCGTTCTCAGACTCTCGAAGATGCCGTGCATTAGTATAGAAGGTCCTCACAAGATGCAAACAGTAGCCAAGAGTTTCTGGGAAACGACATACTTGAATAAGGTTGGCTTGTTCAATCAGCAGACCAAAACCAGGGGAGTGACCTTGCAGAGCCTCAATGTTAACATGCCTTTCACCAATGCATTCGCGATGTGCAAAGGCTCGAAGACGATCAGTGTTAACGAATACATCTTCCAAGCGATGTGGGGAGTCAGGAGCTATCGGCGTGTCAACATTATTGTCCTGTCGTAGCCCACGGCGTCTAGTTATTCTCTTTCTTTTCAAGGAGATGGTTGGTGCTACCACTGATGCTTTTCCTGGTACCTTAGTTGCCTTTTCTTTTGGTTTAACAGACGCCTTTCTCCTTGAACCATCAGACGGTTCTTGTTCATACATTGAGTCATCATCATCCGTCAATGCCGCCCAGTCAATCTCATGACAATCTACCTCTGTGTCACTGACCTCGACAAATTCACCTTTTTGTTGGAGGTTCTTGGCTCTCTTTAGTTTATTTGTAGGGCGAGTGTGTACCATTGAGACCAGGAGAAGGATTAACCAAGAGAAACACATTGAATTAAGTGCCATTGATCAAAGTGCTTGAGTTCAGAAGGTGTCCTGTGAAAACCAACTCAAGAACACAAAGATTCTTAGTTTTCAAAAATTGAAAAAATTGTATCCAAAGAATCATTATCATGTAGAGAGACTAAGAACCAAATTAGTTTTGCAAAAGGACTTTTAAAAGTAGATCAATTGCATGAATTTCGAAAATCCTTATTATATGCCCTAAAACCGAAATTTTAGAAATCGAAGCCTAAAAATCCGTTAATCAGGAGAATACCTAGCATATAATCAAAACTAAACAACCCAGAGTCCTTATTTCAAAAGAAATTTGATCAAAAACCATCCACAAACAAAATTGATCCAAGAAATTCATCACGTTTGAGGAGGAAAGGAGAAAAACGGTGAAAAAAACCGAGATTTTGATCAATAAAACTTACTTGGAGTTGAAGAACCTGAGTTTGAAAGCTTCCAAGAAGGATGAAATCTAGAGAGAGAGAGCCTGGAAACTTCGGAACAAAAGATTGGAGTAAAGAAATCAAAACCCCATTCGTTCCTTATAAAACCTAGCCGCGATCCGGATCAGTTCATAACTGCGATCCGGATCGGCTACCCGCAGTGAGAAAACTGCGTTCGGGATCCGGATCGGCAGATACAATCCGGATCGTCAGCCCGCAGGAGAAAACCTGCGTTCGGGATCCGGATCACCTTGCCCGATCCGGATCGGCCCCAACTTTTTCTTTAGAAAATTTCAGAGAAATTCAGGAAGATCCAGAAAAAGATTGTAAGCACAAATGTGTATCAACTTTAAACAAAAATCATCGTTTCATACAACAAGAATTAGATTATGCCAAATCTATCAATAATATCCAAAAATGAAACGAAAATTTACAAAAATTAAATCCCTTAAAGTTGAACACCTTCAATCACATCTAACTTGATCTTATGAGTAATGCCTTTATCAAATCATCAATTCAGTAAAGAAAATGAAATACAAAGATCAATAGATGTTTGAAATCCCAAATATGGTAGATAATATTTCTAGACAATCTGTTGAAGAGAGTGGCTCTTTGAGCATCTTTCTTTAAAATCCCACCTTATACCAACCTTGAAATTTGACAGAGTCAAGTATTTCAACATGCATTTTACTTAATCAAAAATTTGAACAACCATCCTTGGTATACATGTGGTAGCTGCACACAATACTCGGACGACCGAGGTGGTAGCTCTTTCCTCCATGTGGTGGTAGTTTTCACACTCCTCATTGGGATGTAACTCTTTCCACATCTTTTGAGCATTTTACATTATCTTTGACTCCCCCTCAATTGGCTATCAATTATTTAAGATATAAAGTATTCAACCAAAAATTGATCTCGATTTCATACTCGACTAAACAGTCAAATAAGATAATGACTATACCAAGAGATCATAGAGAGAGAGAAATTGACTTTGATCACTTTAGAAGATGATTTAATTAACATAAATGATCATTGCAACAGTGAAATATTATGATGGCAAAAGCATAATAAATTTCTAAATGTGCGAAAAGATGCAATTAAAGTCAATTATGATCTATGCTCAATTAATGTCCTATGTACAAACATAGATAAAGAACAAAACAAAAACAAATACAAAACCTATCCTAAGCAAAGATTTCAAAAAGAAGATTATTTCAAGGAAAGCATCCCAATTGCTTTTCGTAAATGAATAAAACGTTTTTGATCCAAAGGTTTTGTTAGAATGTCAGCTAATTGATCCTCAGTTGAAATATATGAAAGTTGAAGAGTATTTGATTCAACTAGCTCTCTAAGAAAATGATATCTAAGTTCAATATGTTTTGTTCTAGAGTGCAACACAGGGTTTTTAGAAATGTTAATTGCACTTGTGTTGTCACAAAGAATTGTTACCGAAGATGCTGAAATGCGGAAGTCACTCAATACGCTTTTCATCCAAATGAGTTGAGTTGAGCAACTTCCAGCTGAAATGTATTCCGCTTCGGCAGTCGAGAGTGCTATGCAATTCTGCTTTTTACTGTGCCATGCAACAAGGCAATGGCCAAGAAAGAAGCATGCACCACTCGTGCTTTTCCGATCATCCACTGATCCTGCCCAATCAGCATCTGAGTATCCAACAATGTCCAGACTTGTTCCCATAGGATACCAAATTCCGAAATTAATTGATCCTTTGATGTACCGGATGATCCGTTTCACCGCTTTCAGGTGAACCTCCTTTGGTGCTGATTGATATCTCGCGCAAATCCCAACACTAAAGGATATATCCGGGCGACTAGCCGTGAGGTAAAGTAGACTTCCAATCATACTTCTATACAGTTTCTCGTCTACATTCTCACTATGTGATTCACTTCCAAGTCCCTTGTGGCTAGTTCCCATTGGAGTTGGAAAATCTTTACAATTTTCTAGATCAAACTTTTTGACCAACTCCAGTGCATACTTGGATTGACTCAAGTGAATACCTTCATCATTTTGTTTAATTTGCAATCCAAGAAAATAAGACAGTTCGCCCATCATGGACATCTCAAATTCGCTTTCCATGGTCTCCGCGAATTTAGAAGCATCATTATCTTTTGTTGCACCAAATACAATGTCATCGACATAGATTTGTGCTACAATGAAATTATTTTGATAATGCTTCACAAAGAGAGTCCTGTCAGCTCCCCCTCGAGTATAGCCCTTCTCCAAAAGGTGCTTTGTTAACCTTTCGTACCATGCTCGCGGTGCTTGTTTCAGACCGTAAAGAGCCTTTTTCAAACGAAAAAACATGGTTAGGTTGTTTATGATCTACAAAACCTTTCGGTTGAGCTACATAAACTTCCTCATTTAAAAACCCATTTAGAAATGCGCTCTTGACGTCCATTTGAAATAATTTGATTTTAAAATGACAAGCAATAGCAAACAATATACGAATGGACTCGAGTCTAGCTACAGGGGCGAAAGTTTCGTCAAAGTCTATACCTTCTACTTGAGAGTAGCCTTGAGCAACTAGTCGTGCCTTGTTCCTGATGATAGTACCATCTTCATCTTTCTTGTTCTTGAAGATCCATTTGGTACCTATCACATTATGTTGCTTTGGAGGCTTCGTTAATTCCCAGACTTTGTTTCGCTCAAATTGATGGAGCTCTTCCTGCATTGCTTTAATCCAGTAGTCATCCTGAAGAGCTTCATCTATTGTCTTTGGTTCGATTAAAGATACGTAGCAAGCAAATCCGCAAACCAACTGCCTTCGAGTTCTAACTCCTTCTTGTGGATCTCCAATGATGTTCGATTCCGGATGATCCTTGGAGATTCGTAGCGTTTGTTGAAACGGAGTACTCGGAGGTACACGAGATGATTCCTGCACATCAGATAAACTAGAAGAACCATTAGATGCATCATTAATATTGGAAGTATTATTATGAGAAGATGCACTAGCAGGAGAATCATCATCTAGAGAGATATCGAGGGTAGATTTTTCAGATTCAAAAAGAGAAGCTTCATCTACTTTAACATTTATAGATTCTACGATCGTCTTAGATTCAATGTTAAATACTCGATATGCTCTGCTATTCGTAGAATAACCCAAAAAGATCCCTTCATCACTTCGAGAGTCAAACTTTCCAAGATTTTCACGGTCACGTAAGATGTAACATCGACTCCCGAAGATACGAAAGTACTTGATATCCGGTTTTCTACTAAACCACAGCTCATATGGTGTATTCAAGGTTCCTGGGCGCAAATACACTCTGTTAATGACATAGACAGCGGTGTTCACAGCTTTAGCCCAAAAATGTAGCGGTAATTTCCGGCTATGAAGCATCACACGCGCCATCTCTTGAACAACCCTGTTTTTGCGCTCAACAACACCATTCTGCTGAGGTGTATAGGGTGCCGAGAATTCATGTTTAATGCCATTTGAAGTACAAAAGTCAATGAATTTTGAATTTATGAATTCTCCACCCCTATCACTTCTAACACGAATGATCTTTTCATTCTTTTCAATCATAATACGATGGCAAATCTCATGAAAAGAGTCAAACGTATCAGCTTTCTCTCTCAAAAATGCTACCCAAGAAAACCGAGAGAAATCATCAACCAATAAAAAGATGTACCATTTACCTCCCAAAGATGGTTGACGGGTCGGCCAAAAGAAAAAGAAGAAAAGAAAATAGTCTACACAAACTATACAAGATTTAATCGTAGAACGATTAAGGACAAGGAGGGGTTTCACCTTTGCATACCCAAACCTTTTGAGTTTTGGAGTATGTTGGTAAAGGTTGAGAGATTCTCCTTGAAGACGACGTCTTGTATGATTGATCTTTTTCCTTTGTCATCGTCTTGTTTGAGGTGCTACCAATGTTCTTTCCTTTTGAAAAATCCTTCCTTGAATTCCGGGAAGTGAGCTTATTGGTAGCAATTGCAAGATGTGGTTGATTTGTTCTTTGAGCTCCAATCTCGCAATTTCTTACGATGTGCCCTGCAAAATTACAACGAAAACATACCTTTGAGCTTGACGATTCCGAAGAGGATGAGGGTAGGTTTGTTGTCGTTGTTTGTCTTGAATTCCGATGTCGGAGGAGGAGATACCGACTGAGGCACAAAGACTGTCCCACTCGAACTTGGACTGTTTCCAGTTTGAGTGTACCCGAGGCCGAACCGATTTGTTTGACCAAGACCAAGGAGTTTATCCAACTTACTCCTTCCTAAAGAGAATTGCTGTAAGTCATCCTTGAGTTGGAGAATGGTCTCTGTCATTTCCCGTCTTTCCTGTCGGCCCTCGCCATAGAGCTTCAAGAAGTAGTTTGCTTTGTTCACCATATCTATATAGTTCTTCTCGAGCTGCTCATTGGACTCTTGAAGGGAAGCATTTTCTTTTATCAGGTTTTCCCTTTCCACTTCAAGAGCGTTTGAGAGAGAAGTCGCTCTTTTTGCTTCTTCTTCGAGATCATGCAATCTCCCTCTCAAACTCTTGTTTTGCTTAGCCACTTTCTTTGAGTCCCTCAAAAGTCTGTGGTAGGCTAGAGCAAACTCTTCACCTTCCGAATCATCCGATTCATTGTCCATTGCATTCTTTTCAACAGTGGAGTTGGACAATGATTCAGACGTACTTGCCATAAAGCACATGAATGGTGAAGATGTGGACGCGTGGAAAGCCGTGGAGCTTTTTTCTTCATCACTTGAAGACGACTCATTTGACGTTGAGTTGTCATCCCAAGTGACGACTTGCATCGCCTTCTTCTTTGCCGGATACTTGTTAGGACACTCCGTTGCAATGTGGCCGTAGCCTCGACATTTGAAGCATTGCAGTTGTCCTTCTGAACTTTTCTTATCCTTTGAGAAGTTCTCCTGCTTTCTTGACTTGTGACTTGGAGTACCCTTGCCTTTGTTCCACTTTCTGAAGGATGGAGATTTGCTTGAATTACCCCTTCGAAAGTTGCGGCGAAAATTCCTTGTCAAGAGAGCGAGCTGCTTCTCAAATTCCTCCATAGAAAGGTTCTCGTCATCGTCCGAGGAGGATGTATCCGCGTCTTCTTCCTTAGTTGTTTTCAACGCATAACCTGAAGACTTAGAAGTGGATGCTTTTCCAGAAGAATTGTTAGTATTAAAAGTCATTTCATAAGTTTGTAATGAACCAACTAATTCTTCTACACGTATTTCGTCCGGGTGTTTAATAGTTTCAATGGCAGTAACCTTTGGGCGAAATCGTTCAGGAAGAGTTCTTAAGATTTTTCTTACAATCTTAAATTCTGGAATCTTCTCTCCCAGATTAGCACATGAGTTTACGATGTCTTGCAATCGTGTATAGTAGTCCGTGAAAGATTCATTTTCTGCCATCAAAATAGAGTCAACTTGCTCGTAAGCATCTGCAGTTTCTGAATCTTCACGCGGTTAGTTCCCTCATGTGTAACCTGGAGAACATCCCAGATTTCTTTCGCAGTCTCACATGCCGAGACGCGAGAGAATTCAGTTTGAGATAAGGCATTAAAAATAGCATTAATTCCCTTGCCATTGTAAGAAGATAACTCAAACTCTTCCTTGGTCCATTTCGACCTAGGTTTTAAGGTGTGAACATCAGAGATAAGTTCAGTTGGATTAGTCCATCCTGATTCAATTGAATGCCACACCCTTTCGTCGATGGAAGATAAAAAGGCTTTTCATCCGTACTTCCAGTACGCAATAATTTGTTCCATCAAAGAAAGGGGGTCGATTGATGTTTCCACCTTCAACCATTGTTCACAACCCTATTCCCCGCTCTGATACCACTTGTTGGGTCGTATATAATACGGATCTAAATAGGGGAAGAAACACCTAGAGGGGGGTGAATAGGTGTAAACGTATAAACACTCAAAAATCGTTGCGATAAAAAACCCAATGCGGAAATGAAAATACACTCGCAAGATTTTTACGTGGAAAACTCCATCACCGGAGTAAAAACCACGGGACCGATAACACGGCAGAAATCCACTAGAATTAAAACGCGTACAAGGTGATGTACCGTACACACTTACGACTCAACCTTTTCCATACGCTCCTAGAGGATCTTCTCCGCTCGCTCCAGACGCTTCTCGAATCCACGATCTGCGCCCAACGCCGAATCCACGGCGTCCAACGTCGAATCCACGACGT
>CM055065.1:30538843-30591948 GCA_029204045.2 Tillandsia leiboldiana
TTCCTTTCCAACAATTTTGGAAGACTGACCGTCTCCGAAAACTATAAATCCTCCGAGATTTTCTCAAAATTTTGAAAGCAGTTTTTTGTCACTGGTCAATTTGACGGGAACAGCGCTATCCCAGATACGCAACGCTAATTATCATAGGCTGCAAGGAAATATTTGAACAAGATAAGGAAGATTTTCACCTTTGCGCACCCAAACCTTTCGAGTTTTTGGAAGTACGTCGGAAATGAGTGAAGTGGATACCTTTGGTTAAAGCGTCTTGTGTGATCCAATCCGCTTTCCTTGAAGTCTCGTCGTCTTTGTTTGATGAAACTACCGATGCTATTTTCCTTCGAATAATTTGCATTTGCTTCCGAGGTCACCCTTATGGTAGTCGTTGCACAGAAGTGCCTAAGTTGACCGTTTTGTGCCCATCTTGCAATTTCTTCTTATGTGCCCTGCAAAAATTCCAACGAAAACATACCTATGCTTGACATTCCGAGGAGGGTGAGTAGGCTTTGTCGTTGCTTTCGTGATTCCGTGGAGTCCGGAGAGGAGAATCCGACTAGGCACAATGTAGACCCGCTTTTCCTTAACCCTTCTGGTCACCCTCTTCTTGTAATGCCTGACCGGGGGCCTCATTTTTGGCATTTTTCCGGACAGACCGTCGGGGCCCGCAAATAATTTTAGGCGGTAGAGCTCGCGGAACGGAGCGCGTGGGCGCGATCGGTTTATTTTTCCGACTCCCGGTCTGACCAGAATTAATTCTCGAAGTTGGGGTCCCCCTTAGACGCCTCGGATCCGTGTTGGCAGCCGCACACCTTTTAAGGTAAACCCTAATTCTCTTAGTATATATATGTAGCCGTGAGGGAAAGGGATTAGGTTTCCTCTTATTTTCTTTTGGTGGCCGCCTCTTTTCTTTTTCTTCCTCCCTCGTAGCCGCCGGCAAAGAAGAAACCAGCACACCGCAAGGGTGGACCGGTGGAGGCAAGCGGACGATCCCTCTCTTCCTCCTCTTTCGCACATCAAGGTGAGTCGGACGCGTTTCGTTCGGGGGAATCTCCCTCTTTCTTTCTTTTGTTGGTCACGAGGAGGGAGGAGGCCGCGCCGTCGCGCACCGGGGCCGCGCGCCCGCGGGCGCTCGGCCGCGCGGGGCCGCCCGCAGGAGGGCGCCCGCGCGGGCTGGTGCCGCGCGGGGCCGCCCCGCACCGCGGCCACGCGCCCGCGCGCGCACGGCCGCGCGGGGCCGCCCCGCACCGCGGGCCGCGCGCCCGCGCGGCGCTCGGCCGCGCGGGGGCCCCCGCAGGAGGGGGCGCCCGCGCGGGCTGGTGCCGCGCGGGGCCGCCCCGCACCGCGGGCGGCCGCGCACGCGCGCGGCGCCGGCCGCGCGGGGGCCGCCCGCAGGAGGGGGCGCCCCGCGCGGGTGGTGCCGCGCGGGGCCGCCCCGCACCGCGGGCCGCGCGCCCGCGCGGCGCTCGGCCGCGCGGGCCGCCAGCAGGAGGGGGGCGCCCCGCGCGGGCTGGTGACGCGCTGGGGCCGCCCCGCACCGCGGGCCGCGCGCCCGCGCGGCGCTCGGCCGCGCGGGGCCGCCCGCAGGAGGGGCGCCCGCGCGGGCTGGTGCCGCGCGGGGCCGCCCCGCACCGCGGGCAGCGCGCCCGCGCGCGCGCGGGCTCGGCCGCGCGGGCCGCCCGCAGGAGGGGCGCCCGCGCGGGCTGGTGCCGCGCGGGTCGCCCCGCACCGCGGGCAGCGCGCCCACGCGGCGCTCGCGCCGCGCGGGGCCGCCCGCAGGAGGGCGCCGCGCGGGTGGTGCCCGCGCGGGGTCGCCCGCACCGCGGGCAGCGCGCCCGCGCGGCGCTCGGCCGCCGGGGCCGCCCGCAGAGGGGCGCCCGCGCGGGCTGGTGCCGGCGCGGGGTCGCCCGCACCGCGGGCCGCGCGCCCGCGCGGCGCTCGGCCGCGCGGGGCCGCCCCGCAGGAGGGGCGCCGCGCGGGCTGGTGCCGCGCGGGGCTGCGCCCTGGCAGGGTGTTCGTCGCACGGGCGGTGCCGTGCGAAGAACTCCGCCGCACGCTGTAGGGAGTCGTTGTAAGCTTTCGGACTTCTAAGTCTCGATTTGCCTATGTTCCTTCAGGAGTGCGGGACGCTTTGGGCGACTGGAGCACAGACGCGGACTGGACGAACGCAGGACGACGCACACAAGGTGGGTACGTTCCGGGGGTTTCGGGAATGGGGTTTAACTGTTAGAAATAGCATGTTGGGGCAAGGTGGAATTGTCAGTCTCCTTCTGTTTATGCACTAACCCTGTTATGTTATGTTATGATACTCAATGTCAATCTGAGGCTCAAATTTGCTACACGCACACCCGCGGTTTGGCCACCGCAAGGGTGTGCTTTTCCGGAAAAGTGGTACGTTGACCCGTGTACCCCACGCGGAGGTGGCGGTAGGAATGGGGGCCCCCATGGTGGGGGGTGTGAGCGGTGGACGTCGAGGCAGGTGCTCGGCGGCCGAGGCAGGTGCTCGGCGGTGGGCATCGGGGAATGTGCCCGATGTTGCTTTGTGAGGCAGGTGCTCGGCGGTGGGCATCGGGGAAGGTGCCCGATGTCGTAATGATACAGGGTGTGGTTAAGGTGGAAGGTGCATGGGAGGGATAGTTGCTCCGGTGTTGTGGTTTGCCTTATCTTTGTTACTACGCTTATCATGCTATTTCTAGTCACTGACTTCCCACTTCGTGACAGGTTCGTCCAGGGGCGAGTGCTAGGGCGCCGGTGAGGACGTTAGGGTGCTGATCTGATTTATGGGTGACTTCAGATACGTGACTCTTCTTTCCCTTTTCTTTATTATTCATGGTAGCTAGTTGTGGATTGCGACACCCCCGTGGGGTCGAAGTGGATGTTGCCCTTTTCTTTCCTTTCTTTTGAATAATTGAATGAATACTACGTTCTCTCTTACTTGGCCGTTTTGAACGATGAAAAACAAAGAAAACCGTTTGCGAAAACTATTTTAAAACGTGGGTGTCGTGTGGGCACCAAGCTTTATAAACCTTGTGGGATTTATGTGTTTACGAACTGTTTTCACAACGAGGGCATCGTGTGGATGCCGCTTTCAAAACCTTGTGATTATTTATCCTTTTCAAAACACCGGCCTCTATGCCTAAGTGAATGCTAGAATGTCACGTGAATTGTTTGGTTGTATGTGTACGAGACCCCAACTGATGTGGTTAGAGATTGTATGTTACTACGCCTTGTGAGACACTTTGTAGTTGAGACGCCGGGCATATACAAAGGGGCCTCTGCTCATTTGCAGAGCGAATTTGTGTATGCGGCGGGTCTGTGCACGCGCCGGGGAGTAATGTTTTACAAAAAAAAAATATTGCTGAATCAGGGGCATCGGTGGCTCCTCTTCCGCGCGATTCGAACCCCCGGGGCGTGACAGATTAAGATGGTATCAGAGCGGGTAAACTTTAACCACAACAGTCGGGGCCTAACATCCACGGGCCGCAATACTCTGGCTACTGAGTAATAAAGTGAACACGGGATAAATAAACGCGAGTGCTCGTTGGGGGAAAAAGGGGGGAGGGAATTAGTGTTCTTTTCTTTTCTCCCTCTCGTGCCAGCACTAGTGGGCGTGCCGTCTTATTTAAACTAGGAGTAACTGGTTCATGCAAATGTTCAGATCATGGCCAGGACTAGATCCACAAGCCGAGGACAAGGGGGCGAACCTACCAAACGAGCGAGACCGTGTGCGCGCCAACCTGGCCGACTTCAAGAAATACGATCCGCCAACGTTCGAGGGGGACACGACGGACCCCTGGGTTGTGGAGAAATGGGTGGATACGATGGAGAAATTATTCGAGGACCTATTGATGGAAGACCATGAGCGGGTCCCCTGGCCGCCCACTTGCTCGAGGGGAACGCCCGCATTTGGTGGAAGACCGTACGCCCCGACTCCTGCGTCGGGCGCTACCCTTCCGTCATGGACTACCTTTAAACAGCAGCTATTCGGGGCGTTCTTTACCACAGCGTGAAGAAACAACTGGAGGCCGCGTCTATTCGATGGGTCAGCAGGAGACGCACCCGTCTGAGCACGTCGTCGCAGGTATCACTCTTGCTTCTGTTTATCGCGCTAGAACCCTTTTTGACACCGGAGCGACCCTCTCGTTTATGTCCCGAGACTTCGCACTGACCCATGATTTTTGAGTTGAGACCCTTACCCAGTTTGATGACCCGTACACACCGCGGGGGGATCCTTGGAGGCACGCAACATGGTGCCTGTCCTGCCCTATATGGATGGGAAGGCTTCCGTGCCCCTGGGATCTGGTAGTCATTCTATTGAAAGAGTATGATGTAGTGCTCGGAATGGATTGGCTCACGTGGTACCTTGCGGTCATAGACTGCGAGAAGCGCGAGGTACGACTGATGTACCCCGATTTTCCGGAGAACGTTGTACTTGGCTTGCAAGAGCGTTTCCTTTTCTTCCATGATCCTGCATCCCGAGCCCAGGAAGCTGGTAGAGGGCGGGTGTATGGCCTACTTGGTGTCGGTGGCCCTGGCCGCACGGATCCTCCACGGCACTCCCCGACATCCCTGTGGTGAGGGACTTCCCAGATGTTTTTCCGGCCGAACTACCTGGATTACCCCCCGAGCGAGAAGTTGTCTTTCCCATTGAGCTTCCACCCGGCACTCGACCAATCACGAAGGCCCCCTACAGGATGGCCTTCGCGGAGCTGAAGGAACTTAAGGCGCAGCTAGAGGACCTTCTGGACAAGGGGTTTATCCGACCGAGTGTGTCCCCTTGGGGCGCACCTGTACTCTTTGTACGAAAGAAAGACGGGAGCTTGCGGTTGTGCATCGACTACCGGGAAATCAACAAAGTCACAGTGAAAAACAAGTACCCCTTACCTAGGATTGATGACCTCTTTGACCAGCTGCGGGGTGCAACTGTCTTTTCAAAAATCGACCTGCAGTCGGGCTACCACCAGCTCAGAGTTCGAGACGAGGATATTCCGAAGACGGCATTCCGGACTCGGTATGGCCATTACGAGTTCACAGTAATGCCGTTCGGGCTTACCAATGCCCCAGCGGTGTTCATGGACATGATGAACCGAGTTTTCAGACCCTTCCTGGATCAGTTCGTTGTGGTCTTCATCGACGACATCCTGATTTACTCCACCACCGATGAGAAGCACGAGGAGCACCTTCGAATTGTTCTACAGACCCTTAGGGAGCAGGAGCTGTTCGCAAAACTTAAGAAATGCGAATTCTGGCTTCGCGAAGTGGGGTTTCTAGGGCATATCATTTCAGCAGCAGGAGTCGCAGTGGATCCCAAGAAGGTGGAGTCGGTGACCGACTGGCCCCAGCCGACCACAGTGACAGAGGTGCGCAGCTTCTTGGGCCTTGCGGGATACTACAGACGTTTCGTGGAGGGTTTCTCGAAGATTGCGACCCCTCTGAACCGCCTAACCCGGAAAGGAGTAAAGTTCATATGGACGGTCCAATGCCAAGAGAGCTTTGAAGAACTTAAGAAACGGTTAACAAGAGCGCCTGTGCTTGCCTTACCAACCCCTGGAGAAGACTACGAAGTCTACTGCGATGCATCGCGAATAGGACTGGGAGGAGTACTAATGCAGCAAGGAAGAGTCATTGCCTATGCTTCAAGACAACTCAAGGATTACGAACAGAACTACCCGACCCATGACTTGGAGCTTGCCGCAGTGGTCTTCGTTCTGAAACTGTGGAGGCACTACCTCTACGGTGTGCATTGCAACGTGTTCTCGGACCACCAAAGCCTTAAGTACCTTTTCACCCAGAAGGAGCTTAACCTACGGCAGAGGAGGTGGTTGGAGCTACTGAAGGACTACGACTTAACCATCCAGTACCACCCGGGGAAAGCAAATGTGGTAGCCGACGCTCTAAGCCGAAAGGGACAAGCAGAAGGAACTTCGGCGGGCGCGATCACGCAGCAGAACGACTTGATCGCGGAATTTTCACGATTGAGGTTGGAAGTGGTACCAGCAGGGACGGTTGAGCGACTGTTGACCCTAACAGTCGCGCCGACCCTATTGGAGAGGATTCGGGAAGGCCAAGGTGCGGATCCGCAGCTACAGCTGGAACGAGATAGGATTTCACCGGAGCAAGAAGGAGACTTTGCAGTGGGAACGGACGGCACCCTTCGGTTCCGAGGGCGGATCTGCGTGCCCGATCTGCCGGATCTAAAGAAAGAAATCCTGACTGAAGCACATTGCGCCCCCTACGTGGCGCACCCTAGAGGCACCAAGATGTACCGGGATATCCGACAGACCTTCTGGTGGCCAAGATTGAAGGGAGATGTGACGCTGTTCGTGGCTCACTGTTTGATTTGCCAACAGGTGAAAGCCGAGCATCAGCGGCCGGCGGGAAAATTGCAACCTCTACCCGTGCCCGAATGGAAGTGGGAGCAAGTCACAATGGACTTCGTCACCGGATTCCCCCGTTCGCAACAGGGACACGACGCTATCTGGGTTGTCGTGGATCGGCTAACGAAGTCAGCTCACTTCCTACCCATCCACACGACCTGGACACGTGACCGGCTGGCACAGGTCTACCTCAGCGAGATTGTAAGGCTGCACGGGGTGCCAACGACGATCACCTCGGACAGGGACACGAGGTTCGTTTCGAACTTTTGGAAGAGTCTACAACGAGCCTTGGGGACCAAGTTACACTTCAGCTCAGCCTTTCACCCCCAGACAGACGGGCAATCCGAGCGGGTGATCCAGATACTCGAGGACATGCTTCGGGCGTGCGTGCTGGATTTGGGAGACGGATGGTCGCGCTACCTACCCCTTGCAGAGTTCGCTTATAACAACAGCTACCAAGCGAGCATTAAGATGGCGCCGTACGAAGCGTTGTACGGCAGACGCTGTAGATCCCCGATCTGCTTGGACGATCTGGGGGAGAGAAAGTTTTTGGGGCCGGACCTAGTGGCCGAGACAGAGGAAAGGGTGCGCCTCATCAGGCGACGTTTGGCGACCGCCCAGAGCCGGCAAAAGAGTTACGCGGACCAGAGACGTCGCGACTTGGAATTCCAGGTGGGAGAGCACGTGTTACTGCGGGTGTCGCCGTCGAAGGGGGGTGAAGCGGTTTGGGTTGAGGGGCAAGCTGAGCCCGCGGTACATAGGGCCGTTTGAGATTCTGGAGCGCATCGGCCCGGTAGCCTACCGCCTCGCCCTACCGCCGAACCTTGACCGCGTTCATGATGTGTTCCACGTATCCATGCTTCGGAAATACCTCCCCGACCCATCGCGAGTGCTTGACGCCTCCGCGATTGAACTCAAGGATGATCTAAGTTTCGCGGAAGTACCAGTGCGGATCCTAGCCCGGGAGGACAAAAAGCTGCGTAGTCGGACGATTCCCTACGTAAAGGTGCTTTGGAGCAATCAAGAAGAGCGTGAGGCAACTTGGGAACCCGAGTCAAAGATGAGGGAGTGCTACCCGGACCTGTTCGCCGCTGGGGAAGATTAAGTTTCGGGGACGAAACTTGTTTTTAGCGGTAAGTGGTGTAAGACCCGGCTTTTCCTTAACCCTTCTGGTCACCCTCTTCTTGTAATGCCTGACCGGGGGCCTCATTTTTGGCATTTTTCCGGACAGACCGTCGGGGCCCGCAAATAATTTTAGGCGGTAGAGCTCGCGGAACGGAGCGCGTGGGCGCGATCGGTTTATTTTTCCGACTCCCGGTCTGACCAGAATTAATTCTCGAAGTTGGGGTCCCCCTTAGACGCCTCGGGATCCGTGTTGGCAGCCGCACACCTTTTAAGGTAAACCCTAATTCTCTTAGTATATATATGTAGCCGTGAGGGAAAGAGGATTAGGGTTCCTCTTATTTTTCTTTTGGTGGCCGCCTCTTTTCTTTTTCTTCCTCCCTCGTAGCCGCCGGCAAAGAGAAACCAAGCACACCGCAAGGGTGGACCGGTGGAGGCAAGCGGACGATCCCTCTCTTCCTCCTCTTTCGCACATCAAGGTGAGTCGGACGCGTTTCGTTCGGGGGAATCTCCCTCTTTCTTTCTTTTGTTGGTCACGAGGAGGGAGGAGGCCCGGCGCCGTCGCGCACCGCGGGCCGCGCGCCCGCGCGGCGCTCGGCCGCGCTGGGCCGCCCGCAGGAGGGGCGCCCGCGCGGGCTGGTGCCGCGCGGGGCCGCCCCGCACCGCAGGCCACGCGCCCGCGCGGCGCACGGCCGCGCGGGGCCGCCCCGCACCGCGGGCCGCGCGCCCGCGCGGCGCTCGGCCGCGCGGGGGCCGCCCGCAGGAGGGGGCGCCCGCGCGGGCTGGTGCCGCGCGGGCCGCCCCGCACCGCGGGCCGCGCACCCGCGCGGCGCTCGGCCGCGCGGGGGCCGCCCGCAGGAGGGGGCGCCCGCGCGGGCTGGTGCCGCGCGGGGCCGCCCCTCACCGCGGGCCGCGCGCCCGCGCGGCGCTCGGCCGCGCGGGGCCGCCGCAGGAGGGGGGCGCCCGCGCGGGCTGGTGCCGCGCGGGGCCGCCCCGCACCGCGGGCCGCGCGCCCGCGCGGCGCTCGGCCGCGCGGGGCCGCCCGCAGGAGGGGCGCCCGCGCGGGCTGGTGCCGCGCGGGGCCGCCCCGCACCGCGGGCAGCGCGCCCGCGCGGCGCTCGGCCGCGCGGGGCCGCCCGCAGGAGGGGCGCCCGCGCGGGCTGGTGCCACGCGGGGTCGCCCCGCACCGCGGGCAGCGCGCCCGCGCGGCGCTCGGCCGCGCGGGGCCGCCCGCAGGAGGGGCGCCCGCGCGGGCTGGTGCCGCGCGGGGTCGCCCCGCACCGCGGGCCGCGCGCCCGCGCGGCGCTCGGCCGCGCGGGGCCGCCCGCAGGAGGGGCACCGCGCGGGCTGGTGCCGCGCGGGGCTGCGCCCTGGCAGGGTGTTCGTCGCACGGGCCGGTGCCGTGCGAAGAACTCCGCCGCACGCTGTAGGGAGTCGTTGTAAGTTTCGGACTTCTAAGTCTCGATTTGCCTATGTTCCTTCAGGAGTGCGGGACGCTGTGGGCGACTGGAGCACAGACGCGGACTGGACGAACGCAGGACGACGCACACAAGGTGGGTACGTTCCCGGGGGTTTCGGGAATGGGGTTTAACTGTTAGAAATAGCATGTTGGGGCAAGGTGGAATTGTCAGTCTCCTTCTGTTTATGCACTAACCCTGTTATGTTATGTTATGATACTCAATGTCAATCTGAGGCTCAAATTTGCTACACGCACACCCGCGGTTTGGCCACCGCAAGGGTGTGCTTTTCCGGAAAAGTGGTACGTTGACCCGTGTACCCCACGCGGAGGTGGCGTTAGGAATGGGGGCCCCCATGGGTGGGGGGTGTGAGCGGTGACGTCGAGGCAGGTGCTCGGCGGCCGAGGCAGGTGCTCGGCGGTGGGCATCGGGGAAGGTGCCCGATGTTGCTTTGTGAGGCAGGTGCTCGGCGGTGGGCATCGGGGAAGGTGCCCGATGTCGTAATGATACAGGGTGTGGTTAAGGTGGAAGGTGCATGGGATGGATAGTTGCTCCGGTGTTTGTGGTTTGCCTTATCTTTGTTTACTACGCTTATCATGCTATTTCTAGTCACTGACTTCCCACTTCGTGACAGGTTCGTCCAGGGGCGAGTGCTAGGGCGCCGGTGAGGACGTTAGGGTGCTGATCTGATTTATGGGTGACTTCAGATACAGTGACTCTTCTTTCCCTTTTCTTTTATTATTCATGGTAGCTAGTTGTGGATTGCGACACCCCCGTGGGGTCGAAGTGGATGTTGCCCTTTTCTTTCCTTTCTTTTTGAATAATTGAATGAATACTACGTTCTCTCTTACTTGGCCGTTTTGAACGATGAAAAACAAAGAAAACCGTTTGCGAAAACTATTTTTAAAACGTGGGTGTCGTGTGGGCACCAAGCTTTATAAACCTTGTGGGATTTATGTGTTTACGAACTGTTTTCACAAACGAGGGCATCGTGTGGATGCCGCTTTCAAAACCTTGTGATTATTTATCCTTTCAAAACACCGGCCTCTATGCTCTAAGTGAATGCTAGAATGTCACGTGAATTGTTTGGTTGTATGTGTACGAGACCCCAACTGATGTGGTTAGAGATTGTATGTACTACGCCTTGTGAGACACTTTGTAGTTGAGACGCCGTGCATATACAAAGGGGCCTCTGCTCATTTGCAGAGCGAATTTGTGTATGCGGCGGGTCTGTGCACGCGCCGGGGAGTAATGTTTTACAAAAAAAAATATATGGCTGAATCAGGGGCATCGGTGGCTCCTCTTCCGCGCGATTCGAACCCCCGGGGCGTGACACACAAAGACTGTCCCAACCGAACTAAAATTGTCTTCAGTTCGATTGTATCCAAGGCCAAAATTGTTTGATTGACCAAGACCAAGAAGCTTATCCAACTTACTCCTTCCTGATGAAAATCGCTGTAAGTCATCCTTGAGTTGGAGAATGGTCTCTGTCATTTCCAACAAGCCTTCTTATGTGCCCTGCAAAATTACAACGAAAACATACCTTAGTGCTTGACGATTCCGAGGAGGGTGAAGTAGGCTTGTTGTTGTTGCTTGTCGTGAATTCCGGTGTCGGAGGAGGAGATACCGACTGAGGCACAAAGACTGTCCCAACCGAACTAAAATTGTCTTCAGTTCGATTGTATCCGAGGCCGAAATTGTTTGATTGACCAAGACCAAGAAGCTTATCCAACTTACTCCTTCCTGATGAAAATCGCTATAAGTCATCCTTGAGTTGGAGAATGGTCTCTGTCATTTCCAATTTTTCCTGTCGAGCCTCGCCGTTGAGCTTCAAGAAGTAATTCGCTTTGTTCACCATATCTATATAGTTCTTCTCGAGTTGCTCATTGGACTCTTGAAGGGAAACATTTGCTTTTATCAGATTATCCCTTTCCACTTCAAGATCGGTCGAGAGGGAAGTTACCCTTTTTACTTCTTCTTCGAGATCCTGCAATCTCCCTCTCAACCCCTTGTTTTGCTTAGCCAGTTTCTTTGAATCCCTCAAAAGTCTGTGGTAGGCTAGAGCAAAATCTTCACCTTCCGAATTATTCGATTCATCGTCCGTTGCAATCTTTTCAACAGTAGAGTTGGACAATGACTCGGATGTACTTACCATTAAGCACATGAAGGGTGAAGATGTGGACGCGTGGAACGCCGTTGCGTTATCTTCTTCATCACTTGACGATGACTCATTTGACGATGAGGTGTCATCACAAGTGACGGCTTGCATCGCCTTCTTCTTGGACGGATTCTTATTTGGACATTCCGTTGATATATGGCCATATCCTCGGCACTTGAAGCATTGGACTTGTCCTTCTGTGCTTTTCTTATCCTTAGAAAAACCCTCTTGCTTTCTTGACTTGTAACTTGAAGAACCCTTGCCTTTCTTCCACTTTCCGAAGGATGGAGTTTTGCTTGAATTACCCCTTCGAAAATTTCGGCGAAACTTCCTTGTCAAGAGAGCGAGCTGCTTCTCAAAGTCCTCTATAGATAGGTTCCCGTCATCGCCTGAGGAGGATGAATCCGCGTCTTCTTCTTTTGTTGTTTTCAAAGCATAACCTGAAGACTTAGAAGAGGATGCCTTTCCCGAAGAATAGTTAGTAGGAAATGTCATTTCATATGTTTGTAAAGAACCAACTAATTCTTCTACACGGATTTCGTCCGGGTGTTTAATAGTTTCAATGGCTGTAACCTTGGAACGAAATCTTTCAGGAAGAGTTCTTAGTATTTTTCTTACAACTTTAAATTCTGGAATCTTCTCTCCCAAGTTAGAACATGAGTTTACGATGTCTTGCAATCGTGTGTAATAGTCTGTGAACGATTCATTTTCTGCCATGAAAATAGAGTCAAACTTGCTTGTAAGCATTTGCAGTTTCTGAATCTTCACAAGGTTAGTTCCCTCATGCGTAACTTGAAGAACATCCCAGATTTCTTTCGCAGTCTCACATGCCGAGACGCGAGAGAACTCTGTTTGAGACAAAGCATTAAATAGAGCATTAATCCCTTTGCCATTGTAAGAAGAAAAATCTATCTCTTCCTTGGTCCATTTCGACCTAGGTTTGATGGTGCGAGCATCACCAATAAATTCAGTTGGATTAGACCATCCTAATTCAATTGATTGCCACACCCGTTCGTCGATGGAAATTAAAAAGGCTTTCATCCGTACTTTCCAGTACGCATAATTTGTTCCATCGAAGAACGGAGGTCTGTTGATGTTTCCACCTTCAACCATTGTTTACAACCCTATTCCCGCTCTGATACCACTTGTTGGGTTATGTATAATTGGATCTAAATAGGGGAAAAAACACCTAGAGGGGGGTGAATAGGTGTAAACAATAAACACTCAAAAATCTTTGCGATATAAAAACCCAATGCGGAAAAATAAATAACACGCAGAGATTTTTACGTGGAAAACTCCAAATCGGAGTAAAAAACCACGGGACCGATAGCACGGTGAAATCCACTAGAATTAAACACGTACAAGGTGATATACCGTACTCACAGACGACTCAACCTTTTCCATACGCTCCTAGTTGATCTTCTCCGCTCGCTCCACGACGCTTCTCGAATCCACGATCTGCGTCCAACGCCGAATCCACGGCGTCCAACGTCGAGTCCACGACGTCCGACCGAATCCACGGTCTTCACCCAGTAGCACGCTTCGAATCCACGAACGTACCTTGCTCCGAATCCACGAGAGCGGTTGCACCTTGAATCCACAAGGCCACGCGAGTCCACGCGCCGATTTGGGATAAATCGTTGATTTTTTGGGTGGTGATGATCCGCCGAATACTTAGATTAGAAATAGATCGGAAATTGTGATGACCTGGATCTCTGCAGAGCTGTGGTAGAGTCATTGGTGACATCTGGGGAGCTTGTACTGTGTGTTGGAGGTGTTTGTGCACCAATTGGCCACAAGTGGCGGACTTCGGGCTTACTGGATCACGTGGGTGATCAATGGACTCCGTCGGATCGTTAGAAGTGGTTTCGCGCGAAACGGATATTAAAAATGGACTCAGCGCGAAGTTTGGACCAAGGAATACCTTTCCGGATGCCTTCGGAAAATTTTGGGGTTGGAATTCGGCAAATGGACATCAAATTCGGATTCAGCGCGCGAAAACGGTCAAAATGGACTACCTACTTGATGTTTTGGACAACCGGTCACTGTTCATGCCGGAACAGTGTTTCCGGCTGCCGGCGGGCAGCGGCGGCGGCGGCGGCAGGCAGCGGCGGAGCAGCCGCGGGCAGCGCGGCGGGCAGAGGCGCGGGCCGCCCGGTCCACGCGGCAGGCGTGCACCGGGGGCTGGACGCGTGGCGGCTCGGGAGTGGGCCGGTCCGTGGGGCGCGGTCTACGGAGAGCGCGGGGCGCACGGTGGACCGGGGTGGACACGTGGCGGCCGGTGGTTGGTGCGGTGTAGAGCGCTCGGTGCACCGAACGGGTGCGGGTGGCCTCGGGGCGCGTGCCCGGCAGGGTTGGCAGGTGGCGCTGGCAGGCGGCACGTGGGCGCGACCGCAGTTTCCCGCGCGTTGGGGGCGCCACGCGCCGGCGATGTGGTGGGCCACGTGGCGCAAGGCGATAGGGCAGCGCGGCTGTCCGCTGTGCGGGGGCGACGTGGAGGCCCGGGGGGCTTTCGGGCGCGCACAGTGTTGGGCCGAGCCCAACACTGTAGCCGCCCGAAAACGGGAGCGCCCTGAAAAAAGGACAGGTTGGGTATTATTTGATTTGTTTTTCCAGCCTATAAATAGGCCCGTGTTCGGCAGTGAAGAACTCTTTCCCTGTTCCTCCTTTCACAGTGCGACCTTCACAAGAAATCCTCCTCTCCCTATGGCGATTCCATCTGCCGATTTCTAGATTTTTCAGCGGCACGCATCCCGAGGTTTCCATTTTTACGGCGCGGCACGACGCTCGTTCGTTTGTGATCTTCTTCGTCACATTTCGGTGCGAGGACTCCCCCGGCTTACTCCGACCTCCGAATGAGGCGATTCTTGTGCCGTTGGACTCACGACAGGTAGGGCTTTGATCTTCGTGTTTTGAGCTCCTCCTCATTTCGAGTTTATCTTGGAGTTCCCCGAGCTTCCATTTGACCCTTTTTTCTTGGGCGGAGTTTTGGTCAGCGGTGAGGTATTTCGGCCATATCTTCGCGCACAGGCATCGGATTGGGGTGTTTCGAAAGGCGTTTTGCATCTACACATCACGAGGAATATCCCCAAATTTTCTTGGAATTTTCTGAATTTTGCCCCGAAGGTGAATGTCCCTGTTTACAGAACCTTGTGGTTCAGTTTTTGAGAGCAGTTTATTTCGGGGTGGTTCCCTTGTCGGATTTGTTTCTCAGTGTAGGAAACTCGGATTTGAGCGTGCAGGTAGTCGTTTCGACGGGTTCGTCGCGAGGATCGTGACAGTATTTTTCTTGGAATTTTCCGGGCACTTCTCGCAGGTAAAAACAGGGAAACATTGGACTGTTGTGTTTGGGACAGATTTTGTGTGAGCATTGTATGTTAATTATGTATGTTCTTTTGGGAATTTTGTACAGCGATCGCGGCGGCTTATCGGTTTGGGCGAGAGCACTATTTGGACTTGGAATTAGCGATCGAGGTGGGTGGTTGTTGTTTACCTCTATTTTGACATGCTCACTAGGAATATTAGAGTGATCCCTTTATTTGGACATGCATGCTTAAGTGATATAAAATTGTGAGCCTATCATATGGAAATTATTATTGTGGATACCTGATAGTGGTTGGGACTTATACATGTTGGTATGGATGGAATGTTAGCGTTTAACCTTGCATGTGGTTTGGAATATTTATTTTGGACTATATGATTATCCTGTTAGTGGTTGGTACTATTTGAGGATTTTATGGCATGCATAGGTGGATAGTGATGTTTTATTATGGAACATGGATTATAGACATGTGTGGTTGGATAATGTTTTAGCATGATGGTTATATCTATGCGGAGCTATTAATTGTTACACATGTGGAACCACTATTGGTCACCTTTTCCTTTATTTCCTTGAGAACATTTGTATGCTTGTTTGGACATCTAGATAGGCCATCTTTTATCGCTACACTTTCGTGCTGGAACTTGACTTAGGAGAAACCTTGTTTGTTTCTTTTCTCCTTTCGTTAGTCAGGTGGTTTTTGTTGCTCGGGTTTGAGCAGGGGTTTGGGATAGTGTAGCCGGGGCCTGGATTATGGATCATGGGTTTTGGCGGCGACCGCGGATATTGGGCGGTTGACCGGATGTCAGTTATAGGACATCGGTGATAGGGCATGATTATGGACTAGAGGGTTTTGTGGCAACCGCGGATAGTAGGCGGTTGACCAGATGTCGGATGTGGGACATGATTGTGATTGTGGGTTATTTCGGCGACCTCGGATATTGGGCGGTTGACCGGAGGTCGGTTGTTAGACCTGGTCGTGGATTGTGGGGTATTGCGGCAATCGCGGATATTGGACGATTGACCGGATGGTTACTCTTGCATCTGATCGGGAATCAGTTTTCTTTTAGTGGAGGGTTGTGTTCCACTAGGGCTTTATAGTTGTGATCCAATCCTGCTTTTATCAAACCGGCGCGGTTATTGCCCGGTGATGCTTTTATCACACCGGCGCGGTTATTGCCCGGTGATGCTTTACTCGTGTGGGTCGCTCCCCTCGAGATCCCCTCCGGAGGCCGGGGCCAGACAGTTATGGACAGATTTGCTATCACATCGGCGCGGCTTATTGGCCCGATGATGAGGGCGGCAGCAGGAATTTTGCTATCACATCGGCGCGGCTTACTTGCCCGATGATGAGGGCGGTACAGATTGGGTTCATCTGGAACGGTTGGTCATTGTTGCTTACGGTCATTCCAGTCTAGGACTGTATTTTAGAGGCATAGTAGTGGTAGATTTCCCTTTTTCAGCGGTTTCATTTCTTACCACTCTTCTCTCCTTTTTGCCTCTTGTAGACCTAGTGGCTGTGTCAGAGTTTGAGGTTTTACCCACTAGGGGAGGCTACTGGTTTACTAGTAGTTCTCACCCCCTTTCTTCTTTCCTCTTTTTCTTCTTCCTTGTTTTGCAGTGTCTTCTGCGGGTGCTGCTGGGATTTCAGCGGCGGGTCGAGGAGAGAGGACGGCTGAGTAGATAGATCTCGAGGCAGGATGAGCGTGTTAGCTGGACTGTTGGTGTACCCAGGTTTCCTCAGACGGTTGTACTTTTACATTTGGGACTGGCTTTTGCCAGCAGGTTGTATTTATTTTGGTGAGCTGGGAGAGACTGATGTATCATTTATACAGATGTATTGTATTTTATTTCCAGCTTCAGTCTGAGATGTATTAGATTTTAGTTCAGCTCTGTTTTTATTGCTCTTTTATTATTATCTCTTATATCTGAGTAGGTTTGGCGCTTCGTGTACACGGGAAATACCGCGTGCACGGCGGATCTGTAGACGGGCCCGGGTTCTGGTTTACACCCGGGGCGTGACAGAAATACCATCTAAGTATTCATTGATTTGATTCTACTCAAAATATGAGTATGAAAACCTAGAATCAAATCAATCAATATAGATGAAGAAACATAAGATTAAATCTCTTGATTTCCTTTCTTCTCTATATGTGGATCTTAGGCCGTATATAAGATGACGGCTTTTTGGATTAGCGGCTTCTTTTTGGATTAGCCCTAGAAAAAGAATCATAGGGTCTATTTATAGGTTAGAAACCCTTGGAAGAAGATAAGAATTAAAAACTATCCTTTTTTGGAATTTTACATGACGACGATCCGGATCGGAGTTCGGCGATCCGGATTGCAGTAGCGAGAAAAACAGTTTCCAGAAAAACGAAGGTTCGGGATCCGGATCGAAGTGCCTGATCCGGATCGTTCATACAGTTTCACCAAACACCAACGTTCGGGATCCGGATTGGAAAGCCTGATCCGGATCGTTCATAAATCATGGTAAAACCAGTGTTCGGGATCCGGATCAAAGGAGACTACGATCCGGATTGAACTGGTGTATGAACGAACAACCTTGGGGATCCGGATTGAAGAGTCTGGTCCGGATCCTGAACATGTCCCATGTCCAGTTTTTGATATTTATGCAATCACAAGTTCATCCAAGTGTTTCTACACGATAAGAAGTATTCGGATCACCAAAGATATTAAGTTAAACATACCTGATCCTTTTGAATTCTTCTTTCTTGAGATTGAGTTATATGATCCAACCTTCTTTACCTTCAATCTTCAAGACTTAACCGAATTCACGAAATACGCCAACTTAAATTCCGTAACAAGGAAAGCCAAAAACACTCCACTCAAACTGCTGTAAAGAAATCATGCCCGCGACAACCTGGTCCACGGCCGTAGTGCCCTCCAACCGGCGGTACAAACTCATCCGCTCGATATAGGTGGTCGTCGCTCAGTCTGCCCCGACGTCGTGGCCCTATCTGCCTGGCGGTAAATCGGAAGAGCTCTTTCATCCCGAAGAGGTAGCGGGGGTGCCGTCGCAAGCGGTATTGCCGTAAGCACTGCTCGTGGGCATGCTGTCCGAAAATGTCCCGACTGTCCACACGAAAAACATCGCCCCTGCCTGTGGTCACACTGCGGCGCAGAATGCGGCCTACCACAAATGACACAGTCATCCCGCCGCTGCTGCTGATACATCGGCTGTGGAGAACCTCCTGGTCTCTGTCTCCTCTGAGACTCACGACCCTCAGACTGGGATCGTGGCGGCCCCGGGGGTCTCAATCTACTCGACTGTCCAAACTCAGGCGGCACTGGATGCCTCTCCCCGGAGCTGGTCCCTGGGCTCCGTCTCTCTCTGACATGATCACTGATCCTCGGTCAACCCACCGAGCGTGCTCAATCGCTGCATCTAACGTCGGCGCTCGCCGAGAATGCACCAAGTGATATATATCCTGATGCAGTCCTCTCTCAACTAGCTCAACCTTCTGGGCCTCATCCTGGGCGACATGGGGTACACTGCTCAACAATCGCAAAAACTCGCGAACATACTCCTGAAGAGGTCGACTCCCCTGCTGCAGGCGTCTAAGATCCCCTTCCAGTTTCTGCTTACACTGTCAGGAAAGAAGGCCCTGAGCAGCAAAGCACGAAACTCGCTCCAAGTCAACAACTGCGCTCCCGGTGGTCCAACAGGACGAACTCGACGCCACCAAATCTCGGCGTCCTTTTCCAAAAAGTGCGTAGCCAAGTGCACCTGAAGCTTCTCCATTGCTGCTATCCAGTTTTCAGCCTCCCACGACTCCAAGCTCAATCTTGCAAATCGGGGTGGATCAGACTGCCGGGACTGGCTCTATTGACCGATGATGTCCCAAAGCTCATCTACTATCCGCCATCCACTCTACCTCGGTGCCTCGGCACTACTCGTCAACACGGAGGGGGCTGCTCGCTCCATCGGTGCCACTGGTACAACTGAATATGTCACTGTATAGGAAGAAAGTGCTGGAGGACTCTCAAGCGGTACTGCAACTGGCTATGCTCTCTGCTCCAACAGACGCATCAAACGTTCCATGGTCTCCTCCTGGCATCGGACAGCCTCCGACAACTGTGCCATCTGGATCCATAACTCCTAGGTATCGCTCTGCTCTGATAGCTTGGCCTCCCACTGCTCGGTTACTCATCAGATGCGGGATGTGCCCTCTTCACAACACGACGTCTCAGGGGCATCGTAGTCCACTGCACAATAACAAACATCAGGACACAACAACCAAACGACCCAATCCAGCGAAAGTCTAAGACATGCCATCCATTCCATAGCATTATGTTGTCTGCAGCCAACATAATCGCTTAGGAGAATAAACATGCCAATCACTCATCCCGTCTCTTGGGAGAGGTATGAAACTCAATCAGGACTCTCGCTAAAAGTCACGACTCTCACGTAGTCATCCTAATGTCCAACCACAAGCCTAGGGTTTCTAAGTCCACAATGACCTACAATCTAGGCTCTGATACCACTCTAATCTGTCACGCCCCGGGGTCGAAACTGCGACCCGGGCTCGCCAACAGATCCGCCGTCGACACGGGAAGCCCCGCACTGACGAAGCGTCTAATCTGCAAAAGATAGAACTACAGCTACACAGATATCAGAGCGGAAAATGAAAGATGTAATATAAAATCAAACTACTACAAA
Source organism: Tillandsia leiboldiana (assembly GCA_029204045.2). Taxonomy (NCBI): domain Eukaryota; kingdom Viridiplantae; phylum Streptophyta; class Magnoliopsida; order Poales; family Bromeliaceae; genus Tillandsia; species Tillandsia leiboldiana. The sequence continues at coordinate 30,557,952 of CM055065.1, forward strand.
GCTGAAATAAATACAAAGTCCATCTCCCCAAATACCTGAATAATACAAGGTCAGATACAAATAAAAATCCACCTATACAACATCTACGAATCCAAAAAGGGAGATAACTAAAAACTAGAAATATAACAAATCCCACAATCCGGGATGGTACATCTACCTCACTCTAAAGGAACAATGCTGGTAGGGAACTATCTCGCGACTCCCTGTCCTCGGTCCGTCGAGCCAGCTCGGGCAGGAATGGAAGAAAAAGCCTCAGCAACCTGTCACCGACAGAGGGTGTGAGAACTACATCCTACAGTAGTTCTCAGTGGGTACCGTCTCCAAGACAAACGGTCTGCCCACTAAGTCTACTAGAGGCATAAGATAACAGAAAAAGACTATGATAAGAAAAGTAAGCTGGAAAAGTATCTACAGCTATCATGCCTCTATCTACTATGCTCAAGGGAAAAAACACAGATGATGGTATGCATCCACTCGATACTGCTAATGTGTCATAAGTACAATGCTCAATGAAAACTCTACTAAGACACATGCTATGCAACCACTCACTCATAGTAACCCAAATCTCAGTGACTGCCACATAGGGTCCAGTCAAGCCTGCGCCAAACCTACTGCCACCTCATTCTCACTGGGACGGGACTTACGTAGGGCATCCCACACGGACTATCACAAGCGAACTCTAGTGTATCAACTAGTCGCACACATCGCAGCCTCGTCAGGCACGGTATCATCATCGCACCCGGGGCGTAGCTCGAGGGGAGGGACCCCACCGAACTCAAGTATCACATCTGTCTCACTGTCTCAATATGCGGCACATGCAGGCTATAATCCACGATCAAACAGATCGGTAACTCAAATACCCAAAAACCATCACTCAGTCGGAGAACCCTCCACGACTTAATGTCACAACACTAACCCACTAACAGAAGATACAACACAGCTGGGACCGCCGTCAATCCAAACGGCTCCCTAAAAGACACCCCACTCATAGGCGAGAAGAACCGACTGACGCAGCAAAGGTCCGAGAATCCCGTTAGGCCGGTGCCTAGAACCCCAATCAAACAAGAACAGACTCTAGGCTCAGCCTATCGAAGTTCTCGATCCTTTACCGTTCAGGGATTCGGCCCCTCTCGGTTAAAGTGGGAAACCAACACAACACACCAAACTCACGGGCTGGAGATGCTCAACAGCCAGAACCGCAAAGGGTCCGAAATCCCCGGGAAACTAATACCTACGACCCCAATCAAACAAGAACAGGCTATAGGCGTAGCCTCCCGTTGTTTTCGACCCAAGAAAGAAATCAACCCTTAGAACCCAGATCACTCACCCCTGTCGGGTGAGGAACAATTTAGGAGAAAAGATGACCTTTATTATAAAATACCGTCTTGAATTGAGAAAACCAACTTTTATAGATTTTAGTTCTTGAGAAAATCAGTTAAAAATAAGTTTATTTTCCGGACTCCAAGGGTTAATGCCACCGCCCAATCAAACAAGTACAGGCTTCGGCGACCCCTAAAAATTCGGAAGGAAAAACACTGGTTTACTAAAATCATGAGTGTCCAAAAATATTCTGGGTTCAAGGTCCTGATAACACATGCTCACCACGATCACAACGTGGTGGTGAAGACCAAAACAGAGAAATACCCAAAGATCCGGGACCACCGTTTACCCAAAACGGTTCCCAAAACACTAACACTGGCCTAACACAGCTACTAGACACCACTCAGCCCCCAGGCCCGAGTGCAACACACGTCCCACAATGTCCTGACCACTCGGCCCACTACCCGGGCGAGGAACTCTATGTCCAGAAAGAAACGCAATGTGTGGGATGTCTAAAGCATAAATGAACCTAGCCCAGATTAAGGTTCTCTATTGGTCTGGTTAAACACATGCAAAACGGTTCCCAAAACACTAACACTGGCCTAACACAGCTACCAGACCCCACTCAGCCCCCAGGCCCGAGTGCAACACACGTCCCACAATGTCCTGACCACTCGGCCCACTACCCGGGCGAGGAACTCTATGTCCAGAAAGAAACGCAATGTGTGGGATGTCTAAAGCATAAATGAACCTAGCCCAGATTAAGGTTCTCTATTGGTCTGGTTAAACACATGCAACATATGACAGCGGTGCTAGTCAAGGTTCCAATAAAACACTTATTCTAGCATGCTGAATCCTAACATAATAGAATTAGAAGGAAGTCCGCAGACTTGGAGAGAAAAACCAACCCACCTCGGTTTGCCACCAATTGCTCGTAAACACATGCAATTGTGCTCCGCGCGATTACCTTGCCTCCACGTGGTCCGCACGCAAAACGAAGCACGCCGCCGGAGTCCGCACGCAAAACGGAGCACGCTGCCAGAGTCCGCACGCAAAACGGAGCACGGTGCCGGAGTCCGCACGCAAAACGGAGCACGGTGCCAGAATCCGCACGCAAAACGGAGTCTGCACGCAAAACATTGCACGCCACCATAGTCCGCACGCAAAACGGAGCACACCGCCGGAGTCCTCACGCAAAACGGAGCAGTAAAACACGGTCCCTAACACGCAAAAGTGCATGGGGTCAAATCCAATGTCCAAAAGGATGCCCCAAAACTGTGCCAAAAATACCGCAAAAATAACACGCGGGACCCACCTCGACAGAGTCGCGCCGCCCAACCGGCCTCTTGGAACACCTCGCGCGCTCCGCGAGGTCCACGGCGCACCGCCGCACCCCACGACATCCCCTCCCTCACTCTCTCTCGCGCTCGGTTGGAGAAGAAAAGGAAGAAGAAGAGAGGAGAAAAGGTGCTCGGGTAGAGAAGAAAGAAAAGAAGAAAGAAGAAGGAGGAGGGGAGAGGTGTAGACCCGGTCCACGGGCCCCCCAATGGGAGCCCGCCACCTGGCGGTCCACCTCATAGGGGCGCGCGCACCAGGTCCAGGCGCGCGCCCCCTGCGCCACGTGGCGCGCGTCCCGCGTGCCACGCGGGCGCGGCAGCCCGCGCGCCACACGGGCGCGCGTTACACCGCGCCACACAGGCGCGGGACACCCTGCGCACCACACGGGCGCGCGCCCCCCGGCGCCCGCGCGGGCGCAAATGGGGGCCTGCCACGTGGCGGCCCCCGTGCTGCCCCGCGCAGGCTGGCGCGTTTTCCCAACGCGCCAGCTGCGCCCGTCGCGCTGTACGCCCTGCGCCGCACCTCGGGATCCGCACGTCGTCTCGAGATTCACGCATGCACCTCGAAAAACGTGCGCGTCATCCGGGCTCCGAAAAAAGCAAGTAAATAGTCCATTATCAACGATTTCGCGCGCTGAATCCAAATCCGAAGTCCGATTTGCCAAATTCCAACTCTAAAAATTGCCAAAGGCATCCGAAGAGGTAATCTTTTATCCAAACTTCGCCCTGAGTCCAATTTGACATCTGTGTCGCGCGAAACCACCTCTAAACACTCGACGGGTCCTCTAATTCCCACGTGATCCCTTTTTAAGCCCGAAATCCATCACTTGTGTCCAAATTGCGCACAAACACCACCGAGACACCAAACAGGCCACCCAAAAGCTGCCAAACAACCAACAAACCCAACGCGGGGATCCGGGTCCTCACATCACCCTAGCCCGCTCCGGATGCACCGCCGGATCTCTACCGGCCACGGCCGCGGACTGGGTGGGGGAAGGTATGGCACCTGCACCCCTCGCCGGATCCCTAACAGTAGCTCCCGGCCTTGATCCCTGAGCTACCGGAGAAGGGACATCCGAGGGTGCCACTGCTGGTACTGCCGATGCCCGTGCTGTCGTCGTGTCTGCCGAAAGAGTATCCTCATCGCCTGTCGCCGGTGCTGGCACCAGAGACGGAACCGGTCCCGGAGAAGGAGTCAATGTCGCAGAAATCACCGTCGTGTCGCCTGCTATCCTCTGCACGACATCAGTGAGCACCGCAAGTTGCCCCAATAAATCCTGGACTTGTTGCCGAAGCATCGAGTCCTCCCTGGCTGCCGTAGCCTCGGCGGCAACCGGCCTCACTCCCTCCTCTCCACCACCTCCACCCGAAGATCGGGTGCGTGCCATACTCTGTACACACGCCGCAAGGGATCAACAACCAACAAAAACCAATAACTGGTCAAGAACCAAAATACACATAAAAAGGAAGGCATAACAATTAAAACCAACTCAAAACCACCTACTCATGTAACCGGGGGACCTTGTTGATTACACTAGATATTAGTATGAATAAGGATACCATGGATGTTTTAATCATAATTGAAACTCGATGTTATGCAAACTATGAGAGTAGTGCCCTTTACGCTCTGATACCATCTTAATCTGTCACGCCCCGAGGGTAGGCCAAATGCGGAAAAGTGCCCAAATTTTTTTTTTCTAATAAAACATCCTCACCCTCCGACACGTGCCCAGACCCGCCACACATACAAAGTAACCCCACAAACGGACAGAGTCTCCTATGTATATGCACGGCGTCGCACAACATACATACACCACATACCTCACTAGTTTACATACACATTGTCAAATAAGGGAATCACATAAACTCATACAACATTCCGAGGATAATCGCCCACACGGCATACACCAATTTGAAAGGATAAAATCACAAGTTTTAGAAAGGTGCCCACACGACATTCTGTTTTAGAAATCCGTTTTCACAAACATTTAATCTTTTCAAAACCTCCGCATGCACATCCAATTATCCCACGGGAGAAAGAAATATCAAAGTTTATTATTCCACAACATACAAGCATTCAAGTTCCAAAGTCATGTTTCATCATCCACAAACAAGTCGAACAAGTGTCATGCTACCATATCTATGCAGTATCTCAATAATAGAAAAGTAAGAAGAAATCACCGAGACGATATAAAGCGATGTCACTCATGCATCGATGTCTCCCCTCCGCCCCCGCCGGATCCTGTCACATGGTGGGAATCAGTGACCAAAAACATAGGAAGGAGAATAACCGATACATAATCATGATGCATAATAGATGGATGCAAGAGTAAATAGGACGATAAATCACCACCGGAACATGCGTTCCAAACATCACCATTCCTAGTTCGTCGACCTAGGAATACCCAATCTGCTCAAAACCTTGGTGCTCTCTAACCCACCCCTTATACCTTTAGTGGGCCCTACGCAATAGCCGTGTAGAGTACACGGGTCCATCCCGGACCACCCTTTCGGAAAAGCTCATTTGCCTGCGGTGGATCAAACCGCTTGGTGTACGTGTTAGCACCATGAGCTTATCGCTTCTTTGGTTGCGTACAACCCCGCGATACCTTTCACGATCCCATACTTGTGAAATAAGATGCGGTACTTCTCACGATCCCATACTCGTGGAATAAATCACGGTTTACCTCATGACCCCATCCTCGTGAAATAACCCGATAAGTCAAGTAACCGCCCCTTATCCCTCACATATGTATCGTTCCGTCACATTAGCCGTGACAATGCCTTCCTGTCCTCTTTTATATGTATCATATTTTGCTAAAACCATGCCAAACATTGTTCTTCCATAAAAACAGTTATGCCAAAACATTTCAATAAAAAAAGGAAGAGAAAGGCCGAACACAAGTTCCGACAACGTCCTCAACCTTGGTTTAGTTACCCACCTCAAACAACGAAGAAGAAGATGATATGCGAAAGCTCCAACTAAGAACACCTCAACCTTGCAGAAAAACTACACTTAACAACCAATGTTAAAACATCGTTAAACACACACAAAAACACAAAAACGGAGCGAAACGGGCCAAAACCCGCGTCGAAACGGACTTCCGGACTCTTCGGGCTGGAAGCTGGTGTATGGGCCCTGGCGTGGACCGGATCCATGCCCAGGGGCGGCGCTCTTGCAGACCGAGCGCATCACCCGCGGTGCGCCACTCAGCCGGGCCGGGCCGTGCACGGGGGAAAACGCGCACCGGGTTTACGACTCCTGGTCGCGGCGGTAAGCGCCGGGTGCACGCTTCGCCGGTGGACCGCACGTGCTGTGCTGGGTCGGTGTAGCGACAGCGGTGCACCGGGTTCTCGTCTTCGGCCGCGCCCGCCTACACCGGGTGCATGCCTGGGCGTGGACCGCACCTGCTGGGCCGGGCTAGAGCATGCACCGGGTTCACCTCCGGGGCTGCGGCGCCTGCACCGGGTCCACGCCTGGGAGTGGACGCGCGGGAAGGCGGGCGCGAGGGCGAGGCCACGTGTCGCGAGCGGAGTGGCCGCGTTCTCTATTTGCTGTGCGGGGACACGTGTCGCTCTGTGGATGATCCGGGCGTTGATGGACGGCTGCAGATCGGGCCTTCTTGGCGGGCACTGTAGCAGCCCGGATTCAATTCGGGCGCCCGAAACCGGGGACCCAAAGGGGATTTTCTGATTTGTTGGGTTGAGGCTATAAATAGCCCCTTTGCTGCGCATTTTAGCCCCTTTTCTCGAGCTCATCTCCTGGGAGAGCCTTAAGAAAAGTTGTTCCTTACCTTCTCCTCCACCCCTTGATGGATTCCAGGAATTTTTGGAGGCCGCGGTATCGGCGTTTTCTGCGACGCGGCGCACTTCGACGCTCCTTCGATTTTGGCTTCTACCGTCGCATTTCAGTGCGCGAGACCCCCTGGGCTACCCCAAAAAAAGTTTTTGTACAATTTTTGTGGCATCGGTTTCAAGAGAGGTAGGCCTTCGATTTCCGTGTTGATCACCTTGCTTTATTCTAAGTTCTTGGTACAGTTTATGAGGCATCTTTGAACCCCTTTGTTGCTGGTGAATTTCTAGATAGCGGAGGCTTGTTGGATTTTTATCTCTATGATTGGGTATCGGATTTCAACATGTGAGGAGTCGATCGACATCTACTCTTCGCGAGGATTACCGTCGTATTTTTATTGGAATTTTTAGATGACTCTTCGAAGGTGATAATGAAGCTTCTTTGGGACTATTTTGCTACAGGCTTGTGTTTATGAGGGAGTTAACATACAGCAATGTTTTATTTTTTATCTTGGCCTAAAGGTGTCGGATTGAGGAGTATAAATACTCGATTTGGGGCTACTCGTCGCGAGGATCGCAATGGTAATTTTTCTAGATTTTTCTGAGGACTGGACAGAGGTGAAATTCCTCGAATTGTGTGCTGGCTTTGGCAAACAGCAAGTGTTGTATTTGGAACTGCCACCGTTGATGCTATGTGTGATACTTTTGCAGTGGTTCGCAGATTTCGGTATCTTGGGGAGAGTTGGACAGAGAGGAGGTTATTCTGTTGTGGAACGCGCTTTTTCCGGTGGGTTGCTTCGACTCCAAAATTGATGGACTATTCATTAATTCTATCGTGTAGTAAATCATACATGATTGTTAGATGTATTAGGAAGCATGTTAGTTATAGAAAGGATGATCTCGTGTTGTTATCATGATCATGTTATTGTATGCTTCCTATCTGTGTCAATTCATTTACCACTATTTGGAACTTGACCTAGCACCCTATCATATGATGTATGTTCAACCAGACTAGTAGAAAACCCTCACATGGGCTAGGTTTATTTATGCTCTAGACATTCACACTTCGTATTCTACTCATGGACATAGTGTTTTCCTCGCCCTGGTAGTGGGCCGAGTGGTCGGGATCTATTTTTAGTGTGGGATGCATGTTACACTCGTGCTTGGGGGCAGAGTGGAGTCTGGTAGGTGTAGCTAGTCTTGTAGCTGTGTCGGGAGCCGTTTGGGTAAACGGTGGTCCCGGATTGTCGTATTTCTCTGTTTTATTTGTCGTCACTATGTTAGTGACAGTGGTATACTAGTGATAGCAGGACCTAGAACCCAGACTGTTTTTGGACACATATAATTTCTATAAACTAATGTTTTTCTTCCAAACTTCGAGCGGGTCGCCGGAGCCTATTCTTGTTTGATTTGGGTGAAGGCAATAGCCCGTCGGGGTTTGAAAAATATAACTTATTTGAACTGATTTTTATTAAAGAACTAAAATATATTAAATTGGGTTTCTCAAATTAAAATAGTTTTCAGTAATAACTGTCATCTTTTTATTACAACTTCCTCACCCGAGAGAGTTTGGGTGATCTGAGTTCTAGGGGCCGTTCCTGTCACGCCCCGGGGGTTTTTCGGTAGAGCGGAAAACGTGGAATATTAAAAAAATTTCTTTTACATTGTCCCCCAGTGCGCGGCAGACCTGCCACATGTGCAAGTTCCTCGACCCCGAGAGCGGGTCTCCTTTGCACATGCACGACAGTCTCAACTTAAACAGGCATACCAACCCGCATGTAATCTTGTTCACACTTTAACCACAATCATCGTTCACAAAAGCAAGAGAGAGTATTATAACTATTTAACATGGCCGTCGTTATTTAGAAAAGATAAATCCATGGGTTTTCAAATCCGTGTCCACACGACACCCGTTGTTTTAAAAGCTGTTTTCGCAAATATTTTTCCTAGTTTGAAAATAGGCCATCAACTACAGAGTATGCAAGCACGCAGAGTCATTACAGTAGTTTGAGCATCCACACGAGCACAGACGAACCCACACACACAGCACGAAAAACTAAAGAGATATACATGAATAAAACCTCGCAATATTACTCGAAAGAAATGTAAACAAAACGAAACATCTTCCTAGACCGTCCTCACATCCGTCCCGTGCCCGCGCCCGACCAACCTGTCACAGAGTGCGGAGTCAGTGACACTACCAGGATGCAACATAAACCAGGGTAAACAATATATATATATATATATATGCGATAATTGGGAAAACTGAAGATAATGCAAACCGAGCCACCCGCGTGTCCATGTTTACTCCCTCTCAAGGGAGCCACGGTACCCTGTAACGGGCCAAACATGTGCATCTGCTCCTGTACAATCAAACATATGCTCCTGCTCCTGTAACAAACAAACATACGTACTTGTCCCTGTAACAATCCATTGTGCTTATGCCTCTCTTGATTTGCCTATACCCCTCCACAGCGCTCGTGCGGTGCGGGAGCAGCCGTGAGAGGTCCCCATCACCACTAGTCGTGGGGCACACGGGCCGACATGCCATTTTTTCGGAAAAATACACCAGTGCGGTGGCCAAACCGCTGGTGTGAGTGCAAGCAAACCTTGGGCTCATACATGTGTAAGTGGGTGTGTCGTACCTAGAGCGACCCGTAGTCGCCAGAGATATTAGTAATAACATGCTTATGGAAAACAAGAGTTAGATGAGATCATAAGGTCAATATCATTATATTCATGCTAATAACATGTTTATGGAAAACAGGAGTTAGATGAGATCATAAGGTCAAATATCATTATATTCATGCATACACGAACTTTACCATATCTCATAAATGCTAGGACTTGAAGGAACACCCACCTGAACAGCGTTTGGTCGGTACGCCGGAAATCAACTCGCCACCCGCTCCCCTTCTCGACCGACACCCTGACCTACGAAATCCCCAGAGGGACAACCAACAGAACCGATGAAAACCGAGATGCTACCGACGGACAAGCATAACCGAAAGAAAGAAGGGAAAAACGTGATTGCACGAAAAGGGAACGGAGGGGCTGAGCGGCGACGGCGAAGCCCCGCGTGGCAACAAGCCATGCGGCGGCGGCGACGCGACAGCGGTAGCGGCGCGACGGTGGCGGCGGCACAGCAAAGCCCCACGTGGCAACAAGCCATGCGGCGGCGGCGACGCGACAGCGGCAGCGGCGCGACGGCGGCGGCAGCACAGCAACGAAGCAGCGCCCCGCGCTGGCAGCGGCGGCGCGGCAGCAAGGCGGCGCGCGGGTGCAGGCCCGCGTGAGCGGCGTGGCGACAGGCCGCCCCGCGCGGGCAAGGCCCCGCGCGGGCGGCGCCCGGCAACAGAGCCCCGTGTGGGCGCATGCCCGCATGGGCGCGGCAGCAGATCGCCCCGCGCGAGCGCGGCGCGGCGGCGGCGGAGCAGGTCGCCCCCGCGCGGGCGGCGCACAGCAGCAGGCTGCCCCGCATGGGTGCAGGCCCGCGCGTGTGGGTCGCGGCACCAGGTTGCCCCCGCGCGGGCGCAGGCCTGCGCGGGCGGCGCGCGCGACAACAGCGGCAGCGACGGCATGGCGGAAGCGACGGCCGCCGCCGAGGCTTGGGCGTCCCGGGAAAACAGGAAAGACTCTAAAAGAAGAACGACCACACACACGCAAAGCTCACCTCGTCGAGGAGAAGTCGATCCGATCATTCCCGAATGGAGCCTCCGGATCCGATCCCCGTTCCGCTGCGGTTGATTCTCGACGAGATTCCCCTTCCTCTCCCCCTCTCTTTCTCTCTCAGGCGGCTAGGGTTGGTGGCTAGTTTACCACAGGATCCCTTACACAGGGTGACAACCGTCGGTATTTATAGGCATAGGGAAAAAAATCCTCCTCTCAACCCTAAATCGCACGCGCACTAAAAAAAGGTGATAAGTTATAGTTACCGTCACCTTAGAAATTCAAAACCGGGAGATACGGGAGTCGGATTTCAGATCCGATCGTGCCACTGTTCAACATTTCCCAAGCCCTATCACCGAAAAATACCCGCGAGTGCCAATTTCGAACTTCAAAAGTCGCTAATAACATAAACTCTTAAAGTAAGTGATTGTAAAAAGTCCAGGATACTACTGTGACGCCCCACTTCCCAGGGGGTCACCCATCCTAGAACTACTCTAGCTCTAGCACGCTTAACTCTCATGTTCCTCTTGGATCTTGCTACCATCCAAAATGCTATAGCCGGGTTAGAGATTTAGTCCTATTATATCATTTATATAGAGGACTAATCCAAATTCCGGGGTGTCACAACTACAGTTCCTTTTTCGCGACGAAAGCTACGGGGGTCATGCCTGGAACCTATTCTTGTTTGATAGGGTTGTAGGTGTTGGTCTCCCGAAACTTTCGGACCCTGGTTGGTGTCTTCTGCATGTTGTACCGAGGTTGTCGTGTTCCGGAACTGTAAGGGGGTCGGGAACTTCGATAGGCGGAGCCTGGAGTCTGTTCTTGTTTGATTTGGGTTCTAGGCACCGACCTATCGGGATTTTCGAACCCTTATGGTGTCGGTCCTTTCTGTGTTATATGTGAGTTTGGTGTTCTATTGTGTGAGCCGTCGGGTTGACGGTGGTCCCGGCTGTGAGTATTTCCAGCCAGTGAGTTAGAGATGTGATTTTAGTTACTGTCGATCTTGTTGATCGTGGATTGGGACTATAGCCTGCATGAGCCATATTAAGCTCGACAGAGTTGCGATGATACTTTCCTCGGTGGGGTCGCGCCCCTAGAGTGCCACTTCGGAGCTGGGCATGTTACTTTACTATCGCGACTTGCCGATGTTGTCCCCTGGCTGGGCCTTTTTTAGGCAGTCACAGACGTAGTCCCTCTAGCTGGGCCAGTTTTGGCAGTCACGGACGCCCTACGTAAGTCCAGTTCTCCGTAGATGTACTGGCAGCAGGTGGGCGCAGGTTTGACTGGATCCTATGTGGCAGTCACTGTGATTGGGTTGATTGAGTTTACTGGGTTTGAGTCGATGCATAATTTTCATCTGTATCACCCTTTGAGCATAGTAGATAGAGGCATGGTAGCTGTAGAGTTATTTTCAGCTTCCCTTTCTTCAGTTTTCTGTTATCTTATGCCTCTTGTAGACTTAGTGGGCAGACCGTCGGGTTTGGTTGCGGTACCCATTGAGAACTACTGTGAGATGTAGTTCTCACACCCGCTGTGGTGTATTTTTCCCCAGGGACCCCTTCTCCAGTTCTTGTTGCTCCAGTTGCTGATCCTTCAGACCGAGGCGAGGGAGTCGCGATGTCACGCCCCAGAGGTTCTAAAACTGCGGAAAACGTACCCATTTTTTTTTTCTTTTTGTATTAAAATGAACCTCGCCTCCGGCGCGCATCAGACCCGCCGCATATACAAATTCACTCCCCAAACGGGCGGAGTCTCCTTTGTATATGCACGGCGTTACCAACAAGACAAATACTTTAACCATTCCAACCATGACAGACAAAGAGGAGAAAATGCAATAAATCATACCGTCACCACTATCACATACAGACAATAGCATAAACCCATGGGTTTGCAAATCGGTGCCCACTCGACACCCAGTTTTTCCAAAATATTTTCGCAAACTCTTTGAGCGTCCATTAACTTGAAAGGATAAATCCACGGGTTTTAAAATCGGTGCCCACACGGCACCTGCTTTGAAAACACTTTTGAAACCAGGTTTGCATTTGAAATCAAGCCGCAATTACACATCCTAACTTTAACCAATTATAGACAAGAAAATCCTCGTTCCAACATCCATCAGAAACCACACAATGAATCATAGTTTAACTAACCACAGTATAAGGAAATAACCAAAGGAAAGATAAGAACGTATCGTTTACTAGCCCTCATGGCTAGGGTCCTCTAACTGATGCCTCACCGTCGTCCCGGTTCCCACCCTGCTTAGACCTGTCACAGTGTGGGTTGTCAGTGACTGATAAAGTAGAAAACATATAAGTAAATGCAGTAATTGAAAAGAACACACCGAATCATCGAAGCATTTACTTTCCTCCCCTCATGTATCGCTAAATCCCTGTCGAAAGTCACACTGGGCGACTACCCCAGCTTTCAGAATATTTTGGGCCCCAACCCCAATACCGTACTCATCTTCTTGGTGCCTCCAACCCCTCCACTGCCCAAGTAGCAGTCGCCTCTCCTTGAGGGGTCCCCACTAACCTCTCCTTGTGGGGTACACGGGTAAAAACAACTTACCATCTTTCCGAAAAAATACACCCTGTGCGGTGGCCAACCGCCGGTGTGCGTGTAAGCAATATGAGTGTAAGAACAGTGTTGCGACCTCAGCCGCTTTAGTCAGAATAGTATAACGATCTTGCGACCGCAGCCACTTTGATTAACATAATAAAAGGGATTCACATGCTATGGGGTTAGTCAAATTACCAAACAGATCTACTTTATCAAAACGAATATTCGGGAACGACTCTACGCCATTAACAACCAAAAGTACCCACCTGAATGAAGATAAACGACCGCGCCCATGTCCCTCCTAGGCAAATCCAAACTTCACGCGGCCTAATAAAATAACCAAAAACACCTTTTAACACATTTACCCTAAATAGGCAAAATAGTGGTCCCAGCCACTGTAACAATAGACCGACGAAAAACCAAAATCACTGTGCCAAGCGGACCGTGTCGTCCAACCAAAAATCGTCGACCCAAAAACTGTCCCGAAAGAACTACATCGTTGTTAAAAATATCATCGTGGTCAAAAACACTCAAAAACAGGATGAAACGGGCCAAAAACGGAGCTACCGGGCTCTTCCGTTGGAGGCTGGTGCACGGAGCCGGGCCTGGACCGGGTCTGCGGCCAAGGGTGGCAGCGCCGCAGACCGGGCGTGCGCTGTGCGGTAGACCGCACAGCCTTGGGCCGGGCCGCGCACGGCAAGAAGCACGCGCCGGGTTCACCTGTTCCCGGCCCCGGCGGCAGTACCGGGTGCACGCCCAGGCGTGCACCGCGCTTGCGGGCTGGGCTGGCGCATGCGGCCGTGCGCCGGGTCTGCGCCCCCAGGCCGCGAAGGCATGCGTCGGGTGCACGCCCGGCGTGTGGACCGCGCAGCTGCGGGCCGGTCTGGCGCACGCGGCCGTGCACCGGGTCCGCGCCTCTAGGCCGCGAGGGCGTGCGCCGGGTGCACTCCCGGCGTGTGGAGCGCGCAGGTTTTGGTCCGTACTGGGTGAATAGTAACACCCCGTTTCGCGTTGTTTTCTCCGTTTTTGCTCCCGCGCGGCTCCGGCGACGACCCCGCAAACATGGTAACGACGGCGGCGGCCTCCCATTAACTCCCCCATGCTCCGACGGAACACGCAAAATAACCGAAACAAAAATCCCAGATCGCTCCGACAAAAAACATTGATCGGAGGCCGAACAAAACGTCGATCGGTAACCCGATCAAACCTCCCATCAAGACCGATTAAAACCCATTGGTTGAACTCGGTCAAAACACGAACAAATCACCGATCAAAATCAATCAAAAACCCGCAATCAATATACCGATTAAACCTATCTCTAAAGAACACGGAAAAACCCACGATTAAACCGACGAAGGAGAGAAATAACGATTCCTAACCTTTTTCCGATGGAGGAGGCAACGCGATCCCGATCTCCGTTCTTTGCGGTAGTGAGAATCCGGATCCGCCCTTCGTTGGCAGTGATGTCTCGTTCTCCGGTGTCACGCCCCGGGTGTAAACCAGAACCCAGGCTCGCCAACAGATCCGTCGTGCACACAGAATTTTCCATGTACACGAAGCGCTGGTAACCTGCTCAGATATAAGATATACAATAGAAGAGCATAAACAGAGCTGAACTAAAAGAACTATAAGTAATCTCTGACTGGAAATAAGATACAAGCTGAAATAAAGTACAATAAACTCCCAGCTCACTAACCAAAATACAAACAGCTGGCTAAACCAGTCCCAAAAGTAAACTACTGTAATCTGAGATACAAAAGGGGTGCAATAAAAGTCCAGCTACTCTCACAGTCGGGGTAGATGATCTAGCTAGTCCGCAATCCTCTTACCTCGATCAGCCGCTGATGGCTCAGCAGCTCGCGCAGATGACTCTGCAAAACAAAGGGAAGAAGACAGAAAACAACAATGGGGGTGAGAACTACTAGATAAACTAGTAGCCTCCCCTAGTGGGTAAAACCTCAAATGCTGACACACCCACTAGGACTATAAGAGGCAAAAAGGAAGGAACAGTGGTATGCAATATAGACTGCTGGAAAAAGAGAAACTACCACTACTATGCCTCTAGATGCTGTGCCAAAGGTTACGGTATATGCATGCAACTGTAAATCTAACTGCCCAAAGAAACCCAATCAAAGGGCCAGGAAGTACTGGCACTGCCTGCTCTGTCACCAATCGCAACTCATCAAGGTGCCCGGCGCTCGGCACGGTGTAAAGCCTACTCCGGAGTGGCACTCGAGGGGAGCGGCCCACACGAGTAAAGTACCTCTGTATCAAGCATCTCTGTAACCAATGTCTCACAATAGCAGGACTGGATCATGACTATGATCAAAGTGGGAAATATCCATCCACTAAAGTAACCCTGATCCCCAATCAGACGCAATAGTAATCAACAAGTGGGAAACACCATCCACTAGGAAAATCTGAAACCCAATCTGATGCATAAGTGAACATCCGGTCAACCACCTAATGTCCGCGGTCGCCGCAACACCCTATAAGTCCACAATCTGATATCATAAACAATATCTGGCTAACCGCCTCATGTCCGCGGTTACCACAATACCCCACAATATATAATCGAGTCAAACCTGTCCCAGACTCAAGCCTCAACTACACTATCCCAAACCTTGCTCAAACCGAGCAACATATATCCAAATGCGAAGGAGAATAGTGAAACATGGTTTCTCCTAAGTCAAGTCCCAAAGATAGTGTAGCAATAAATAGTAGTCCATTTAGATGTCCAAACAAGCATGCAAAGGTTCGCATTTAAAAACAGAAGGAAAGTATTGGGTATTTATTTAGAAAAAGATGGTTATATGATAAGACTATTGCATGCGTTGATAGTTTACAGCATATGTCCAACAACAGTGTCCCAGTTTACCATAAATGAGCTGTCATATTATTTGTGGGGTTTACTTATGCATTTCATGAGTACAAGTACCGATTATCTGTTTAAAGTCGGGAATCTCTAATACTCCTAGTGAGATAGTCAGTAATGAGGTAAGCAACAACCACCCACCTCAAAAAGCGTGCCCAATACTCAAGAAAATACCCGCTGTCCTCTATGCACACCGTCAGCTGAAACAGTATCCTACAACATCACATAAGTGTATACGGTGTAAGAACTACAAGTCACAAAACAGATTTGCTGTTTTTATAATCAGCACGCAAAACGAGGAATTTCACCTCTGTCCCGAGCTCCTAAAATCTCAGAAAAATCACGGTTGTGTTCCTCGCGAAAAGTAGCCCAAAATCGACTCTTGAATCGCCTCAATCTGATATTCCTACGCGGAGAAACAATTCGTCGAAGTCGCCGCTGTCCAAAAACCCAAACAGCAAAAGAGGGGGTCAAAACACCTCGGGAATCGTGCCAAGGAATCTGAATCCAGAGAAACGACCAACATGAAAAACGAAGCCCTACCTCTTAGGAACACACTGGCGAAGAAATCGTCGAAACAGGACTCCTGTACTGCGCAGGGGACTCCTCGGACTGAAATGCGACGATAACGGGCTAAGCTTGGGGAAAAACGAGGCACACTGTAAAATCCGGATCGCCGCTGTCGAACTTCCAGAAAATTTGGGAACGCACCACGAGGTAGAAAAATCAGTGAGGAACAACTTCTCTTCAATGACCTCCCTCAGATTCTCTCTCTTTCTCTCGAAAAATGGAGAAAAGAAGGGAGGGGAAGGGCTATTTGTAGGCCCAACAAAACAATTGGGAAAATGACCTTCATGTCCCAACTTTCGGGCGGCTACAGTGCCCAGGCCCACTTTCGGGCGTGAACAGTGCAGCCCAGGCCACGTTTCGGGCGGCTACAGTGCGGCCCGGCCCAGGGTTTTCCGGGCGCGCACAGTGCGGCCCGGCCCAGCCCGCCCGCGCACGGGATCCCTTCCCGTCCAACCGGCCGTCCGACCCGGCCCACGGCCCGCCACGTGTCCGCCAAACAGGCGGCAGCCGTGCGGGCCCAACGGGGAAGAGCCACGTGTCCCCCGTGATTGGCGGCAAGGTGGGTGCCCCAGCCAACGGCGTGGCGACACGTGGCCCCGCCCGACACGGCTGTCGGAGGGCACCGCCGCCACGTGCGCCCACGTGCGCCCACGTGCGCCCATGTGCGCGTACGGCCGCCGCCGCGTGGCGCCGCGTGCGCCACGCGCACATGGACCAGCCAACCCGGGGCCGCCACGTGGCGCGCCCCGGTCCACCGTGCACCACGCCCCCTCCGCGCCTGCCCGGCCTGCCCGCGCTGCCCGCGCACCCTCCCGTGCGCCGCGCGCCCTGCACCGGCCCAACCGCGTGCTGCCACGTGGCCCGCCGGTCCACCATGCACCGGCGGCCCTTTCCGTGGACCGGGAGGCATGCGCCGGCCCAATGAGGAGCCGCCACGTGTCCCTGGCCGGTCCACCGGTCCCCCCATGCACCAATTTGCGCAGAAAACTTCCGGGGGTCCGTTTTTGGGCATCCGGACTCCAAAATAAATAAGTAAATAGCCGTTTTCAAGCGTTTTTCCGCGCTGAATTCAAATACGGCCTCCGATTGGCCCAAATCATTTTCTAAAATTCGGCAATTACCTCCGAAGGTCAAACCAACAGTAAATACCACACTGTGTCCATCCGTAGCATCCCTTTGATGCACTGTGGACCTAATACACCAATAATAGATGTTTCTCACCCAGGATTCACGGGAAACACAGTACGAAAACCTGGGCCACTACATCCTCCCCCACTAACAAAAGTTTCATCCTCGAAACGAAGATCATACCTCAATCCTGAGCCTCGAACAGGTAGGGGTAGGCGTCCATCATTGCTGACTCGAGCTCCCACGTCGCCTCGCGCTCATCATGATTGCTCCAGAGGATATTCACATAGGGGATGGTCCGATTGCGCAATTCTTTCATCTCCCGATCTAGAATCCGCAATGGGCGCTCCTCATATCTCAAATCCTCGCTGACCTCGAGTGGTGCAAAGTCGATGACGTGCGACGGGTCGAAGACGTACCTCCTCAGAGTGGAAACATGAAAGACATCGTGGACACCGGCTAGCCTCGGGGGAAGAGCAAGTCGATAAGCAACTGGCCCGATGCGCTCCAATACCTCAAAGGGTCCAATATAACGGGGGCTAAGTTTCCCGCGAATGCCAAACCTCCTTATCCCTTTGGACGGCGAGACTTTCAAAAATACATGATCTCCAACCTGAAACTCTAAGTCTCGTCGCCGAACATCAGCATAGCTCCTCTGTCGACTCTGAGCGGTCTGAAGATGCTGTCGAATTACCCGGACCTTCTCCTCTGCCTCTAGCAATATATCTGGTCCCAGAGTCCGTCTCTCCCCCACATCACTCCAATATAGCGGTGATCGACATTTGCGTCCATACAACGCTTCAAACGGAGCCATTTGAATGCTTGCTTGAAAGCTGTTGTTGTACGCAAACTCAGCCAGTGATAAGTGTCGAATCCATACACCGCCAAAATCTAGGACACAAGCCCTTAGCATATCCTCAAGGATCTGAATCGTCCGCTCTGACTGTCCATCAGTCTGTGGGTGGAAGGCTGTACTGAATCTGAGCTGAGTCCCCAAGGTAGTCTGTAAACTCCTCCAGAATCGCGAAGCAAACCTCGGGTCTCTATCTGATACTATAGAAGCTGGCACTCCATGTAATCTCACTATCTCATCCAAATACAATTGGGCTAGTCGCTCGAGTGGCCAAGTAGTCTGCATAGGTAAAAAGTGCGCTGACTTGGTAAGTCGATCCACAACTACCCAGATAGCATCTGCACTTCCCTGTACCCTCGGCAACCTGACCACAAAATCCATAGTAATGTGGTCCCATTTCCACTCGGGAATCGGGAGACTCTGTAGCTTGCCAGCTGGCACTCGATGCTCAGCTTTTACCTGCTGACAAGTTAAACACTGCGACACAAACCTCCCAATATCCCTTTTCATGCCATTCCACCAGAAGTGTGCCTTGAGGTCCTTATACATCTTAGTCCCCCCAGGATGAAGGGTATAAGGTGTATAATGGGCCTCCTTCAATATCTGTTCTCTAATCTCAGCATCCACTGGCACACATGCTCGGTCCCTGTACCTCAGTACTCCCGAAGCATCCACTGAAAAATCCCCTGATCGATCACTCGGAATCTGATCTCTAATCCTGGTCAAATGGGGGTCCTCGCTCTGTTTCTCCCGGATCCTCTCCAGCAGAGTGGGCTGCACGACCAAAGACATCAGTCTAGCAGAGACCCCAGAGGATACAACCTCTATCTCGAGCCGTCTCAACTCCTCTAACAGTGGCGCCTGATTTGTAATCAACATGGACAAACTCTGTACTGCTCTCCGGCTTAATGCGTCAGCGACCACGTTAGCCTTGCCTGGGTGGTAAAGGATGTCCACATCATAATCCTTTAGTAGCTCTAACCATCTGCGCTGCCTCAAATTCAGTTCCTTCTGCGTGAACAGGTACTTTAGGCTCTTGTGGTCGGTGTAGATCTCACAGTGCTCCCCATATAGGTAATGGCGCCAAAGCTTCAGTGCAAACACCACGGCAGCAAGTTCCAAGTCATGGGTAGGATAATTCTTCTCGTAATCCTTAAGCTGTCTCGATGCATAAGCAATTACCCTCCCTTCCTGCATCAGCACGCATCCAAGCCCACTGTGCGATGCATCACTGTAGATCACATATCCTTTCCCCATAACAGGGAGGGAAAGGATAGGAGCGGTCATCAATCTTTCCTTTAGCTCCTCAAAGCTCCTCTGGCAGTCCTCACTCCAGATAAACTTAACTCCTTTACGCGTCAACCGAGTGAGGGGTGTGGAAAGCTTCGCAAAGCCTTCCACAAACCGACGATAATAACCAGATAACCCCATGAAGCTGCGCACCTCAGATACAGTCGTCGGTCGGGGCCAATCTCGAACTGCCTCAATCTTCGCCGGGTCTACTGCTACACCGGCGGCGGAAATCACATGGCCCAAGAAAGCTACCTCCCGAAGCCAAAACTCGCACTTTGACAACTTGGCATACAACTTCTTATTTCCTAGACGTTGTAGCACAGTCCTCAAGTGCTCCTCGTGCTCGGCCTCGCTTCGGGAGTAAATAAGGATATCATCAATGAACACCACCACAAAACGATCCAGAAAGGGCCGAAATATCCTGTTCATCAAGTCCATAAAGGCGGCAGGGGCATTAGTCAGTCCAAACGGCATAACTGAAAACTCATAATGCCCGTACCGTGATCTGAAAGCAGTCTTAGGAATATCCTCGGCCTTCACCTTCAGTTGGTGGTAACCAGACTGTAGATCAATTTTGGAAAATACACAAGACCCTTGCAGCTGATCAAAGAGATCATCGATGCGCGGCAGAGGGTACTTGTTCTTAATGGTCACTTTGTTCAATTCCCTATAGTCCACACACAACCGAAGTGACCCCTCCTTCTTTTTCACGAATAGCACCGGTGCTCCCCAAGGCGACACACTTGGTCTAATAAAGCCCTTATCCATCAGGTCTTGCAGCTGTGCTTTAAGCTCTCGCAACTCAGCCGGTGCCATCCGATAAGGAGCCTTAGAGATTGGCGCAGTTCCTGGAACTACGTCAATCACAAACTCAATCTCTCTGTCTGGCGGCATACTAGTCAGCTCAGGTGGAAAAACATCCGGAAACTCGCGGGCAATAGGAATATCCCCGAGTCCCGGTGTCGCCGTAGGCCCCTCAACAACACTAGCCAAAAAGGCTACACATCCTCGATGAATCATCCGCCTCGCTCGGGAAGTCGAAACCACAGAGGCAAAGAAAGCACTCTGACATCCCCGATATACAAACCTCTCCTGGCCTGGCTCTCTAAAAGTGACAGTCCTCGCGGCACAATCAATAGTCACGAAATACTGAGCCAGCCAGTCCATCCCAAGAATCACATCAAAGTCCCTCAGCTGTCTCAAGACCAACAGGTCTGCTGGCATAATCCAGGACTCGATCTGTATCGGGCAGGACCAACAACACTCCTCCACGTGCAAAGTGTGTTCGGGAATCTGAACCTCTCATGCACGTGGCAAAAATCCTACCTCTAACCCATGTAATGATGCAAAAGATCTACTAATGAAAGAATGCGATGCTCCAGTATCAAATAAAGTACGAGTCCTAATGCCAGAGAGTAAGGTGATACCTGCCACCACATGGTCCGCTGCTGAAGAATCCTCTACCTGTGCAGCATACACTCGCCCACTCTGAGCTGGAGGGCGATAATCGGTGGGATGGGAAGAAGATGGCTTGCTCGCTAGAGCATAAGGCCGCTGAGCCGTCGACCGCTGCTGCGATGATGCTGGGGCAGATGCAGTAGAAGGAGCGGCTGTAGTCGAAAAGGGGCACGCGGCTCGAATGTGCCCTGGCTGTCCACATCCGTAGCAGCGACCACACCGCTAGTCGCAAGTGCCGGGGAAGTGCGGACCTCCACAGAAGATACAACTGCTGGGAGCCCGTGACTGTCGGGACTGCTGCTGCTGAGACTGTCGCTGTCGCTGTGGCTGCCGCTGAGACCCGCGCTGCGACGAATGAGATCTCTGCTGCTGCTGCTGCTGCTGGGGCCTCTGGGACCCACTAGGCCCTCGCCGCTCCGAACGCCCACGGCCTGGGAACTGAGGCGGTGGCGGTCGAGGCGGCCTCCAAGTACTGGCCTGTCCCCCCTCGTCCTGGGCTGGTCGCTTTCTGTCAGAGCTCTGAGCGACCGCGGCCCTCTGTCTGGCCACCACCAGATCACCTCTCTCCACCCACTGTGCATGCTCTGCGGCTGCCTCCAGAGTCTGAAACCTCTGAGCATGCACCAGTGTGTAAATCTCTGGACGGAGGCCTCCCTCGAACAACTCAACCTGGTGTGGACCGTCACGAGCGACGAAGGGCACACAGTTCAGCAACTCCGTGAACTCCTGGAAATAGGCATGAGCCGATCGATTGCCCTGCTGTAGGTTCTTCAAGTCGTCCTCCATCTTCTTCTTCACACTGGTCGAAAAATAGGTGTCCAGCACCATCCGTCGGAACTCCTCCCAAGGCAGCTGCCAAGTAATCCGGAACTCCAGGGGCTCTACCCGCTGCCACCAAAAATCAGCATCTCCGTCCAAACAGTGCACCGCCATGTGCACTCGATACCTCGGGTCGATGAAGAAGTCCCGAAAAAGCTTCTCCATCGCAGAAAGCCATCTCCCAACAGCCCAGGGCTGCGCATCCCGCCCTGAGAATCTAGGGGGTCCCCGCTGAACAAACTTGGAGAGTTTGTTAGCGATATCCTGCTCCTCCTCCGCAGTCAGAGGCTGAATAGCTCCATGAGCCCCGCTACTCGAAGATGGCGCTGACGGCACAAAAGGTGCAACAGGAGGCACAAGGGCCTCAGGAACAGCTGGGGATGGTGCCTCTCTCTGGGCAAGGAGCTGCTCAAACCTCTGCTCCTGGCGGCGCTGACCCTCCGCCAATTGGGCCACCAAGGTCCTCAACTCAGTAAGCTCAGGGGGTGTAGGCTGCCCTGGCTCATCAGGGGGTAACGGGACACCCCGAGTAGGGATCCGACGTCGGGGAGGCATCCTGCCACAAGAAATCACGAATAAGTAACATAACCCCACACGACCCAATCTAGCGAAAGTCAAAGACATCCCCCAATTTCTGCGACTTTATGTTGTCTGCAGCCAACATAACGGTCCACCAGAAATTGGGTATGTCAATCCCTCTTCACTCACTGGAAGAGTCCAAAAAATAAATCTACGACTTTCGCGAAGTGTCACGCCTCTCGCGCCCTATCATCCTAGGGTCTGCCAAAAGCCTAGGGTTTCCTAAGTCCCAACTGACCTATCCCTAAGCTGTGATACCAACTTAATCTGTCACGCCCCGGGTGTAAACCAGAACCCAGGCTCGCCAACAGATCCGCCGTGCACACAGAATTTTCCATGTACACGAAGCGCTGGTAACCTGCTCAGATATAAGATATGAGGACCCGGAAATTCCCACGTTTTGATTACTGTTGGATCTGCGGCTTCTGGAGACCCATGTTGGGTGTTTGAGGTGTTTGCGCGCATATTGGACCCAAGATTTGGACTCGGCATGAAAAACGGATCAAGTTTGCTTTCCCGGGAATTTTTGAGAAATTTTAGAAGTGGAATTTGGCAAATCGGACAGCGGATTTGGATTCAGCGCGCGAAAACGCTCAAAATGGACTATTTACTTGTATTTTTCTGAGCTCGGATGACCCAGCACGGATTTCGAGGCGTGGGGTTACTGTTCCGGCGGCCGGAGTTGCGCCGGCGGCGGCGGCGGACGGAGGAGCGCGGCGGCGGGCCGAGGAGAGGCCGGTCGGTCCACCGCGGGAGTCGTGCACCGGGCGCGGGCCACGTGGCGAGCTCCGGTTGGCCGGCGCAGCAGGCGCGGTCCATGGACCTTGGCGGGGTGCACGGTGGACCGTGGTCATGCCACGTGGCGTGATGGCATTGGCTGGTGCATGAGCGCGCGGTCCACGCAGCTGGTAGCAGGTGCCTCGGGATGCGTGCCCGACAGGCGCGCGTGGGCGCACGTGGGGCGCGACGTGGGCGCGCTGACCCGCGCTTCCCGCTCGGGGGCGCCACGTGTCGGCACCCGCTTCGGCCGCGTGGCGCAGCGCGGTTGGCCCAAACAGCTGTTTGCTGTTTGGGAGGCTACGTGGCAGCCTGGGGGATTTCCGGGCGTGAACAGTAACGGGCTGGGCCCGTTACTGTAGCAGCCCGGAAGATTCGGGCGCTCAGTTTTGGGCCAAAATTCCAAAACAGTTGGATTTTCGGGCTGGGCCTTTATATAGCTGTCTTGTGAGGGAGTTTTGCCCCCTTTCCCGAGCTCCCCTGCCCATGGCCCCTTTAGCAAAGTTGGAGATCTTCATCTTGCGCATCTTCTGGCAGAGGCCCGGATTTTTTGGAAGCCGCGGCGTCGACGACTTCGGCATCGGAGCGCAGTGTGGCGATTTTTCATCGGAGGCCCGTTATCGTCGCAGTTTGATCTGAGAGGTCTACAGAGCTACTCCTCAGTATTTTTGGACGATTTCTGTGGTGTTGGAATCACGAGAGGTACGTCTTCGACTTTCGTGTTGATCATCTTGCTGGATTCAGAGTTTATGGCACGGTTTTCGAGGCATTTCTAAGCCGCTGTTTTCTGGTGGAGTTTTTGGACAGCGGCCACTTGCCGGAATTTTATCTCCGCAACCGAGTGTCGGATCGAGACGAGCCTATACACTTTTTGGATCTACTCATCGCAAGGATTATCATTGTATTTTTTTGGGATTTTTCTGAGACTTGTCCGTAGGTATACTATTCCCCTTTTATCTGTGTTTGAGTTTACAGTTGTGTGGTTGTGAGTGTTTGCGCACCTGTACTGTGGAATTTGTAACTTGGCCTACGGGGCTCGGATTTGGGCGTGCAGATACCCGTTTCGAAGGTCTCGACGAGACGCTCGCTGTGATATTTTTATCGGAATTTTCAGGGCACTTTCTGCAGGTGGAAATTTCAGATCTTCAGGACTGTCTTCTGCAGATTTTTGTACTTGGTTATTTTGTGGAATAAAGTGTAACCTTGGACCTTTTGTTGTACCCAGGAGTATTTGCGGATGTTTGTGAACCCGTTGGTGTTGAGGATTATTGGAGGTTGTTGCTTCTGGTGTTTTCAGCTATGGAACTCCGGACTGTTAGCATTTTCAGGTGGGTGGCCTTGTCTTCATGACCTACGGACTGTGCATTAATTCTATCTGTGTAGGGACTTGCATGTTATAGATGTGTTCTATATAGCATGCTATATTATAAGAATTGATGTTCCTAATGCTGTTAAATGATCATGTGTTTATTGTCCTTCCCTACAAGCTGTTGATTATTGTTATCTTGGAACTTGACCTAGCACCCCGTCATATGTTGCATGTGTAACCAGACTAGTAGAAAACCCTCACTTGGGCTAGGGTTATTTCTGCTTTAGACATCCACACTTCTACTTTCCTGGACATAGTGTTCTTCCTCGCCCGGGTAGTGGGCCGAGTGGTCAGGAGTTATCTTTTAGTGCGGGATGCATGTTACACTCGTGCTTGGGAGCAGAGTGGAGTCTGGTAGATGTAGTTGGTTGTTCATCTGTAGCGGGAGCTGTTTGGGTAGACGGCGGTCCCGAGATGTTTTATTCTCTTGTTTTATCTGTCGCCGCTGTGTTAGTGGCAGCGGTATATCAGTGTTGGCAGGACCTTAAACCCAGAACCTTTTTGGACACACATATGATTTTTGTCAACCAAATGGTTTCTTCCAAGCATCGTAGGGTCGCCGGAGTCTGTTCTTGTTTGATTGGACGAAGGCATTAGCCCTTCGAGGCTTGGATATAAAACTTAGTTTCAACTGTTTTCCTAAAAAGAACTAAAAATCATTAAATATGGATTTCTTACAGATCAGATGGCTTCAGTAAGAAATGTCACATTTTTCCTATAAATTAACCACCCGAGATGATTCGAGTGGTCTGGGTTCTAAGGTCTGCCTTCTTCTTGGGACGAGAACAACGAGAGGCTATGCCTAGAGCCTGTTCTTGTTTGATTTGGATTGTAGGTTCTAGTCTTTCGGGGTTCCCGGACCCTTCCTCGTGTCAGTGTTTGCGATGCTGGCCTGTTGAGGCAGTTGTTCGCAGTGGATGCGGTGTTGGCCTGTTGAGGCAGTTTCTCGCAGTGGATGCGACTTTGTGCTATGAGTTGGTAGAGTGTGATCTAGAGGTTATTTTTCTGATTTAGTGGTGGAGGTGGTTCTCCCACTTAGCTTTGAGGATCTTGGGGTTCTGGCAGATCGAGTCGTGGAGGTTTCCCGACTCAGCCATGGTCGTGCATTTATCAGATTGAGTCGTTGAGGGTTCTCCGACATAGCTGTGAGAGTGTTTTGGGCTATTCCTGTTCGAGTCGAGGTTCTTTTTCCGACTGAGTTGTGCTTTGAGCTTGGAGTTACCGATCTGTTTGATCGTGGATCATAGCCTGCATGAGCCACATTTAAGCTTGACAGAGATACTTTACAGAGATACTTGAGATGGGTTACTTTTTACTCTAGCGGGTCGCTCCCCTCGAGTGCCACTCCGGAGTAGGCGAGACCGGGTTGTTATACCGGCATGAGATTGAGCTTTTCTATCGCGACTTGTCGTTGCATTTGTCCCTCTGGCTGTGCTGGTGTTGGCAGTCATGGACGTCCTACGTAAGTCCGCTCCTCCGGGACGTAACGGCAGTAGGTTGGCGCAGGCTTGACTGGACCCGAGGAGGCAGTCAGTTCAGATTGAGTGATCAGAGATGAGTGTTAGTTGTGGCATCATGTTCTTTCTGTCCCACTCTTTGAGCATCTAGATAGAGGCATAGTAGCTGTAGAGTTTACTTTTCCCAGCTTTCCTTACAGCACTGCTTTTGTTACTTTATGCCTCTAGTAGACTTAGTGGGCAGACCGTCGGGCTTGTTGGCGGCACCCACTGAGAACTACTGTGGGATGTAGTTCTCACACCCGTCGTGGTGTCTTTCCCCAGGGACTCTACTCCGGTTCCTGTTGTTCCTGTTGCTGATCCTTCTGACCGAGGCGAGGGAGTCGCGAGCTAGTTCCCTACCCGTCGTTGGTGTGTAGCGGTACTCCTTCAGAGGAGAGCTTCAGTAGATTAGTTATTTTATTTTCCTCCTTTGAGAGACTGTTGTAGTGAGGATTGTTATGTATTGAGAGCCTGTACACTGATGTATTTATTGGAGATACCTCCCGGTTGAGTTCTGAGTTTGTATATGAGGATACTGTATGTTTATCATTTTTGGGAGACGGACATTGTTGTATTATTTCCAGTTGTACAGTGATTGATTTAGTTATACAGCAGATTTTTATTTATAGCTCTGATATCTGTTTAGCTGTAGTACTTTTCTTGCAGGTAGGACGCTTCGCCTATGCGGGTTTGGCATAGGTGGCGGATCTGTTGGCGAGCCGGGTCGCAGTTTCGACCCCGGGGCGTGACAGATTAGAGTGGTATCAGAGCCTAGGTTGTAGGTCATTGAGGACTTAGACACCCTAGGCTTGTGGTTGGAAATTAGGATGACTACGTGAGAGTCGTGACTTTTAGCGAGAGTCCTGATCGAGTTTTGTACCTCTCCCAAGAGACGGGATGAGTGATTGGCATGTTTATGCTCCTAAGCGATTATGTTGGCTGCAGACAACATAATGCTGTGGAATTGATAACATGTCTTAGACTTTCGCTGGATTGGGTCGTATGGTTGTTGTGTCCTAATGTTTGTTATTGTGCAGTGGTCTACGATGCTTATGAGACATCGTGCAGTGAGGAATGCGCTTTCCGCATCTGCTTAGTAACCCGAGCAGCGGGAGGCAGAGCTATCAGAGCAGAGCGAGACCCAAGAGTTATGGATCCAGATGGCACAGATGTCGGAGGCTGTCCGATGCCAGGAGGAGGCCATGGAATGTTTGATGCGCTTGTTGGAGCAGAGAGCACAGTTAATTGCAGTACCGCTTGAGTGTCATCCAGTACTTTCTTCCTATGCAGTGGTATCTTCAGTTGTACCAGTGGCGCCGATGGAGCGAGCAGCCCCCTCCGTGCCGACGAGCAGTGCCGAGGCACCGAGGCAGGGTGGATAGTGGATAGTAGCTGAGCTTAGGGACATCATTGATCGATGGAGCCAGTCCCGGCAGTCTGAACCATCCCGATTCATAGGTTTGAGTTGGAGCCTTTGTAGGCAGAATTGGGGTTGGTGGTGATGGAGAGACTCTCGGAGAGCCTCCCTGTGCTAGGGAGTTTATACAGTCGTTGAACTACGCGCTCCAGGTTTCGAGGGACGAGGCGCATAGGATATGTGTGGCTGAGAGTGGATTGCGCCAGGATACGTTTCAGTTTACTCAGTTCCTCCGTTACAGGTTCTGACGCCTCGTTGGAGTAGGCGTTGGGTTTGGAGCGGGGCGCTGCAGTTCCGTTGGATAGAGATCTGCCGCCAGAGGTGAGTTCTGGATATTGGCGCTTGGCGCCGGGTGATGGAGGACAGATCGGCCGGCAGAGATATTTCTGATTTTATTTTCCTGGATAACGGGTTCCCGTGATGCCAGAGATCGGGTGGACCCCGATGGTAGCATCAACATCTATATCAGAGTAGCGCAGCGGTAGCGTGGATTTGTTATCTGCGGAGGACTTTATACGTCTCCTCAATGTGAGCAGAGACAGAGGTCGTGCTCCCTTGTGGATAGTCCTGACTTTCAGGCAGTTTGGGCGACAACCACTTGCTTTGAGCGGATGAATCTGTGCCGCCCGGTTGGAGGGCGCCACGGTAGTGGATCGAGTTGTCGCAGGTGTGATTTCATCACAGCAGTCGGAGTAGGAGCATGTTGCATTCCTGCATGGACTAGAGGCAGATTGTTACCACATGCACTTGAGGTACAGGTTCCTGTTAGTGTTGTGTATGTGGGGGAGGCTTGTGGTCTATGTCCTATGCAGTTGAGGCCGCGAGATATACGGGTAGACTTATTGGTAATTATGGCAGTTCGGCGTTTCGACCTAGTGCTTGGGTTTTGGTTGGCACAGTGCCACAGGATGTTAGACTGCGAAAGGAGAGGACTTTGACCTTCTGCGAGGCAGACGAGAGGAGATTTGGTTGTTGAGGTCGTTAGAGCACACTGGTTATAGCGACAGTGTGAGAGGTGCTTACGGCGGCACCGGGACCCAAAGATATCTCTGTTGCCACGAGATTCCGGGTGTGATTTCACCTGAGCTGTTGATAATGCCGCCGGTTAGGGAGATAGAGATTGAGTTGGCGTAGTTCGGGGAACCGCGCCACCCTCGACAGCACCTCATTGGATATTGCCAGTAGAGCTGTGAGAGCTGATGGCGCGGTTGCAGGATCTGATGGATCGAGGGGTCTGTTTGACCTAGTGCCACGCCGTTGATATACGGTGGTGATGCCACATCGTTGATACACGACTGTGAGGGGCCTTTTATGGTTTGTGTGTAGACAGGTCCGAGTATTATTCTGGACCTTTTGATGGAGTTATACTCCGGCAGTTGTACGACTGATGCAGGTACAGATTTTGGAATCATACGGCTGAGTATTTCGTCAAGATGGTGTTCAGGACACGGTAGGGGCATTATGTTATAGTGAGGCCAATTGGATTGATTAACGCCCTGCCACTCTTTTGGTTTGAGGAATTGTGCTCCAGCTGTACTTGATTGCTTTGGTAACAAGATCCTCCAGGGATATTATGATCTACTCCCAGAGCGACTTGGAGCATGGGGAGCACTGGTGGATGTGTTACCATGCTGTGTGGATAAAGCTGTATGCCAGGTTATTGAGATACAAGTTTTAGCTTTAGAAGCTTACCTTCTTGGGTCACATTGTGTTAGCCATAGGAGCGGCGGTGGATTTCCGGCCAATGTGGATGCTATTTGAGTTTGGCTGAGATCAACATTTATTGTTGAGGAACAAGGCTCGAGGTTGTGTCCCTGAGGGTCCCTTTTGACGGTAGACTGTGGTGAAGCAGTACCTGCGGATGGTCAGGATCCGAGAGTGATTGAGCGAGGACCCTAGCCGATTAGGGCTTCTTTTCTTTGGATGACCGTATGGGTATGTCTCGGATCGCCTGGTTGAGCTGGCACCAGGGAGCGGTGTTGGTGCGTGCTTCATTGGATGTTCTCTCTTTTCCCCCAGCCTTTTGTTGGCGTTCGTGATGGTCCTTCCACGTCTCAGCAGGAGTGTTAGGCTTGTGGTTTCCTCGCCCGTGATGGACTCGTTTCCTTTGAGATCTGCGAGTGCTTGTGGTACGAGGGACGCCCGCTGCGAATTCTGGCTCGTGAGATGAGAGAATTACGCAACCGGGCCATGCCGTACTGATTATTTTTATGTGGAGGAGTAATCACGGGGAGTGAGTAGCGATTGGGGAGTTGGAGACTGTGTTGTTGGATGCTTACCCTTGGCTTTGAACTCCCTTTTGAGCCGTGTTTGTTTCGAGGACGAAACTTTCTTTTAGTGGGGGAGGATGTGAGGACCCGGAAATTCCCACGTTTTGATTACTGTTGGATCTGCGGCTTCTGGAGACCCATGTTGGGTGTTTGAGGTGTTTGCGCGCATATTGGACCCAAGATTTGGACTCGGCATGAAAAACGGATCAAGTTTGCTTTCCCGGGAATTTTTGAGAAATTTTAGAAGTGGAATTTGGCAAATCGGACAGCGGATTTGGATTCAGCGCGCGAAAACGCTCAAAATGGACTATTTACTTGTATTTTTCTGAGCTCGGATGACCCGGCACGGATTTCGAGGCGTGGGGTTACTGTTTCGGCTGCCGGAGTTGCGCCGGCGGCGGCGGCGGACGGCGGAGCGCGGCGGCGGGCCGAGGAGAGGCCGGTCGGTCCACCGCGGGAGTCGTGCACCGGGCGCGGGCCACGTGGCGAGCTCCGGTTGGCCGGCGCAGCAGGCGCGGTCCATGGACCTTGGCGGGGTGCACGGTGGACCGTGGTCATGCCACGTGGCGTGATGGCATTGGCTGGTGCACGAGCGCGCGGTCCACGCAGCTGGTAGCAGGTGCCTCGGGATGCGTGCCCGACAGGCGCGCGTGGGCGCACGTGGGGCGCGACGTGGGCGCGCTGACCCGCGCTTCCCGCTCGGGGGCGCCACGTGTCGGCACCCGCTTCGGCCGCGCGGCGCAGCGCGGTTGGCCCAAACAGCTGTTTGCTGTTTGGGAGGCTACGTGGCAGCCTGGGGGATTTCCGGGCGTGAACAGTAACGGGCTGAGCCCGTTACTGTAGCAGCCCGGAAGATTCGGGCGCTCAGTTTTGGGCCAAAATTCCAAAACAGTTGGATTTTCGGGCTGGGCCTTTATATAGCTGTCTTGTGAGGGAGTTTTGCCCCCTTTCCCGAGCTCCCCTGCCCATGGCCCCTTTAGCAAAGTTGGAGATCTTCATCTTGCGCATCTTCTGGCAGAGGCCCGGATTTTTTGGAAGCCGCGGCGTCGACGACTTCGGCATCGGAGCGCAGTGTGGCGATTTTTCATCGGAGGCCCGTTATCGTCGCAGTTTGATCTGAGAGGTCTACAGAGCTACTCCGTCAGTATTTTTGGACGATTTCTGTGGCGTTGGAATCACGAGAGGTACGTCTTCGACTTTCGTGTTGATCATCTTGCTGGATTCAGAGTTTATGGCACGGTTTTCGAGGCATTTCTAAGCCGCTGTTTTCTGGTGGAGTTTTTGGACAGCGGCCACTTGCCGGAATTTTATCTCCGCAACCGAGTGTCGGATCGAGACGAGCCTATACACTTTTTGGATCTACTCGTCGCAAGGATTATCATTGTATTTTTTCGGGATTTTTCTGAGACTTGCCCGAAGGTATACTATTCCCCTTTTATCTGTGTTTGAGTTTACAGTTGTGTGGTTGTGAGTGTTTGCGCACCTGTACTGTGGAATTTGTAACTTGGCCTACGGGGCTCGGATTTGGGCGTGCAGGTACCCGTTTCGAAGGTCTCGACGAGACGCTCGCTGTGATATTTTTATCGGATTTTTCAGGGCACTTTCTGCAGGTGGAAATTTCAGATCTTCAGGACTGTCTTCTGCAGATTTTTGTACTTGGTTATTTTGTGGAATAAAGTGTAACCTTGGACCTTTTGTTGTACCCAGGAGTATTTGCGGATGTTTGTGAACCCGTTGGTGTTGAGGATTAGTGGAGGTTGTTGCTTCTGGTGTTTTCAGCTGTGGAACTCCGGACTGTTAGCATTTTCAGGTGGGTGGCCTTGTCTTCATGACCTATGGACTGTGCATTAATTCTATCTGTGTAGGGACTTGCATGTTATAGATGTGTTCTATATAGCATGCTATATTATAGGAATTGATGTTCCTAATGCTGTTAAATGATCATGTGTTTATTGTCCTTCCCTACAAGCTGTTGATTATTGTTATCTTGGAACTTGACCTAGCACCCCGTCATATGTTGCATGTGTAACCAGACTAGTAGAAAACCCTCACTTTGGCTAGGGTTATTTCTGCTTTAGACATCCACACTTCTACTTTCCTGGACATAGTGTTCTTCCTCGCCCGGGTAGTGGGCCGAGTGGTCAGGAGTTATCTTTTAGTGCGGGATGCATGTTACACTCGTGCTTGGGAGCAGAGTGGAGTCTGGTAGATGTAGTTGGTTGTTCATCTGTAGCGGGAGCTGTTTGGGTAGACGGCGGTCCCGAGATGTTTTATTCTCTTGTTTTATCTGTCGCCGCTGTGTTAGTGGCAGCGGTATATCAGTGTTAGCAGGACCTTAAACCCAGAACCTTTTTGGACACACATATGATTTTTGTCAACCAAATGGTTTCTTCCAAGCATCGTAGGGTCGCCGGAGTCTGTTCTTGTTTGATTGGACGAAGGCATTAGCCCTTCGAGGCTTGGATATAAAACTTGGTTTCAACTGTTTTCCTAAAAAGAACTAAAAATCATTAAATATGGATTTCTTACAGATCAGATGGCTTCAGTAAGAAATGTCACATTTTTCCTATAAATTAACCACCCGAGATGATTCGAGTGGTCTGGGTTCTAAGGTCTGCCTTCTTCTTGGGACGAGAACAACGAGAGGCTATGCCTAGAGCTTGTTCTTGTTTGATTTGGATTGTAGGTTCTAGTCTTTCGGGGTTCCCGGACCCTTCCTCGTGTCAGTGGTTGCGATGCTGGCCTGTTGAGGCAGTTGTTCGCAGTGGATGCGGTGTTGGCCTGTTGAGGCAGTTTCTCGCAGTGGATGCGACTTTGTGCTATGAGTTGGTAGAGTGTGATCTAGAGGTTATTTTTCTGATTTAGTGGTGGAGGTGGTTCTCCCACTTAGCTTTGAGGATCTTGGGGTTCTGGCAGATCGAGTCGTGGAGGTTTCCCGACTCAGCCATGGTCGTGCATTTATCAGATTGAGTCGTTGAGGGTTCTCCGACATAGCTGTGAGAGTGTTTTGGGCTATTCCTGTTCGAGTCGAGGTTCTTTTTCCGACTGAGTTGTGCTTTGAGCTTGGAGTTACCGATCTGTTTGATCGTGGATCATAGCCTGCATGAGCCACATTTGAGCTTGACAGAGATACTTTACAGAGATACTTGAGATGGGTTACTTTTTACTCTAGCGGGTCGCTCCCCTCGAGTGCCACTCCGGAGTAGGCGAGACCGGGTTGTTATACCGGCGTGAGATTGAGCTTTTCTATCGCGACTTGTCGTTGCATTTGTCCCTCTGGCTGTGCTGGTGTTGGCAGTCATGGACGTCCTACGTAAGTCCGCTCCTCCGGGACGTAACGGC
Organism: Tillandsia leiboldiana; assembly: GCA_029204045.2. Classification (NCBI taxonomy): domain Eukaryota; kingdom Viridiplantae; phylum Streptophyta; class Magnoliopsida; order Poales; family Bromeliaceae; genus Tillandsia; species Tillandsia leiboldiana. The sequence goes on from CM055065.1 coordinate 30,590,878, forward strand.
AGTAGGTTGGCGCAGGCTTGACTGGACCCGAGGAGGCAGTCAGTTCAGATTGAGTGATCAGAGATGAGTGTTAGTTGCGGCATCATGTTCTTTCTGTCCCACTCTTTGAGCATCTAGATAGAGGCATAGTAGCTGTAGAGTTTACTTTTCCCAGCTTTCCTTACAGCACTGCTTTTGTTACTTTATGCCTCTAGTAGACTTAGTGGGCAGACCGTCGGGCTTGTTGGCGGCACCCACTGAGAACTACTGTGGGATGTAGTTCTCACACCCGTCGTGGTGTCTTTCCCCAGGGACTCTACTCCGGTTCCTGTTGTTCCTGTTGCTGATCCTTCTGACCGAGGCGAGGGAGTCGCGAGCTAGTTCCCTACCCGTCGTTGGTGTGTAGCGGTACTCCTTCAGAGGAGAGCTTCAGTAGATTAGTTATTTTATTTTCCTCCTTTGAGAGACTGTTGTAGTGAGGATTGTTATGTATTGAGAGCCTGTACACTGATGTATTTATTGGAGATACCTCCCGGTTGAGTTCTGAGTTTGTATATGAGGATACTGTATGTTTATCATTTTTGGGAGACGGACATTGTTGTATTATTTCCAGTTGTACAGTGATTGATTTAGTTATACAGCAGATTTTTATTTATAGCTCTGATATCTGTTTAGCTGTAGTACTTTTCTTGCAGGTAGGATGCTTCGCCTATGCGGGTTTGGCATAGGTGGCGGATCTGTTGGCGAGCCGGGTCGCAGTTTCGACCCCGGGGCGTGACATAAGATATACAATAGAAGAGCATAAACAGAGCTGAACTAAAAGAACTATAAGTAATCTCAGACTGGAAATAAGATACAAGCTGAAATAAAGTACAATAAACTCCCAGCTCACTAACCAAAATACAAACAGCTGGCTAAACCAGTCCCAAAAGTAAACTACTGTAATCTGAGATACAAAAGGGGTGCAATAAAAGTCCAGCTACTCTCACAGTCGGGGTAGATGATCTAGCTAGTCAGCAATCCTCTTACCTCGATCAGCCGCTGATGGCTCAGCAGCTCGCGCAGATGACTCTGCAAAACAAAGGGAAGAAG